>CM029442.1:36053080-37253080 GCA_017140255.1 Eucalyptus paniculata subsp. matutina
GCGATCTAACTTCATGCATTTATGTATGAAAGGGAGAGTGGATAAAGACTTTTTGTTGTATATTTGACGACCTCAAGTCTTCCTCGAACATATGAATATTCATTTAGAATGGAGTGAGTTTTGGTTCAACTTTTCTTGCATAATAACTTTCTGAGAGACACACACACACAGAGAGAGAGAGAGAGAGAGAGAGAGAGAGAGAGAGAGATAATTGTTAAGTGAGCAATCTAACTTCATGCATTTATGTACGTAAGAATTTTTGTTCTTGTATATTTGACGACCTCAAGTCTTCCTCGAACATATAAAAATTCATCTAGAATTGAGTGAGTTTTCGTTCAACTTTTCTTGCATAATAACTTTCTTGGAAAGAGAGAGAGAGAGAGAGAGAGAGAGAGAGAGAGACAATTGTTCAGTGAGCGATCTAACTTCATGCATTTATGTACGTAAAAAGGGAGAGTGGATAAAGACTTTTTGCTCTTGTATATTTGACGACCTCAAGTCTTCCTCGAACATATAACTATTCTCGAGCCGAGAAGAGAATCGTCATCATTTCAATCTTGAGCTCACACACACATAGAGAGAGATCTCCCGTTCTTTAATCAGAGTCTATGAAAACAAAACTTGGCTAAGCGAGGGAGCAAGAGAGAGATAATTGTTAAGTGAGCAATCCAACTTCAAGCATTTATGTATGAAAGGGAGAGTGGATAAAGACTTTTTGTTGTATATTTGACGACCTCAAGTCTTCCTCGAACATATGAATATTCATCTAGACTTGAGTGGTTCAACTTTTCTTGCATAATAACTTTCTGAGAGAGAGAGAGAGAGAGATAATTGTTAAGTGAGCGATCTAACTTCATGCATTTATGTATGAAAGGGAGAGTGGATAAAGACTTTTTGTTGTATATTTGACGACCTCAAGTCTTCCTCGAACATATGAATATTCATCTAGAATTGAGTGAGTTTTGGTTCAACTTTTCCTGCATAATAACTTTCTGAGAGACACACACACACACATAGAGAGAGAGAGAGAGAGAGAGAGAGATAATTGTTAAGTGAGCAATCTAACTTCATGCATTTATGTACGTAAGAATTTTGTTCTTGTATATTTGACGACCTCAAGTCTTCCTCGAACATATAAAAATTCATCTAGAATTGAGTGAGTTTTCGTTCAACTTTTCTTGCATAATAACTTTCTTGGATAGAGAGAGAGAGAGAGAGAGAGAGAGAGAGAGAATTGTTCAGTGAGCGATCTAACTTCATGCATTTATGTACGTAAAAAGGGAGAGTGGATAAAGACTTTTTGCTCTTGTATATTTGACGACCTCAAGTCTTCCTCGAACATATAACTATTCTCGAGCCGAGAAGAGAATCGTCATCATTTCAATCTTGAGCTCACACACACATAGAGAGAGAGATCTCCCGTTCTTTAATCAGAGTCTATGAAAACAAAACTTGGCTAAGCGAGGGAGCAAGAGAGAGATAATTGTTAAGTGAGCAATCCAACTTCAAGCATTTATGTATGAAAGGGAGAGTGGATAAAGACTTTTTGTTGTATATTTGACGACCTCAAGTCTTCCTCGAACATATGAATATTCATCTAGAATTGAGTGGTTCAACTTTTCTAGCATAATAACTTTCTGACAGAGAGAGAGAGAGAGAAAGAGAGATAATTGTTAAGTGAGCGATCTAACTTCATGCATTTATGTATGAAAGGGAGAGTGGATAAAGACTTTTTGTTGTATATTTGACGACCTCAAGTCTTCCTCGAGCATATGAATATTCATCTAGAATTGAGTGAGTTTTGGTTCAACTTTTCTTGCATAATAACTTTCTGAGAGACACAGAGAGAGAGAGAGAGAGAGAGAGAGAGAGAGAGAGAGAGAGAGATAATTGTTAAGTGAGCAATCTAACTTCATTCATTTATGTACGTAAGAATTTTTGCTCTTGTATATTTGACGACCTCAAGTCTTCCTCGAACATATAAATATTCATCTAGAATTGAGTGAGTTTTCGTTCAATTTTTCTTGCATAATAACTTTCTTGGAAGGAGAGAGAGAGAGAGAGAGAGAGAGAGAGAGAGAATTGTTCAGTGAGCAATCTAACTTCATGCATTTATGTACGTAAAAAGGGAGAGTGGATAAAGACTTTTTGCTCTCGTATATTTGACGACCTCAAGTCTTCCTCGAACATATAACTATTCTCGAGCCGAGAAGAGAATCGTCATCATTTCAATCTTGAGCTCACACACACATAGAGAGAGAGATCTCCCGTTCTTTAATCAGAGTCTATGAAAACAAAACTTGGCTAAGCGAGGGAGCAAGAGAAAGATAATTGTTAAGTGAGCAATCCAACTTCAAGCATTTATGTATGAAAGGGAGAGTGGATAAAGACTTTTTGTTGTATATTTGACGACCTCAAGTCTTCCTCGAACATATGAATATTCATCTAGTATTGAGTGGTTCAACTTTTCTTGCATAATAACTTTCTGAGAGAGAGAGAGAGAGAGATAATTGTTAAGTGAGCGATCTAACTTCATGCATTTATGTATGAAAGGGAGAGTGGATAAAGACTTTTTGTTGTATATTTGACGACCTCAAGTCTTCCTCGAACATATAAAAATTCATCTAGAATTGAGTGAGTTTTCGTTCAACTTTTCTTGCATAATAACTTTCTTGGAAAGAGAGAGAGAGAGAGAGAGAGAGAGAGAATTGTTTAGTGAGCGATCTAACTTCATGCATTTATGTACGTAAAAAGGGAGAGTGGATAAAGACTTTTTCCTCTTGAATATTTGACGACCTCAAGTCTTTCTCGAACATATAACTATTCTCGAGCCGAGAAGAGAATCGTCATCATTTCAATCTTGAGCTCACACACACATAGAGAGAGAGAGATCTCCCGTTCTTTAATCAGAGTCTATGAAAACAAAACTTGGCTAAGCGAGGGAGCAAGAGAGAGATAATTGTTAAGTGAGCAATCCAACTTCAAGCATTTATGTATGAAAGGGAGAGTCGATAAAGACTTTTTGTTGTATATTTGACGACCTCAAGTCTTCCTCGAACATATGAATATTCATCTAGAATTGAGTGGTTCAACTTTTCTAGCATAATAACTTTCTGAGAGAGAGAGAGAGAGAGAGAGAGAGATAATTGTTAAGTGAGCGATCTAACTTCATGCATTTATGTATGAAAGGGAGAGTGGATAAAGACTTTTTGTTGTATATTTGACGACCTCAAGTCTTGCTCGAGCATATGAATATTCATCTAGAATTGAGTGAGTTTTGGTTCAACTTTTCTTGCATAATAACTTTCTGAGAGACACAGAGAGAGAGAGAGAGAGAGAGAGAGAGAGAGAGAGAGAGAGAGAGAGAGAGAGAGAGAGATAATTGTTAAGTGAGCAATCTAACTTCATTCATTTATGTACGTAAGAATTTTGCTCTTGTATATTTGACGACCTCAAGTCTTCCTCGAACATATAAATATTCATCTAGAATTGAGTGAGTTTTCGTTCAATTTTTCTTGCATAATAACTTTCTTGGAAGAGAGAGAGAGAGAGAGAGAGAGAGAGAGAGAGAGAGAGAGAGAGAGAGAGAGAATTGTTCAGTGAGCGATCTAACTTCATGCATTTATGTACGTAAAAAGGGAGAGTGGATAAAGACTTTTTGCTCTCGTATATTTGACGACCTCAAGTCTTCCTCGAACATATAACTATTCTCGAGCCGAGAAGAGAATCGTCATCATTTCAATCTTGAGCTCACACACACATAGAGAGAGAGATCTCCCGTTCTTTAATCAGAGTCTATGAAAACAAAACTTGGCTAAGCGAGGAGCAAGAGAAAGATAATTGTTAAGTGAGCAATCCAACTTCAAGCATTTATGTATGAAAGGGAGAGTGGATAAAGACTTTTTGTTGTATATTTGACGACCTCAAGTCTTCCTCGAACATATGAATATTCATCTAGTATTGAGTGGTTCAACTTTTCTTGCATAATAACTTTCTGAGAGAGAGAGAGAGAGAGATAATTGTTAAGTGAGCGATCTAACTTCATGCATTTATGTATGAAAGGGAGAGTGGATAAAGACTTTTTGTTGTATATTTGACGACCTCAAGTCTTCCTCGAACATATGAATATTCATTTAGAATGGAGTGAGTTTTGGTTCAACTTTTCTTGCATAATAACTTTCTGAGAGACACAGAGAGAGAGAGAGAGAGAGAGAGAGAGAGAGAGAGAGAGAGAGAGAGATAATTGTTAAGTGAGCAATCTAACTTCATGCATTTATGTACGTAAGAATTTTTGTTCTTGTATATTTGACGACCTCAAGTCTTCCTCGAACATATAAAAATTCATCTAGAATTGAGTGAGTTTTCGTTCAACTTTTCTTGCATAATAACTTTCTTGGAAAGAGAGAGAGAGAGAGAGAGAGAGAGAGAGAGAGAGAGACAATTGTTCAGTGAGCGATCTAACTTCATGCATTCATGTACGTAAAAAGGGAGAGTGGATAAAGACTTTTTGCTCTTGTATATTTGACGACCTCAAGTCTTCCTCGAACATATAACTATTCTCGAGCCGAGAAGAGAATCGTCATCATTTCAATCTTGAGCTCACACACACATAGAGAGAGATCTCCCGTTCTTTAATCAGAGTCTATGAAAACAAAACTTGGCTAAGCGAGGGAGCAAGAGAGAGATAATTGTTAAGTGAGCAATCCAACTTCAAGCATTTATGTATGAAAGGGAGAGTGGATAAAGACTTTTTGTTGTATATTTGACGACCTCAAGTCTTCCTCGAACATATGAATATTCATCTAGAATTGAGTGGTTCAACTTTTCTAGCATAATAACTTTCTGAGAGAGAGAGAGAGAGAGAAAGAGAGATAATTGTTAAGTGAGCGATCTAACTTCATGCATTTATGTATGAAAGGGAGAGTGGATAAAGACTTTTTGTTGTATATTTGACGACCTCAAGTCTTCCTCGAGCATATGAATATTCATCTAGAATTGAGTGAGTTTTGGTTCAACTTTTCTTGCATAATAACTTTCTGAGAGACACAGAGAGAGAGAGAGAGAGAGAGAGAGAGAGAGAGAGAGAGAGAGAGAGAGAGATAATTGTTAAGTGTGCAATCTAACTTCATTCATTTATGTACGTAAGAATTTTTGCTCTTGTATATTTGACGACCTCAAGTCTTCCTCGAACATATAAATATTCATCTAGAATTGAGTGAGTTTTCGTTCAATTTTTCTTGCATAATAACTTTCTTGGAAGAGAGAGAGAGAGAGAGAGAGAGAGAGAGAGAGAGAATTGTTCAGTGAGCGATCTAACTTCATGCATTTATGTACGTAAAAGGGAGAGTGGATAAAGACTTTTTGCTCTCGTATATTTGACGACCTCAAGTCTTCCTCGAACATATAACTATTCTCGAGCCGAGAAGAGAATCGTCATCATTTCAATCTTGAGCTCACACACACATAGAGAGAGAGATCTCCCGTTCTTTAATCAGAGTCTATGAAAACAAAACTTGGCTAAGCGAGGAGCAAGAGAAAGATAATTGTTAAGTGAGCAATCCAACTTCAAGCATTTATGTATGAAAGGGAGAGTGGATAAAGACTTTTTGTTGTATATTTGACGACCTCAAGTCTTCCTCGAACATATGAATATTCATCTAGTATTGAGTGGTTCAACTTTTCTTGCATAATAACTTTCTGAGAGAGAGAGAGAGAGAGAGAGATAATTGTTAAGTGAGCGATCTAACTTCATGCATTTATGTATGAAAGGGAGAGTGGATAAAGACTTTTTGTTGTATATTTGACGACCTCAAGTCTTCCTCGAACATATGAATATTCATTTAGAATGGAGTGAGTTTTGGTTCAACTTTTCTTGCATAATAACTTTCTGAGAGACACAGAGAGAGAGAGAGAGAGAGAGAGAGAGAGAGAGAGAGAGAGAGAGAGAGAGAGAGATAATTGTTAAGTGAGCAATCTAACTTCATGCATTTATGTACGTAAGAATTTTTGTTCTTGTATATTTGACGACCTCAAGTCTTCCTCGAACATATAAAAATTCATCTAGAATTGAGTGAGTTTTCGTTCAACTTTTCTTGCATAATAACTTTCTTGGAAAGAGAGAGAGAGAGAGAGAGAGAGAGAGAGAGAGACAAGAGTTCAGTGAGCGATCTAACTTCATGCATTCATGTACGTAAAAAGGGAGAGTGGATAAAGACTTTTTGCTCTTGTATATTTGACGACCTCAAGTCTTCCTCGAACATATAACTATTCTCGAGCCGAGAAGAGAATCGTCATCATTTCAATCTTGAGCTCACACACATAGAGAGAGAGATCTCCCGTTCTTTAATCAGAGTCTATGAAAACAAAACTTGGCTAAGCGAGGGAGCAAGAGAAAGATAATTGTTAAGTGGGCAATCCAACTTCAAGCATTTATGTATGAAAGGGAGAGTGGATAAAGACTTTTTGTTGTATATTTGACGACCTCAAGTCTTCCTCGAACATATGAATATTCATCTAGAATTGAGTGGTTCAACTTTTCTAGCATAATAACTTTCTGAGAGAGAGAGAGAGAGAGAGAGAGATAATTGTTAAGTGAGCGATCTAACTTCATGCATTTATGTATGAAAGGGAGAGTGGATAAAGACTTTTGTTGTATATTTGACGACCTCAAGTCTTCCTCGAACATATGAATATTCATCTAGAATTGAGTGAGTTTTGGTTCAACTTTTCTTGCATAATAACTTTCTGAGAGACACAGAGAGAGAGAGAGAGAGAGAGAGAGAGAGAGAGAGAGAGAGAGAGAGAGAGAGAGAGAGAGAGAGAGAGATAATTGTTAAGTGAGCAATCTAACTTCATGCATTTATGTACGTAAGAATTTTTGGTCTTGTATATTTGACAACCTCAAGTCTTCCTCGAACATATAAATATTCATCTAGAATTGAGTGAGTTTTCGTTCAACTTTTCTTGCATAATAACTTTCTTGGAAAGAGAGAGAGAGAGAGAGAGAGAGAGAGAGAGAGAGACAATTGTTCAGTGAGCGATCTAACTTCATGCATTTATGTACGTAAAAAGGGAGAGTGGATAAAGACTTTTTGCTCTTGTATATTTGACGACCTCAAGTCTTCCTCGAACATATAACTATTCTCGAGCCGAGAAGAGAATCGTCATCATTTCAATCTTGAGCTCACACACACATAGAGAGAGAGATCTCCCGTTCTTTAATCAGAGTCTATGAAAACAAAACTTGGCTAAGCGAGGGAGCAAGAGAAAGATAATTGTTAAGTGGGCAATCCAACTTCAAGCATTTATGTATGAAAGGGAGAGTGGATAAAGACTTTTGTTGTATATTTGACGACCTCAAGTCTTCCTCGAACATATGAATATTCATCTAGAATTGAGTGGTTCAACTTTTCTAGCATAATAACTTTCTGAGAGAGAGAGAGAGAGAGAGAGAGAGAGATAATTGTTAAGTGAGCGATCTAACTTCATGCATTTATGTATGAAAGGGAGAGTGGATAAAGACTTTTTTGTTGTATATTTGACGACCTCAAGTCTTCCTCGAGCATATGAATATTCATCTAGAATTGAGTGAGTTTTGGTTCAACTTTTCTTGCATAATAACTTTCTGAGAGAGAGAGAGAGATAATTGTTAAGTGAGCGATCTAACTTCATGCATTTATGTGTGTAAAAAGGGAGAGTGGATAAAGACTTTTTGCTCTTGTATATTTGACGACCTCAAGTCTTCCGCAAACATATGAATATTCATCTAGAATTGAGTGAGTTTTGGTTCAACTTTTCTTGCATAATAACTTTCTGAGAGAGAGAGAGAGATAATTGTTAAGTGAGCGATCTAACTTCATGCATTTATGTACGTAAAAAGGGAGAGTGGATAAAGACTTTTTGTTGTATATTTGACGACCTCAAGTCTTCCTCGAACATATGAATATTCATCTAGAATTGAGTGAATTTTGGTTCAACTTTTCTTGCATAATAACTTTCTTGGAAAGAGGGAGAGAGAGATAATTGTTAAGTGAGCGATCTAACTTCATGCATTTATGTGCGTAAGACTTTTGCTCTTGTATATTTGACGACCTCAAGTCTTCTCGAACATATAAATATTCATCTAGAATTGGGCAGAAGTCCAGCACAAGTGCCATAACTTGGCACGCCGGGACACTTAAGTGACATAACTTCAAAACGGTACACTTAAGTGCCACTTTTTTTTTTTTCGAGTGGGACACTTAAGTGCACCTCCGGTGACCCTTGCCGGAAATCCTACGAGGCAATATTTTATTATTATTTTTTGACTACGTGGCTCGCCGGAGCTCCAAATCAGCATAAACAATAAAAAAATAAAAAAAGAAAATTTAAAATTTTTAATTTTAAAAAATTTTAATTTTAAAAAATTTTAAAAATTATAAAAAAAAAAAAAAAGAAAATTTGAAAAATTTTATATTTAAAAAATTTAAAAATACTAAAAAAGAAGAAAAATTTAAAAATTTTAATTATAAAAAATATAAGAAATTTAAAAAAATAAGAAATTTTTAAAAAATTAAAAACAAGGGGGGGGGGGGGGGGAGGTGGAATGGGCGGCTGAGGGCGAGCCCTGCGCCGCCGCCACCCCGCCATCGCCTGGAAGGGCCAACGACGGAGGGGGAATGGTCGGCGGGGTCGCCGGCCCCCCGATCGACGGCGAGGGGCTGCGAGCCCCGCCGGGATCGCGGCGAGGGCCGCGACCCTTGCCCTAGATTTGGGCGAGGGCTCGCGGGCCCTCGCCGGCCCCGGCCGGTGCTCGGCGACCCCGGCCGACCCTCACCACTCCGTCGCCGGCCCTTCCCGGCAGCGGCGAGGGCCCGCGACCCCTCCCCGGATCTGGGCCAGGGTCGCGGCCCTCGCCCAGATCCGGCGAGGGCTCGCAGGCCCTCGCCGCCTCCCCGCCGCCGCCGGGAAGGGCCGGCGACGGAGTGGGGAGGGTCGGCCAGGGTCGCCGAGCCTTAGCCAGGGGCCGGCAAGGCCGGCAGATCAGCGGCGAAGGCCCGTGAGCCCTCGCCCAGATCTGGGGCGAGGGTCGCGGCCCTGGCCGCGATCCGGCGAGGGCTCGCAGCCCTCGCCGTTGGTCGGCCGGGGGCCGGAGACCCCCGCCGACCCTTCCCCCTCCATCGCCGGCCCTTCCCAGCGACGGCGGGGAGGCGGCGGCGGCGAGATCTCAGCCCTCAGCCGCCCGTTCGACCTCTCCCCTCCCTTTTTTTTTTTAATTTTCTTAATTTTTGAAAACTTTTAAATTTTTCATAATTTTTTTTTTAATTTTTTGAATACTTTATTATTTAATTAATTTTTATATTATTATTTACACGTAGACACAGAACGGCGTCGTTTTTCCGTTTTCTCCGCCACGTCAGCGTGCAAAACGATGCCGTTTTGGACTAAACTTGCCGGAAAATTACCACGTCAGCTATTTGGCCGGATTTTCGCCGGAGTGGCACTTAAGTTTCCCATTTTACTCTGATGATGGCACTTAAGTGTACCATTTTAAAGTTATGGCACTTAAGTGTCTCGGCGTGCCAAGTTATGGCACTCCAGGTGTCCTCACCTCTCTAGAATTGAGTGAGTTTTCGTTCAACTTTTCTTCCATAATAACTTTCTTGGAGAGAGAGAGAGAGAGAGAGAATTGTTAAGTGAGCAATCTAACTTCATGCATTTATGTACGTAAAAAGGGAGAGTGGATAAAGTCTTTTTGCTCTTGTATATTTGACGACCTCAAGTCTTCCTCGAACATATGAATATTCATCTAGAATTGAGTGAGTTTTCGTTTGACTTTTCTTGCATAATAACGTTCTTGGAAAGAGAGATAGAGAGAGAGAGAGAGAGAGAGAGAGAGAGAATTGTTAAGTGAGCGATCTAACTTCATGAATTTATGTACGTAAAAACGGAGAGTGGATAAAGTCTTTTTGCTCTTGTATATTTGACGACCTCAAGTCTTCCTCGAACATATGAATATTCATCTAGAATTGAGTGATTTTTCGTTTGACTTTTCCTGCATAATAACTTTCTTGGAAAGAGAGAGAGAGAGAGAGAGATAATTGTTAAGTGAGCGATCTAACTTCATGCATTTATGTACGTAAAAAGGGAGAGTGGATAAAGACTTTTTGCTCTTGTATATTTGATGACCTCAAGTCTTCCTCGAACATATGAATATTCATCTAGAATTGAGTGAGTTTTAGTTAAACTTTTCTTGCATAATAACTTTCTTGGAAAGAGAGAGAGGGAGAGAGATAATTGTTAAGTGAGCGATCTAACTTCATGCATTTATGTACGTAAGACTTTTTGCTCTTGCATATTTGACGACCTCAAGTCTTCTCGAACATATAAATATTCATCTAGAATTGGGCAGAAGTCCAGCACAAGTGCCATAACTTGGCACGCAGAGACACTTAAGTGCCATAACTTCAAAACGGTATACTTAAGTGCCACTTTTTTTTTCAAGTGGGACACTTAAGTGCTACCTCCGGTGACCTTTGCCGAAAATCCTAAATCGGAATATTTTATTATTATTTTTTTTCCTACGTGGCTTGCCGGAGATCCAAATCAGCATAAAAATTAAAAAAATTTAAAAAAAAAAAAGAAAATTTTAAAATTTTTAATTTTAAAAAATTTTAAAAAAAGAAATTTTAAAATTTTAATTTTAAAAATTTTTCAAAAAAAAATTTAAAAAATAAGAAAATTTAAATAATTTAAAAAATGGGGGAGGGGGGAGGTCGAACTAGCGGCCGATGGCTGAACCCTCGTCGCTGCCGCCTCCCCGCCGTCGCCGGGAAGGGCCGGCGACGGAGGGGAAAGGGTCGGCCGGGGTCTCTGGCCCTCGGCCGACCGACGGAGAGGGCTGCGAGCCCTCGCCGGATAGCGGCGAGGGCCGCGACCCTCGCCCTAGATCTGGGCGAGGGCTCGCGGGCACTCACCGCCAGTCGGTCGGGCTCGCCGGCCCCTGGCCAGGGCCTGGCGACCCCGGCCGACACTCAGCACTCCGTCGCTAGCCCTTCCCGGCGGCGGCAAGGGCCCGCGACCCCTCGCCGGATCTAGGCCAGGTTCGCGACCCTCGCCCAGATCTGGCGAGGGCTCGCGGGCCCTCGCCGCCTCCCCGCCGCCGCCGGGAAGGGCCGGCGACGGAGTGGGGAGGGTCGGCCGAGGTCGCCGAGCCCTGGCCAGGGGCCGGCAAGGCCAGCCGATCAGCGGCGAGGGCCCGCGAGCCCTCGCACAGATCTGGGGCGAGTGTCGCGGCCCTTGCCGCGATCCGGCGAGGGCTCGCATCCCTCGCCGTTGGTCGGCCGGGGGCCGGAGACCACCGCCGACCCTTCCCCCTCCGTCGCCGGACCTTCCCAGCGACGGCGGGGGAGCGGCGGCGGCGGGGCAGGGCTCAGCCCTCAGCCGCCACCCGACCTCCCCCCCCCCCCTTTTTTATTTTTCTTAATTTTTTAAAACTTTTAAATTTTTCCTAATTTTTTTAATTTTTTAATTTTTTCTTTTTTCTTGTTAATTTTTTGAATACTTTATAGTTTAATTAATTTTTATATTATTATTTACACGTAGACACGAAACGGCGTCGTTTTTGCGTTTTCTCCGCCACGTCAGCGTGGAAAACGACGCCGTTTTGGACTAAACTTGCCAGAAAATTGCCACGTCAGCTATTTGGCCGGATTTTCGCCAGAGTGGCACTTAAGTGACCCATTTTACACCGATAATGGCACTTAAGTGTATCATTTTAAAGTTATGGCACTTAAGTGTCTCGGCGTGCCAAGTTATGGCACTCCAGGTGTCCTCACCTCCCTAGAATTTAGTGAGTTTTCGTTCAACTTTTCTTGCATAATAACTTTCTTGGAGAGAGAGAGAGAGAGAGAGAGAGAGAGAGAGAGAGAATTGTTAAGTGAGCGATCTAACTTCATGCATTTATGTACGTAAAAAGGGAGAGTGGATAAAGTCTTTTTGCTCTTGTATATTTGACGACCTCAAGTCTTCCTCGAACATATGAATATTCATCTAGAATTGAGTGAGTTTTCGTGTGACTTTTCTTGCATAATAACGTTCTTGGAAAGAGAGATAGAGAGAGAGAGAGAGAGAGAGAGAGAGAGAGAATTGTTAAGTGAGCGATCTAACTTCATGAATTTATGTACGTAAAAAGGTAGAGTGGATAAAGTCTTTTTGCTCTTGTATATTTGACGACCTCAAGTCTTCCTCGAACATATGAATACTCATCTAGAATTGAGTGAGTTTTCGTTTGACTTTTCTTGCATAATAACTTTCTTGGAAAGAGAGAGAGAGAGAGATAATTGTTAAGTGAGCGATCTAACTTCATGCATTTATGTACGTAAAAAGGGAGAGTGGATAAAGTCTTTTTGCTCTTGTATATTTGACGACCTCAAGTCTTCCTCGAACATATGAATATTCATCTAGAATTGAGTGAGTTTTTGTTTGACTTTTCTTGCATAATAACTTTCTTGGCAAGAGAGATAGAGAGAGAGAGAGAGAGAGAGAGAGAGAGAGAGAGAGAGCGAGAGAATTGTTAACTGAGCGATCTAACTTCATGAATTTATGTACGTAAAAAGGGAGAGTGGATAAAGTCTTTTTGCTCTTGTATATTTGACGACCTCAAGTCTTCCTCGAACATATGAATACTCCTCTAGAATTGAGTGAGTTTTCGTTTGACTTTTCTTGCATAATAACTTTCTTGGAAAAGAGAGAGAGAGAGATAATTGTTAAGTGAGCGATCTAACTTCATGCATTTATGTACGTAAAAAGGGAGAGTGGATAAAGTCTTTTTGCTCTTGTATATTTGACGACCTCAAGTCTTCCTCGAACATATGAATACTCATCTAGAATTGAGTGAGTTTTCGTTTGACTTTTCTTGCATAATAACTTTCCTGGAAAGAGAGAGAGAGAGAGATAATTGTTAAGTGAGCGATCTAACTTCATGCATTTATGTACGTAAAAAGGGAGAGTGGATAAAGACTTTTTGCTCTTGTATATTTGATGACCTCAAGTCTTCCTCGAACATATGAATATTCATCTAGAATTGAGTGAGTTTTGGTTAAACTTTTCTTGCATAATAACTTTCTTGGAAAGAAGAGAGAGAGAGAGATAATTGTTAAGTGAGCGATCTAACTTCATGCATTTATGTACGTAAGACTTTTTGCTCTTGCATATTTGACGACCTCAAGTCTTCTCGAACATATGAATATTCATCTAGAATTGAGTGAGTTTTGGTTTGACTTTTCTTGCATAATAACTTTCTTGGAAAGAGAGAGAGAGAGAGAGAGAGAGAGATAATTGTTAAGTGAGCGATCTAACTTCATGCATTTATGTACGTAAAAAGGGAGAGTGGATAAAGACTTTTTGCTCTTGTATATTTGATGACCTCAAGTCTTCCTCGAACATATGAATATTCATCTAGAATTGAGTGAGTTTTGGTTAAACTTTCTTGCATAATAACTTTCTTGGAAAGAGAGAGAGAGAGAGAGAGAGATAATTGTTAAGTGAGCGATCTAACTTCATGAACTTATGTACGTAAAAAGGGAGAGTGGATAAAGTCTTTTTGCTCTTGTATATTTGACGACCTCAAGTCTTCCTCGAACATATGAATACTCATCTAGAATTGAGTGAGTTTTCGTTTGACTTTTCTTGCATAATAACGTTCTTGGAAAGAGAGAGAGAGAGAGAGATATTTGTTAAGTGAGCGATCTAACTTCATGAATTTATGTACGTAAGACTTTTTGCTCTTGCATATTTGACGACCTCAAGTCTTCTCGAACATATAAATATTCATCTAGAATTGGGCAGAAGTCCAGCACAAGTGCCATAACTTGGCACGCAGAGACACAAGTGTCATAACTTCAAAACGGTACACTTAAGTGACTTTTTTTTTTTTTCAAGTGGGACACTTAAGTGCTACCTCCGGTGACTTTTGCCGAAAATCCTAAATCGGAATATTTTATTATTATTTTTTGCCTACGTGGCTCGCCGGAGATCCAAATCAGCATAAAAATTAAAAAAATTTAAAAAAAGAAAATTTTAAAATTTCTAATTTTAAAAAATTTTAAAAAATAAAAAAAAAAGAAATATTAAAATTTTAATTTTAAAAAATTTTTAAAGAAAATTTAAAAAATAAGAAAATTTTAAATATTTTAAAATTTTAAAAAAAATAAGAAAATTTAAAAAAATTTAAAAAAGGGGGGGGGGGGGGGGAGGTCGAACTAGCGGGTGAGGGCCGAGCCCTCGTCGCCGCCTCCCGCCGTCGCCCGGGAAGGGCCGGCGACGAAGGGGGAAGGGTCGGCCGGGGTCTCTGGCCCTCGGCCGACCGACGGAGAGGGCTGTGAGCCCTCGCCCAGATCTAGGGCGAGGGTCGCTGCCCTCGCCGCTATCCGGCGAGGGCTCACAGCCCTCTCCGTCGGTCGGCCTTCCCGGCGGCGAGGGCCCGCTACCCCTCGCCGGATCTAGGCCAGGGTCGTGACCCTCGCCCAGATCGGGCGAGGGCTCGCGGGCCCTCGCCGCCTCCCCGCCGCCGCCGGGAAGGGCCGGCGACGGAGTGGGGAGGGTCGGTCGGGGTCGCCGAGCCCTGGCCAGGGGCCGGCAAGGCCAGCCGATCAGCGGCGAGGGCCCGCGAACCCTCGCACAGATCCGGGCGAGTGTCGCGGCCCTTGCCGCGATCCGGCGAGGGCTCGCAACCCTCGCCGTTGGTCGGCCGGGGGCCGGAGACCCCCGCCGACCCTTCCCCCTCCGTCGCCGGACCTTCCCAGCGACGGTGGGGGCGGCGGCGGCGAGGGCTCAGCCCTCAGCCGCCCATTCGACCTCCCCCCCCCCTTTTTTATTTTTCTTAATTTTTTAAAACTTTTAAATTTTTCCTAATTTTTTTAATTTTTTTAATTTTTCTTTTTTCTTTTTAATTTTTTGAATACTTTATAATTTAATTAATTTTTATATTATTATTAACACGTAGACACGAAACGGCGTCGTTTTTGCGTTTTCTCCGCCACGTCGGCGTGGAAAACGACGCCGTTTTGGACTAAACTTGCCAGAAAATTGCCACGTCAGCTATTTGGCCGGATTTTCGCCAGAGTGGCACTTAAGTGACCCATTTTACTCCGATGATGGCACTTAAGTGTACCATTTTAAAGTTATGGCACTTAAGTGTCTCGGCGTGCCAAGTTATGGCACTCCAGGTGTCCTCACCTCCCTAGAATTTAGTGAGTTTTCGTTCAACTTTTCTTGCATAATAACTTTCTTGGAGAGAGAGAGAGAGAGAGAGAGAGAGAATTGTTAAGTGAGCGATCTAACTTCATGCATTTATGTACATAAAAAGGGAGAGTGGATAAAGTCTTTTTGCTCTTGTATATTTGACGACCTCAAGTCTTCCTCGAACATATGAATATTAATCTAGAATTGAGTGAGTTTTGGTTCAACTTTTCTTGCATAATAACTTTCTGAGAGAGAGAGAGAGAGAGAGAATTGTTAAGTGAGCGATCTAACTTCATGCATTTATGTATGTAAAAAGGGAGAGTGGATAAAGTCTTTTTGCTCTTGTATATTTGACGACCTCAAGTCTTCCTCGAACATATGAATATTCATCTAGAATTGAGTGAGTTTTTGTTTGACTTTTCTTGCATAATAACTTTCTTGGAAAGAGAGATAGAGAGAGAGAGAGAGAGAGAGAGAGAGAGAGAGAGAGAGAGAGAATTGTTAAGTGAGCGATCTAACTTCATGAATTTATGTACGTAAAAAGGTAGAGTGGATAAAGTCTTTTTGCTCTTGTATATTTGACGACCTCAAGTCTTCCTCGAACATATGAATACTCATTTAGAATTGAGTGAGTTTTCGTTTGACTTTTCTTGCATAATAACTTTCTTGGAAGAGAGAGAGAGAGAGAGAGAGAGAGAGAGAGAGAGAGAGATAATTGTTAAGTGAGCGATCTAACTTCATGCATTTATGTACGTAAAAAGGGAGAGTGGATAAAGTCTTTTTGCTCTTGTATATTTGACGACCTCAAGTCTTCCTCGAACATATGAATACTCATCTAGAATTGAGTGAGTTTTCGTTTGACTTTTCTTGCATAATAACGTTCTTGGAAAGAGAGAGAGAGAGAGATAATTGTTAAGTGAGCGATCTAACTTGATGCATTTATGTACGTAAGACTTTTTGCTCTTGCATATTTGGGACCTCAAGTCTTCTCGAACATATAAATATTCATCTAGAATTGGGCAGAAGTCCAGCACAAGTGCCATAACTTGGCACGCAGAGACACTTAAGTGCCATAACTTCAAAACGGTACACTTAAGTGATACTTTTTTTAAGTAGGACACTTAAGTGCTACCTCCGGTGACCTTTGCCGAAAATCCTAAATCGGAATATTTTATTATTATTTTTTGGCTACGTGGCTCGCCGGAGATCTAAATCAGCATAAAAATTAAAAAAATTTTAAAAAAAGAAATTTTTGAAATTTTTAATTTTAAAAAATTTTAAAATATAAAAAAAAAAGAAATTTTAAAATTTTAATTTTAAAAAAAAAAATTTAAAAAAAAAGAAATTTTAAAATTTTAATTTTAAAAAAAAAATTTTAACGAAAGTTTAAAAAATAAGAATATTTTAAATATTTTAAAATTTAAAAAAAATAAGAAAATTTAAAAAAATTTAAAAAAAGGGGGGAGGTCAAACTAGCGGCTGAGGGCCGAGCCCTGCGTCGCTGCCCGCCTCCCGCCGTCGCCGGGAAGGGCCGCGACGGAGTGGGGAGGGTCGGCCGGGGTCGCCGAGCCCCGGCCGGGGCCGGCAAGGCCGGCCCGATCGGCGGCGAGGGCCCGCGAACCCTCGCACGGATGCGGGGCGAGTGTCGCGGCCCTGCCGCGATCCGGCGAGAGCTCGCAACCGTCGCCGTTGGTCGGCCGGGGGCCGGAGACCCCCGCCGACCCTTCCCCCTCCGTCGCCGGACTTTCCCAGCGACGGTGGGGAGGCGGCGGCGGCGAGGGCTCAGCCCTCAGCCGCCCATTCGACCTCCCCCCCCCTTTTTTTATTTTTCTTAATTTTTTAAAACTTTTAAATTTTTCCTAATTTTTTTAATTTTTTTAATTTTTCTTTTTCTTTTTAATTTTTTGAATACTTTATAATTTAATTAATTTTTATATTATTATTAACACGTAGACACGAAAACGGCGTCGTTTTTGCGTTTTCTCCGCAACATCAGCGTGGAAAACGACGCCGTTTTGGACTAAACTTGCCAGAAAATTGCCACGTTAGCTATTTGGCCGGATTTTTGCCGAGTGGCACTTAAGGGACCCATTTTACTCCGATGATGGCACTTAAGTGTACCATTTTAAAGTTATGGCACTTAAGTGTCTCGGCGTGCCCAAGTTATGGCACTCCAGGGTGTCCTCACCTCCCTAGAATTTAGTGAGTTTTCGTTCAACTTTTCTTGCATAATAACTTTCTTGGAGAGAGAGAGAGAGAGAGAGAATTGTTAAGTGAGCGATCTAACTTCATGCATTTATTTACGTAAAAGGGAGAGTGGATAAAGTCTTTTTGCTCTTGTATATTTGACGACCTCAAGTCTTCCTCGAACATATGAATACTCATCTAGAATTGAGTGAGTTTTCGTTTGACTTTTCTTGCATAATAACTTTCTTGGAAAGAGAGAGAGAGAGATAATTGTTAAGTGAGCGATCTAACTTCATGCATTTATGTACGTAAAAGGGAGAGTGGATAAAGTCTTTTTGCACTTGTATATTTGACGACCTCAAGTCTTCCTCGAACATATGAATATTCATCTAGAATTGAGTGAGTTTTCGTTTGACTTTTCTTGCATAATAACTTTCTTGGAAAGAGAGAGAGAGAGAGAGAGAGAGATAATTGTTAAGTGAGCGATCTAACTTCATGCATTTATGTACGTAAAAAGGAGAGTGGATAAAGTCTTTTTGCTCTTGTATATTTGACGACCTCAAGTCTTCCTCGAACATATGAATACTCATCTAGAATTGAGTGAGTTTTCGTTTGACTTTTCTTGCATAATAACTTTCTTGGAAAGAGAGAGAGAGAGAATTGTTAAGTGAGCGATCTAACTTCATGCATTTATGTACGTAAAAGGGAGAGTGGATGAAGTCTTTTTGCTCTTGTATATTTGACAACCTCAAGTCTTCCTCGAACATATGAATATTCATCTAGAATTGAGTGAGTTTTCGTTTGACTTTTCTTGCATAATAACTTTCTTGGAAAGGAAAGAGAGAGAGAGAGAGAGAGAGAGAGAGAGAGAGAGAGAGAGATAATTGTTAAGTGAGCGATCTAACTTCATGCATTTATGTACGTAAAAGGGAGAGTGGATAAAGACTTTTGCTCTTGTATATTTGATGACCTCAAGTCTTCCTCGAACATATGAATATTCATCTAGAATTGAGTGAGTTTTGGTTAAACTTTTCTTGCATAATAACTTTCTTGGAAAGAGAGAGAGAGAGAGATAGAGATAATTTTTAAGTGAGCGATCTAACTTCATGCATTTATGTACGTAAGACTTTTTGCTCTTGCTTATTTGAGGACCTCAAGTCTTCTCGAACATATGAATATTCATCTAGAATTGAGTGAGTTTTGGTTTGACTTTTCTTGCATAATAACTTTCTTGGAAAGAGAGAGAGAGAGGGAGAGAGAGAGAGATAATTGTTAAGTGAGCGATCTAACTTCATGCATTTATGTACGTAAAAAGGGAGAGTGGATAAAGTCTTTTTGCTCTTGTATATTTGTGACCTCAAGTCTTCCTCGAACATATGAATACTCATCTAGAATTGAGTGAGTTTTCGTTTGACTTTTCTTGCATAATAACGTTCTTGGAAAAGAGAGAGAGAGAGATAATTGTTAAGTGAGCGATCTAACTTCATGCATTTATGTACGTAAGACTTTTTGCTCTTGCATATTTGGGACCTCAAGTCTTCTCGAACATATAAATATTCATCTAGAATTGGGCAGAAGTCCAGCCTGAAGACAAGCCATGCGCGCGCGAGAGCACTTAAGTGCCATAACTTCAAAGCGGTACACTTAAGTGACACTTTTTTTTTTCAAGTGGGACACTTAAGTGCTACCTCCGGTGACCTTTGCCGAAAATCCTAAATCGGAATATTTTATTATTATTTTTGGCTACGTGGCTCGCCGGAGATCTAAATCAGCATAAAAATTAAAAAAATTTTAAAAAAAAAGAAATTTTTGAAATTTTTAATTTTAAAAAATTTTAAAATATAAAAAAAAAAGAAATTTTAAAATTTTAATTTTAAAAAATTTTAAAAAATAAAAAAAAAAGAAATTTTAAAATTTTAATTTTAAAAAAAATTTTAAAGAAAATTTAAAAAATAAGAATATTTTAAATATTTTTAAATTTAAAAAAAATAAGAAAATTTAAAAAAATTTAAAAAAGGGGGGGGGGGGAGGTCAAACTAGCGGGCCGAGGGCCGAGCCCTCGTCGCTGCCGCCTCCCGCCGTCGCCGGAAGGGCCGGCGACGGAGGGGGAAGGGTCGGCGGGGTCTACGGCCTCGGCCCGACCGACGGAGAGGGCTGCGAGCCCTCGCCGGATAGCGGCGGCGCGCGACCCTCGCCCTAGATCTCGGGCGAGGGCTCGCGGGCCCTCGCCCCGGTCGGTCGGGCTCGCCGGCCCACAGCCGGGCACAGCAACCCCGGCCGACACTCGGCCTCCGTTGCTAGCCCTTCCGGCGGCGGCGAGGGCCCGCGACCACTCGCCGGATCTAGGCGGGTCGCGACCCTCGCCCGGATCGGGCGAGGGCTCGCGGCCCTCGCCGCCTCCCCCGCCGCCGCCGGGAAGGGCCGGCGACGGAGTGGGGAGGGTCGGCCGGGGTCCCGAGCCACGGCCGAGGGGGCCGGCAAGGCCGCCCGATCAGCGGCGAGGGCCCGCGAACCCTCGCACGGATCTCGGGCGGTGTCGCGGCCCTTGCCGCGATCCGGCAGAGCTCGCAACCGTCGCCGTTGGTCGGCCGGGGGCCGGAGACCCCCGCCGACCCTTCCCCCTCCGTCGCCGGACTTTCCCAGCGACGGTGGGGGGGCGACGCGGCGAGGGCTCAGCCCTCGGCCCGCCCATTCGACCTCCCCCCTTTTTTTATTTTTCTTAATTTTTTAAAACTTTTAAATTTTTCCTAATTTTTTTAATTTTTTTAATGTTTCTTTTTCTTTTTAATTTTTTGAATACTTTATAATTTAATTAATTTTTATATTATTATTAACACGTAGACACGAAAACGGCGTCGTTTTTGCGTTTTCTCCGCAATGTCAGCGTGGAAAACGACGCCGTTTTGGACTAAACTTGCCAGAAAATTGCCACGTCAGCTATTTGGCCGGATTTTCGCCAGAGTGGCACTTAAGGGACCCATTTTACTCCGATGATGGCACTTAAGTGTACCATTTTAAAGTTATGGCACTTAAGTGTCTCGGCGTGCCAAGTTATGGCACTCCAGGTGTCCTCACCTCCCTAGAATTTAGTGAGTTTTCGTTCAACTTTTCTTGCATAATAAATTTCTTGGAGAGAGAGAGAGAGAGAGAGAGAATTGTTAAGTGAGCGATCTAACTTCATGCATTTATTTACGTAAAAGGGAGAGTGGATAAAGTCTTTTTGCTCTTGTATATTTGACGACCTCAAGTCTTCCTCGAACATATGAATATTAATCTAGAATTGAGTGAGTTTTGGTTCAACTTTTCTTGCATAATAACTTTCTGAGAGAGAGAGAGAGAGAGAGAGAGAGAGAGAGAGAGAGAGAATTGTTAAGTGAGCGATCTAACTTCATGCATTTATGTACGTAAAAAGGGAGAGTGGATAAAGTCTTTTTGCTCTTGTATATTTGACGACCTCAAGTCTTCCTCGAACATATGAATATTCATCTAGATTTGAGTGAGTTTTCGTTTGACTTTTCTTGCATAATAACTTTCTTGGAAAGAGAGATAGAGAGACAGAGAGACAGAGAGACAGAGAGAGAGAGAATTGTTAAGTGAGCGATCTAACTTCATGAATTTATGTACGTAAAAAGGGAGAGTGGATAAAGTCTTTTTGCTCTTGTATATTTGACGACCTCAAGTCTTCCTCGAACATATGAATCCTCATCTAGAATTGAGTGAGTTTTCGTTTGACTTTTCTTGCATAATAACTTTCCTGGAAAGAGAGAGAGAGAGAGATAATTGTTAAGTGAGCGATCTAACTTCATGCATTTATGTACGTAAAAGGGAGAGTGGATAAAGACTTTTTGCTCTTGTATATTTGATGACCTCAAGTCTTCCTCGAACATATGAATATTCATCTAGATTTGAGTGAGTTTTCGTTTGACTTTTCTTGCATAATAACTTTCTTGGAAAGAGAGATAGAGAGAGAGAGAGACAGAGAGACAGAGAGAGAGAGAATTGTTAAGTGAGCGATCTAACTTCATGAATTTATGTACGTAAAAAGGGAGAGTGGATAAAGTCTTTTTGCTCTTGTATATTTGACGACCTCAAGTCTTCCTCGAACATATGAATCCTCATCTAGAATTGAGTGAGTTTTCGTTTGACTTTTCTTGCATAATAACTTTCTTGGAAAGAGAGAGAGAAAGAGATAATTGTTAAGTGAGCGATCTAACTTCATGCATTTATGTACGTAAAAAGGGAGAGTGGATAAAGTCTTTTTGCTCTTGTATATTTTGACGACCTCAAGTCTTCCTCGAACATATGAATATTCATGTAGAATTGAGTGAGTTTTCGTTTGACTTTTCTTGCATAATACCTTTCTTGGAAGAGAGAGAGAGAGAGAGAGAGAGAGAGAGAGAGATAATTGTTAAGTGAGCGATCTAACTTCATGCATTTATGTACGTAAAAAGGGAGAGTGGATAAAGGCTTTTTGCTCTTGTATATTTGATGACCTCAAGTCTTCCTCGAACATATGAATATTCATCTAGAATTGAGTGAGTTTTGGTTAAACTTTTCTTGCATAATAACTTTCTTGGAAGAGAGAGAGAGAGAGAGATAATTGTTAAGTGAGCGATCTAACTTCATGCATTTATGTACGTAAGACTTTTTGCTCTTGCATATTTGACGACCTCAAGTCTTCTCGAACATATGAATATTAATCTAGAATTGAGTGAGTTTTCGTTTGACTTTTCTTGCATAATAACTTTCTTGGAAAGAGAGAGAGAGAGAGATAATTGTTAAGTGAGCGATCTAACTTCATGCATTTATGTACGTAAAAAGGGAGAGTGGATAAAGTCTTTTTGCACTTGTATATTTGACGACCTCAAGTCTTCCTCGAACATATGAATATTCATCTAGAATTGAGTGAGTTTTCGTTTGACTTTTCTTGCATAATAACTTTCTTGGAAAGAGAGAGAGAGAGAGAGAGAGAGAGAGATAATTGTTAAGTGAGCGATCTAACTTCATGCATTTATGTACGTAAAAAGGGAGAGTGGATAAAGTCTTTTTGCTCTTGTATATTTGACGACCTCAAGTCTTCCTCGAACATATGAATACTCATCTAGAATTGAGTGAGTTTTCGTTTGACTTTTCTTGCATAATAACTTTCTTGGAAAGAGAGAGAGAGAGAGAGAATTGTTAAGTGAGCGATCTAACTTCATGCATTTATGTACGTAAAAAGGGAGAGTGGATGAAGTCTTTTTGCTCTTGTATATTTGACAACCTCAAGTCTTCCTCGAACATATGAATATTCATCTAGAATTGAGTGAGTTTTCGTTTGACTTTTCTTGCATAATAACTTTCTTGGAAAGAGAGAGAGAGAGAGAGAGAGAGAGAGAGAGAGAGAGAGAGAGATAATTGTTAAGTGAGCGATCTAACTTCATGCATTTATGTACGTAAAAAGGGAGAGTGGATAAAGACTTTTTGCTCTTGTATATTTGATGACCTCAAGTCTTCCTCGAACATATGAATATTCATCTAGAATTGAGTGAGTTTTGGTTAAACTTTTCTTGCATAATAACTTTCTTGGAAAGAGAGAGAGAGAGAGAGAGATAATTGTTAAGTGAGCGATCTAACTTCATGCATTTATGTACGTAAGACTTTTGCTCTTGCTTATTTGAGGACCTCAAGTCTTCTCGAACATATGAATATTCATCTAGAATTGAGTGAGTTTTGGTTTGACTTTTCTTGCATAATAACTTTCTTGGAAAGAGAGAGAGAGAGGGAGAGAGAGAGAGATAATTGTTAAGTGAGCGATCTAACTTCATGCATTTATGTACGTAAAAAGGGAGAGTGGATAAAGTCTTTTTGCTCTTGTATATTTGACGACCTCGAGTCTTCCTCGAACATATGAATACTCATCTAGAATTGAGTGAGTTTTCGTTTGACTTTTCTTGCATAATAACGTTCTTGGAAAGAGAGAGAGAGAGAGATAATTGTTAAGTGAGCGATCTAACTTCATGCATTTATGTACGTAAGACTTTTTGCTCTTGCATATTTGGGACCTCAAGTCTTCTCGAACATATAAATATTCATCTAGAATTGGGCAGAAGTCCAGCACAAGTGCCATAACTTGCGACGAGAGACTAAGCCGCCATAACTTCAAAAAGCAGTACACTTAAGTGACTTTTTTTTTTTTTTTTTCAAGTGGGACACTTAAGTGCTACCTCCGGTGACCTTTGCCGAAAATCCTAAATCGGAATATTTTATTATTATTTTTTGGCTACGTGGCTCGCCGGAGATCTAAATCAGCATAAAAATTAAAAAATTTTAAAAAAAAGAAATTTTTGAAATTTTTAATTTTAAAAAATTTTAAAATATAAAAAAAAAAGAAATTTTAAAATTTTAATTTTAAAAAATTTTAAAAAATAAAAAAAAAAGAAATTTTAAAATTTTAATTTTAAAAAAAAATTTAAAGAAAATTTAAAAAATAAGAATATTTTAAATATTTTTAAATTTAAAAAAAATAAGAAAATTTAAAAAAATTTAAAAAAGGGGGGGGGGGGGGGAGGTCAAACTAGCGGCGAGGGTGAGCCCTCGTCGCTGCCCCTCCCCCGCCGTCGGAAGGGAAGGGCGGCGACGGAGGGGGAAGGGTCGGCCGGGGTCTCTGGCCCTCGGCCGACCGACGGAGAGGGCTGCGAGCCCTCGCCGGATAGCGGCGAGGGCAGCGACCCTCGCCCTAGATCTGGGCGAGGGCTCGCGGGCCCTCGCTGCCAGTCGGTCGGGCTCGCCGGCCCCTGGCCAGGGCCTGGCAACCCCGGCCGACACTCAGCACTCCGTTGCTAGCCCTTCCCGGCGGCGGCGAGGGCCCGCGACCACTCGCCGGATCTAGGCCAGGGTCGCGACCCTCGCCCAGATCGGGCGAGGGCTCGCGGGCCCTCGCCGCCTCCCCGCCGCCGCCGGGAAGGGCCGGCGACGGAGTGGGGAGGGTCGGCCGGGGTCGCCGAGCCCTGGCCAGGGGCCGGCAAGGCCAGCCGATCAGCGGCGAGGGCCCGCGAACCCTCGCACAGATCTGGGGCGAGTGTCGCGGCCCTTGCCGCGATCCGGCGAGAGCTCGCAACCGTCGCCGTTGGTCGGCCGGGGGCCGGAGACCCCCGCCGACCCTTCCCCCTCCGTCGCCGGACTTTCCCAGCGACGGTGGGGAGGCGGCGGCGGCGAGGGCTCAGCCCTCGGCCCGCCCATTCGACCTCCCCCCCCCCCTTTTTTTATTTTTCTTAATTTTTTAAAACTTTTAAATTTTTCCTAATTTTTTTAATTTTTTTAATGTTTCTTTTTTCTTTTTAATTTTTTGAATACTTTATAATTTAATTAATTTTTATATTATTATTAACACGTAGACACGAAAACGGCGTCGTTTTTGCGTTTTCTCCGCAATGTCAGCGTGGAAAACGACGTCGTTTTGGACTAAACTTGCCAGAAAATTGCCACGTCAGCTATTTGGCCGGATTTTCGCCAGAGTGGCACTTAAGGGACCCATTTTACTCCGATGATGGCACTTAAGTGTACCATTTTAAAGTTATGGCACTTAAGTGTCTCGGCGTGCCAAGTTATGGCACTCCAGGTGTCCTCACCTCCCTAGAATTTAGTGAGTTTTCGTTCAACTTTTCTTGCATAATAACTTTCTTGGAGAGAGAGAGAGAGAGAGAGAGAGAATTGTTAAGTGAGCGATCTAACTTCATGCATTTATTTACGTAAAAAGGGAGAGTGGATAAAGTCTTTTTGCTCTTGTATATTTGACGACCTCAAGTCTTCCTCGAACATATGAATATTAATCTAGAATTGAGTGAGTTTTGGTTCAACTTTTCTTGCATAATAACTTTCTGAGAGAGAGAGAGAGAGAGAGAGAGAGAGAGAGAGAGAGAATTGTTAAGTGAGCGATCTAACTTCATGCATTTATGTACGTAAAAAGGGAGAGTGGATAAAGTCTTTTTGCTCTTGTATATTTGACGACCTCAAGTCTTCCTCGAACATATGAATATTCATCTAGATTTGAGTGAGTTTTCGTTTGACTTTTCTTGCATAATAACTTTCTTGGAAAGAGAGATAGAGAGACAGAGAGACAGAGAGACAGAGAGAGAGAGAATTGTTAAGTGAGCGATCTAACTTCATGAATTTATGTACGTAAAAAGGGAGAGTGGATAAAGTCTTTTTGCTCTTGTATATTTGACGACCTCAAGTCTTCCTCGAACATATGAATCCTCATCTAGAATTGAGTGAGTTTTCGTTTGACTTTTCTTGCATAATAACTTTCTTGGAAAAGAGAGAGAGAGAGATAATTGTTAAGTGAGCGATCTAACTTCATGCATTTATGTACGTAAAAAGGGAGAGTGGATAAAGTCTTTTTGCTCTTGTATATTTGACGACCTCAAGTCTTCCTCGAACATATGAATATTCATGTAGAATTGAGTGAGTTTTCGTTTGACTTTTCTTGCATAATAACTTTCTTGGAAAAGAGAGAGAGAGAGAGAGAGAGAGAGAGAGAGAGAGAGAGAGATAATTGTTAAGTGAGCGATCTAACTTCATGCATTTATGTACGTAAAAAGGGAGAGTGGATAAAGGCTTTTTGCTCTTGTATATTTGATGACCTCAAGTCTTCCTCGAACATATGAATATTCATCTAGAATTGAGTGAGTTTTGGTTAAACTTTTCTTGCAAAATAACTTTCTTGGAAAGAGAGAGAGAGAGAGAGATAATTGTTAAGTGAGCGATCTAACTTCATGCATTTATGTACGTAAGACTATTTGCTCTTGCATATTTGACGACCTCAAGTCTTCTCGAACATATGAATATTCATCTAGAATTGAGTGAGTTTTCGTTTGACTTTTCTTGCATAATAACTTTCTTGGAAAGAGAGAGAGAGATAATTGTTAAGTGAGCGATCTAACTTCATGCATTTATGTACGTAAAAAGGAGAGTGGATAAAGTCTTTTTGCACTTGTATATTTGACGACCTCAAGTCTTCCTCGAACATATGAATATTCATCTAGAATTGAGTGAGTTTTCGTTTGACTTTTCTTGCATAATAACTTTCTTGGAAAGAGAGAGAGAGAGAGAGAGAGAGAGATAATTGTTAAGTGAGCGATCTAACTTCATGCATTTATGTACGTAAAAAGGGAGAGTGGATAAAGTCTTTTTGCTCTTGTATATTTGACGACCTCAAGTCTTCCTCGAACATATGAATACTCATCTAGAATTGAGTGAGTTTTCGTTTGACTTTTCTTGCATAATAACTTTCTTGGAAAGAGAGAGAGAGAGAGAGAATTGTTAAGTGAGCGATCTAACTTCATGCATTTATGTACGTAAAAAGGGAGAGTGGATGAAGTCTTTTTGCTCTTGTATATTTGACAACCTCAAGTCTTCCTCGAACATATGAATATTCATCTAGAATTGAGTGAGTTTTCGTTTGACTTTTCTTGCATAATAACTTTCTTGGAAAGAGAGAGAGAGAGAGAGAGAGAGAGAGAGAGAGAGATAATTGTTAAGTGAGCGATCTAACTTCATGCATTTATGTACGTAAAAAGGGAGAGTGGATAAAGACTTTTTGCTCTTGTATATTTGATGACCTCAAGTCTTCCTCGAACATATGAATATTCATCTAGAATTGAGTGAGTTTTGGTTAAACTTTTCTTGCATAATAACTTTCTTGGAAAGAGAGAGAGAGAGAGAGATAATTGTTAAGTGAGCGATCTAACTTCATGCATTTATGTACGTAAGACTTTTTGCTCTTGCATATTTGACGACCTCAAGTCTTCTCGAACATATAAATATTCATCTAGAATTGGGCAGAAGTCCAGCACAAGTGCCATAACTTCAAAACGGTACACTTAAGTGCCACTTTTTTTTTCGAGTGGGACACTTAAGTGCCACCTCCGGTGACCCTTGCCGGAAATCCTACATTGGAATATTTTATTATTATTTTTTGCCTACGTGGCTCGTCGGAGCTCCAAATCAGCATAAAAATTAAAAAAATTTAAAAAATTTTAAAAATTTTAAAAAATGAAAATTTTAAAATTTTAATTTTAAAAAATTTAATAAAAATTTAAAAAATAAGAAAATTTTAAATATTTTAAAATTTAAAAACAAAAATTTAAAAAAAAATAAGAAATTTTAAAAAAATTTAAAAAAAGGGGGGTGGTCGAACCGGCGGGCGAGGGCGAGCCCTCGTCGCCGCCCGCGTCCCGCCGTCACCGGGAAGGGCCGGCGACGGAGGGGGAAGGGTCGGCCAGGGTCGCTGGCCCTCGGCCGACCGACGGCGAGGGCTGCGAGCCCTCGCCGGATAGCGGCGAGGGCCGCAACCCTCGCCCCAGATCTGGGCGAGGGCTCGCGGGCCCTCGCTGCCGGTCGGCCGGGCTCGGGCCAGGGCCCGGCGACCCCGGCCGACCCTTAGCACTCCGTCGCTAGCCCTTCCCGGCGGCGGCGAGGGCCCGCGACCCCTCGCCGGATCTAGGCCAGGGTCACGGCCCTCGCCTAGATCCGGCGAGGGCTCGCGGGCCCTCGCCGCCTCCCCGCCGCCGCCGGGAAGGGCCGGCGATGGAGTGGGGAGGGTCGGCCGGGGTCGCCGAGCCCTGGCCAGGGGCCGGCAAGGCCGGCCGATCAGCGGCGAGGGCCCGCGAGCCCTCGCATAGATCTGGGGCGAGTGGCACTTAAGTTTCCCATTTTACTCCGATGATGGCACTTAAGTGTACCATTTTAAAGTTATGGCACTTAAGTGTCTCGGCGTGCCAAGTTATGGCACTCCTGGTGTCCTCACCTCTCTAGAATTGAGTGAGTTTTCGTTCATCTTTTCTTGCATAATAACTTTCTTGGAGAGAGAGAGAGAGAGAGAGAGAGAGAATTGTTAAGTGAGCGATCTAACTTCATGCATTTATGTACGTAAAAAGGGAGAGTGGATAAAGACTTTTTGCTCTTGTATATTTGACGACCTCAAGTCTTCCTCGAACATATGAATATTAATCTAGAATTGAGTGAGTTTTGGTTCAACTTTTCTTGCATAATAACTTTCTGAGAGAGAGAGAGAGAGAGAGAGAGAGAGAGAGATAATTGTTAAGTGAGCGATCTACCTTCATGCATTTATGTACGTAAAAAGGGAGAGTGGATAAAGACTTTTTGCTCTTGTATATTTGACGACCTCAAGTCTTCCTCGAACATATGAATATTCATCCAGAATTGAGTGAGTTTTGGTTCAACTTTTCTTGCATAATAACTTTCTTGGAGAGAGAGAGAGAGAGAGAGAGAGAGAGAGAGAGATAGAGAGAGAGAGAGAGAGATAATTGTTAAGTGAGCGATCTAACTTCATGCATTTATGTACGTAAAAAGGGAGAGTGGATAAAGACTTTTTGCTCTTGTATATTTGACGACCTCAAGTCTTCCTTGAACATATGAATATTCATCTAGAATTGAGTGAGTTTTGGTTCAACTTATCTTGCATAATAACTTTGTTGGAGGGAGAGAGAGAGAGATAGATGTGATTGTTAGAGTGGTCTTCACGAAAAACAGGGAACGAACACGGACTCTTTGCTCTTGTATGTCTGGATGTGAGAGTGATGTGTGAGAGGGAGAGAGAGATAACTCCAAGTCTTCGTCGATTGTAGGGAGAGAGAGAGATGTGATTGTTATGTGAGTGCTCTTCACGAAAAAGAGAGAACGGACAAAGACTCTTTGCTTTTGTATGTCTCGATGTGAGAGTGATGTGTGAGAGTGAGAAAGAGAGACGACCCCAAGTCTTCCTTGATTGTAGGTGTTAAATTATGTCTTGAGTTTGAGTATTTGCAAAACGCAATTCACTTGGATGAGGAAGTTCGTGGGACTCCATGAAGGTTTACAGAAGAGGAAATAAAATAGAAGAAAAAAAAATGGGCCCACTCTATATTTTATTTTCTATTTATCTTTAAAACAGATAAAGAAAATGGAAGGTTTTCTTTCTTTACCTTCTGCAACGTCCCACGTCCATTGAAGAAAGAAGTCCTGCACGCGAAGAATCGAAAGTGGTGGGGCCGAAGGTCAAAAGTTTGACCTTGGGCACACATACACACAAAAGGCGTAGGTTTTCTTTAGGTTTTCTTTACGTAAGTGACTACTGCCAAAACCTCTCTGCACATGGAGCCGAAAAAAAGGAGCTGGTGGGCCCAGGTCAAATATTTGACCTTTGGGCAAACAAATTTCCCTTTTTGGCGTGCATGAAGTGGCTTAAAAAAACCCTACGAAAGAAAAGGAGCTGCTGCAGTTGTACAAGTGAAAAAGGAGCTGCACGTAGGAGCACATAGAAGCCACGCGAAGCCGTACGTAGAGCGTATTGTTTTAAACTTGAATGCGTGGTAATTTTGTACCGTGAGTTTATGTTCAAGTGAGTTGTTTATTTATAAACTCTTTGGGTTTTGGGTTAAATTTAGGTGTGGGAAACACTTGAGCGTGTGAGTGATTTTAAATTCTGATTCTTTGATTATAATGGATTATTTGCTGCTGGCTCTCCCCGTGGACATAGGTACTGATACTTGGACCGAATTACATAAATTTCTGGTGTCATTATTATTTCTCGTTTATTTCTCTGGCGATTTAGCGTTGACGTAAATTGCAAGATCCTGTCGTTTCCGTATATTATATTCCAACAATTGGTATCAGAGCTTGGGGTTGGATTTCTTGATTGTGATTTGGAGCTTTTGCTTGTCTGATTATTATCTAAAAATTCTGTTACTACAATTATGTCTGAGAGGAAATCTGAAGTTGAGAAGTTTAACGGGAGCAACAACTTTGTGTTATGGAGCATCAAGATGCGTGCATAATTTCGCCCGGCTATGCACCAATACATAAACGATCCGACTCAATCAAATGCAATCGTCTTCGAACCAAAAATGCATCATTCCCTATTTAATTCTTAGTGATCGGAAAGGAATCTTGAATTGGTGATGTCGATTGTAAATCAGTAATGCACCGGCCATAAACCATACAGATGGATCGAGTGTCAATTCGAAATGAGCCTCGGGATAGACTCGGCTATTCCGTCACTAATTCTAAGGTCCATGAGTACCTTGACTTAGTGTTAGGCCATGGATATCCTTAGGATTGATCTTGAACTGACTGAAGGACCAAAGATCGAAAATAAAGGAATTGGTTGCGATAGGCTTAGCGATAGGTCCAAGGATCGGCCCGAGGGCTAGTCTTGGATCTAGATGGACGCAACTGTGCTGACCATAAGGCCGGCCAAGGTGCCAACCAATGGGCCAACCCCCTAGGTCGATCGGCTGTCTAGGGGAACAATTTGGGCGAGCGTGGGGCACAATGGCTGAACCTCGGGTGCATGTGATTCGATTTTTCAAGATGTACCTAATAATCCATTTTCCAGCCTCAGAACCAACTTAGATGATGGATTTCTCCAGACCGCCTTCTTGAGGAAGAAAAAGACAAACTAAGAATGCTTTAGAACACCCTCACTAAATGAAGGGGATGAAGTGTGTTTTGAATTTTCAAAAGCCATGATGAAGTCAAAAATATCTTTAACGGTCAAGAAAAGGATGGCACACACGTGGCCTAATCGGCCGAATCCCTCATTAATGACCTAAGGAATCTAGATGCCAAGTTAGCAACTTTGGTGCCATCATCTTCAAACTTCATTAAATGCCAATAAATGCGGGGTACAAGTAGTCCAATGAAAGGGTGAAAAGCGGGCCATCGTTGATGACGTCTGTAGGCCATATTGCCAAGTGAGACCTTTTTAGCCGTACCAACTCATTCTTTAGGCGCAATCATTGGACAAGTAGGCTTGCCACCCAAGGACCGCCACTTGAAAAACTTAGAATGTACCATTTGGCCCGGTAATGATGGCACCAAGGAGTATAAATAGGAGGACTTCTCCTCACTTCTCACCCTTGCCATCCACTTTCTCCTTCCTCCTCCTCCTCATGCCTCTCTCTCTCTCTCTTCTTCGGCCTTCAAGCAAGCCGCCCTCCCTTTGTAGTTCGTGTCTTAGTTCGAGGTTTCTCTAGGTAAGTGTAGTTTCTTCCCTCCTCTAGTAACATTCGTGACATCTTCGACCTTAGGAAATTCTCTCTCGAATAGGCCGAGGGTAGGTTGATTGATGTTTATATGTGTTGATATATTCTATAGCTTTGTTCATATACTTGAGTTTTCTTGTGTGACCGGAACGAAGTCATGGTTCATTACTTTTGTTCAATATAAGTCGAGGTTCACCCATAGCCATAAGATATGATTCGGTATTGAGGTGCACCGAGTTCACATCTTGGATTGGTGCAGGGTTCCTTTATACTTGTTACTTGAGTGGGGCCTTGGGCTTAGGCTCGTTTGTAAAGTTGTTGATGAGGAAATTCATGATTTCATGGCACGTGCATTATATTTGAGCACAAAATGCATAATTCATGACACGTGCGTAAGGCTTGAATACGCCCTCAAAAGGGGATTAGTGCTCGAGCAGGATGAGAAAAGATAATAACGTAGTTTGAGTCCCTGAAATCCTAGCAAGAACTAGGTTCGAGTCCCAGAGACTAGCAAGAGACTTGGGTTTGAGTCCCGAGCATATTAACTGAGTTTGAGTCCCAGAAGCCGGCAAAAATCAAAAGCCTAGATAAAAGCTTGAATTGAATTAGGTTCGAGTCCCAAGCATAAAAGAAAGCTTAATAAGCATGGCATGCATGAGCAAGAAAGAAAGACTAGATGTGCATAAGCTCATGGCACGCATCACGTTCATGAAAGGTTGCCAGAGTTGCCATTGACATGTGCAAGAACCGTGGTTTGCATCATTGCAATTGATCTTCGACACGGTTTGCATGAGATGTTTTGAATTGTGTTGATAATAAAGTGATGTTCTAGTCAAAGGTTAAAGGCTATACAATATTCCAAGTACTCACCCTTGTTTCTTTTACAGGTATTTAGAATTATGACCACTGTGTATTTTGGTTGTCTTGTAAAGACTTATATCACCACGTCGGACATAGTAGATGTAGAGACCAATATTACTTATCATAAAGTATCGTCATCGTGTAGATAGAAAAGGGATTGGACGAACTTGTTTCGACGCATTTTGAAGCTTGGTTTAGGTGGTACAAGGACATGTGGATAGGGCCTCTTCGAGGGTTTGACAACTCGAACCCAAATCTTGATAATAACGATGATCCGTCCGAAGACGGGAACTAAGCTTATGTGTACCGGCCCAAGTAATAGAACAAGGGTTCCCGGTGTTGGCTAGCAAATGCCATAGCGGAGATATGGATACCCCAAGCTCTCTTTTGGTGTATGTGAAATAGAGCTTTGAAGTTTGTAAAATGTGTGGGGCTAGGGAATAGGCTTGTAATCGTCACTACTTATGTAATGTATAAAGTGTGTTAGTGATGTTTGTATCTCACGTTCCCATAATATTTGTGAGATAGCTAGTATAAGCACCTAGAGGGGGGTGAATAGGTGCACTAACAATTTATCGAGATACAGAAGCGATTCTTGGCAACCGATAAAAAGGAAATTCTTTCTTGATTAACTAAATGAAGTACGATCAAGATAAAGAGAGTAAGGAAGAGAAAATTGAACACAGGATTTATAGTGGTTCGACTTATTCCAAGCCTACGTCCACTCTTCCGCACTGACAGCCCACCAACTAGATTTCACTATGAACAAAAGAGAAGTTACACCACAGCTTTCCCTTGATTCCACAGTGTAGATGTTCTACCATACCTCCTCAAGGTTTCTCACAAATATAGACTCTCTTATGTATACAAGTATTCGCTCAAAGGAATTGTCTAAATAACAAGGAGCTTCAGACTTTGGAATTCTTCTATCGCGCACACCTCAACAACTTAGAACATCTTCCTTATATACTCCTTTATGCTATCATACCCGTTGGCACTTATCAAAGGAATTCCTCCAATCTACCCGTTGGACGGAATCAATTAGGAAGATTATTCGAGCTATTAAAGGAACGTGTCGATAGCCCATCAATCTTGTTTGCCCATACAATCAGGATCTCGGTTTCCATAAGTAGAACCTTCCAAGAATATTTAGGCAATCACCGGATTCCTTAATCTTCGAGTCAATCTCGATTAATCAAAGAATTCCGTTGTGTCTTTTCCAGCCACGAGATCTTCTCCAGTTGATAAGGTTAAATCCTTAACGAAACATCCAATTCTGGATAACCTTTCTTCAACGAATTAGAGACTGTCAATGAGGATAGACTTTGAGTCTTGAGTCTGGCTGTCCGGAGGTCTTCAGACTTTATGTAGCAAAGTCTGCAAACCTTCAGACTAGACTGTTGGAAACGTTTTGTCAGCTTCAAAACACTTCAAGAAGATTTCTCCAACAATCTCCCCCTTTTTGATGGTGACAAAACTTTCCTGCAGATTTGGACAACTTTGACTCCGCAAAACATTTCTCAAAAACATATGCATATCTTATAGAAATAAATGGCTAAATGAATAACACTAGAATCTGCAACCACAGAAAATAGATAAGTCTAATATGCGATAAAGACATCCATAAGATATCAATAGTAGTTAATAGAAGCAGTCAAGTCCAAGTCTAGTTCAGTTCTCATCCAGATACAAAAACAAAGTCAAACAAAATCCAACAAAATCCAACAAAATCCAACAAATAGTCCAACAAACCACACGATTAAAAGTTTGTTCAAATCTTGCATCTCTCCCCCCTTTTGTCAGCATTAAAAAGGTTGAGAGAAAAATGGAATAAAGTCAAGATTGCTTGGGAATGCGAACAAGCTGGAAATCTCCCATAGACTGAACGATGCCTTCCAGCCTTTTCAAATCTTCCTTCAGTTGTGCAATCTCCTCGCCCTTGGCATTGGCCTAAATCTGAACAGTGAGGGCTTGGATCTTATCATTCAATGAACATGAAGAAACTTGACCCGCATTTTGCAAGTTCTGAACTTCGCATCCCAATGCATATATCTGACCTCGCATTTCCATGAGAATATCCATAATTCTGCAAAAATCTGCTGCATTATCAGTCTGAGTACTTGCTTCGGCCCGATCTGATGGAGTAAATGCAGACGATGGTAGATCAGCATAATCACGCAAATTTGGCGATGAACCTTCATGACCTTCTTCTGGAAATTGAGCGGCATAGACATCCTCTAGGTCTGCAGGTGAGCGACTGACTCCTTCACTTGCATCAGGATATGAGGACTTTCCTCCTTTTTCTTGATCTCCCCCCTGTTTCCATGCCAATAGGTAGAGAAGAGTGTTCCTCAGGTTCTCCTTCTTCTCTTCTTTCTTCTTCAAGTCTTTCCTCCTCTGCTTCTTTTTCAGCTTCTCTTTCTTCTTCTTCCTTCTCCTCTGCTTCTTTCGTCATTTGTTCCGATTCTTTCTCTGGAACAAGACGACTTAAATTTTTCAAAGCCATTGCAAAGATGGTGAGATTTTCATCATCATCTTCATCTTCAACAATAAGAGCTCTTCTTTTTGGTTTTGAAGCAACCAAAGGCTCATTTCCTTTCCTTTTTGAAGAAGAGATTTGATGAGCTTTGACTGGAGTCCTTTCCTTGAATTTCTCCAATTCCTTGTGCAGTTCCTTTAGACACATTTTAGTCACCATCTTCAGTCCTACCACCATATGATCGCACGATCGAACACAAAAGATTTGCGGAGGTTGAATATTAAGATGTCTGAATAACTTCGTAACAAGGCTTGGGTAAGGGAGTTGACCTCTGTCTTTCATCATCGCTCTATACATGTGGAACATGATAGTATGAGGGAGAGAAAACCTTTTCCCAGTGAGGATGGCATACATCAGCTTTGCCTCTGAACTTGAAACATCAGTCTTGTAAGTTGATTTCGGTCGGAGAAAATTGATTACAATCTTGTGAAGCAAGATGTTGAATGCATTCATCTTTAAGTAGGTGATCTTCTCATCTGTTCTCCTGTCCTTCACCAGTTCCAGTTTGGCCCGAGCAATGGAAACTTTGATCGGTTGATATCTTCCTCTTTCAACTCCTAACACATTTGCCAGCATATCCATATCCACAACATAGTCTTGATCTTTGACACTGAAAGAGAATCTATTCGCATCCAAAAAGCTAAGATTTGAATAAAAATAAACAGTTAATCCAGCATAGGCCTCTGTAGTGTCGGAGCAGAACTTTTCAAGTTGAAGATAACTGAACTTTTCCCTCAAGTTCACATTCATAGCATCTAGAAAATCAAAATGCACACTCCTAGGGTTTATTACCCCACGCTTCAGCAATTTCGAGTACAAATCCTTTTGTTCCTTCGATCTGAACAAATCTCCCTTTTTTCCTCGATTTTCAACCGCAACACCCATTCTCGGTTGAAATTGGCTGTACAATTTGTCATCATCATTCCCATCTACAGGATTCGGCCCCCAATCACGAGGATCACTTGAGATATTCGCAAGGGTTTTCTCATCCACCCATTTACGAGCAATTCCCAAACTTTCCATTTTCCGCAAAAAGATATATTCGTTCCCATATCCTTTGTTTTTAAGAAAATCATCAACATAGTTCAAGGGAGTACGAGTTCCTTTTAAGGCACGATATAGCTTGTAAATATAAGCGGGCTTTTGAACTCTTACTAGATCTGCATCCTCAATGATTTCTTCTTCTTGTTGATGATCAACGCCTTGAGGACTAGATGGAGGAGAATGACGCCGTTGAGAATGTTGTGGGCTCGGTTGCTGTTCTGGAGACACTTCTTCTTCAGTGAGATCGAAGTGGGTAGGCCCCTCACTCATTCGCCATGGTCCCCTGCTTGCGATTCTCGAAGACTTTCTTGAAGATGACATCTTTATCAGTTTTTGGAAGATTCCTTGCTTGACTTTCCCAAGAAAGACGACAACTTTTTGAAGATTAAACAAGGGAAGAAAAACGGGAATGGAGGATCGATGCTTTCTAGGGTTTTTAAGAGTGAAGTGAAGAGAAATCTACAGTGCACGATCGGTTAAAAAGAGATAAACAAACTGTCACAAAGGAAAATAAAAAGATGCCTTTTCAGAATAACCGTCCTTTTTCCGCGAAAGTAGTCATTTCAAAAATAACTTCCTTTTTGAAAATGAAACGATGCAATAATTTCGCTGATTAAATATAGCAATTTAAACACAGTCTAACGATCGTACCTCTTCAAGATAAGATTCGAGAGAGAGAGAGAGAGAGAGAGAGAGAGAGAGAGAGAGAGAGAGAGTAACTTATAGTCTGACGGTCGTACCAAGACTAACTTACAGTTAAAGTCTTGTATGTCTGAGTTTGAGAGTCTTTAGACTTTGATTTCCTCATACCTCAAAATGTTGAGTCTGGAACGGATATATTCAAATTGATTTTTCTCCAAAGGCTTTGTGAATATATCCGCCAGTTGGTTCTTCGAGTCAACAAATTGAATTGAAACATCTCCATTTTGAACATAGTCTCTAATAAAGTGATGTCGAATCCCTATATGCTTTGCTCTTGAGTGGAGAATTGGATTTTTGGTGAGGTTGATAGCGCTGGTGTTGTCGCAATTAATCTCCGTGCATGAGTCTTCAATTCCAAAGTCTCTTAACTGTTGTTTTATCCACAGAATTTGCGAACAACAACTTCGAGAGCTATATACTCGCCGCTGTAGAGAGAGCTACTTTGTACTTTGCTTTCTTGAAAACCAAGACAACGTCCCGCCTCCAAGTAGTTAACAAGTACCCGAGGTGCTCTTTTTATCGACTCTACATCCAGCAAGGTCAGCGTCTGAATATCCAAGAAGAGTAAAGTCTCCTCTTTTTGGATACCAAAGACCAAAGCTTGAAGTTGATGAAACATATTTAATAATACGCTTCGCAGCATTCAAATGAGATTCTTTTGGGTCTGATTGAAATCTGGCACAAATGCAAACACTAAATAAAATGTCAGGTCTAGAAGCAGTAAGATAAAGAAGTGATCCGATGATACTCCTATACAGCTTTTGATCGACTTTCTTTCCTTCTTCATCTTTGTCTATCTTCAATGAACTTGACATTGGTATGTCAGCCTTTTTGTAATTGTTCAGTCCAAACTTTTTGACAAGATCGTTTGCATACTTTTCTTGATGAATGAAAGTTCCTTCCTCTAGTTGTTTCACTTGAAGCCCGAGAAAGAAGGTTAACTCACCCATCATGCTCATTTCAAATTCATTCTACATAGTCTTAGAGAATTTCTTGCACAAACTTTCATTAGAAGATCCAAAGATAATATCATCGACATATATTTGAACAAGCAGAAAACTTTTGCTTTCTCTTTTAATAAAAAGAGTAATGTCTACTTTACCTTTAACAAATCCATTTTGAATTAAAAACTTACTTAATCTGTCGTACCAAGCTCGAGGTGCTTGCTTTAAGCCATACAAGGCCTTTTTGAGTCTGAATATTGAGTCTGGTTTCTTTGGGTTTTCAAACTCAGGTGGTTGTTCCACATAGACTTCCTCATGGATGAATCCATTTAGGAAAGCACTTTTGACGTCCATTTGAAATAACCTGAAATTTTTATAACAAGCAAATGCAAGTAATAAACGAATTGCTTCTAACATTGCTACCGGTGCATAAGTCTCGTCATAGTCGATCCCTTCTTCTTGTGTGTATCCCTTGGCCACGAGTCTAGCCTTGTTTCTTACGACCTTTCCTTTCTCGTCCATCTTGTTCCTGAAAACCCATTTAGCTCCAATAGTTGATTTACCTTTTGGTTTAGGAGTCAGCTCCCAGACATCATTAATTATGAATTGTCTGAGTTCTTCTTGCATAGCTTCAATCCAGCTTTCATCGGATAAGGCTTCTTCTATGCTCTTGGGTTCTATTTTAGAAATAAGAGCCACAGCACTAGACTCTTCTCGCCTTTTGGATCTTGTGCGAATTCCTTCATTGATGTCGCCAATAATAAGATCTTTAGGATGACTGGACTTATGTTTCCAGTTGCTTGTTGATTTATCAGATTGATGGTCACTTCCTTCACTTGAATCTTCAACAGTCACTTGTTGCTGGTCCTTCAAAATCTGAGCTGCTTCTTGTGATTTAGACTTTGTAGATTCTGAAGCAGGTTCAATCTCTTCAAGATGAGTCTGAATAGATTCATTTTGTATAGAATCTTGGAATTTGACATTCATTGATTCTTCCACTATTTGAGTCTTTTTGTTGTAAACTTTGTATGCTTTGCTTGTGGTTGAATATCCAAGGAAGATGCCTTCATCTGACTTTTCTTCAAACTTACCAACTCGATCATTCGCATTTTTCAATATGAAACATTTGCATCCGAATATGTGAAAATATGAAACAATGGGCTTCTTTTCTTTGAATAATTAATAGGGGGTTTTTTCTAGAATAGGCCTTAGAAAAACTCTATTGATAATATAGCATGGTGTTGAAACTGCTTCAGCCCAAAACCGTAAAGAGATATTGCTTTCAATTAAAAGAGTTCTAGCCATTTCTTGAAGAGATCTATTCTTCCTTTCCACGACTTCGTTTTGTTCTGGAGTATATGGAGAGGAAAACAAATGTTGAAAACCAGATTCGTCACAAAATTTTGTAAAATCTTGATTTTCAAATTCACCTCCATGGTCTGTTTTTATACTTGAAATGACATACCCCTTTTCATTTTGAACCTTCTTAGCAAATCTTTCAAAGTAAGAGAAAGTTTCAGACTTACTTGCCAAGAAATATACCTAAGTAAATCGTGAGTAATCATCCATAATTATTAGGCAATATTTCTTACCTCCAATGCTCTGCGTTCTTGTTGGTCCGAAGAGATCCATATGCAAGAGCTGCAGTACACGGTTAGTGGAAACTTGATTTATTGGCTTAAAGGAATTTCTTACCTGTTTTCCCAATATACATGGTGTACATAGATCAGACTTTTGGTATGATAAACTAGGTAGACCACGAACAAGCTTCTTTGCTTTGAGATTTTGGCTATCGCTTCATGTTGATATGCCCAAGCTTTTTGTGCCATAAGTTTGCTTCGTCTTGGATTGAGATTAGACATTGTGATTCATCTGGTTTCATGTCCAAGAGGTAGATATTTCCATGTCTTCGACCCATGAATGACTGAGTAGAGTCTTTACTGGTTCCTGAACAAATACCCTCTTGAAAGTTGATTCTAAAACCGGTATCACACAGCTGACTGACACTGAGCAGATTGTAATTGAGCCATTCAACTAAAGAAACATTGCTTATTGTGAGGTTCCCAATCTTCACAGTTCCAAATCCCACTATTTTTCCTTTGTTGTTTCCTCCAAATGAAACTTTTCCACCATTCACTTGAGCAAGCTTTATGAAACTATTTGAATCTCCTGTCATGTGTCTCGAGCATCCACTATCTAGATACCATTTCACTTTTTTCTTGATAGTGACATGCATTCAAAAAGAAACTCAAGCTTTCTTTGGTACCCATATTTTCTTGGGTCCTTTTGAGTTAGTCTGATATACGGTTTTTGCCCAGACTTTATCGACAGGTTTCCAAACCATAGGACATTCTTTCTTAAAATGATCTGCACTATTGCATTTTGAACATCTAAGAGCATTACGACCTACTAGTTTTACAAAGTTCCTTTCAAAATGATTTTTGTAAGCATTTCTTGTGGGTCTTTGTTTGATTCTTTCTTTCACTTTAGGAAAATCGATTAAAGGAATAGTTTCAGCATTCATTCCCAAACCAGATTTATTGAAATAAGGTCTTTGAACAGAAAGTATTTTCTCCAGTTTTTCAGATCCTAGAGAAAATCTTTTGGAAATATTTGAAATATCATTTTTCAAGAATGCATTTTCTTTTATAAGATTATCTTTACTTTCTACGAGAGAAGAAACATTCTGGTCTAAGTATTTCACTTTTTCTTCCAAAACATTCTCTTGTTGTTTTAAAGCAGAATTTTCTTTTTTGAGTTCAGAAATTCTTTTAAGAGAAGTCTTAAGACTAAAACATAATTCATCAATGTAATTTGAAAATTTAATAGGGATTTTGAAATTACTTACCTCGAATTCACTTTCGAATCGAATCGGTCTCGAGCTTGATTCGAATCTGATTGTACCATTAGACATATGTTGGCATAATCATCGTCACTATTTTCGCACTCCGTGTCACTCCAGGTTTCAGCTTTGAGAGCTTTCCGATACTTTTTAGTTTTTCCTTTCTTCTTCCTCAGAAGAGGACAGTTGGGTCTGATGTGTCCCTTTTTCTTGCATTCAAAGCAGACTACATCTTTGTTTGATTCATCATCTTCAGCAGACTTGGTCTGTTGCTTTTGAAAACTCTGTTTCCTTAAATTGAATCTTCTTCCTTTTCTATTTAGCTTTCTGAATCTTCTTATCACGAGAGCAAGTTCTTCATCATCCATGTCGTCTTCAGAATTTGTTACATCAGAATCATCATTAGATTTTAATGCAATAGATTTCTTACCTTTAGGATCTTCGTCTTCATTGATTCGTTCTACTTCATAAGACTGAAGGGTCCCAACCAACTCATCGACAGACAGTGGCATGATTCTTTGGGTTTCTCTGATTGAAGTCTTTATGTGATTCCAATTCTTGGAGAGTCCACGTAGTAGCTTGTTCACTTTCATGGGATCAGAAATTGGTTGACCTTGATTTTCAAGACCATTCACGATTTTTGTAAAACGACTAAACATGTCAGTTATAGATTCTCCTGGTTTCATGTTGAAGGCTTCGTATTGACCGAGAAGAATGTTGATTCTGGTCTCTTTCACTCGATCGGTTCCTTCATAAGTAATGTGTAATTTATCCCAGACTTCTTTGGCTGTATCACAAGAAGATATTATGTTATATTCAGTAGGTGATAAAGCACAATATAAAGAATAAATTGATTTTGCATCAAGAGCTTGTCTCTTGATTATCTCTTCCTGAGTCATTTCGCTAGACTCAACAGTGTCTTTTCCTCTTTCTGAGACAGGAGCAGCTTTAGGAACGATTCCTTTTTCTACAACGTCCCATTCCAGAGGATCCTTTGATCTTAAGAACGCCTTCATCTTGTTTTTCCATATGTTGTAGTCCTTTCCATCAAAGTAAGGTGGTCTGGTGTTGCTTTGCCCTTCTACCAGCCCTGGAGCCAATATACTAGTCATGGATCTTTAACTCTGAAGTAAAACACTTCAAACAGAGTGAGTACACGAGCTCTGATACCAATTGAGATAGCTAGTATAAGCAACTAGAGGGGGTGAATAGGTGCACAAACAATTTATCGAGATACGGAAGTGATTCTTGGCAACCGATAGAAAGGAAATTCTTTCTTGATTAACAAAATGAAGTACGATCAAGATAAAGAGAGTAAGGAAGAGAAAATTGAACACGGGATTTATAGTGGTTCGGCTTATTCCAAGCCTACGTCCACTCTTCCGCACTGACAGCCCACCGACTGGATTTCACTATAAACAAAAGAGAAGTTACACCACAGCTTTCCCTTGATTCCACAGTGTAGATGTTCTACGACACCTCCTCAAGGTTTCTCACAAATATAGATTCTCTTATGTATACAAGTATTCGCTCAAAGGAATTGTCTAAACAACAAGGAGCTTCAGACTTTGGAATTCTTCTATCGTGCACACCTCAACAACTTAGAACATCTTCCTTATATACTCCTTTATGCCATCATACCTGTTGGCACTTACCAAAGGAATTCCTCCAATATACCCGTTGGACGGAATCAATTAGGAAGATTATTCGAGCTATTAAAGGAACGTGTCGATAGCCCATCAATCCTGTTCACCCATACAATCAGGATCTCGGTTTCCATAAGTAGAACCTTCCAAGAATATTTAGGCAATCACCGGATTCCTTAATTTTCGAGTCAATCTCTATCAATCAAAGGATTCCGTTGTGTCTTTTCCAGCCACGAGATCTTTTCCAGTTGATAAGGTTAAATCCTTAACGAAACATCCAGTTCTGGATAACCTTTCTTCAACGGATTAGAGACTGTCAATGAAGATAGACTTTAAGTCTTGAGTCTGGCTGTCCGGAGGTCTTCAGACTTTAAGTAGCAGAGTCTACAAACCTTCAGACTAGACTGTTGGAAACGTTTTGTCAGCTTTAAAACACTTCAAGAAGATTTCTCCAACAATTTGTGTCAGGGATTGTATGTTCATGTTTTCCGCATGCGCATGAATAAGAGACAAATGAATTCGGAACGACGACAAAGCGTGGAATGTCGCAAAGTAACCCATAGCTCAACCTCCAAGTAAAGGGGGCGTGATAGCGTTTTTGTTGAGACAAATGAATTTGGGACGGTGACAAAGCCTAGGATGTCACAAAATAACCAGTAGCTCGACCTATGAGTAAATGGGGTGTGACAACTACTCGCATTCAATTTTGTACGCATCTCTGTGGAATTCAACAAGGTTTTCACATTCCCAAGAGTTATGGATTCCTTTCTATATAGTATAGAATTCACAAAAATTTCATACGAGCTGGGTAGTGAGCATAATACAATTAGAGCTTGATCTTCATCATCTAATTTCAAATCTAAATTTTTCATATCCATAATGATCTTATTAAATTCATCTAAAGGTTCTTAGATAAGAGCACTTTCTTGCATCTATAGTGTGTAAAGACACTGTTTCAAGAATAATTTTGTTATAAGAGATTTCTTTATGTAGAGGCTCTCAAGCTTATTCCACAATCCTGAAACCGTTTCTTCATCCGTGACTTCACGAAGCACCTTATCGGACAATGACAATTGGATGGTGCTATGCGCCCTCTCTTCCATCTCCTTGACCTTGGCTATAGTCATATTGTCTGGATAATTCCAGTCCAAGGCTCTAACTAAACCTTCCCAGCACAATAAGGCTTTCATCTTGATCCTCCATAGCTCACAATTGTTTTGGCCATTGAAGGGTGCCACTTTGAACGTAGATGCCTTCTTGAACAAGAAGACCGAAATCCTTTGCTTTTATAATAATTTGTTGAGGGAAAACACTAAAAGATGCACCAATCGAAGCACAAGTAGCAAAGGATGAAATTAAAATCAAAATCATAGGAGACACAAGATTTACGTGGGAAACACAAAACGGGAAAAACCATGAAGAGAGAGGAGTTTCACTATCTTCAACATAGAGCACAAGAATATAATCTAAAAGCTTAGAAGACTACTTGATGAGCCACAAGATCTAAAGATCTTACAAGAAGATAAGAAAAAAAAAAGGAACGAAATAATATCAAGGCTAGGGTTAGAGTTGTGTTATTAAACACATTACTTCTATAGTCTTCATTAAAAAAAAAAAAAAAACCCTAAAACAAACAGTGCATGATCTAAAATACCATTATCTTTAATTTAAAAATCAAAACTCAACAAAATTCTTATGCAGTCATTTTTCTCGTCTTTCCCACTAAGAATTTTGAAACTAATGGAGTTACATCCATATTGAAGTAGAATTTTCCAGGACTGAAGTTTTTCAAAACTGAATCTCTTCCATTGAAAACTGAAGGATAATCAGGTCTACTAGTTGAATAAGAAAACTAACTCCAGCAAGTAGAAGCAGCTCAGGGTTTTGACTCATCGGTCCTTCATCAATGTCACGCCCCGAATCTCGAGCGTGCGCACATCCCACTGTGATCAATACAAATGCAACATTCCCAGGACGCGTCGCCGACCCATTCATTTTAATGTACATGCGGAAGTGTATAAATACCCCAAACAACAAACGCATGGGATATGAAAGCAGGGCATATTTCACAAAAGCCAACTTTTATAAACAACGGGTTTAGATACAAAAAGAGTCTAGTCAAAAGTCTACAAGAGGGTCGGCTCTCAGAAAGTAATTATCCTACGACATACTAATCGGACACAAATGCCGATCCTTCAGACTCCACCTCCACCTCCACAGACTCTGGGGCTTCAGTCCTCTGTGACCACCTTCTAAGGACCTAAAAATGGTTATACAATAACCAGTGAGACAATGTCTCAACAAGTCCACCCCATAAACCATTATTAGGAAGGAAATACGCCTCAGGGCGCTTTAGCCACACAACCACACAATGAGAACAAAGGACTTACCTCGCCTCAATTCCTTCATACACGTCAGCATAGTTCATATCACAAATGCATATAATTAATGCACATGACAATTGAAATGCCTCAACAACTCAATTAATCACAAAGGTTCCGATTATAAGGCCAAATCATTATGACACATCACATACCATATCACACAGTTTTGTCTCATAATCAGGCACATCAAACTCAACCAATCATGCGTTCCAAGTGTTAATTAAATCCCTCTAGGGTACTGCCAACTCCCTGTTCGGCGGTCTACTGGCGTAGCCAGGCATCGTCTCTTTCTCATTGAGCACAGCTACGTCTCATTAACGGCTATCTCGAAGGAGCTTAGGTCTAGAATCTACTGCGATTTGCTACTCTAATGCATGGGTAACCCAAAAGTGGGATTTAGTAACGTTCGGCGTAAATGCTCTAACGGGTTCTCTTTAACCAACACACGACCATTCAATCTCAGCCTAGGACACTGTGCATTGCACTCAAGTGCCTCAATTAAAATAGTGATCATTATCTATTTTCTTCATATTAAAAACATCTCGAAAAATAGTCGTACATGGGTATACGGTCAATTCGAACTTTAAAAGTGATATCTCTCCTTTTCAAACCACACTATTTGATATAGTACTTAAAATCCATATTCGGTGTCAAAACCTGACACCCGAGATTTTCTGAATAAATTCCATATTTTCACAATCATCACTTAATTTGCACAATCCAACCATCAAATGCATAATCTGAACACACCACACAGTTAGCACGAAATTCGGTCACCGGCTATCCCGATATAATTTTCGGAAAATAATAAATAATTAAATTTATTCCGAAAATAAATAAATAAATAATATATTATTTTAATTTAATAAAATAATATTTATAATTTCGAAATAATTAATTAATTTAAAATAATTAATTAAGGGCTTAATCAAGATTACACTAATTTAATCACCTAATTAGTCTTAATTAATTATCCACTAAACTAATCACATCTCTTAATCTAATTAACACTTAACTAAACTAATCTAACCACCTAAACATACTTAGCTTAATCTAAACACCCCTTAAGCATAATTAACCTCCTAAGCAAGATTTAGTAAATAAACTCACCGGTTTTGAGTTCCGGTGAGTCCACGGCGACGACAACGCTAAGGCAGACAACAATTCTCCTAGTGGCGACACTAATCAAGGCCGGGAAGGACTTGAAAACGGGCCATAAAGACCTCACGGCTTGCTGGTTTTCTCCTTCTATTCTAGGTTGAATTGCAGAGAGGAAACCAGTGGCTACAACGGTAAAGACGAGCTGATCAAAGCTCCGGTGAGCGGGTGGCCAGCAACCGGCGGCACCTAAGGGTTAAGGGAGGCTTGCTAGTGGTTGGGATGGGCGGAAGTAGGGTCGAAATGGGAGGAAAATCTAAGAAAATGTGAAACAGTGCAGGCGGGCGGAACTCCAGGCGGTCCGGTGAGCGGCAGCTTCCAGCAGCCGAACGGGACGATCGACGGCTCTGTTCGGCGAGCGGCGGGCACCATTCGTACATACTAGGTCTCTTTGTCATGGCGGTGGGTGGAACGAGAGCCAATTCGCACGAGAAGATAACTTTTTATTCGTGTTTTTGGTGAAAGGTCAGCTGGAGCATAAACAAGCAAAAGAAGAAAACATGGGAGGAAAGAGATCCGGTGAGCGTGCGACGGCTTGGACTAGCAAGGGGCTGGCTTGGACGATTGCTGGCTGCTCTCCTTTACTTCTCTCAAGCTCTCTCAAGGCCTTTACAATGGAGAAAGGAGGGGGAAAAAGGAAGAAGAAGTCTACTGGTCAAGGAGGGGGCAACAAAATATCCTATGCACTTGAGTTCTTGCCCCACCAGCTGATTTGTTATCCTCAACCCTTTGACAGCCCACAAGCTTCCTCAACAAGCTTGCCAATGGATCCAAAATGTTGAGGGGCATGGAGGCTACGAATTTGTGGCACTTTCCTCTCTAATTTCATTCCAACCTCTTCAATTTTCATTCAATTTCTCTTCCAACTGAGTCAAATTGAAGTCCATAAAATCCATCAATGTGCCAACACTTAATTCCACATTTTTCCTTGTCCATTGAACCATCTTGTATCCCAAAATTGCGATCAAAAGCGAGGCTACGAATTTCCCAATCCAAAATAATCATACTTTGATTTTTCGCCGAAAATCTCGATTTGTGAAGATGAGTTGACATTCCTAAAATGAATTGTGAAATGACAGAACTTAAAATTTCTGAAATTGAGTTCAATTTCTCGATTAATTTCAATCTGACGTGATTTTAGCGCGTCTTAATCTACAGAGTAGCTTTTGGGAATTTTTAATGCATTTAACATGTGGTTGATTATTTTCAAGCCACAAAGTGCATCTTCGACATATTGGCAACTCTCGGTTGTCGTGGAAATCTCGAGGTTTCAAATACGGACACAAGGTAATGAAAAGACAAAAAATCAGTTTAATGCCGTTCGATGAGAGTTTTGCAATTAGGTGGAATCACTCACACTTAATCACATACCTCTGTCGAATCGACCTATCTCTGGTCTCTGATCGATTTTGACCATGCCATAATGACTCTTGCAAATTAGCACGGTCGAACAGTCGATTTTTAGTTTCAAGTCTATTGTGTTTTGGTTTCAAGTCTATTGTGTTAAAATTCCTTAACAGCTTCACCTGATAGACTAGTTATCCCGTGAGTGATCAGCTCAAGGAAAAGAATTATAGTCGTGTTGATGAAAAGCCTAACTTATTCAATCGAAAGCAGGACCTGAAATTCAAGATGTCACCATCAACATATATAGGGACATTGGATGCTCCTAGTTGAGAATCATGTTCTATTTTTTATCATCAATTAGTATCGGAGCTCAATATTTTGACATCAGATACAACAATGGGGTGATTATCAATAGAGGAAAGTGTGTTTCATTCACCTACAGATTCATGATATGTTTGTCTTGTGGTGGTATCCCTTTCTTCATTGAAGAACTAAAGGTATAGTAAAGTAGGGGTGAGCGCGGTTCCCAAATAGAACCGGGAATCGGAGAACCGAACCGGAGGTTCCGATTCAATTCTCGGTTGTTAAAGGACCGGTTCCGGTTCCTGGTTCCATTTTTCCGGGAACCGGTCGTGGAACCGGTTTCGGAACCGGTTAGGGTTCCAAAAGGAATCCCCCTCCCTCGAGACTCCCGAGACTCCCGACCCTTTCACTTTCAGTTTTTCAGAGTCTCGTCAGATGCTGCTCTAAGTCTCGGCGCCGGACGCCGCTCGCCCTCAAGGCCATCGCCGCCAGACGTCGCTAGACGCCAGTCGCCGACGTCGCTCCCGCAAACCCTCGCCACTCGACGCCCATCGTCGTTGTGCTCTACCTCTGCCCATTGTTGCCGTGCTTTGCCTCAACGCCCATTGCCGACTACCTGACGCAGGCAAATCGGAGCCGAGCTCGTCTCCGCTCACGACCCACCGCCTCTGCTTGCGCTAGAAGCCCCGACGAGCAAAAGCCCCGACGACGCCGATTCTGCTGTCTCCACTCGTGACCCACCGCCTCTCGTCACTAGGTCTCTGATTCTAACCCACGACGCCGTTGTTGCTGTCTCCGCCTCTGCTCTGACGACTCGTCGCCAGCAGTTGCCATGCTTGACGCCGTTGCCTCGAAGACCAGCAACCGACGTCCCTGCTCACTGCTCAACGCCAAACGCCGCTCGCCTGGTGAAATTGGATTTCTAGACCTTCTCTCCAAGAGTACAATTTCGGGGTATACCATCAAATGCTGTGAATTTCATTTGCACGATCTCGGGGTAATACCAGCGTAGGGAGTGAGTGACTGATTCGGTGATTCTTGGACTTGCTCTGTTTTAACTCCTTATTAGAAGCGATGCGTAAAGTTTTCTTTTTTATCTATTTTTGATTGAGTTGTGCTTCTTTTTTTGGGTTTCAGCTCGGCTTTGAATTCGGAGGCGAACGAGCACGTGGCCATAAAGAAGATTGCTAATGCTTTCAATAACAAGATCGACGCAAAGAGGACCCTCCGTGAGATCAAGCTCCTCTGACACATGGACCATGAAAACGTCAGTGAATCCCTTGCGTTACATTTTTTCTATTACGTGATTGAGAATGGCTTTCTGGGTTGTTTGAAGTGTGTTGTTTTCTTTGATGGTTGGCTTATGGGTGTCGGTAGTGCCATCGATATTATGCAATGGTGCATTTACGTTGCTCTCCGTCTCGGTTCTAAGTCTAACGAATGTGCAGTACAGGTGAATTAGCATTTCCTGCTATGAACAACGAATTAAGAGTTAGTGCAGCAAATAGTAGAGCTTTGAATCTTCTATTTCACTAGAAGGGATATCGATTGCTTAAGATAATCTGGTCTCCATGTTGTTCTGTGTTACCATTTCTCTACATGAATTGTTAATGAGATAGAGAACATACTGAAACACCAGTCAGAGTATTGTCATCACTCATCAAGATATAGAAGGTCCTATTGTCACTTTGCTACTTACAGAGTTGAATGTCCCTTCTTTGAACTTTTTAGAAGTTTAATTTCTATTGTACTGATATAGAAGGGCACTGATACTCATCATTCTTAGAGATGGAATAGATGGTTATATTGTGACTGGATGCAATTTGTAATGGTATGAAAGTGTTCTTGTTGGTATAAAGAACAAGTTTTGAACTATGATTGATGGGAATCCACATGCATGCGGTCCTTAATGAAGCTACATTTATTTATGGTGTGGCTATGCCAGATATAAAATAAGCTCTTCAATCAATGCAGAACTGGTATTGCATGGCAATTTTAATAGAACTTGCTTTTTAGTTATTATGATTCTTGTATGCTTATGTGAGGTCCTGTTATGTTAATGCAGGTTGTGGCAATTAGGGATATTATTCCACCGCCACAGAGAGAGGTTTTCAATGATGTTTATATTGCATATGAGCTTATGGACACTGATCTGCATCAAATTATTCATTCTAACCAAGCATTGTCTGAGGAGCATTGTCAGGTTCCATTTTGCCATTTATTGTACGATATTGGCGCTTCCTTCTAGATGGGATATTGCTTTCTTGTCAGTTGCTGGTTCTTAATTATGCTAGTGGGAGTTGCCATCCGCTGCTTTCTTGTCATTTGCTCGGTCTTAATTAGGTTATTGGGAATTGACCGTAGAGTATGCACGTACGTTATAGTTCAAATCTAAAAATAACCACAAAAAAAAAAAAAAAACCTGTTGGAACCTGGAACCGACCCTGGAACCTGTGACAGGGTAGGTTCCAGGTTCTCGGTTCTAACAGGTAGATTCCAGGTTCCAAAAAATGAGAAACCTGTACTCGAAGGTAGGTTCCAAGTTCCAGATGGAACCGAACCGGAATCTGGAACCACTCACCCCTATAGCAAAGTGCTGAGGCTGATCGATTTTCCTCTTTTATATATCAACAGTATCTTCATACTTGAGGTGATATTAAAATGATTTGTTGATACGACTGGAACTAAGTTTCCTCTACAGGACAGACAAGCTCCACCTTGTTAGGTATTATATGTTGTGCAAATTAAGTCCAGAAAAAATTATATTAAATTCAGCATGCAAAATTATTACAAATTGTTCACTACATGATTTGATGAGTTCTAGCTATACCTCTGTTACTTTGTAAGTGTTGCATCATGCTTGCTTGAGCGAACATATATCGACCGACACGATGCCAATTTATAATCAACTATTGCATATTCGACGCATAGTTCGAATCTCCTCTAGATTCAGGAGAGCTAGCCACATGACATCAGTCAAAGGTAGAGCATCCGCAGCATTCAAAATGTCAATGACTTAAAATTTCAAGTACTTTTTATGTTGCAGCTACCACGACCGAAGATCCGCAGCAACAGTTCCAACACTGCCAGCAAAGATGCGAGCGACAGCAGGGCAGAGAACCGCAGCGCAGGCAGTGCCGACAAGAATGCGAACGGCAATTCTGGGAGCAGCAAAAAGGTAAGCAAAGATCGACAAACCCTCGAGAGCAAGAAGAGGAGGAGGAGGAAGTAGGAGAGAGTGGGGATAATCCGTACTACTTCCATTCGCGGATGCTGCACAGCCGGTTCCGTGCAGAAGAAGGTCAAATCAGAGTGCTCGAGCGGTTTGACAAGAGGTCCAGGCTCCTCAGAGGCCTTAAGAACTATCGGCCAGAGATCTTCGAGGCGAACCCCAGTACCTTCGTCTTGCCTCACCGCGTCGATGCCGATTGCATTCTCATTGTCTTGAAGGGTTAAGTCACTAGTAATTTGATGTTCACCAATTTAGTTTTTAGTGGCTTTCAGACGCTGTGTTCTTTGCTCATTGAGATCCATGGAGATCTAGAGGGCCATCACAGTACCTAGTCTGCAATGATATTGATCGATCGTGTTGATTTCTTACAGGCGAAGGGACTATAAGTTTGGTGTGGCAAGATAAGAAACAATCTTACCACTTGGAGGGTGGGGACGTGATGAGAGTCCCTGCCGGAACTACCATTTACTTCATCACCAGCGGACGTGATGGACAAGTTCAGATCGCCAAACTAATTCAGCCCGTTAATATTCCCAGCACATTCAAGGTAGTTCAGTGTACAAGTATTAGGTCGAGTAATTTTCACTCCTCGATCATTCTATTAGCCTCACTTTTGGAAAACTAGGAATGCACAGTTTACATGAAATTGAGAAGTGCACCTTGAGTGCTGAACACTTTAATCAACTCTATGCAACAGCCACCATGAAATAGCACAGTTCTTGAACTTGTGAAGGCTAACGGGAGTGGTGTACATTGACCTGATTGTTCGATTGCAGGAATTTTACCCTGTCGGTACTGAAAACCTGGAATCATACTACAGGGTATTCAGCAGTGAAATTCTCGAGAGTTCTTTGAAAGTAAGTTCACTTTCTTCAGAGTAAGTTGATAGATACATACGTTATATCAGCAGAGCCAAGAAAGTGTATTCGCCTGTTTTTACCTGATTCCATCATTTTCCATGGTTAATTTCTCCATTTATCAGACATCAAGAGATCAAATAGAAAGGCTGTTTGGGCAACAGAGGCAGGGCGTAATGATAAGAGCCGGCGAAGAGCAACGGCAGGCACTGAGCGAACACCGTGGTTGGTTGAAAAATAAAGGCCACGGCTTGAGAGGTCCATTCAATCTGCTGGGCCGAGAGCCAATCTATTCCAATGAGTTCGGCCGGTTCTTTCAAGCCTCGCCTGGCGAGTTCAAGCAACTTCTCGACTTGGGCATCTCTGTAACTTTTGTCGAAGTTTACCAGGTAAAGCAAACATTAGTATTGTCATTGTCGCACTTCCATGGATTCGAGCGTCTCTGTTCATATGGTTTAGCAATGGTTTATGTCCGACTTTGGCAGGGCTCAACAATGGTGCCGCACTATAACTCAAAGTCAATGACGGTGGTGCTTGTGGTAGAAGGAAATGGATGGTTCGAGATGGCTTGCCCTCATCTAGCCCAAGCACAGCAGAGGTGGGGCTCGGGTGGAGAGAGAGAAGAAGAAGAGGAGGAGGAGGAGCAAGAGACAGAGCAAGGAGGTAGTGCAAGATACCAAAAGGTAAACATAACATCGATAATATAATCTAAGACGATAGAACTGTTTTAAATAGCTAATAATCAACTATATCAATGAAATGACGAGGCAAATTATGGTAAAAGTAGCTCTTGAGGTCGAGTATTTAAAGATTTCTTTGGCTTTTGTTACAGAAAGATCAGTGTGCACTTAGGGAGTGATGGCTACTAGCTAGTGGCTTAAATCCAAATGGATTAACTGCTCCGAAGAAGTGAATGATGTAGAACTTGCATTCGACTATCGAATGTGCACTTAGAGGGTGATGGCACTGGCTAGTGGCTTAAATCCAAATGCATTAACATGTCATGACAATTGATGGGACTATCATACCATGCCACGATTTCCAATGATTTAAGTTTTCTCTGTTTATCCATCAGGTAACATCCCAACTGTCACCTGGCGACATTTTCGTCATCGCGGCGGGTCACCCAATCGCTATCGTCACGGAGCAGAACGAGGATCTGAGAATGGTTGGGTTCGGAATCAATGCTCATAAGAACGAGCGAATCTTCCTCGCAGGTGAAGTCGCGCTCTAGCATAGCTGCTCATCTCACTTTTCAGGCTCATTTCGCTAGAGCTAATGCAGTGGAAGCAAATCGTTTGTAGGGAAAGAGAACATAATCAACCGGATGGACAGAGAGGCCAAGGAGCTGTCCTTCGACCTCCCCGCGAGAGAAGTGGATCGCGTTTTCAGGAACCAGGAAAAGTCCTACTTCGTGTCCACGGAGCAGCAGCAACCTCAGCGAGAGCGGAGAGATCGCCGCAAAATCGAAAAAATCGAAGGGTCACAACGACTCTGACAGAGCAAGCGGATGGACAAAAGTGACACTAAAGGGTCAGAAGGATCGTCGTCATCGGCTATGGCGTCGATACTGAACCTGGCCGGCTGAGGAGGAACTAGAGGAGGTCTCGGCCATTTTCGTTTCTCGGTGGAAGGAGAAGATGAGAATGTAAGCAGTTGGGGAGAGAGAGAGAGAGAGAGAGGGAGTTGAAACTTCGAGCCATGTTGAGGAAGCATCAGTAGCTTCCAAGTAGTTCATAAATAAAAGCCAGACGGAAACTTGGTACAATCTATGCCGTGTTTTATCCTGCTAGGTGATCTTATTTCCACTCAAACTGATCACGCCGACGACGGATGCTATACTCAAACTTAAACCAGTCGATTATTGAAATTCAAATGACGAGACGGATTACCACTCGTACACGTCGCGGGTGACGTGCAATCCGGAAAACGAAGACGAAAATGAAGCAAAACTTGAGGAACAATGCATAACAACAAACACTAGGAAAAACAATCTTGTGATCTTGAAATGGCTACTCCTCCTCCAGCTCCAGCTCCTCCTGGGCCATCGGGGGCGAGCTCCTTCGAGCTTTGAGCTTGGCGTAGTCCGTCAAGGCTGCTGCCTGATCACTTTGGCTGCATACGGAAATACCGAAACCAACATCATCTATCGCCCGTGATCATTACATGGAATGGACAATGAAACATGGTCTCGCCCTGGATGAATAGGCTGGGATCGAAGCGGCCCCGAAGGGTCTGTTTGTTTGTATTTCTTTTTTTTGTTTTTGAACACTTTTTCTGTTTTTTTGTTCTTTTGTTCCCAGAAATAAAAAAGAAACAGAAATAAGAAACAATAAATTTGTGTTTCTTATTTCTAAAACAAAACTTAGAAACACTTTATTATTTTCTTCTTCTTCTTTCTTTCTTTTTTCTTTTGCCGGTTGCCGGCCTTGGCCATGGTCGGCAATCGGCTAACGAGGGCCGGCGGCCTCGCCCAGCCACGGCAAGGCTCACCGGCCCCCGGCGAGGCCGAGACTCACCGTAGCTGGGCAAGGCCGACCTCGCGCCAGGCTGGGCGAGCTCGATCTCGCCCAGATTCGGCGAGGCCGAGCTCGCCCAACGGCTAGCGAGGCTCGGCCTCGCCGGATCTAGGCGAGTCGGCGTCGCCTGGCAGTGGCCCGGCGAGGCCGAGCCTCGCCGGCCCTTGTCGGCTGGTCGCCGGCCATGGCCGAGGCCAGTGACCGGCCAAAAGAAGAAAAAAGAAAAAAGAAAAAAGAAAAAAAGGAAAAATAAAAAAAAATAAAAAAAAATTATACAAATTTACCAAACGTATTTCTGTTTATTTTTTATTTCTGGAACAAGTTTACCAAACGCGTTTTTTTGTTCAAAAATTGTTCCCCGGAACAGAAACACTTTTTTCTATTTCTGTTTCCTGGAACAATTTTTAAACAGAAACGCAAACAAACGCACCCGGAAATACCGAAACCAACGTCATCTATCGCCCGTGATCATTACATGGAATGGACAATGAAACACGGTCTCGCCCCGGATGAATAGGCCAGGATCGAAGCGGCCCCGAACAGTCACGTTCATCGTCCAATGAGGTGCGACACAGAGCCGGGGATGTGACGATGTAACCCTCGAACCAGCAAGCTTCGAGGGGGGGAAAGAAAGAAACAGGGTGCTAAGAATTTCAGTTCGCGACATTACCTGCGGTCTTCAGGGCCATGCATTCACCATCGCACCTCATCTTGCAGAAGGTGCTGCCGAGGCCTTTGGCTTGGCACGACTTATGGCACTCGACGAAACATTTCCAGTACGAGCTCATTAGCTCTCCGAAGGCCTCACCCATCCCGAACGTTGCCGCCAGGACAAGGCACATGATCAGGACTCCGGCTACCTTGCTCGCCATCTTTTTCTTTCACTCGGTTTGGCTTGTCATGTCGTCGAGAACTTCAATGTCCCTTGATGTTCCTTCCTCTTCTTGAATCGTTTGCTTTAGTGGAAGAACAATGGGAGGAAAGATCAGTACTTATAGCCATAGAAGTTAGATTGAGCGGTGACCCTTGAAGGAAGGGGAATGTTCTTGAGCTTGTGGCGTGTTATTATCTTCGTCTTGTTTGACTGAGTATTTCGGGGCCACGCTTACACCTATCACGGTTGCTCACTCCACGTTAACATATCCGATGTGGGGCTGAGTTGAAACAAATCAAAAGAGTAAATATTGTGCACAAGATTAAAAATTATAAAAATTATGAAAATATGATTAAAAATTGATAATTCTTTTGAATTATCAATTTTTAACAATTACCTGAAGGTGTTTTTGAATGGAGTAAATATCACAAAAAGGTGTGGAAAAATGACGTTGAGTCATGCTTTAGAAGTATCTTGTCATTGGCCGGTTCAACTATGAATTTGAGGATTGCGTCTCCAACGGGGATGGGTTATATTTGATGCAGGGGTGGAGATTGCTTTGGCCAACTTATTGTCTGTTCCTTAGCTTTTCAACGTTTTTCTTTTCTCATGTTGGGCAAGAAGGTTGGTCCACGATTGAGCCGTGCCCTCGATCGCTGGTGCTGCATCGTTCCGTCATGCAGTCTCTCCCTGATTCGCCTGCAAAAACTCCATCTGTGCTGTTTGGGAAGCTTTATTGTGGAATGGTAAGGAAAAAGATTAATCTTTGGGGCTTAGTTTGGATTAACAATGTAGTCATCAAATTCACCATCGATGGGGGTCCAGAGTCTGCGATGGGCACCAAAAAAGTGTGAGCTTCCGTCAGCAGCAATGCACAGGTTCATAGTAGTGTTACCTGGGAAAATCAGATGTATGTTTCAAAGCAGATATAGAAAATGAACGTATTTCAGCGAATCAAAACAGTAACCACCTTGCTCCAGAGCTAGAAAGGTTGGATTTCTGTCTAGATTTGTGAGCAACTATGGATCAAAAGCTAGAAAGGTCCTAATCCGACGAGGTTCTGCAGACCGTAACCTATAGAAGTAAAGGAGTTCCTACATAAGTAAGATGGGTTAGCTTTCTCCGTCTTTCCTTTTCCAGCCGAGGAACTAATGTGATCTCAAGAATGCCTAATTTGTCGATGGTAATTTCAACGACGTTGATCATCAAGTTTCTTGCCAAACTTCGGAGGGTTAGTTGTTGTAGCTGATGGCATCCATGCAATAAGTTGACCGAGGTGGTTTCTATTTTCTGATCCAAAGATCAAGATAGGTTGTGACTTTCGAAGATGAGTTGTTATAGCACATCAAAAATGCGAAGTCCCCAAAGGAGGCATGGGAAACAAAGAATCTGTTGAAAAACCTGACCTTCAGGTATTGGAGCTGCCAATGGTGCTTCAACAGGCGATGGCAGGCCTTGGGAGGCAACGGCGGGCCTTGGGAGGCGACGGCGGAGGCGGAGGCAGAGATGGCGTCAGCAGGTCTGCTGCAAACATGGGCCTGCATCGAGAAAGAGACGGAGGGGAGAGAGGGTCTGCATCAATTTTGGATGATTTTCGTGGGGCCGGACAACACGAGATGAATTGGGCTTGGACTTGTCAGGATGAAGAAGTCCAGAGAGAGGGGCAATGATCGATACAATAAAAGTACCCAGCCATTGTTGACTCACGGCGAAAGCATCAGATCTGAAAACTCCGAACTCCTCGGCCCTAGCTTGTTGCTCTCTGAAATGGCGGAAGCAGTTCACTTCAGCCTTGCCACTGCCATACTGAGAAGCCTCGCCACCAAAATGGCGAAACCTGGAGGCTCCTTGGCTTCTCAGAAGATCCAGCTCTGCTATGCCAAGGACGAGCTCCAAAGCCTTGACCATCGAAGCTCTGCTTTTGGACGCCAACAGCAATGGCACAACCACCAGATCAAGCTTTGGCTCAAGAATCTCAAAGACGTATTGTACGATGTACAAGATTTGCTTCACCACGTGGCAACCGAAGATCTGAGTAGGGGTGTAAAAAAACCTGACCCGACCTTAATAAGTATAATACATGTACACCGCCTCAAGGTTGACGAAAGAGGTGTGCCTTTTCTTCGGCAAAGTTCAGTATTTTTTTTTTTTTTTTACGATCAGATCACATCAAAGATTTTAAGATCCCATGACACACCCACATCCTAAGCTTGAAACATTTTTTCACCATCATTGTATACCAGATGAGAAAGCGTGGTTTTTCCCATTCCTCCTATACCGAAAGTGAAAACAATCGAAACACTATCTCCGGAGGAGGAATCAAGCAAATGTGCGATGATATTCTCCTTATCCTTTTCTCTGCCAAGTATATTTTCATTGCGCTCAAAAATGGGAGTTCTCCTCTTAGTAGGAAGAGTTGCCTTATGATTATTTTCTAATGGAAAATTCCTAATTTTTTTAATCTGATCCAGTTTCTTCCTTAGGTCCCCGAATCTCATCACCCACCTTGAGGTGGTGTGCAAGCTGATTTGATTTAGAGAAGAAAAGGCGCACCTCTTTCGACATCTTCTTGCCGGAGGCAAACTGATCATCTGAGGCGGAAGGTCACTCCAGGCAACAAGATGACAAAAGAGGTACGCCTTTTCTTCTCTAAATCAAATCAGCTTGCACACCACCTCAAGGTGGGTGATGAGATTCGGGGACTTAGGAAGAAACTGGATCGGATTGAACAAATTATGAATTTCCCATTAGAAAATAATCACAATGAGGCAACGCTTCCTACTAAGAGGAAAACTCCCATTTTTGAGAGCGATGAAAATATACTTGGCAAAGAAAAGGATAAGGAGAAAATCATTGCACATTTGCTTGATTCCTCCTCCGAAGAGGGTGTTTCGGTTGTTTCCATCCTTGGTATAGAAGCAATGGCAAAAACCACGCTTGCTCATTTGGTACATAGTGATGAAAAGGTGAAAAAATGTTTCGAGCTTAGGATGTGGATGTGCCATGGGGATCCTAAAATCTTTGATGTGGATTGATCGTCAAAAAAATACTGAACTCTGCCAAAGAAGACATTGCGAATAAAAGTGCAAAAGAGTTGCAAAGAAGACATTGCGAATAAAAGTGCAGAAGAGTTGCAATGGCTACTTCATGAGGTACTAGATGGAAAGAAGTATTGGATGACTCGTGGAATGAGAATCGCATGGGATGGTTGAAACTCTGGCCTTTGCTAATGGGTAGTTCAAGGGGAGCAAGATACTCAAAACCACACGCTCTTTGTCAATTGTGGAAGCTACAAATGCCAAGTCAGTTAAATATAATCTACGTGGCTTATATGCAGAAAAGTCATGGGAATTATTCAAAAAAATGGCTTTTGGATATGTGGAAACATTATCTGACTTGGGATTAGAAAAGATAGGTCAAGACATAGTTAAAAAAATGCTTGGGTGTTCTCCTTGCCATATGTCGTGACCTACCCTCGGGGGAATGGAATAGGTTTAGGGGTATTAGCTAAATGATGGACTTAATGCTCATAATTAGGGGCGAGCTCTCCCAAGCCTATACCTCGCGTGACGTTGGGTATTTTCGAGAATTTTGTAAAAATGAGTCGCTACTAACCTATTAGGTTGGTTAAAAACCAAGTGAGGCATGAGAGTGTACCTTACTTCCTATGCAACTAGAGAATCTAGAGTCAGGGACTTGATTACATTAATTAATCAATTAGTGTCATTTTGGTATCTAATCTTGCTAATTTAAAAAGAAAAAAATTTTGTCAGATAGTTTGGTTTGATTTTATATTTATCCATTAACATATGAGGTGATTATGCGGATACACAATCATTAAAATAATAATTATAGTTACTAAGATCTTAATTGCAGTAAAATTGAGCATGTGCATGCGATATAATCAATATACAAGTAAATAAATGCCTAATTACACTTAAAAAGCAAGACATGGCAATTCCTAACCAAATCCTGCATTTTTTGGATTTTCGAAACTTTTTTTGGATTTTTCGGTTTTTTTTTATAAGAGAGATAAATTTTCGAATTTCCTTGAAAAAAAAAACTAGATTTCGCGATTTTTTAATTTTTTAATTTTTAATTTAATATTTTTCTTTCTTTTTCTCATTTTTGTCTTTTTCGGCTGCTTCATCTTCTCCTCAGTCCTCACGCCTCCTGCACCTCTTTTCCTCCTTTTTGTCTTTTGCATTTTTATTTTATTTTATATTTTTCTTTTGCTGCACTTTTTCTTTTACTTTTCCTTTTGTTTTTCTCCTCCCCTTTAGTCTACCCCTCTCCACGTTCTCTTCTTCGGGCGTCGTCTTCTTCCTTTTCCATCTCGTCATTTTTCTTTACTTGCACGTTCGTTCCCCCCACCTTCACCGAAACAGCCGTCCTCCGGATGAACTCTCACCGGAAAGTTCTTTAGCCTGCCGATGCTGACCCACGCGGCCGCGAACGAGTGGTGCAGTCGCCTCCAGCGGTCCCCAAACTCCGATGACCTTACTGACCTAATCCGGACTCGGGGACTTGATGGACCCGACCCGATCCCACCGTTGGTCGAAACAGGTGACAAGGAAATGTCGACTAAGTAACCACGAACGAAGGAAACATGGAATCACAACTAGCATTTCGAAAGCAAAGCAAAAATCGATGTAAGTATTCACAGATCTAACTGAGACATTTTTACAAACAGTTGACATGCGCCAACAAATCCTAAGGTTTCCGGCTCTGCCGGGACTCGAATCCATGCCGGCGACCTCGACGCACGACGTACGAGGACTGTGGAAACAAAATATAAGCCGGACGGCCGCGATCTCCGGCCCCCGATGTGCCCAAAACAGAATGCAAGCAGAGCCGAGCGTACCTGTTCGGTTTGAGGACGTCGCCGGGAAGGTCCTCGGACGGGTCTGCATAGGGCCGAGGCACCGACTCTTGCTCTCTCTCTCTCTCTCTCTCTCTCGGACTCTCACCGAAGAGTTCCCCTTGAACATCTCTCTCGGATCTCCCTCCGTCTCCCTCTCCACTGCTCTTTTGCGGCACTGAGCTGGTGCCGCAACGGGGCTAAGCTGGTGCTACAACAGCGGCAGAGGGATTGGGCTGTTGGCGCGGCGATCGTCGCGGCTGCCAGTGCTGCAGCAGCGTCACGGCTTCGAGCTACTGGTGGTCGCTACGGCACCAGCGACGGAGATGGTTTGCAGGAGCGGTGTGACATCCTGAATTTCTCAACCTGTTTTCTACTAAATTAATCGGGCATTTCGTTGATGCGTTTATAGGGCTATTCTCAGAGCCGATCACTCTTGAGATAACTAGGTTGTCTGGGTAAGTAATTAAGAAAATTTAAGGCAATAAACTTGAGAGTTTGATCAAGAATCGGCTTCTCGACCGTGCTCATCTTTAGAGGCCATTGCGGCACAGTTAAAAATCAATTTAAGATCAGAGATAGGTCTGTTCGACTGAGATGTATGACCGATCGTGGGTGACTCCACTAAATTGGAAAATTCTCGTCGACCGACACTAATTTGATTTTATTGTCGTTTTGGTACCCTATGTCCGTAATTGAATCCTCGAGATTTTCAGGACAATTGAGAGTCACCATTGAGTCGAATGGGTTCATAGTGGTTCGAAGAAAATCGACCACGGGTTATTTGCCTTAAAAAGTTCTGAAAACCACCCGGTAGCCTAAGTTCCGGGCCCCGGATCCGTGAGTCGCTTTGGGAGGAATCGTTCCTCATGTCGTCCTCGTCGGATTGATACGTTTTGCGCGCGATTCCGGTGAATAATCTCACTAATCCTTGCTTAGTGGAATAAATACACTTAATGGTTGTTTAGTTTTAATTAATTAGGTTTAGGTTGTTAGATTAGTATGGATTAGTGTTTATTAGTCAATTGTGATGCGAATTAGATAAATTGATTGTGCAATTAGCAAGTAGACGTGGTCTACTATTTATTGAAGGTAGCTCGGGAATTTTCTGACCCTTAATCGGGCTTCAATTTGGTGATTCGGGCATAAGTGGAATTTTTGACATTTAAATATTATTTTTCGGAATTAATTAATTAATTATGTATTTTCCGAAAATTCAATTGAGATGGCTAGTGACCGGAAAATTATGCTGATGACCGTGGTGAAGTCCGTTTATTTAATCGGGCTTTATTTTAAGCTAAATTGAATTTTTAATATTAATTAATTAATTTTCGAAATTAATTATTTAATTATTTATTTTCCGAAAATTCAACTGGGATGGCTAGCGACCAAAATATTATGCTGAAGACCATGGTGAAGTCCGTTTATTTAATCGGGCTTTATTTTAAGCTAAATTGAATTTTTAGTATTAATTATTTAATTTTCGAAATTAATTATTTATTTATTTATTTTTCGGAAATTAAGATTGAGATGGCTGACGACCGAAATCTAGTGCTGATTGTCGTGGCGCAGTCTGTTTATTTATTTGAGCTTTGAGTTGTGCCAAATTGATTTAATTGTGGATTTTAGGGGATTTTTCCCAATTTGATTTGATTTGAGTAATTGACCGTTGGTCAATTCGGAGTTGATTGTCAGTGGCAGAGGCATGATGGTAGACTACCAATGTGAGTAGAAATTGTGGAAATGGAAGGGAAAATGTGAGAGGTATGCTGGCTCGATGACCAAGAATGTCATCTAGAATGAATCATCATGAAATGCACGTGGCTCGGTGAATAGTACATCATCTCGGAGAATGCATGTGACTCGGTGATCTGGTATATCGCCTCGGAGAATGCACGTGGCTCGGTGATCTGGTATATCGCCTCGGAGAATGCACGTGGCTCGATGGTTAGTACGTCGCCTCGGAGAATGCACGGGGCTTGATGATTAGATGCGTCACCTCGGAGAATGCACGTGGCTCGGTGACAAAGTATGTCGCCTTGGAGAATGCATGTGGCTCGGTGACTAGATGTATATATCACCTCGGAGAATGCACGTGGCTCGGTGATTGGTTCTATCAGTTATGACTGAATAGCAATAGCTTGAATGACCGAGAAATGGTCAGGCTGACATGTAATTAACCAGGTCGATTGATCATTGTGTTGATTTGATGTTGTGAATTGATTGACTGAATGGGAATGACCGTGAGTAGTCTTGTTGGCATGTAATCGACTAAGTCGATTTGATCGATGCTAACATGTAGGTGGGATCTGAGGCTACGGTAAGTCCCCTGACTCGTGTTGTGCTTAGGCAACCATGTGGTGTATTGGTTCCCTAATTGAGTCTTAGTGGGGTAGAACTCGTTGAGACGTAGTCTCATCCCGGTTGTGGGATATCATTTTAGGCCCTTAGAATGGCAGGTCCTCCACCTCCTCATCCTCGTATGCACTATGGTGTCCCAGAGCATATTTTAGAGTTTGAGACCCATTTCCATGTCCACCCTCATCCGGAAGGATTAGTGTACGTATTAGTTCAGTCGACTATTTGGGTTAATGCGGGGGAGGAAGACCAGAGGCCCCACAAATATCGGTCTTGGTACCGTGATTACTTTGATGGACGTAGAGAAGGTCCTATTCCGGAAGAGGATATGCCTTTTGACGTGATGGAAAAGGCATTCGGAGAGGGAACAGCCGATCGAGTGGATGGATCGGTAGTGGACGTGAGGGACCCACAGCAGGAGGCCGAGACTAGTGCTCCCGTATATTTGACCAAGGAGGACAATGGGCATGAAGGTAACGGTGAGATGCTGCAGCAAGAGGTGGAAGGACCGGAAGAGGACAAAGACTGGGGAGCAACTGAGGAGATGCCTGAAGATGAGCCGGAGTCTGAAGACGAGGATGAAGCTGAAGAAGAGAACGATGATTTGGAAGAGAATGATGTGAGGGAAGAGGAGTCAGAGGAGGATTGGGATGATCCTGAGTATGACCCAGATGAGGATTGAGATCCCATCTCTTTGTGAACTCTTTATATATGTGTAAATAGAGTGAGACTTCGAAGTTTTCTGAATAGTTTGTGAAGTGGTCTATCTAATGCCATGTATAAGAGTTTGGTTGTAGATTTCAATATGAAAAATATAGCCTGCTTTTCTATGCCATTGTTTTATTGTCTGGGGATTTATAATTGCTTCCGCATGTGCTTAATAAATGAAAGGGTCGGCGATACATTGTCCTGGGATATCGCATTCTAAAATCGACCAAGTAGAAGGATGTGTGCATGCCCAAGGATCGGGGCGTGACAAGCGGAGGTGGCGCAACGAGGGTACTGGGAGCGGCGGTGGCCGGCGGCAGCGTCGGCGGGTGTTGCATGTCGCGCGGCGAGGGGGTCGGCGACCGATTCAGGCTGCAGGCATCGCGGGTTCAGGCAGAAGGGAGGACGACAGCAGTGGCAACACTCGGGCGAGCAGCTGGTGGTCTCTCTGTCTCCGCCCGTGTTTCTGTTCTGTTCCCCCACTCAGTTCTCTCTCTGTGCACTCTCTCTCCCTCTCTCTCATGGTGCTTATGTTCCCTTCCTTCTTCGAGAGTCCTCCTCCGCTCCTTTTCTTCTCTCCGCGGGCGCCCAGCCTCCTGCCGTGCCAGCTGCCCTTGCCGGCCTGATCCGCGACCACCAACTCCAACCGATCGTCCCCTGATTCGGCTGTTCCCCTTGCTGCCCCTCCTGATGTTGCTGCTATTCTTCCTTTTTTGCAAGCAAGCACGAAGGACGGCAGGCAGGAGGGAGACGATCAGCTCGTGTGCGGGTTGGGCTGAAGGGGAAAAAGGGCTCGGCCAGGCCCAGCGCAAGGAAAAGAGAAAAGGAAAGGAGCGGGCCGGGCCAAGGCTGGATCTAGCCCGACCCGACTCCTAAGGTTTTTATTTGGCGACTAATTCCTAATTTTGTATGCGATTAAGTTTTAAGTAAAATGGTGAAATTTATGTGTCAACAAAGGACATCACATGAATGTATAGACTCTAAAAGATATGACCCCACAATTTGTAAAATAATCACATCATTGTATTGGGTAGTGTTTTAACCAAACTACAAGTGGAAAAAGCACAATTTATATATAGACACACAAGCATATATATATGGCTAATGTATTTATTCTTCTAAAGTTGCATTCTTTATGTAAGAAATTTTTAGTGGGCTTATTGACGTTTAAGTAGTTCGATAATTTGAAAATTGGAAACACAAAATTAATCAATTGCTCCTCCTAATTTAACAACATCAACATAGAGGTACCAAGTGAACAGTGTCTAAATAGGTATAGAGAAGTGATAAACCAACAAATAGATCAAATATCTTTCGCTTACGCTAATCAGCAAGCCACGACCAAGCGTCAATACCTTGAGGAGGCTAGCTTAGGACCCTAAGACCAGGACCTCCTACTTAAGACACAAGAGGGCTCAAACCCCCGACCTCTGCAGTGGAAGGGAGAATGCACACCAACTATGCTGCCCGTGGTTGGGTACCTTTAAGCTTTGTTAATTTACTTTAATTGCATTATTTTCAACTAAGACAAAAATGTTCATCAATAGAATACTATTCCCGAAAAAAAATAGCACTCCATGCTGATAATTCATGTCGTTGGCTAATTGCTGATCAAGGAACGTAATGCAGCAACATGACTTCTCCTTGTTGGGCAACCATTAATACTAGACAAACCTTCTTTAACCTATGACTGTACATCCTTTCCAGAGTTCAATTCAAATGTTTTCTTTGCCTTTACAAGTAAAAGAATTCATCTGCAATTGCCATCTTATGTCTAAATTTCTAATATGAAGTGCTCCCCACTTATGAGAAGAGTAAATCTGAATCTTGTGCTTCTGGATTGTTTCCAAAGAGTATCAATCGTTATTTCCATAATTCATGTCGAAGTGGGGTTGCCGTAGCGTAGTCGGTGACGGCAAGATAAAATATTCTGGATAGTCCTCTTCTTTGGCTGTGCGCAGAGCGATGGAACGGACAATATAACGGGTGAGGTTAGAAGAAATGTCTCACGAGGATCTCTCAAAGCAGTTCTTCCGAGAGATCACCAAAAACTGCACATGCCGTCTTCCCAGATTCTCGGCTCTCCCTCTCTCCTTCTCAATGGAGTTTATTCCTATTATATGTCCAAGGAAAGAAAGATTTCAAAATTGGAATTAGTGATTTCTTCCTGTGAAAGATAAGATGGTTATGTATTTTGTACTATCCTAATTTTGTGGATATGGAGTGCAGTATCACTTACCTTTTATTACTCGGTAACACAAAATTTATACTATACGTTCATGTTTGGTGACTGACATTAGAAAAATTATTTTACACAATCAACTTCAAGCACACATGTCACTCGGCACACAGTCAATGTATATGAATATTTTTACACTAGCGATGGAACTAACGGTAATCCATAGTATTAATGGTTTTATTTAGGAAGCCAAGAAGCCTATTTCTTTATTTGTGTTGGTTAGATGGAGATCTTGCATCAAATATCAAGATATGATTTTGTACGCTTGAAAACAACAAGGTTTTTGCAGCGGGGCCCCCGTGCCGGGGTGTTTGGCTTGGAGGATTTGGCTCGAGGTCTGCATATGTATTTTGTACTTCACCCCGAGTTTTTATTTATTATAGTAAAATGGATCCGTTGCCTCTTCAAAATAGCACTACCAAGCATAATTTTTCAAATAATAATTGGATGAAGGAGAGATGACTTGATGAAGTCTATAGCTGTAGAAAATTCATTACTCGGTAATCGAGTGAAATCTAGTGAAAGCAAAAAAAAAAAAAGATCACAATGAGAGTTATTATTGATTTACCAAAAACCAGAAGCACTTCACAATACAGGTTTTCCCGTCGAGGATGGTTCGGGAGGATTCCAAATGTCACAAAAATAGTTCTTGGTTTGTTGGTTGAACAAACATGGACCATCCGGTAGTATGTTCCAGAAGCAATCTAAACAGCCGGGGTGACGATGATCTATCTTATATATATCGTAGTAGTGTAAATTTCCTGGCCATGCAAAGCTACAGAAGAACAATGTTGTTCTAGATTCTTCAACCCTCTGAACTTAGGGTTAAACAGTCAAGCGTCAGTGCTGATCGACGATGGAAACCACCCGAAAAAAGGCACTATAAAATGCAATATTGACGGGGCTTTTGTACAAGGAAACCAGCAAGGTGCGATAGCTTGTATTTACAGAGACTTTAATGGAAAACTTACTGATATGTTCACGAGCAGCGTACCAGCTCAATCGGCATTTCAAGCAGAGATCTTCGCTCTGATTCGGGCTCTCCAGCATCTGATCAAGCAGGGGCTTCACCTACATCGCGTCATGGTTGAATCGGACTGCTTATTACTAGTAGAAATCCTTCGGCAGAAGCAACAGCAGACATGGCAGGAGCGGCATCTCTTCGCCTATCTTAAAGATCTGCTCTCTCAATGCCCTAATGTTTCTCTCCATCATGTCTACCGAGAAGCCAATCTAGCTGCTGATTGGGCTGCCAAAGCCCACAGGGCTCACGGCCCGGTTGGTCACTGGCTTGTTTTCCCTCCTCCTCTTTTCCAGAATATTGTACTAAGTGATGCGTTACTAGTAGGCTGTACTTCTATCCTCATCTAATATATCGGTACTTTCGACCAAAAAAAAAAAAAATGTTGTTCCCCAAAAGTTGGGTCGAAATTTAAATCCCCAGTAGCCTGCTGGGGGAGCACATGGACGCCTGGATCGTCATCTGCTGATTTGCAGTGAATTGTGAGGTTCACTTGTCCTGGTAAAGCGTTGGTCATCCGGATAAACACTAGCTCTCCACAGCCACATTGGAGCCAAACGATCATGATGGTTAAAAATACGAGGGAGCTAGTCGATGAATAAAGTCATTTTGATGTGCTTTAGCTTTAAAAATGACTCAATTGCTTTTCATATTTATAGCAAATGGAAGCGTGACTTGTACGGTATGGGATGTGAATTAATAACTTGAATCTTTTTTTCACAATCCGTTGGGATTTCTAAATGAATGTTTTACCATTATATTACATGACAATTGTTTTTAGGGATAAGTGATGCGGAAGCACTAAAATTTGTCGTGAAAATGTATTTGAGTCCTAAAGCTTGTCAAAATGTTTCATTTGAGTCCCAAAACCAATGCCGTTAGCATTTTCCGTTAAAAATGCTAATGTGCATTTTAAATAATTTTTTTATTTTCCGCATGAATTTTTTATTTTTATTCATTTTTAAAAAAATTAGATTTAAAAACTAAAAAATTAGATTTATTCATTTTATCTTATTTTCACCAAAAAATAAAAAAGAAAAAAGAAAAAATTTATTTTTAAAAATTGTTTTAAAAAAAATCAACGGCTCCTCTCCCCTCCGCCGCCACCCATCGCATGAGGGGCCGGGCGACGGTCACCGGCCCTAGGTGGGGGTGGCCGGTCCTTGCCGGCCCCAAGCGAGGGCCAACGACTGTCGCCGGCCTTGGGTAAGGCCTCGTCGGCCCTCGCTTGGGGCCGGCGAGGCTCGCCAAATCTGGGCGAGTGTCGGCCACCCTCGTCCAAGTCTGGCAATCGTCGCCCAGCCCCTCCGGCGATGGGCGGTGGTGGTGGGGGAGAGGAGCCGCTGTTTTTTTAAAAATAATTTTTTTAACTTTTCTTTTTAGTTTTTGGTGAAACAAGATAAAATGAATAAATCTAATTTTTAGTTTTTAAATCTAATTTAAAAAAAAATGAATAAAAAAATCCACGGGGAAAATAAAAAATTATTTAAAATGCAACGTCAGCATTTTTAACATAAAAGACTAACGACGTCGGTTTTAGGACTCAAATGAAACATTTTGACAAATTTTATGACTCAAATGCATTTTAGGACTCAAATACATTTTCGTGATAAGTTTTAGGACTTTAGGAGCACTTATCCCTTATTTTTATAAGGGTAAATAATAGAAGTCTATAGCTGTCTTTTCTTTTTCGGAGCATCTCTATTTGTTAAACTAACAATAAAGATCACATATTAATTAAATGGAATAAATAGTTGATTGGAGGAGGATTGCTAACACTTACCCAAGTAATAAGGCCAACACTATTTACCTACTCAAGTCAAATTTGAGACTATTGACAAACTTAGTTGCTATATTGATTCTATGAAGGATAGTGGAGCTGCAACACTATGTTGAGTTGGAGGATTTTATGGACAATGTAATTAAACTTGAGCGGCAATTGAAGTTGAACCGAAATCACAAGAGTGGAGGAGGTTCAAATTAGAATTGAAGATCTAATTAAAAGAGAAATGAGAAGCCGATTGGAGAGAAAACAACACCAAAACCGAAACCTCAAAGGAGAAGGAGAGGGATGGTAAAGTTGGAACGAATCTGACTTTAGGTAAAACTGAACACCCTAACATTAGGACTCGTGAGATTAAATTTTTTAAGTTTTGGGCATGGGTCATATGGCGAATCAATGCCTTAATAGGAAGGTGATGATCATGACTGGACATGGTGATGTTGAGTCCAAAAGTAAGAGGGAAGAAGAGGATGATGAGATGCCACCATTGGAGGATTGTAGTGATAGAGAAATGGTTATAAAATGAGACTTATTGGTGGTTATATGTTCTCTTAGAGCTCAAGTAAAGGAGGAAGAACATCACCAACAAAGAGATAACTTGTTTCATACAAGATGTGTGGTGAATGATAAGATCTATAATTTGATCATTAATGGAGGTAGATGTGCGAATGTGGCAAGTTGTACTATGGTGGATAATTTGAGTTTGAAGATGACAAAGAACCATAGCCTTATAGACTTCAATGGTTTGAAAGTGGTGAGGTGAAAGTGTCGAAGCAAGTTCAAATCTCATTTGAGATAGGAGATACAAAGACAAGATAAAGTGTGATGTTGTACTTATGCAAGTGGGTCATATCTTACTTGGAAGACCATGGCAATATAATCGAAAGGTACATTATGATGGGCATACTAATTGTTATTCATTGGTGATGAATCAAAATACTTACACCTTGGTACCAATGACACCTAGTGAGGTGTATCAAGATCAGTTAAAGTTACAACAATAAGCCAAGAGAGAGAAAATGTGAGAAATCCGAGGGCTTGCGTGATGTGTCTAAGACACAAGGAAAATGAGAGGCCAAGAGGGGGACTGTGGTAAAAACCGAGGGAAAATAAGAGAGGAAAGAAAAGAGGCAAAAGAATTTTTATGCAAAATCGAGTGAGGTGATGAGAGCTTTAAGTTTAGACCGACCGATACTTGTACTTTTGTACAAGGAGATTTTGTTTTTTACTAATGATCTTGACCCAAGTTTGCCTAGTCTTATTGTGTCTTTATTGCAGGAATTTGAAGATGTCTTTCCTTCCAGATACCACCGATTCGAGGCATATAACATCAAATTGACTTGATTCCTAGAGCACCATTACCTAAGCGACCTGCATATCGATGCAATCCCAAGGAGATAAAGGAACTTTAGCAACAAATTAGCGAACTATTGGAGTGAGGGTATGTAAGAGAGAGTCTTAGGTTGTGCGTTGTCCTTGTTTTGTTAGTATCAAAGAAGGATGGAACTTGGTAAATGCGTGTCGATTACTGAGCAATCAATAACATTACGGTAAAATATCGACATCCTATTCTTAGGTTAGAAGACATGTTTGATGAGTTGCATGGTTCTTGCATTTTCACTAAGATCGATTTAAAAAGTGGCTATCATCAAATTAGGATAAAAAAAATGTGATGAATGGAAAACCGCATTTAAGACCAAGTATGGATTGTATGAGTGGTTAGTCATACCATTTGGATTAACTAATACACCGACTATGTTTATGCTACTTATGAATCATGTTTTGCATGCTTTTATTGGTCAATTTGTGGTTGTCTATTTCGATGACGTCTTGATATATAGCCATAGCCCTGCTGACCATATTAAGCATGTGCGAACTGTCTTGCAAGTTTTAAAGGTCAAATAATTGTACGCTAATCTAAAGAAGTGCTCTTTTGTTACTAACAAATTAGTATTTCCAGGACCGTCAGGGGCTAGTCTCTAAAGATGATGTTATTCATGTTTTTCCAAATGATATGACAAAGCATGCCAAAGGAAAAATGGGCAATGCACTTGTAGAAATCTTTACCCATCAAATAGGTAGTGGCCCAATGAAGATTCTCCCTCCAAGTTCTGTTGCGCCAAGGCAAATTGTATCTGGAAGCCCAAAAGAAAGCAACACCAGCTGTGACACAGCAATAAAAAAATAGTTGATCAACAGATTCGGGCATACTATTGTAAAACGCACAGGCAGCACTTCCAGTTCTACCATAGGACAAAAGGAGAGCTTGGGTTGGAAGTCTGCGCTTGGCAATTAGCCAAAGATTAAGCTGATAGCGAGGCACTATGGTAGCACGAAGGAGTGCCAATGGACTCGCGATCTCTTCTTGGAGTTCCACGCCATTGCCATCGTGAACCGGCTCGAGGAGCTTTCTCGCCAACAGAAATGATCCAGGTCACCCGACAAGACTAGGAGAGGATGACCCCACGATTTAAGCACCGTTTTGAGAGCTTAGTCAGCATCTTAGAAGAGGTCAGCAACACAGGCCTGCCTAGAGAGCCCTAAGCTGTAGATAAGTGAATCTGAAGAGCAGGTTCAAGTGCCCCCCAGGGTGCCAATTATCAAACCAAAGAGAGATTGTTTGGCCATCACCAATTTTCCAGTAGAATGCCATCCAGAAATCACTCCTTAGGTTCAACAAGCTCTTCCAGGCCCATGAGCCATAGGTTGGCTTCCTAGCAACCCAATTTATAGGTTGGCTATTGGTCAAACTTGAACAAAAAACAAGCCAACTCTTGGTAAAAGATTACAAAAAGGTAAAAAAAATTGCGTGTGGGTGTCAATATTAACATAGGCATTAGATTAGGCCCTTAAATTTAAATTTTTTTATAAAATTGGCCAAATATTAACTTTTGGTCAAATTGTAGAATTTGACCTTTAACTAAAAATTAGAATTTTGTTAATTTCTAATTTATTTTAAACATTTGATTTAAGAACGATGGAATTTAGAGATATTGGATCCGATTAAAGAAATTTCAACTACAAGAACCGATCGACCACTTAAAGAAACATATTTGGCACTATAGGATTTGAGTTAATATTAGAGATCTCGGATCCAATTAAACATTTGATTTAAGGTAGCTTTTTAATAAAAACAGGTGTTTTGAACGATCAAAGGCGTCTCTTTTATTCCAAAGCGTTTTCACGTCCACAAATTGGGGTGACGCTGATAGATTTTTCAGAGCCATTTTTGCTCGTTGTTCGTCGATGCTCAAGGCCCTCTCCATGTGGTTAGCCTTTGTTTGTAAAACAAACTAAGTCCCTCTCCACATGGTTAGCCATTGTTGCTATTCTTGGAAGTTTGTTTGTAAAACAAACTAAGTGTATGTTTCCTTGTCCCACATAAGAAAAGTTGGAGGAAGTGGGTCAATTATTAAGTGAGAGGTTTCTTTAGTGTACCTAAAGAAATAATTGGATGTGAATTTTATTTTTTTTTTTGGTCAGTATTGGGTGTGGGTTAAACCCCACCATATCCGCATGTGGGTGAGCGAATAATTGCGCGATTTTTAGGCGCACTAACCCCTTTGTTATTTTTATCTTTATTTTTTTGTACGGTTATCTTATTAACTTTAATCAATTCGAAAGTTGTCTGTTTATTGAGAATTTTCGGAAATTATAAAAAAAAAAAAAAAAAAAATCGAAATTTTATTTATTATAATAATTATTATTTTAACTATTCCAAATTTTTGTTTGTGTCTTTTCAAGACAACATTTGAAAAAGATACTCGTTCAATTTGCAACCTCTCTTGAAGAGTTGCATTTGTTTATTTTTTCAATTTCTTCCAAATGGACGTCTTTGTTCATTTGGGCACTTTTTTGAACAGATACATTGTTCACTTTGCAATTTTTCACAAAGAGTTGCCTACGTTTTTATGATTGATTTATAATTACATGTCAGTTTTCCAGAAGAGAGTGTGTGATCATTTTTATATTTTCGGGCATTGTTTCTGAAAAACTATAGCCATCTTTTCAATTGTTTCCTATAGAGACTTTAGAAAAATATTAGAATTGTTATCTAGTATTCTTATTTGGAGACTTTGTTGTATCTTGGAGAATATTTGCCGGTGACTATTAGCAACTTTGTGAGGCAAATAAATCTTTAAAGAAAGCTATATCACGTCTCAAAGTCCAACTTGATTACTCTAAAGATCCGACTTCATTGTTCTACCTAGTTCGAAGCCATATTTTCTCAACAACTGTCATTTCTTGCAAGCTTAGAGCCTCACTTTCCCTCCTCATTCATCTCCATTTTTGGCCGTGAAGACTCGGAGTGATCTGTTCTTGCTAAAGGTTCCATTACCGGCGCTCATCGTCACCGGCGACACTCACCAGAACCTCGTTGCACAAGTTTGACCTCTAATTGCGACTGAATATAGCATCTACAGGTACGAGCATCCTTAGTTTGTCCCGGCTAGTCAAGTCTACAAACGCTGTTGAAGTTTTACACTGTTTTTGTGAAGTTTGTCTCCGTTTAAGACTACATCCGCGTTTTGAATGCATGTTAATGTGGTAGTGATGGTCTGATAATGATTCGTAAAATTAATTAATCCATGCGCTCACCACCTATTGGACAATATGTTTGAACCAAGGTTGTATATATTTTCCTCCAATCTTGACTTGCTTCGAGTGTGTAGCAATAGGAGTCACTTAGAAATAATCTTTTATTAACCTCAATATGTGATTTTCTTTTTCCTTTTCCAACGTCGCAATGAGTCCGCATCTCCTTTTCTCCCTTTTTGTGTCTGGCTCTGTGTTTCGTGTAGGAACGTACATGACGAGGTCCGGCAATGGTCGGGACAATGTCCCTATTGCATTAGCCTTCCGTTGTTCAATCTCCTTGTGTTCGTGAAAAGTGGCGGCCATTGATTAACGGTGATGATGTTTGCTAGTAAGGGCAATAGTAGACGATGTTCCGGTGGTAGTGGATTGACGTAACTCATGGTGATATTTTAGTTGTGCTAGGCTTGAAGGTTGAAAGTGGTATCCATTGATTAAAGCTTTGAATACTTTGAAATTAACCCAATTTTGAGAGTTTTGTGAAGAAGGTGATATAGGGGACTTTGCTAGCATATTGTTTTGCTACTGTTAGCAGCATATTGGGAGCCACATATTTTTGAAGAAGTGTACCTCATGACGATTTCTAATTATTTGTTATTTATTTTTTGGCCCAAAACATGCTATTATTCTTACAATAGAATAATGACACTTAGACTAGTATTTCTCAAAAATAAATAAGGAAGAAGGCAAAAAAAAAAAAAAAAAAAAAAAAAAAAAAAAACAGAGGGGAAATGGAGAAATACACTAGGGGCCTATTTGGTAACGTGTCGGACAGTGCCTAATTGTATTATTTTATTCACCGAGACAAAAAAAAAAAAGGAACAAAAATCCGTTTGATAACGTTTTTGTTCTTGAGAATCAATTTATTCCCAATAATAGATTTGGAATAGAACTAAATGTCAAAAAAAAAAAAAAAAGTTGCTTCTTTTGTTCCTTTAAACAACTCTAGAATCAAGCCCAAACCCATTTTTTTCTTTTATTTTCTTCTTTTACTCTTTCTCTTCTTCTTCCCCAAGCAAGTCATATAGCCATGGCGATAGCCAGCAACCTTGCCAGAAGCCTCACTAGATTTGGCAAGGCGAGCCTTGCTTAGCAATTGCAAGGTTGACCCTCACCGGCTCTTGACAAGGTTGAGCCTCACCTAGGTATTCTAGCAAAATTGGACAAATATTGAAATTTAGTAGGCAACCCTTTTAACCCAAAAGTTAAGATAATCAATAGAACACCAAATGCGTATTCTATATCTTCAAATTTCTTCTAGTCCAAAAGCCAATTAGATGATAATAAGGCTGTGTTTGGCAACCACTTTGCCAAGGATCTTTAGCCCCCTAAAGGCCTTTGGGCCAAATATTCAATGTTTGGCAATTTTTTTTATCTTACCTTTGCCAAAGGCAAACCTTCCCAAGGCTGAAAGCCCAAGGCAAGTTGGGGGCTGCCTTGGGCATTTGGCCTTCTCGGAAGGCTGAGGGAGAGCAAGCTAAAAAAATTTCTTCCACAAATGTCCTCACTAGCATTTCATTTTTCCGGTTTTGTCCTTGTGACTATTCACCTTCTTCTTCATTGAGCTTGGTCGACGAAGTTGTGTGGAGCTGCCCATGGCTGGTGACGAGCTGGACAAAGGTCAGCAAGAGGCCGATGCGTCACGGCAACCGTCGAGGGCCAGTCGCGTGACCTCTGCTACCCCCTGCAAGTCGTGTCACTACCGTAACCGCTGCAACTCCCAGTGACCACCTAGATTTGGGTCGAAGCAAGGTCGCGCGACCGCTGCGACCTCGGCAACACTGCAACCCCCAACAAATCTGGGTCACCGGAGGTCTCCGCGACCCGAATTTGGGCCGCACGACCTCCAGCGACACAAATCACGCGTAGATTTGGGTCACCGGAGGTCGTCGCGACCCAAATCTAGGCCACGCGACCTCCGGCAACCCAAATCATGCGATCGAGATCGTGCGATCTGGTCGCGACGATTTGGTTGCAATTTGGTCGCGACGACCGTCGCTGACCGCTTGCCCCTCGCCAAACCGCACACGCGCCCTCGCGCGGTAACCAACCAATTCTCATTTTTTTTTCTTTTTTCTTTTTAATAACAAAAGTCTTTTGCAAAGTTAATTTGTCCAAACACTATTTTGCTCAAATATACTTTGCAATGGACTTTCACAAATACGATTTACCAAACACAATTTGCATTTTCAAAAACCCCTTTAGCTCAAAGGCTTTTACATTTTCTCAAGGACTTTTCTCAAAAGTCTTCTGAAACGCACCCAAAAGGGCTTAAGCATTATTGCAAACTCGATGTGTGTGGGCGGAACAAATCGATGCTACCATCCACCCATAACGCAGGAGCATAACAAAATGGGGATTCTTCATTTTTGTTGGGCTTTAATATCTTTCTATCAATTGGAAACATTTGAAGGCAGTTCTCGCCACAATATCTAAAATGTTAATGACATGAGATGAATTCTTATCTTCCATCCGCACGTGCTCTAAAATTTAAAGGGGACCTTCAGGCACGATGACCTGATCAAGAAGACTTGTTCTATGCGTTTATGACGATATTTCATGTTCCTACTTTTCAATCGGGCAATGAATTGTCCATTAGCTTTCATTAAGATCTTCAAATTCCATTACATGAATCCAAGCCTTGACTAACGATGGCTTACTATGTCACGGCAACTCTGACTGAGGATCTGCGGCAACAGTTCCGACATTGCCAGCAAAGATGTGAACAACAGCACAGCAGAGAACTGCAACACAGGCAGTGCCAACAAGAATGCAGATGGTAGTACTGGGAGCAACAAGAAGGGAAGCGAAGATCGACAAACCCTCAAGAACAAGAAGAGGAGGCGGAGGAATTAGGAGAGAGTGTGGACAATCCGTGGGATTTCGGTTTCAATTAGCTAAGTCAGTCCAGGTCATTAAATAAAGACAATAGGGTTGAGAGATGGTCTATACACTTGCTTTAGTTAGTGACATATTCTCTCTGTCTTTTCTTTGTAAATGCAATTCAGTTCGGCTACTTAGTGTTCTGACTCAGATTGGATCGTTTTGGCTTTGCTCAATCATCCAATAAGCTGATCTGCATGGAAAATGAGGTTTAAGTAAAGATGCAATATTTCACATGGATGAAGAAAAGGCTTATCCTTGCATTGCGCACGGCAAAGAGGCGTGCTCTATGAATGAATTTAAAATAAAAGAACCTTTTCTTGGTAGGTCTGATAATCTGATACAAGCACTTCCTTTATAAATGTACAGAAAGAGCCAGAAGCAGCAAGAAACACGCTTTCATCAGCTGGTTTTTGCTGACTTTCTGAGTAAGAACGAAGCCAAAAGGCCCAAAACCAAGTGATTGACCTGCAAAAGCAAAGAATAAATTCCATTGATGAGTTGCTGAAAGATGCTTCTGCTGCTTATTCTCACCCCCAAAAAAAGGAAAATTCTCAGAGTGCTTTAATCATACTTACAGTCAGAGAGCGCACAGATGATAAAGTAAGTTGTGTGATAATCATTTTGTCACTCGATCATGCTTTGGATTTGACAATATAGACATTTAAACAGAAGCCCCTGAGACTAGTTCTCATATACAGAGCCTAATTTTCTGAGTGTGTTTGCCGTGTCCTCCAGTTGATGTGCGTAATTGCTGAAAATTGAGAAAGCTTTGATGACAAAAGCTGCATGAAATGTCAATTTCCAGCTTAGATCAACCCACTTGGGTTTTCATCTTAAATTTTTTATCAGCTCACTTAATCACATAAAAAGTTGTTCAAGCGGGGACTTCGCCGCAAGTCCTCCACGTGTTGGAGCTGTTATTCGTCGTTTTCACTCTAAGGGATTGCACATGAACCGAAATCCTACACTTCCATCATCAAGTTATAGAGTCGAAACTGTAGAACACAATTCCAAATTCCAATTTCCAAGTGATCAACATTCTGACCTAAGATCAAGCCCTACTCTCTTTTGTCGAGCACCGCACCCTGATAAGATTTGCAAGTATTTTTACCTCCTTCCCTGTTATTTTAGCCCAGGATCTGGTCCAAATTCAAGTTAAACCCATATTTGACCAGTAGCTTGAGGCCTTATTAAGTGAAAATTTTGTTCAGCTAGACATGTCTATCTTTAGGATCAAGAGGTCCCCTGCGGCAGAAAAAACATGGCTTTGGGTGAGATTCATATTTCCTTAAGAGAAGGATGATGGAGACATTGCATATGCACATGCCTGTCAAAGGCTGGTCCTCTTCTTTGACCCTTTTTTGGAGTGTTTCTGCAGCAAATGTTGAAAGCATGTTATTTCGATGAATTGTGCTGAATTTGCTTTGAAAGGATCTAATTTGAAATTAGATAAAATTAATCATGTCTCAAAAAAGGGTCAAAAAAGAGGACCGGGCTTTGACAAACTTTTGTAAACTTCCTTTGCAGATAGCATATTAGATGGTTGAAAGGGTAAAATCCTTTCGTATTTAACTTAAGTGTGAGTGATCACACACATTATTGAAGCTTCTTCTGAAAGCCGTTCAAGCTCTCCTCTTTATTTATCCTTTTTCTTGGACAAGCCATTTGGACTGGCAATTTCACTAAAGAGAGAAAAAAAAGTGTTTTTCTTGGATCTTATTTTGTGGTGACTAAAATTGTGGAGTCCCGATCTGGGGTCTTTCTAAACTTCCCTCTAGAATGGTAGGTGTTTCCACATACATTTTAGTTACTTTTGCTGGACCAATCTTAAATTCATTTGGCATATACCATAGATAAACTGGATTTCTACAATCATCCACATAAGTGTGGTGTTCATATTTGTAGTTGGAGAAATAACATAAAGCAAGCCTTTTTTTAATGGTAAAGTTGAGCAAAAAGAGGGAACAAGTTTGATTCTGCAAGTAAAAATATTTATTAAATTCTTACAAATGCATTACTAGGATTAAGCCTCTAATACTCTCACTAAGAAAAATTAGCACATTTCTGTATCTGATAATACTAAGCTCATGTCCTGCCCGCTAGCATTTTGTTAAAAGACAAAGGAAAAAGTAGAATGTTCACACAATTTGATTTGTTAAATGATGTGGTATACATATATTAGTTATTTAAATCAGTGCATCTCCCTTTTTTTTAAACAATTCTCTAAACTGCCGTCTAAATCATGCAATTTGATTAATCAAACAAAAAATTTCTGTGAACCTTTTCTCTTTTTGCATCCGTAGCAACAATCGCACGTCACAAAAAGGTACTAATCTGTTCTTCAATCTTCATGCAACTCCAGCGATTGGGCTATTCGGTGGGCCGAAGGAGTGTTGCCCGCCCAACAGCAACCAATGAATAAAAAGAAACAAACTTATTATCTTGTATGTATGTGTCACGACCCGAGAGTTAGCATGTCCAAAAGGTTTCTACAAGCATTGATCGAGAGTTGATCGATCGGCCCGTGACATATGCATGTATCTAAAGAAAAAATTGTAAATTGGAACCTCAGCCGGAACTGAAAAGGCTATGATTAGAAGGGAAATATTTATTATTAGACAATAGCAATCCTACTGTCTATATACATAAAAAAAAAAAAAAAAAAAAAAAAAAAAACTGATGGCCAATCTCTAAAATAAATTCCTAATAAATCATCTCTCAAAATACATCTTCAAATCTTTCCTCTCTTTTTTGAACCCATTCAAAGCAATCCAACTATCACGGCAGTCCAACGAGCAAAATGGGCGATCTTTATACACGTAGACATCCTTATATGGATTACTATTCTTCTTGCACCATGAACACTTCTCGATAAACTTCCCATAGAACTCATCCTCGTCAATCTTCTTTGCTAGGCTCTTCCTCGTCAATCCAGCCATGGTGGGCACAGGTTGTTTCAAGAGGTTGCCAGAATTTTGAGAGAGTTTGCTAGGCCCTTGAGAGGGTCTTGTGGCGTTTGATCGCTTGGCCAATTTTGAATCTTTCAGCTCTTTGTTCGTCTTTTGAGAGGGTTTCATGACAGCAGATTGCTGTTGAAATTTCTTCGTCGTGATCGCTGGAATATAGTTGTCATCAACGGACAATGCAGGGTTTAATGACTATCCAATGTCACCTACACTCGTCGAACGCTCGAGGTGGAGGCTATAGCGTCTGGACGAACGCTCGAGGTGGAGGCTATAACGTCTGGACGAACGCTTGAGGTGGAGCTCGAGGTGGAGGCTATAGCGTCCGGACGAACGCTCGAGGTGGAGGCAGACGATATAGCGTCTGGACAAGGGCATCTTGATAGGCGGAATTGGCTAAATGATGTGAAGGCAGACGCTATAGCGTCTGGACAAGGGCATCTTGATAGGCGGAATTGGCTAAATGATGTGAACTTTCGAGGTTTTACGTCGAACGAATGATGAACAGTTTCAGAGGAAGTTTTGGTTCATAGAAAACAGAGGGATGTATTTAAGGTTTGGGAGCAACGAGAAGGATAGAGAAAGTTTGAGATCAACGAGGAGGATAGAGATCGAAATATAAAGAATTAGCGGATCAAAGTAAGAGAACATGTAGGAGAAGGATTCTAAGACCGACAACTATCAGGACTAGGATTCGAAAACTTTGAAACTCCGTTCTACACGAATAATGCTAAGGTTTCCAAACTCCAAGAAAAATATCGAACCCGAATTAGGAAACTGATTACCTAAAATTTTCTGTTAATCAGTTTATATCCTTTATCTATTAGGATTCTCTGTTAATCGGCTTATATCTCTTATCTATTAGGATTCTCTGTCAATCGGTTTAAATCCTTTATCTATTAGGATCTTTTGTTAGGATCTTTTGAGACATGATTAATTTTATCTAATTTCAAATTAGATCCTTCCAAAGCAAAGTCAGCACAACATGCCAAGGTATTAAATTTTCTATTTTGAATACATTACTTCTCTTGATTTATTACTAGAAGATAGAATATACTACTGAGTATGAGAAAGTGAAGTAGAACTTGCATTAACTACCAATATTAATAATGATGTCCTTCTTAAATATGGAGATATAGTATATATCGTCTAAATAATTAGTTTCTTTTGGATCTTGGGATTCTTAGGCCCCGTTGGAATTTAAATCAGTTTTTACTTTATTTCAATGTTTCCATGGATCTCAATGAGCAAAGAACACAGCGTCTGAAAGCCACTAAAAACCAAATTGGCGAACAACCCTTCAAGACAATTAGAATGCAATCGGCATCGACGCGGTGAGGCAAGACGAAGGTACTGGGGTTCGCCTCGAAGATCTCTGGCCGATAGTTCTTAAGGCCTCTGAGGAGCCTGGACCTCTTGTCGAACTGCTCGAGCACTCTGATTTGACCTTCTTCCGCACGGAACCGGCTGCGGTGGAAGTAGTACGGATTGTCCGCACTCTCTCCTCCTTCCTCCTCCTCCTCCTCTTCTTGCTCTCGAGGGTTTGTCAATCTTCGCTTACCTCTTTGCTGCTCCTGGAATTGCCGTTCGCATTCTTGTCGGCACTGCCTGCGCTGCGGTTCTCTGCCCTGCTGTCGCTCGCATCTTTGCTGGCAGTGTTGGAACTGTTGCTGCGGATCTTTGGTCGTAGTAGCTGCAACATAAAAAGTAGTCGAAATTTTAAGTCATTGACATTTTGAATGCTGCGGATGCTCTACCTTTGACTGATGTCATGTGGCTAGCTCTCCTGAATCGACAGGAGATTCGAACTATGCGTCGAATATGCAATAATGGATTATAAATTGGCGTCGTATTGGTCGATATATGTTCACTCAAGCAAGGGTGATGCAACACTTGCAAAGTAACAGTGGCAGAGCTAGAAGTCATCAAATCATGTAGTGAACAATTTATAATAATTTTGCATGCTGAATTTAATATAATTTTTTTCTGGACTTAATTTGCACAACATATAATACCTAACAAGAGTTTAGCATCTCGTCCTCCAGGTGTCTCCCTCTCCTCTCGCTCTCTCTGCTGCCGACACCTGAATTTGCACAGCTGCCTCTGCTGGCCTCCGGCCTGCCTCTCGCAGGCGCGCTCGCACCGCTCGTACCTCTCCGACCGAGAGGCATCCCCTGAGGGATTCCGGACTCCATCGTTGACCTCGCGCTCCCTCTCTCTGTCCCGCCGCCGCTCCCGCGCCCTCTCCCGCTCCTCACACTGCTCCCAGCACCGCTCCCTCTCCCGCGGCTTGTACGGCTCGCACAGCCGCCGGCACTGGTCATACTCCCCCCCGGGGCCCCATGCTGGTTCCCGCTCACCACGGGGGCCCTCCGGCTCCCGCTCTCCTCCTCCACCCCCTCCACCACGGCGGCGGCCGCGGCGGCGCTGCCAGCGGGGGTCGAGCTCTCGGCTTCCAGGTCTCTCCTCCTCTTCTCGCCTCGCTTGGCGTTCCCGGTATCGGAGCTCGCATTCCTTGTGGCACGTGATGTACTCCTGCACGTTCTCGCCGTCGCAGTTGTCCAGGCACCGCAGGACCTCGGTCTCCGGGCCTCGGCGGAGGGCGAGAGAAGTGAGGCAAAGAGAGAGGAAGAGGATGAGCAGAGAGAGAAGGCGCGGCACCTTGAAAACCATCTTGCTCATAACTTGCGAAGCGCTTTCGGCGATGCGAATGGCGAAAGGAAATTTCGCGTTTTCCGAAGGAATTCGACGATGGCAATCGATGGCAATGGGACATTTGCATGGCGTCGACATTTGGGGGTGCGGATTGCCATGCAACGCGACACGTGTTGCGTTGGCGTGACGAAAGAGTTGAGTTCGATTGCCTCCATGTGCTCTATTTAGCACACGTCGGGACGCCCTATTCACGTGGCGTATTAGACGATGATAAGTGCGGACGTTAAAAGAGTTATATAGGAGCGAGGAAATATTAAAAGAACAAAATCCAATATGCGCACAGTTTTATCTTTACGTTTTGGTGTATATACACGAATATAGTTTTTATCTATTATGTATAGGATCGATAAATTTAATTATGAGTATTGTCGCCTAACAGTACCTAGTCTGCAATGATATTGATCGATCGTGGTGATTTCTTACAGGCGAGGGGACTATAAGTTTGGTGTGGCAAGATAAGAAAAAGGCTTACCACTTGGAGGGTGGGGACGGGATGAGAGTCCCTGCCGGAACTACTGTTTACTTCATCAGCAGCGGACGTGATAGACAAGTTCAGATCGCCAAGCTAATTCAGCCCGTTAATATTCCCGGCACATTCAAGGTAGTTCAGTGTACAAGTATTAGGTCGAGTAATTTTCGCTCCTCGATCATTCTATTAGCCTCACTTTTGGAAAACTAGGAATGCGCAGTTTACATGAAATTGAGAAGTGCACCTTGAGTGCTGAACACTTTAATCAACTCTATGTATCAGCCATTATGAAATAGCACAGTTCTTGAACTTGTGAAGGCTAACGGGAGTGGTGTACATTGACCCGGTTGTTCTGTCACAGGAATTTTACCCTGTCGGTACCGAAAACCCGGAATCATACTACACGGTATTCAGCAGCGAAATTCTAGAGAGTTCTTTGAAAGTAAGTTCGCTTTCTTCAGAGTAAGTTGATAGATGCGTTATATCAGCAGAGCCAACAAAGTGCATTCGCCTATTTTTACCTGATTCTATCATTTGCCATGGTTAATTTCCCCATTTATCAGACATCAAGGGATCGAATAGAAAGGCTGTTTGGGCAACAGAGGCAGGGCGTAATGATAAGAGCCAGCGAAGAGCCACGGCAGGCACTGAGCGAACACCATGGTTGGTTGAAAAATAAAGGCCACGGCTTGAAAGGTCCATTCAATCTGCTGGACCAGGAGCCAATCTATTCCAATGAGTTCGGCCGGTTCTTCCAAGCCTCACCTGACGGGTTCAAGCAACTTCACGACTTGGGCGTCTCTGTAACTTTTGTGGAAGTTTACCAAGTAAAGCGAACATTAGTATAGTCATTGTCGCGCTTCCATTGATTCGAGCGTCTCTGTTCATATGGTTTAGCAATGGTTTATATCCGGCTTTGGCAGGGCTCAATAATGGTGCCGCACTATAACTCAAAGTCGATGACGGTGGTGCTTGTGGAAGAAGGAAATGGATGGTTCGAGATGGCTTGCCCTCATCTAGCCCAAGCACAGCAGAGGTGGGGCTCGGGTGGAGAGAGAGAAGAAGAAGAGGAGGAGGAGGAGGAGCAAGAGACAGAGCAAGGAGGTAGTGCAAGATAACAAAAGGTAAGCATAACGTCGATAATGTAATCTAAGACAATAGAACTGTTTTAAATAGCTAATAGTCAACTATATCGATGAAATGGCGAGGCAAATTATGGTAAAAGTAGCTCTTGAGGTCGAGTATTTAAAGATTTCTTTGGCTTTCGTTACAGAAAGATCAGTGCGCACTTACGGGGTGATGGCTACTGGCTAGTGGCTTAAAGCCAAATGCATTAACGGCTCGAAAGGAAATGAATGATGTAGAGCTTGCATTCAACTATCGAATGTGCAATTAGAGGGTGATGGCACTGGCTAATGGCTTAAATCCAAATGCATTAACAAGTATTGATGATTATTGGGACTATCATACCATGCCGCGATTTCCGATAATTTAAGTTTTCTCTGCTTATCCATCAGATAACCCTACTGTCACCTGGCGACGATTTCGTCATCCCAGCGGGTCACCCAATCGCTATCGTCGCGAAGCAGAACGAGGATCTGAGAATGGTTGGGTTCAGAATCAATGCTCATAAGAACGAGCGAATCTTCCTCGCAGGTGAAGTCTCGCTCTAGCATAGCCGCTCATCTCACTTTTCGGGCTCATTTCGCTAGAGCTAATGCAGAGGAAGCAAATCGTTTGTAGGGAAAGAGAACATAATCAACCGGATGGACAGAGGGGCCAAGGAGCTGTCCTTCGACCTCCCCGCGAGAGAAGTGGATCGCGTCTTCAGGAACCAGGAAAAGTCCTACTTCGTGTCCTCGGAGCAGCAGCAACCTCAGCGTGAGCGGAGAGAGCGCCGCAAAATCGAAAAAATCGAAGGGTCAAAACGACTCTAACAGAGCAAGCGGATGGACAAAAGTGACACTAAAGGGTCGGAAGGATCGTCGTCATCGGCTATGGCGTCGATACTGAACCTGGCCGGCCTTTCCTGAGGAGGAACTAGAGGAGGTCTCGGCCATTTTCGTTTCTCGGTGGAAGGAGAAGATGAAAACGTAAGCAGTGAGAGAGAGAGAGAGAGAGAGTTGAAACTTCGAGCCATGTTGAGGAAGCATCAGTAGCTTCCAAGTCGTTCATAAATAAAAGCCAGACGGAAGCTTGGTACAATCTATGCCGTGTTTTATCCTGCTTGGCGGTCTTATTTCCACTCAAACTGACCACGCCGACGACAGATGCTATACTCAAACTTAAACCAGTCGATTATTGAAATTCAAATGACGAGACGGATCACCACTCGTACACGTCGCGGGTGACGTGCCATCCGGAAAACGAAGACGAAAATGAAGCAAAACTTGAGGAACGATGCATAACAACAAACGCTAGGAAAAATAATCTTGTGATCTTGAAATGGCTACTCCTCCTCCAGCTCCAGCTCCTCCAGGGCCATCGGGAGCGAGCTCCTTCTAGCTTTGAGCTTGGCGTAGTCCGTCAAGGCTGCTGCCCGGTCAGTTTGGCTGCACACGGAAATACCGAAACCAACGTCATCTATCGCCCGTGATCATTACATGGAATGGACAATGAAACATGGTCTCGCCCCGGATGCGTAGGCCGGGATCAAAGCACCCCCGAACGGTCACGTTCATCGTCCAAGGAGGTGCGACAGAGAGCCGGGGATGCGACGATGTAACCCTCGAACCAGCAAGCTTCGAGGGGGGAAAGAAAGAAACAGGGGGCGAAGAATTTCAGTTCGCGACGTTACCTGCGGTCTCCTGGGCCATGCATTCACCATCGCACCTCATCTCGCAGAAGGTGCTGCCGAGGCCTTCGGCTTGGCACGACTTGTGGCACTCGACGAAGCATTTCCTGTACGAGTCCATCAGCTCTCCGAAGGCCTCGCCCATCCCGAAAGTTGCCACCAGGACGAGGCACATGATCAGGACTCTGGCTACCTTGCTCGCCATCTTTTTCTTTCACTCGGTTTGGCTTGTCATGTCGTCGAGAGCTTCAATGTCCCTTGATGTTCCTTCTTCTTCTTGAATCATTTGCTTTAGTGGAAGAACTATGTGAGGAAAGATCAGTACTTGTAGCCAGAGAAGTTAGACGGATTTGAGCGGTGACCCTTGAAGAAAGGGGACTGTTCTTGAGCTTGTGGCGTGTTATTATCTTCGTCTTGTTTGACTGACTATTTCGGGGCCATGCTTACACCTATCACGGTTGCTCACACCACATTAACATCACATTAAACTGAATCTGTCGAAAACCCTAACCTTCGGGTATCGGAGCCGCCAATGGTGCTTCAACAGGCGACGGCGGGCCTCGGGAGGCAGAGACGGCGTCGGCAGGTCTGCTGCAAACGTGGGCCCGGATCGACAAAGAGACGGAGGGGAGAAAATATTGGGTGGTCCGGGACCGCCACATCAGCGTGGTCCCGGACCACTCATATGGCGCCACATAGGAGGGGAGGGGGGACAAAAGAGAGAAAGAGGAGAGAGAGCGTCAGAAAAGTGGGCCCCGGTTTTCGTCCTTTTCCGGCTTCCCCATACACGTGGCGCCGTGTGAGTGGTCCGGGACCCCGCTGACGTGGCGGTCCCGGACCACCCAATATTTTTTCGGGGAGAGGGTCCGCATCAATTTTGGATGATTTTCGTGGGGCCCGGACGACACGTATTAAGAGATGAATGGTTGGCTGCAGTAACTCACTCACCGAATATTTTATGGGCTGGGCTATTTTTTCTGGGCTGGACTTGTCAGGATGAAGAAGTCTAGAGAGAGGGGGCAATGATCGATACAATATAAGCACCCAATCAGTTGACTTAGCGAAAGCATCAATCTGAAAACTCCTCTCAAGAACTCCTCGGCCCTAGCTTGTTGCTCTCTGAAATGGCGGAAGCAGTTCGCTTCAGCCTTGCCACTACCATACTGAGAAGCCTCGCCACCGAAATGGCGAAACCTGGAGGCTCCTTGGCTTCTCGGAAGATCCAGCTTTGCTATGCCAAGGACGAGCTCCAAAGCCTTGACGACACCATCCGGACCATCCAAGCTCTGGTTTTGGATGCCGAGAGGCAGCAATGGCACAACCACCAGGTCAAGCTTTGGCTCAAGAATCTCAAGGATGTGTTGTACGATGTACAAGATTTGCTCAACGACATTGTGAAGATCTGAGTAGAGGTGTCAAAAAAACCCGACCCGAGCCAAACACGAAACAAGTATAATACCGCCTCAAGGTTGACAAAAGAGGTGTGCCTTTTCTTCAGCAGAATTCAGTATTCTTTTTGACGATGAGATCCACATCAAAGATTTTAGGATCCCCATGGCACACCCACATCCTAAGCTCGAAACGTTTTTTCACCTTTTCATCACTATATACTAGATGAGCAATACCTCCTATACCGAGGATGGAAACAACCGAAACACAATCTCCGGAGGAGGAATCAAGAAAATGTACGATGATCTTCTCCTTATCCTTTACCAAGTATATTTTCATCGCGCTCAAAAATGGGAGTTCTCCTCTCAGTAGGAAGAGTTCAAGAGTTCTGAGTTCTTATTGTGATTATTCTCTAATGGGAAATTCCTAAATTTTTTCAATCTGATCCAGTTTCTTCCTAAGTCCCCGAATCTCATCACCCATCTTGAGACGGTATGCAAGTTGATTTAATTTAGAGAAGAAAATGCGCACCTCTTTTGTGACATCTCAGAATTTCAACTTAGTTTTCTACTGAATAAATCGGGCATTTCATTGACGCGCCTATAGGGCTGTTCTCAGAACTAATCACTCTCGAGATAACTAGACTACCTGGGGAAGCCATTAAGGATTTTAAGGCAAAGAGACTCGAGAATTCGACCAGGAATTGGCTTCTCAACCGTGCTTATCTTTAGAGGTCAATATGTTCAATATAAAATCGATTCAAAATTAGAGATATACTAGTTCGACTGAGATGTGTGGCTAATCGTGGGTGACACCATTAAATTAGAAAATTCTTGTCGACCGGCGTTAGACTAATTTTCCTATTGTTTTAGGACTGTGTTCGTATTTGGATTCTCGGGATTTTCACGACAATCGAGAGTCGCCAATGAGTTGAGTGGGTTCATAGTGGCTAAAAAAAAATCGACCATGAGTCAGTTGCACTAAAAATGCCTAAAAGTTACTCGGTAGCCTGGGTCACGTTATAAATGCACCAAGTGAAATTAGCTATGAATTCAAGTCCGGTTTAAGAAATTGGAATTTTTGTCATGTCATAATAAATTCTAGGAGTGTCGACTCAGTCTCAGAAGATTTTTCTGACACCCGACGCTTTTTGGGAAAAAGTTGTTATGTGGCCATTTTTGTTCAGTTAGGCGAGAATTATTTTTGATGATGAAATTGAGGAGCATGAGGGATTCTTGGATAAAAAAAATAATCAATTTGATAAAGGAAAAATCAATTGATTTTTGAGAAAGTTATTTGAGAGAAATTTAAGAGGGAATTCGGATGCGAAAATGGAAGTGGGGACCAAAAATTCTAAGTTGAAATTTCTTTGAGAATCTATGAACTTATTTAAAAGAAATTGAGATTAGAATTTCCTATTTGAGAAATTTTTTTTATTTTTGTGATCTTCCCATTTCTTTTCCATTTTTAACCAAATGCATTTTCCTCTTTTTCTCTCTCCCTCTTTCTTTCTTTCTTTTTCTTTTTCTCTCTCTCTCCCTCTCTTTTCCTTTCTTTTTCTTTTTCTCTCTCTCTCCCTCTCTTTTCCTTTCCCTCGTGCGAATTCCCCCTTCACCGCTGGCTTCCACTTTGCTTCCCCTTTTCATTTCTTTTGACTTTTCAAACACTTATTCTCTCTCCTCTCTCCTCTCCCCTCATCTCTCTCGAGGAACCGACTCTGTCTCCCTCCTCTTACTGGTGCGAACCAGCAAAACAGAAACAGAAGCAGCTCGCCTGGGATTAGAGCAGCCCGTCGTCGCCGCCCAAGCTCCGCCACTCGCCGGTCGTCCTTCCCCGCGTGACGCCACCCGTTCAGCCGCTCGCCCCTCGCGCCCATGCGCCGTCTGCCCCTGTCCAGCGGAGCTGCCGCCTCTGCCTCGCCTGTGTCCAGCCGTGTTCAGCCTCCTCCGGCCACCATCCAGCTCCGTCCGGCCTCACCGGAGCTCCCCTCACCCTTCGCCAGCCTCGCCTTGCCAGCTCAGCCACCGGGCGATCTTCGTCCAGCCAAGAACAGTGACTGGAAAAATGGGTTTCCAGCACTGTTCAAGGCCCGCTTTGGGCCGTTTCCGGGCCTCGAACCCGAGCCGTGCTTTGAAGTTTATTGTTCCTCATGCCATCCCCTTCGGATTGATCCGATTTGCACGCGATTCCGGTGAGTAATCTAATTAATCCTTGTTTAGCGGGCTAATTATACTTAATGGTTATTTAGTTTTATTTAATTAGGTTTAGGTGGTTAGATTAGTATTTATTAGTTAATTGTGATGCAAATTAGACAAATTGAATGTGTAATTAGCAAGTAGACATGATCTACTATTTATTGAGGGTAGCTCGGGATTTTTCTGTCCTCTAATCGGGGTTCAATTTGACAACTTGGGCCTAACTGGAATTTTTGATATTTAAATATTATTTTTCGGAATTAAATTAAATTAATTAATTATTTTCCAAAAATTCAATTGGAATGGCTAGTGACCGGAATATTATGCTGATAACCGTGGTGAAGTCGTTTATTTAATCGAGCTTTATTATGAGCTAAATTGAATTTTTAATATTAATTATTTAATTTTCGAAATTAATTATTTATTTATTTATTTTTCGAAAATTAAGATTGAGATGGCAAACGATCGAAATCTCGTCTTTGATTGTAATTAGTAAGGCGATCCGTTTATTTATTTGAGCTTTTAATTATGTTTAAGTGCATATGCTCAATTTTACTGCAATTAGACTCTTGGTAACTATGATTGTTATTTTAATGATTGTGTACCTGCATGATCACCTCACATGTTAGTGGATAGGTATAAAATCAATCAAAACTACTTGACAAATTTTTTTTTTCTTTTAAAATGAACAAGATTAGATATCAAAAAGACACTAATTGATTAATTAATGTAATCAAAGTTCATTACCCTAGATTCTTTGGTTGCGTAGGAAGTGAGATACACTTCCATACCTTACTTAGTTTCTAAGCGAGATATGGGCTTGGGCTAGGGGTATTGCCTAAAGGATGGACTTAAAGCCCATGATTAGGAGTGAGCTCTCCCAAGCATATACCTCTCATAATGTTGGGGTATTTTTGAGAATTTTGCAAAAATGAGTCGTCACTAGGCTATTGGAGTCGGTTAAAAATCAAGTAAGGCATGGGAGTATACCTTACTTCCTACGCAACTAGAGAATCTAGGATCGGGGACTTGATTACACTAATTAATCAATTAGTGCCCTTTCAGTACTAGTCTTGTTTATTTCTAACATGTGAGGTGATCATGCAGATACACAATCATTAAAATAACAATCATAGTTACCAAGAGCCTAATTGCAGTAAAATTGAGCATATGCACTTAAACATAATTAAATATGTAAATTAAACATGCGATATAATCAATATACGAGCAAATAAATACCTAATTTCACTAGGAAAGCAAGAGATAACAATTCCTAACCAAACTCTACATTTTTTGGATTTTGGAAATTTTTTTTAGATTTTTTGGTTTTTTATAAGAAAAATGAATTTTCGAATTTCCTTGAAAAAAAGAAAACTAGATTTTACAATTTTTTCGAATTTTTTTATTTTTAAATTTAATATTTTTCTTTCTTTTTCTCTCTTTTCTAACTACGTTAATTGCCCCGCCAAACAAAAGGGCTTCGAAAGAAAGAAAAAGGTGCGTGCCGCACTCACGAGGGACTGCCTCTATGAGTTCTATTCCGAACACAGTTGTTTGAGTGGATCCATTCTTTTCCTTTTTTCAACCTCTTTCTATTAAGTATAAATAGATGGAACCGGAGCCCCGTAATCTCATCTCTTTGCCAGTTCAGTGCAACCCTTCCATTAGGGCAACCTTAACTCGCTTCGTCGTCATGATCGGGAGAACTCACAATGCCCAGATATTCTTTCTTGGACATCAGTTCGTGATGCACTAGTCTCTCTTTCTCTTTGAAGTCGCGGGCTACCATATCTAGAAGGAAAGGTCTTAAGGCGGCCGGGCTTAGGGTGTGACGAGAAGGTTGAGGTACCCGAGCAAGATAGTCACATCTTCGAAGATGATACTAAACCACATTTCTGAGGAAGATGATTCTGATGAGGATGACGAGAAAAAGAATAAAAACTAGAGCGATCGTCAGTGGCAGCCGTTAGGAATTCGATTATATTAGTAAGCTAAGTCTTTGGAGTGTAAGTGCCAGCCCTTTTCCTTGTCTTTTTCTCACTTTTGTCTTTTTTTGGCTGGTTCATCTTCTCCTCACGCCTTCTACACCTATTTTCCTCATTTTTTTTTTTTTTTTTATTTTATTTTATTCTTTTGCTGCACTTTTTCTCTTACTCTTCCTTTTGTTTTTCTCCTCCCTTTTAGTTTACCCCTCTACACATTCTCTTCTTCGAGCATCATCTTCTTCCTTTTCCATCTCATCTTTTTTCTTTACTTACATGTCTTTTCCCCCACCTTCACCGAAATAGCCGTCCTTCGGATGAACTCTCAACGGAAAGTTCTTTCACCTCAACACCAACCGCCGATGCCAACCCACGCGGCTGCGAACGAGTGGTGCAGTCACCTCTAGTGGTCCCCAAACTCTGACGACCTTATTGACCCAATCCAAACTTAGGACTTGAAGGACCTGACCCGACCCTATCGTTGGTCAAAATAGGCGACAAGGAAACGCCAACTAAGCAACCACGAATGATAGAAACATGGAATCACAACTAACATTCCGAAAGCAAAGCCAAAATCAGTGTAAGTATTCACACATCTAAGACATTTTCACAAACAGTTGACGTGCGCCAACAAATCTTAAGGTTTCTGGCTCTGCTGGGACTTGAATCCATACCGGCGACCTCGACGCACGAGGTACAGGCACTATGGAAACAAAATATAAGAACGATAAGGGACGGAGCTTGCGCAAGCCGGACGGCCGCGATCTTCAGCCCGGTGTGCCTAAAACAGAATAGCAGAGCCGAGCATACCTATTCGGCTTGGCGAAGGTCCTCGGACGGGTTCGCGCAAGGCCAAGGCATCCTCTCTTGCTCTCTCAGTTGATTGGACCTTTCACTCTCTGTTTACCACCTCTCTCTCGCACTCGAAGAGTTCCCTTGAACATCTCTCTCAGATCTCCCTCGGTCTCCCTCTCCACTGCTCGTTCGCGGCGTTGAGCTGGTGCCGCGACGGCGGTAGAGGGATTGGGCTGCTGGTGCTGCAGCGTTACGACTTTGAGCTACTGGTGGTCGCTGCGGCATCAGCGACGGAGATGGTTGCAGGAGTGGAGGTGGCGTGGCAAGGGGACTGGGAGCGGTGGTGGCCGGCAACCGCGTCGGCGGGTGTTGTAGGTCGTGTGGCAAGGGGGCTAGACGACCGGTTCGGGCTGCTGGTGTCATAGGTTCGAGCAGAAGGGAGCACGACAGCAGTGGCGGCACTCGGGCGGGCAGCTGGTGGTCGTAGGGTGGAGGGCTCGAAGCGGCTGTGCCCGGCGGAGGGGGCTTCGGCGGCCACAGGGCGGAGGGCAGCAAAGAAGATCTATGTTCCTCTCTCTGGTTTCCCCCCTCCCTGCTCTCTGAATCCCCCCGAGCTCTCTCTCGGTCTCTCCTTCTCCGCCCCTGTGTTTCTGTTCTGTTCCCCCTCTCGATTCTCTCTCTGTGCGCTATCTCTCTCCCTCTCTCTCACGGTGCTTTTGTTCCCTTCCTTCTTCGAGAATCCTCCTCCGCTCCTTTTCTTCTCTGCGCGGGCGCTCGGCCTCCTACCATGCCAGTTGCCCTTGCCGGCCTGATCCGCGACCACCAACTCCAGCCAAACGTCCCTTGATTCGGCTATTCCCCCTGCTCCCCCCTGCTGTTGCTGCTTTTCCTCCTTTTTTGCAGGCACACGCGAAGGATGGCAGGAGGGAGACGACCAACTCGTGCGTGGGCTGGGCTGAAGGGGAAAAAGGGCTCGGCCGGGCCTAGCGCGAGGGAAAGAAAAAAGGAAAGGGGTGGGCCGAGACAAGGTTGGATCCGGCCCAACCCGACCCCTAACTTTTTTTTTTTTTTTTGCGACTAATTCCTAATTTTGTATGCAATTAAATTTTAAGTAAAATGATGAAATTTAGATGTCAACAAATGACACCACGTGATTGTATAGACTCTAAAAGGTGTGACCCCACAATGCGTAAAATAATCACATTTATGTATTGGGTAGTGTTTTAACCAAACTACAAGTTATGTAGCACCGACACGACACGCCGACACATCATTTCTTAAAGATAGAGAATTTCCACACATTTCGACACGTTATATATTAAATATATTTTTATATATAAATACATAAATAAATAATAATAAAAATAGCCGAGAATTAATTTATACGAAAATATTAAAAAATATCATTCATTATTTTAATTTGTTACAATAATACACAAAACTTAGAGGAAAAAAAACATTGTTTAAAGAAAAAGGCTGAAATGATATTTTTAAATTTATTTATTTATCATATATGGCATTTTTTTAATTATTTCTTTCATAGTAAAAGACTTTTTAAAAAAATAAAACAATTCTAAAAAACAAAACTGAGAAAAAAGAATTGACCCGTGCGTGTATATTTATAGCAATTTTATTACTTCTTTTGTGTATATTTATATTTTGACTTCTCAAATATTAGAAATTTTTAAAATTGATCCCGTGCGTGTTAAATCACGTGTCGGAATTCTGGACTCGCGTATCGGAAAGAGTTGACCACGTATCGGATTTTTTGACACTCGTTAACTGCGTGTCGGGACGTGTCAGAGCGTGTCGGACACGTGTCGAAGTATCGGACATGACACGAAAGCTTCCGGAAAATGTCCGTGCTACATAGACTGCAAGTGGAAAAAGCACAACCTATATATAGACACACACACACACACACACACACATATATATATATATATATGGCTAATGTATTTATTCTTCTAAAGTTGCATTCTTTATGTAAGAAATTTTTATTGGGCTTACTGACGTTTAAGTAGTTCGATAATTTGAAAACTGGAAACACATATAATCAATCAATTGCTCCTCCTAATTTAACAACATCAACATGGAGGTACCAGGTGAACAGTGTCTAAATAGGTATAGAGAAGTGATAAACCAACAAATATAATCATGGAACTACTTCCTTTAAGCTTTTTTTTTTTGTTTTTTTTTGGTAATCGAGAGTCCGGCCGGGCCTGCCTTTCGCTTATGCTAATCGGCAACGGCCAACTTAGCTACCCGTGATTGGGTACCTTTAAGCTTTGTTAAATTACTTTAATTGCATTATTTTCAACTAAGACAAAAATGTTCTTCACTAGAATACTATTCCCGAAAAAAATAGCACTCCATGCTGATAATTCATGTCGTTGGCTAATTGCTGATCAAGGAACGTAATGCAGCAACATGACTTCTCCTTCGGGCAACCATTAATACTAGACAAACCTTCTTTAACCTGTGACTGTACATCCTTTCGAGAGTTCAATTCAAGTGTTTTCTTTGCCTTTACAAGTAAAAGAATTCATCTGCAATTGCCTTGGTATGTCTAAATTTCTAATATGAAGTGCTCCCCACTTATAAGAAGAGTAAATCTGAATCTTGTGCTTCTGGATTGTTTCCAAAGAGTATCAATAGTTATTTCCGTAATTCATGTCGAAGTGGGGATTGCCGTAGCGTAGTCGGTGACAGCAAGATAAAATATTCTGGATAGTCCTCTTCTTTGGCCGTGCGCAGAGCGATGGAACGGACAATATAACGGGTGAGGTTTGAAGAAAAGTCTCACGAGGATCTCTCAAAGCAGTTCTTCCGAGAGATCACCAAAAACTGCACATGCCGTCTTCCCAGATTCTCGGCTCTCCCTCTCTCCTTATGAATGGAGTTTATATGTCCAAGGAAAGAAAGATTTCAAAATTGGAATTAGTGATTTCTTCCTGTGAAAGATAAGATGGTTATGTATTTTGTACTATCCTAATTTTGTGGATATGGAATGCAGTCTCACTTACCTTATATTACTCGGTAACACAAAATTTATACTATACATTCATGTTGGGTGACTGACATTAGAAAAATTATTTTACACAATCAACTTCAAGCACACGTCACTCGGCACACAGTCGATGTATAGGAATATTTTTACACTAGCAATGGAACTAACGGTAATCCATAGTATTAATTGGTTTTATTTAGGAAGCCAAGAAGCGTATTTCTTTATTTGTGTTGGGTTAGATGGAGATCTTGCATCAAATATCAAGATATGATTTTGTACGCTTGAAAACAACAAGGTTTTTGCAGCGGGGCCCCCCGTGCCGGGAGGTGTTTGGCTTGGAAGATTTGGCTCGAGATCTGCATATGTATTTTGTACTTCATCCCGAGTTTTTATTTATTATAGTTAAATGGATCCATTGCCTCTTCAAAATAGCACTACCAAGCATAATTTTTCAAATAATAATTGGATGGAGGAGAGATGACTTGATGAAGTCTATATCTTGGTTTGTTAGTTGAACAAACATGGACCATCCGGTAGTATGTTCCAGAAGCAATCTAAACAGCCGGGGCGACGATTATCTATTTTATATATATCGTAGTAGTGTAAATTTCCTGACCATGCAAAGCTACAGAAGAACAATGTTGTTCCCCAAAAGTTGGGTCGAAATTTAAATCCCCAGTAGCCTGCTGGGGGGAGCACATGGACGCCTAGATCGTCATCTGCTGATTTGCAGTGAATTGTGAGGTTCACTTGTCCTGGTAAAGCGTTGGTCATCTGAATAGAAACTAGCTCTCCACAGCCACATTGGAGCGAAACGAGCATGATGGTTAAAAATACGAGGGAGCTAGTCGATGAATAAAGTCGTTTTGATATGCTTTAGCTTTAAAAATGACTCAATTGCTTTTCATATTTATAGCAAATGGAAGCGTGACTTGTATGGTAGGGAATGTGAATTAATAACTTGTATCTTTCTTTTTTTTCACAATCCGTTGGGCTTTCTAAATGAATGTTTTACCATTATATTACATGACAATTGTTTTTAGGGATAAGTCTGCGGAAGTACTAAAATTTGTCGCAAAAATGTATTTGAGTCCAAAAACTTGTAAAAAGTACAAATAAGTCCTAAAACTTGTCAAAATGTTTCATTTGAGTCCTAAAACCGACGCTGTTAACATTTTCAATTAAAAAGCTGAAGTGGCATTTTAAATAAATTTTTATTTTCGCGTGGATTTTTTTATTTTTTATTCATTTTAAATAAATAGATTTAAAAACTAAAAAATTAGATTTATTCATTTTATCTCATTTTCACCAAAAACTAAAAAAGAAAAAAGAAAAAAATTATTTTAAAAAATTGTTTTAAAAAAAATCAACGGCTCCTCTCCCCATCCGCCGCCGCCCATAGAACGAGGGGCTGGGCGATGGTCACCAGCCCTAGGTGGGGGTGGCCAGCACTCGCCGGCCCCCAGCGAGGGCCGACGACCATCGTCGGCCTTGGGTGAGGCCTCGTCAACCCTCGCTTGGGGCCGACGAGGATCGCCAGATCTGGGCGAGGGCCGACCACCCCTGCCCAAGGTCGGCGATCGTCGCCCAGCCCCTCTGGCGATAGGCGGTGGTGGCGAGGGAGAGGAGCCGCTGTTTTTCTAAAAATAAATTTTTTAACTTTTCTTTTTAGTTTTTGGTGAAATAAGATAAAATGAATAAATCTAATTTTTTAGTTTTTAAATCTAATTTTTAAAAAATGAATAAAAAAACCCACGCAAAAAATAAAAAATGATTTAAAATGCAACGTCGGCATTTTTAACGGAAAAGGTTAACGGCATCAGTTTTAGAACTCAAATGAAACATTTTGACAAGTTTTATGACTTATTTGCACTTTTTTACAAGTTTTAGGACTCATATACATTTTCGCGACAAGTTTTAGGATTTCCGGAGCACTTATTCCTTGTTTTTATAAGGGTAAATAACATAAGTCTATAGCTGTCTTTTCTTTTTCGAAGCATCTCTATTTGTTAAACTAACAATAAAGATCACATATTAATTAAACGGAATAAATAGTTGATCAGAGGAGGATTGCTAACACTTACCCAAGTAATAAGGCCAACACTATTTACCTACTCAAGTCAAATTTGAGACTATTGACAAACTTAGTTGCTATATTGGTTCGATGAAGGATGGTGGAGCTGCAACACTATGTTGAGTTGGAGGATTTCATGGACAAGGTAATCAAAGTTGAGCGGCAATTGAAGTTGAACCGAAATCACAAGAGTGATGGAGGTTCAAATCAGAATTGAAGATCTAATTGGAAGAGAAATGAGAAGCCGATTGGAGAGAAAACAACACCAAAACCGAAACCTTAAAGGAGAATGAGAGGGATGGTAAAGTTGAAATGAATCTGACTTTAGGTAAAACCGAAAACCCTAACATTAGGACTCGTGAGATTAAATGTTTTAAGTTTTGGGCATGGGTCATATGGCGAATCAATGCCTTAATAGGAAGGTGATGATCATGACTGGACATGGTGATGTTGAGTTCGAAAGTAAGAGGGAAGAAGAGGATGATGAGATGTCACCATTGGAGGATTGTAGTGATGGAGAAGTGGTTATAAAATGAGACTTATTGGTGGTTAAATGTTCTCTTCGAGCTCAAGTAAAGGAGGAAGAATATCACCAACAAAGAGATAACTTGTTTCATACAAGATGCGTGGTAAATGATAAGATCTATAATTTGATCATTAATGGAGGTAGATGTGCGAATGTGGCAAGTTGTACTATGGTGGATAAGTTGAGTTTGAAGATGACAAAGAACCATGGCCTTATAGACTTCAATGGTTTGAAAGTGGTGATTTGAAAGTGTCGAAGCAAGTTCAAATCTCATTTGAGATAGGGAGATACAAAGACAAGATAAAGTGTGATGTTGTACTTATGCAAGCGGGTCATATCTTACTTGGAAGACCATGGCAATATGATCGAAAGGTACATTATGATGGGTATACTAATTGTTATTCATTGGTGATGAATCAAAATACTTACACCTTGGTACCAATGACATCTAGTGAGGTGTATCAAGATTAATTAAAGTTACAACGATAAGCCAAGAGAGAGAGAGAGAGAGAGAGAGAGAAAGAGAGAAAATGTGAGAAATCCGAGAGCTTGCATGGTATGTCTGAGACGCAAGGAAAATGAGAGGCCAAGAGGAGGATTATGGTAAAAACCGGGGGAAAAGAAGAGAGGAAAGAAAAAGAGGCAAAAGAATTTTTATGCAAAATTGAGTGAGGTGATGAGAGCTTTAATTCTAGAACGACCGATACTTGTACTTTTGTACAAGGAGATTTTGTTTTTTACTAATGATCTTGACCCACGTTTGCCTAGTCTTATTGTGTCTTTATTGCAGGAATTTGAAGATGTCTTTCCTTCCAAATACCACTGATTCGAGGCATATAACATCAAATTGACTTGCTTCCTAGAGCACCATTACCTAAGCGACCTGCATATTGATGCAATCCTGAGGAGATAAAGGAACTTTAGCAGCAAATTAACGAACTATCTGAGCGAGGGTATGTAAGAGAGAGTCTTAGGTCGTGCGCTGTCTCTGTTTTGTTAGTGTTAAAGAAGGATGGAACTTGGTGAATGTGTGTCGATTGCCGATCAATCAATAACATTACGGTAAAATATCAACATCCTATTCTTAGGTTAGATGACATGTTTGATGAGTTGCATGGTTCTTGCATTTTCACTAAGATCGATTTAAAAAGTGGCTATCATCAAATTAGGAAAAAAAATGTGGTGAATGGAAAACCGCATTTAAGACCAAGTATGGATTGTATGAGTGGTTAGTCATACCATTTGGATTAACTAATACACCGACTATGTTTATGCGACTTATGAATCATGTTTTGCATGCTTTTATTGGTTGATTTGTGGTTGTCTATTTCAATGATGTCTTGATATATAGCCATAGCCCTGCTGACCATATTAAGCATGTGCGAACCGTCTTGCAGGTTTTAAAGGTCAAATAATTGTACGCTAATCTAAAGAAGTGCTCTTTTGTTACTAACAAATTAGTATTTTCGGGACCGTTAGGGGCTAGTCTCTAAAGATGATGTTGTTCATGTTTTTCCAAATGATATGACAAAGCGTGCCAAAGGAAAAACGGGCAATGCACTTGTAGAAATCTTTACCCATCAAATAGGTAGTGGCCCAATGAAGGTTCTCCCTCCAAGTTCTGTTGCGTCAAGGCAAATTGTATCTGGAAGCCCAAAAGAAAGCAATGCCAGTCGTGACATAGCAATCGAAAAATAGGTGATCAACAAAGTCGAGCATACTCTTGCAAAACGCATAGGCAACACTTCCAATTCTACCATAGGACAGAAGGAGAGCTTAGGTTGGAAGTCTGCGCTTGGCAATGAGCCAAAGATTAAGCTGATAGTGAGGCACTATGGCATCCCACATGAAGGAGTGCCAATGGACCCGCGATCTCTTCTTCCTAATGGAGTTCCACACCGTTGCCATCGTGAATCGGCTCGAGGAGCTTTCTCGCCAGCAGAAATGATCCAGGTCACCCGATAGGACCAGGAGAGGATGACCCACAATTTAAGCACTGTTTTGAGAGCTTGGTCGGCATCTGAGAAGATGTCAGCAACACAGGCTTGCCTAGAGAGCCCTGAGCTGTAGATAAGTGAATTTGAGGAGCAAGTTCAAGGGCCCCCTAGGGTGCCAATTATCAAACCAAAGAGAGATCGTTTGGCATCGCCAATTTTTCTAGTAGAATGACATTCAGAAATCACTCCTTAGGTTCAACAAGCTCTTCCAGGCCCATGAACCACAAGTTGGCTTCCTAGCAACCCAATTTATAGGTTGGCTATTGGTCAAACTTGAACAAAAAACAAGCCAACTCTTGGTAAAAGATTACAAAAAGGTAAAAAAAATTGCATGTGGGTGTCAATATTAACATAGGCATTAGATTAGGCCCTTAAATTTAAAATTTTTATAAAATTGGCCAAATATTAACTTTTGGTCAAATTGTAGAATTTGACCTTTAACTAAAAATTAGAATTTTGTTAATCTCTAATTTATTTTAAACATTTGATTTAAGAATGATGAAATTTAGAGATATTGGATCCGATTAAAGAAATTTCAGTTACAAGAACCGATCGACCACTTAAAGCAATATATTTGGCACCATAGGATTTGAGTTAATATTAGAGATCTCGGATCCAATTAAACATTTGGTTTAAGGTATTTTTTTAATAAAAATAGGTGTTTTGAACGATCAAAGGTGTCTCTTTTATTCCAAAGCGTTTTCACGTCCACAAATTGGGGTGGCGCTGACAGATTTTTTAGAGCCATTTTTGCTCGTTGTTTGTCGACACTCAAGGCCCTCTCCACGTGGTTAGCCATTGTTGCCATTGTTGGAAGTTTGTTTGTAACAAACTAAGTCCTTCTCCACATGGTTAGCCATCGTTGTTGTTGTTGGAAGTTTGTTTGTAAAACAAACTAAGTGTATGTTTTCTTGTCCCACATAAGAAAAGTTGGAGGAAATGGGTCAATTAATAAGTAAGAGGTTTCTTTAGTGTACCTAAAGAAATGATTCGGTGTGAATTTTTTTTTTTTTTTTTGGTCAATATTGGGTGTGAGTTAAACCCCACCATATCCGCATGCGGGTGCGCGAATAATTGCAAGATTTTTAGGCCCACTAACTCCTTTGTTATTTTTATCTTCATTTTTTTTTGTACGGTTATCTTATTAACTTTAATCAATTCGAAAGTTGTCTGTCTATTGAGAATTTTCGAAAATTATAAAAAAAAAAATCAAAATTTTATTTATTAAAATAATTATTATTTTAATTATTCCGAATTTTCGTTTGTGTCTTTTCAAGACAACCTTTGAAAAAGATACTTGTTCAATTTGCAACCTCTCTCGAAGAGTTGCATTTATTTATTTTTCAATCTCTTCCAAATGTACGTCTTTGTTCATTTGGGCAATTTTTTGAATAGACACATTTGTTCACTTTGCAATTTTTCACAAAGAGTTGCCTACGTTTTTAAGATTGATTTATAATTACATGTTAGTTTTCCAGAAGAGAGTGTGTGATCATTTTTATCTTTTCGGGCCTTGTTTATGAAAAACTACAGCCATCTTTTCAATTGTTTCCTATAGAGACTTTGGAAAAATACTAGAATTGATATCTAGTATTATCATTTTGAGACTTTGTTATATTTTTGAGAATATTTGCCGATGATTATTAGTAACTTTGTGGGGCAAATAAATCTTTAAAGAAAGTTATATCACGTCTCAAAGTCCAACTTGATTACTCTAAAGATCCGACTTCATTGTTCTACCCAGTTTGAAGCCATATTTTTCCAACAGCCGTCATTTCTTGCAATCTTAGAGCCTCACTTTCCCTCCTCATTCATCTCCATTTTTGGCCGTGAAGGCTTGGAGTGATCTGTTCTCACTAAAGGTTCCATTACCGGCGCTCATCGTCACCGGCGACACTCACTAGAACCTCGTTGCACAAGTTTGACCTCTAATTGCGACTGAATACAGCATCTACACGTACGAGCATCCTTAGTTTGTCCTGGCTAGTCAACTCTACAAATGCTGTTGAAGTTTTACACTGTTTTTGTGAAGTTCGTCTCCATTTAAGACTACATCCGCATTTTGAATGCACGTTAATGTGGTAGTGATGGTCAGATAATGATTTGTAAAATCCATTAATCCATGTGCTCACCACCTATCGGACAAAATGTTTGAACGAAGGTCGTATATATTTTCCTCCTATCTTGACTTGCTTCGAGTGTGTAATAGAGTGTGTAGCAATAGGAGTCACTTAGAAATAATCTTTTATTAACCTCAATATGTGATTTTCTTTTTCCTTTTCCAACGTCGCAGTGAGTCCGCATCTCCTTTTCTCCCTTTTTGTGTCTGGCTCTGTGTTTCGTGTAGGAACGTACATGACGAGGTCCGGCAATGGTCGGGACAATGTCCCTATTGCATTACCCTTCCGTTGTTCAATCTCCTTGTGTTCGTGAAAAGTGGCGGCCATTGATTAACGGTGATGATGTTTGCTAGTAAGGGCAATAGTAGACGATGTTCCGGTGGTAGTGGATTGACGTAACTCATGGTGATATTTTGGTTGTGCTAGGCTTAAAGGTTGAAAGTGGTATCCATTGATTAAAGCTTTGAATACTTTGAAATTAACCCAATTTTGAGAGTTTTGTGAAGAAGGTGATATAGGGGACTTTGCTAGCATATTTTTTTGCTACTGTTAGCAGCATATTGGGAGCCACATATTTTTGAAGAAGTGTACCTCATGATGATTTCTAATTATTTGTTATTTATTTTTTGGCCCAAAACATGCTATTATTCTTACAATAGAATAATGACACTTAGATGAGTATTTCCAAAACATAAATAAGGAAGAAGGCGAAAAAAAAAAAAAAAAAAAACAGAGGGTAAATGGAGAAATACACTAGGGGCCTATTTGGTAACGTGTCGGACAGTGCCTAATTGTATTATTTTATTCCCTGGGACAAAAAAAAAGAAACAAAAATCCGTTTGATAACATTTTTGTTCTTGAGAATCAATTTATTCCCAATAATAGATTTGGAATAGAACAAAATGTCAAAAAAAAAAAAAAAAATTGCTCTTTTGTTCCTATAAACAAATCTAGAATCAAGCCCAAACCCAATTTTTTTTTCTTTTTTTTTCTTCTTTTACTCTTTCTCTTCTTCTTCCCCAAGCATGTCGTATAGCCATGGCGATGGCTAGCAACCTTGCTAGAAGCCTCACTAGATTTGGCAAGGCGAGCCTTACCTAGCAACTGCAAGGTCGACCCTCACCGGCTCTCAACAAGGTTGAGCCTCACCTAGCCACAGTGAGGCCCAACCTCACTGTATTCTAGTAAAATTGGACCAATATTGAAATTTAGTGGGCAGCCCTTTTAACCCAAAAGTTAAGATAATCAATAGAACGCCAAATGCGTATTCTATACTAAGGCTGCGTTTGGCAACCACTTTGCCAAGGATCTTTAGCCCCCTAAGGGCCTTTGGGCCAAATATTCAGTATTTGGCAAAAAAATTTTAACTTACCTTTGCCAAAGGCAAGCCTTCCCAAGGTTGAAAGCCCAAGACAAGTTGGGGGCTGCCTTGGGCATTTGGCCTTCTCGGAAGGTTGAGGGAGAGTAAGCTAAAAAAATTTCTTCCACAAATGTCCTCACTAACATTTCATTTTTCCGGTTCTGTCCTCATGACTATTCACCTTCTTCTTCGTTGAGCTTGGCCGACGAAGTTGCGCGAAGCTGCCCATGGCCGGTGATGAGCTGGACAAAGGTCAGCAAGAGGCTGATGCGTCACGGCAACCGTCGGCGGCCAATTGCGTGACCTCGGCGACCCCCTGCGAGTTGTGTCGCCGCCGCGACCACTGCAACTCCTAGTGACCACCCAAATCTGGCTCAAAGCAAGGTTGCGTGACCGCTGCAACCCTGACGACACTACGACCCTCGGCAGATTTGGGTCACCAGAGGTCTTAGCGACCTGGATCTGGGCCCTGCAACCTTCGGCGACACAAATCGCACGCAGATTTGGGTCACCGGAGGTTGCCGCGACCCAGATCTGGGCCACACGACCTCCGACAACCCAAATCATGCTATCGGGATCGTGCGATTTGGTCGCGACGATCTGGTTGCGATTTGGTCGCAATGATCGTCACCGACCGCTTGCCCCTCGCCAAACCGCCTGCCTACCCCTCACTAGACCACACCGCCCCTCGACAATAACCAACCAATTCTCATTTTTTTTTCTTTTTTCTTTTTAATAACAAAAGTCTTTTGCAAAGTTAATTTGTCCAAACACTATTTTGCTCAAATATACTTTGCAATGGACTTTCACAAATACGATTTACCAAACACAATTTGCATTTTCAAAAACCCCTTGAGCTCAAAGGCCTTTACATTTTCTCAAGGACTTTCCCCAAAAGTCTTTCGAAACGCACCCAAAAGGGCTTAAGCATTATTGCAAACTCGATGTGTGTGGGCGGAACAAATCGATGCTACCATCCACCCATAACGCAGGAGCATAACAAAATGGGGATTCTTCATTTTTGTTGGGCTTTAATATCTTTCTATCAATTGGAAACATTTGAAGGCAGTTCTCGCCACAATATCTAAAATGTTAATGACATGATATGAATTCTTATCTTCCATCCGCACGTGCTCTAAAATTTAAAGGACCTTCAGGCACGATGACCTGAACAAGAAGACTTGTTCTATGCGTTTATGACGATATTTCATGTTCCTACTTTTCAATCGGGCAATGAATTGTCCATTAGCTTTCATTAAGATCTTCAAATTCCATTACATGAATCCAAGCCTTGACTAACGATGGCTTACTATGTCACGGCAACTCTGACTGAGGATCTGCAGCTACAGTTCCGACATTGCCAGCAAAGATGTGAACAACAGCACAGCAGAGAACTGCAACACAGGCAGTGCCAACAAGAATGCAGATGGTAGTACTGGGAGCAACAAGAAGGGAAGCGAAGATCGACAAACCCTCAAGAACAAGAAGAGGAGGCGGAGGAATTAGGAGAGAGTGTGGACAATCCGTGGGATTTCGGTTTCAATTGGCTAAGTCAAGTCCAGGTCATTAAATAAAGACAATAGGGTTGAGAGATGGTCTATACACTTGCTTTAGTTAGTGACATATTCTCTCTGTCTTTTCTTTGTAAATGCAATTCAGTTCGGCTACTTAGTGTTCTGACTCAGATTGGATCGTTTTGGCTTTGCTCAATCATCCAATAAGCTGATCTGCATGGAAAATGAGGTTTATGTAAAGATGCAATATTTCAAATGGATGAAGAAAAGGCTTATCCTTTCATTGCGCACGGCAAAGAGGCGTGCTCTATGAATGAATTTAAAATAAAAGAACCTTTTCTTGGTAGTTCTGATAATCTGATACAAGCACTTCCTTTATAAATGTACAGAAAGAGCCAGAAGCAGCAAGAAACACGCTTTCATCAGCTGGTTTTTGCTGACTTTCTGAGTAAGAATGAAGCCAAAAGGCCCAAAACCAAGTGATTGACCTGCAAAAGCAAAGAATAAATTCCAATGATGAGTTGCTGAAAGATGCTTCTGCTGCTTATTCTGACCCCCAAAGAAAAAATTCTCAGAGTGCTTTATTCATACTTACAGTCAGAGAGCGCACAGATGATAAAGTAAGTCGTGTGATAATCATTTTGTCACTCGATCATGCTTTGGATTTGACAATATAGACATTTAAACAGAAGCCCCTGAGACTAGTTCTCATATACAGAGCCTAATTTTCTCAGTGTGTTTGCCGTGTCCTCCAGTTTATGTGCATAATTGCTGAAAATTGAGAAAGCTTTGATGACAAAAGCTGCTTGAAATATCAATTTCCAGCTTAGATCAACCCACTTGGGTTTTCATCTTAAATTTTTTATGTGATTATCAGCTCACTTAATCACATAAAAAATTGTTCAAGCGGGGACTCGCCGCAAGTCCTCCACGTGTTGGAGCTGTTATTCATCATTTTCACTCTAAGGGATTGCACATGAACCGAAATCCTACACTTCCATCATCAAGTTATAGAGTCGAAACTGTAGAACACAATTCTAAATTCCAATTTCCAAGTGATCGACATTCTGACGTAAGATCAAGCCCTACTCTCTTTTGTCGAGCACCGCACCCTCATAAGATTTGCAAGTATTTTCACCTCCTTCCCTGTTATTTTAGCCAGGATCTGGTCCAAATTCAAGTTAAACCCATGTTTGTCCAGTAGCTTGAGGCCTTATTAAGTGAAAATTTTGTTCAGCTAGACATGCCTATCTTTAGGATCAATTGGTCCCCTGCGGCAGAAAAAACATGGCTTTGGGTGAGATTCATATTTCCTTAAGAGAAGGATGATGGAGACATTGCAGATGCACATGCCTGTCAAAGGCCGGTCCTCTTTTTTTGACCCTTTTTTGGAGTGTTTCTGCAGCAAATGTTGAAAGCATGTTATTTCGATGAATTGTGCCGAATTTGCTTTGAAAGGATCTAATTTGACATTAGATAAAATTAACCATGTCTCAAAAAAGGGTCAAAAAAGAGGACCAGCCTTTGACAAACTTTTGTAAACTTCCTTTGCAGATAGCATATTAGATGGTTGAAAGGGTAAAATCCTTTGGTATTTGACTCAAGTGTGAGTGATCACACACATTATTGAAGCTTCTTCTGGAAGCCATTCAAGCTCTCCTCTTTATTTATCCTTTTTCTTGGACAAGCCATTTGGACTGGCAATTTCACTAAAGAGAGAAAAAAGTGGTTTTCTTGGATCTTATTTTGTGGTGACTAAAATTGTGGAGTCCCGATCTGGGGTCTTTCTAAACTTCCCTCTAGAATGGTAGGTGTTTCCACATACATTTTAGTTACTTTTGCTGGACCAATCTTAAATTCATTTTGCATATACCATAGATAAACTGGATTTCTACAATCATCCACATAAGTGTGGTGTTCATATTTGTAGTTGGAGAAATAACATAAAGCAAGCCTTTTTTTTTAATGGTAAAGTTGAGCAAAAAGAGGGAACAAGTTTGATTCTGCAAGTAAAAATATTTATTAAATTCTTACAAATGCATTGCTAGGATTAAGCCTCTAATACTCTCACTAAGAAAAATTAGCACATTTCTGTATCTGATAATACTAAGCTCATGTCCTGCCCGCTAGCATTTTGTTAAAAGACAAAGGAAAAAGTAGCATCGTGAGATATTGGATATCCAAGAAGGGAATGTTCACACAATTTGATTTGTTAAATGATGTGGTATACATATATTAGTTATTTAAATCAGTGCATCTCCCTTTTTTTTAAACAATTCTCTAAACTGCCGTCTAAATCATGCAATTTGATTAATCAAACAAAAATTTTCTGTGAACCTTTTCTCTTTTTGCATCCGTAGCAACAATCGCACGTCACAAAAAGGTGCTAATCTGTTCTTCAATCTTCATGCAACTCCAGCGATTGGGCTATTCGGTGGGCCGAAGGAGTGTTTCTGTTACTTTGAGCCCGCCCAACAGCAACCAATGAATAAGAAGAAACAAACTTATTATCTTGTATGTATGCATGTATCTAAAGAAAAAATTGTAAATTGGAACCTCAGCCGGAACTGAGGGTATGATTAGAAGGGAAATATTTATTATTACACAATAGCAATCCTACTGTCTATATACATAAAAAAAACTGATGGCCAATCTCTAAAATAAATTCCTAATAAATCATCTCTCAAAATACATCTTCAAATCTTTCCTCTCTTTTTTGAACCCATTCAAAGCAATCCAACTATCAAGGCAATCCAACGAGCAAAATGGGCGATCTTTATACACATAGACATCCTTATATGGATTACTATTCTTCTTGCACCATGAACACTCCTCGATAAACTTCCCGTAGAACTCATCCTCGTCAATCTTCTTTGCTAAGCTCTTCCTCGTCAATCCAGCCATGGTGGACACAGGTTGTTTCGAGAGGTTGCCAGAATTTTGAGAGAGTTTGCTAGGCCCTTGAGAGTCTTGCGGCGTTTGATCGCTCGGCCAATTTTGAATCTTTCAGCTCCTTGTTCGTCTTTTGAGAGGGTTTCATGACAGCAGGTTGCTGTTGAAATTTCTTCGTCGTGATCGCTGGAATATAGTTGTCATCAACGGACAATGCAGGGTTTAATGACGATCCAATGTCACCTACACTTGTCGAACGCTCAAGGTGGAGGCTATAGCGTCTGGACGAACGCTCGAGGTGGAGGCTATAGCGTCTGGACGAACGCTCGAGGTGGAGGCTATAGCGTCCGGACGAACGCTCGAGGTGGAGGCAGACGCTATAGCGTCTGGACGAGGGCATCTTGATAGGCGGAATCGGCTAAATGATGTGAACTTTCGAGGTTTTACGTCGAACGAATGATGAACAGTTTCAGAGGAAGTTTTGGTTCATAGAAAACAGAGGGATGTATTTAAGGTTTGGGAGCAACGAGAAGGATAGAGAAAGTTTGAGATCAACGAGGAGGATAGAGATCGAAATATAAAGAATTAGCGGATCAAAGTAAGAAAACATGTAGGAGAAGGATTCTAAGACCGACAACTATCAGGACTAGGATTCGAAAACTTTGAAACTCCGTTCTACACGAATAATGCTAAGGTTTCCAAACTCCAAGAAAAATATCGAACCCGAATTAGGAAACTGATTACCTAAAATTTTCTGTTAATCAGTTTATATCCTTTATCTATTAGGATTCTCTGTTAATCGGCTTATATCTTTTATCTATTAGGATTCTCTGTCAATCGGTTTAAATCCTTTATCTATTAGGATCTTTTGTTAGGATCTTTTGAGACATGATTAATTTTATCTAATTTCAAATTAGATCCTTCCAAAGCAAAGTCAGCACAACATGCCAAGGTATTAAAATTTTTTATTTTGAATACATTACTTCTCTTGATTTATTACTAGAAGATAGAATATACTACTGAGTATGATAAAGTGAAGTAGAACTTTCATTAACTATCAATATTAATAATGATGTCCTTTTTAAATATGGAGATATAGTATATATCGTCTAAATAATTAGTTTCTTTTGGATCTTGGGATTCTTAGGCCCCGTTGGAATTTAAATCAGTTTTACTTTATTTCAATGTTTCCATGGATCTCAATGAGCAAAGAACACAGCGTCTGAAAGCCACTAAAAACCAAATTGGCGAACATCAAATTACTAGTGACTTAACCCTTCAAGACAATTAGAATGCAATCGGCATCGACGCGGTGAGGCAAGACGAAGGTACTGGGGTTCGCCTCGAAGATCTCTGGTCGATAGTTCTTAAGGCCTCTGAGGAGCCTGGACCTCTTGTCGAACTGCTCGAGCACTCTGATTTAACCTTCTTCCGCACGGAACCGGCTGCGGTGGAAGTAGTACGGATTGTCCGCACTCTCTCCTACTTCCTCCTCCTCCTCCTCTTCTTGCTCTCGAGGGTTTGTCGATCTTCGCTTACCTCTTTGCTGCTCCTGGGATTGCCGTTCGCATTCTTGTCGGCACTGCCTGCGCTGCGGTTCTCTGCCCTGCTGTCGCTCTCATCTTTGCTGGCAGTGTTGGAACTGTTGCTGCGGATCTTTGGTCGTAGTAGCTGCAACATAAAAAGTAGTCGAAATTTTAAGTCATTGACATTTTGAATGCTGCGGATGCTCTACCTTTGACTGATGTCATGTGGCTAGCTCTCCTGAATCGACAGGAGATTCGAACTATGCGTCGACTATGCAATAATGGATTATAAATTGGCGTCGTATCGGTCGATATATGTTCACTCAAGCAAGGGTGATGCAACACTTGCAAAGTAACAGTGGCAGAGCTAGAAGTCATCAAATCATGTAGTGAACAATTTATAATAATTTTGCATGCTGAATTTAATATAATTTTTTTCTGGACTTAATTTGCACAACATATAATACCTAACAATGAGTTTAGCATCTCGTCCTCCAGGTGTCTCCCTCTCCTCTCGCTCTCTCTGCTGCCGACACCTGAATTTGCACAGCTGCCTCTGCTGGCCTCCGGCCTGCCTCTCGCAGGCGCGCTCGCACCGCTCGTACCTCTCCGACCGAGAGGCATCCCCTGAGGGATTCCGGACTCCATCGTTGACCTCGCGCTCCCTCTCTCTGTCCCGCCGCCGCTCCCGCGCCCTCTCCCGCTCCTCACACTGCTCCCAGCACCGCTCCCTCTCCCGCGGCTTGTACGGCTCGCACAGCCGCCGGCACTGGTCATACTCCCCCCCGGGGCCCCATGCTGGTTCCCGTTCACCACGGGGGCCCTCCGGCTCCCGCTCTACTCCTCCACCCCCTCCACCACGGCGGCGGCCGCGGCGGCGCTGCCAGCGGGGGTCGAGCTCTCGGCTTCCAGGTCTCTCCTCCTCTTCTCGCCTCTCTTCGCGTTCCCGGTATCGGAGCTCGCATTCCTTGTGGCACGTGATGTACTCCTGCACGTCCTCGTCGTCGCAGTCGTCCAGGCACCGCAGGACCTCGGTCTCCGGGCCTCGGCGGAGGGCGAGAGAAGTGAGGCAAAGAGAGAGGAAGAGGATGAGCAGAGAGAGAAGGCGCGGCACCTTGAAAACCATCTTGCTCATAACTTGCGAAGCGCTTTCGGCGATACGAATGGCGAAAGGAAATTTCGCGTTTTCCAAAGGAATTCGACGATGGCAATCGATGGCAATGGGACATTTGCCTGGCGTCGACATTTGGGGGTGCGGATTGCCATGCAACGCGACACGTGTTGCGTTGGCGTGACGAAAGAGTTGAGTTCGATTGCCTCCATGTGCTCTATTTAGCACACGTCGGGACATGCCCTATTCACGTGGCGTATTAGACGATGATAAGTGCGGACGTTAAAAGAGTTATATAGGAGCGAGGAAATGTTAAAAGAACAAAATCCAATATGCGCACAGTTTTATCTTTACGTTTTGGTGTATATACACGAATATAGTTTTTATCTATTATGTATAGGATCGATAAATTTAATTATGAGTATTGTCGCCTAACAGTACCTAGTCTGCAATGATATTGATCGATCGTGGTGATTTCTTACAGGCGAGGGGACTATAAGTTTGGTGTGGCAAGATAAGAAAAAGTCTTACCACTTGGAGGGTGGGGACGTGATGAGAGTCCCTGCCGGAACTACTGTTTACTTCATCAGCAGCGGACGTGATGGACAAGTTCAGATCGCCAAGCTAATTCAGCCCGTTAATATTCCCGGCACATTCAAGGTAGTTCAGTGTACAAGTATTAGGTCGAGTAATTTTCGCTCCTCGATCATTCTATTAGCCTCACTTTTGGAAAACTAGGAGTGCACAGTTTACATGAAATTGAGAAGTGCACCTGGAGTGCTGAACACTTTAATCAACTCTATGCATCAGCCATTATGAAATAGCACAGTTCTTGAACTTGTGAAGGCTAACGGGAGTGGTGTACATTGACCCGGTTGTTCTGTCACAGGAATTTTACCCTGTCGGTACCGAAAACCCGGAATCATACTACACGGTATTCAGCAGCGAAATTCTAGAGAGTTCTTTGAAAGTAAGTTCGCTTTCTTCTGAGTAAGTTGATAAATACGTTATATCAGCAGAGCCAAGAAAGTGTATTCGCCTATTTTTACCTGATTCTATCATTTTCCATGGTTAATTTCCCCATTTATCAGACATCAAGGGATCAAATAGAAAGGCTGTTTGTGCAACCGAGGCAGGGCGTAATGATAAGAGCCAGCGAAGAGCCACGGCAGGCACTGAGCGAACACCATGGTTGGTTGAAAAATAAAGGCCACGGCTTGAAAGGTCCATTCAATCTGCTGGACCGGGAGCCAATCTATTCCAATGAGTTCGGCCGGTTCTTCCAAGCCTCACCTGACGAGTTCAAGCAACTTCACGACTTGGGCGTCTCTGTAACTTTTGTGGAAGTTTACCAAGTAAAGCGAACATTAGTATAGTCATTGTCGCACTTCCATTGATTCGAGCGTCTCTGTTCATATGGTTTAGCAATGGTTTATATCCGGCTTTGGCAGGGCTCAATAATGGTGCCGCACTATAACTCAAAGTCGATGACGGTGGTGCTTGTGGAAGAAGGAAATGGATGGTTCGAGATGGCTTGCCCTCATCTAGCCCAAGCACAGCAGAGGTGGGGCTCGGGTGGAGAGAGAGAAGAAGAAGAGGAGGAGGAGGAGGAGGAGGAGGAGCAAGAGACAGAGCAAGGAGGCAATATAGTACAAGATGACATGTAATTTCTAAAAAGGTAAGCATAACGTCGATAATGTAATCTAAGACAATAGAACTGTTTTAAAAAGCTAATAGTCAACTAAATATCGATAAAAATGCCTAAACTTATAATAAATTTATGGTAAAAGCTTAATATGCAATGACTCTTGCCCTAATTTTACATGACAAGTGTGATGATTTTTTAGTTTTATTAATTTTCAAAATTTATAATTGCCAAATGATTAAAAGATTTCTTTGGCTTTTGTTACAGAAAGATCAGCAATATCTAACTCAAACATATTACGGGGTGATGGCTACTGGCTGATAAATTGATCTTAAAGCCAAATGCATTAACGGCTCGAAAGGAAATGAATGATGTAGAGCTTGCATTCAACTATCGAATGTGCAATTAGAGGGTGATGGCACTGGCTAATGGCTTAAATCCAAATGCATTAACAAGTATTGATGATTATTGGGACTATCATACCATGCCGCGATTTCCGATAATTTAAGTTTTCTCTGCTTATCCATCAGGTAACAGCCCTACTGTCACCTGGCGACGATTTCGTCATCCCAGCGGGTCACCCAATCGCTATCGTCGCGGAGCAGAACGAGGATCTGAGAATGGTTGGGTTCAGAATCAATGCTCATAAGAACGAGCGAATCTTCCTCGCAGGTGAAGTCTCGCTCTAGCATAGCCGCTCATCTCACTTTTCGGGCTCATTTCGCTAGAGTTAATGCAGTGGAAGCAAATCGTTTGTAGGGAAAGAGAACATAATCAACCGGATGGACAGAGAGGTCAAGGAGCTGTCCTTCGACCTCCCCGCGAGAGAAGTGGATCGCGTTTTCGGGAACCAGGAAAAGTCTTACTTCGTGTCCTCGGAGCAGCAGCAACCTCAGCGTGAGCGGAGAGAGCGCCGCAAAATCGAAAAAATCGAAGGGTCAAAACGACTCTAACAGAGCAAGCGGATGGACAAAAGTGACACTAAAGGGTCGGAAGGATCGTCGTCATCGGCTATGGCGTCGATACTGAACCTGGCCGGCCTTTCCTGAGGAGGAACTAGAGGAGGTCTCGGCCATTTTCGTTTCTCGGTGGAAGGAGAAGATGAAAACGTAAGCAGTGAGAGAGAGAGAGAGAGTTGAAACTTCGACCCATGTTGAGGAAGCATCAGTAGCTTCCAAGTCGTTCATAAATAAAAGCCAGACGGAAGCTTGGTACAATCTATGCCGTGTTTTATCCTGCTAGGTGGTCTTGTTTCCACTCAAACTGATCACGCCGACGACAGATGCTATTCTCAAACTTAAACCAGTCGATTATTGAAATTCAAATGACGAGACGGATCACCACTCGTACACGTCGCGGGTGATGTGCAATCCGGAAAACGAAGACGAAAATGAAGAAAACTTGAGGAACGATGCATAACAACAAACACTAGGAAAAACAATCTTGTGATCTTGAAATGGCTACTCCTCCTCCAGCTCCAGCTCCTCCAGGGCCGTCGGGGGCGAGCTCCTTCTAGCTTTGAGCTTGGCGTAGCCCGTCAAGGCTGCTGCCCGGTCAGTTTGGCTGCACACGGAAATACCGAAACCAATGTCATCTATCGCCCGTGATCATTACATGGAATGGACAATGAAACATGGTCTGGCCCCGGATGCATAGGCTGGGATCGAAGAGGCCCCGAACGGTCACGTTCATCGTCCAGGGAGGTGCGACAGAGAGCCGGGGATGCGACGATGTAACCCTCGAACCAGCAAGCTTCGAGGGTGGGGGGGGGGGGGGGGGGGGTGGGGTGTGGTGTGGGATGCGAAGAATTTGAGTTCGCGACGTTACCTGCGGTCTCCTGGGCCATGCATTCACCATCGCACCTCATCTCGCAGAAGGTGCTGCCGAGGCCTTCGGCTTGGCACGACTTGTGGCACTCGACGAAGCATTCCCTGTACGTGTCTATCAGCGCTCCCAACGCTTCCCGCGGCCCGAACGTTGCCGCCAGGACGAGGCACATGATCAGAACTCCCGCTACCTTGCTCGCCATCTTTTTCTTTCACTCGGTTTGGCTTGCCGTGTCGCCGAGAGCTCCTATGTCCCTTGATGTTCCTTCTTCTTCTTGAATCATTTGCTTTAGTGGAAGAACGATGGGAGGAAAGATCAGTACTTATAGCCATAGAAGTTAGACGGATTTGAGCGGTGACCCTTGAAGGAAGGGGACTGTTCTTGAGCTTGTGGCGTGTTACTATCTTCGTCTTGTTTGACTGACTATTTTGGGGCCATGCTTTTGAACATGCGGTGAATATATGACCCAAAAATAAAAAATAACTAAGAACGTGCGGTGAATAAGATAGTCAACTGAGATGGGCCGACATTAAAAGGCCCAATGGGCACACATAAGAGCCTTTCCTCGGAGGGATGAAATGACCGCCTTGCCCCTGCCCATTTCTTGAATTCTCCTTCTTCTTCGTCCCTAAAGGCTAGAGCCATCAAATTCGTAGGTCGGTTTAAGTTGGATAAGGAGGAAAAATCACCAGGATCACATTGACCTATTTAATCTTTTTTGACATATTTTTCAGAGAAAATTTCAATTAAGAGCCTGAAGTTGAACCGTTTTCTCAAAAAATGGCCTAAAATAGACATTGTATCAAATAAGAGTCCGAAGTGACTGATTTAGTTTCGAATAAAAGTTTCAACTTAAAAACCAGTCAAATCTTATTTGCAGCTAGGGGTATTTTCGTTTAAAGACTTTTTTTTCTTTTTCCTTTTTTGTTTTTCTTTTCTTTCTTTTTTCATCTTATTCACTTCCTTCTTGACAAATGCATTAGACTCCTCACGCACAAGCTTGCACAGGTGCAAAACAATTTGAACAATTTAGGAAAAGAAGAAAACGAAAAGATATTCGAGAAGTTATGCAGTTTTATAAAACTGCAAATTGCATGCTTTAGTTATGTAGCCTCCCATTAGCAAACTTCAAAGTGCATGCTCTACATTATGCAATTCTACATCCTCACCCAAGAACTCATGGATTTCGGCATGAGCCAATTTTTAAGTTATTCGCCACCACTCACCTTCTCCGATGACGATAATGAACTTGAGAATCAGGAAATATCCATTAGTGGGTTTTTTTATTATTCAATTTGCTTGTAAAAACTTATTATGGCAATTAAAGTAACAATTTCATGCTCTCCCTGCCAATGAAATTGCCTATGTCATGATAACTTTCACTCGTAGCTTCTTGGGAATGTTTTATTGGGTTTGAGTTGGATTATTCATAACATTCATAGACGCAGTTTGCATTGAGGTGGAATATGTGGCTTCTTGAGAGGGTCCAATTGTGTCGTGCATACTGGTTATTTTCAAAGGTTGCTAAATCATTTTGACCCGTGATTGAAGATACTCGCATTTGGTGGCGATTCGAATAAGACAGCACTCAATCTAAAAAATGAATGACTTTGGTCTACACATGTTCAAACAAATTTACCTCTCTAACTCAGAAATATTATCTACACAGATTTGAGAGAGAATAACAAGATGAAAAAAAGTGCAAAATTGCTTAGAAATTCCCAAAACCACGTATTTCACTGAACAAATCAATGCACATGAGTATCACAGAGATTCCTCAAAAACCTCTAATAAATTTGGCTTAGGCACTTCAATCTGGCTTCTCCTCGCTAAGATTGATCATAGCCTATGTGAGCATCGATTTGAATTTAAGCATTGACGACAATGAGGGTAGCAAGCTAATGGCTTACACCTCATCATGCTTCGTGCTTGATCACGACCACAAGATGTGAGGATCAAATCGAGCTGAGCGTCACATCTTGGTCCACTCGTGCTCGATATGGGGCTTGGATTGACCTCCATCTTTCAACAAAGGTACTGGAATTGCTGTTGAGGGCAATGACAAATGAGGTTGAGGGCGTTGATGGCTAATTCGGCAAGGAAGATAGAGATGGACTTTGGAGAATGTGATCTAAAGAGTGAAAAAGGTGAAGGCACGATGATGATGAAGAAAAGAAAGAGAGGAGAAAATAAATTTTAAAAAAAAAAAAACGAAAACAAGTCTTTCAACGAAAATACCCCTAGATGCAAATAAGATTTGGTTGGCCTTTAAGTTGATGCCCTTATTTGAAACTAAGTTGGTTACTTCAGGTTCTTATTTAAGATAATGTCCATTTTGGGTCATTTTTTGAGAAAACGGTTCCACTTTAGGCCCTTAATTGAAATTTTCCCAATTTTTCATACTACGTAATTTTAATGATTCATATTTGACCCAACCAATATTATAGAACACTTTAATAGTCAACTCAATTTAGAAAAATCCATACCCACTCTTTTAAGCCACTTTTAAGCTCTTCACGTGTATATATTACTTAGATAAAAGCTTCAAATCAAATTAAGAATAAATTAAAAAATTAAAAAATTAAATAAAATGAAAAACGTGAAAAAAAAAAAAAAAAAACCTATGTTGTTACCGAGGGTCTTGTTCTTACTGCTGATGCAAGCAACGATGAACATTCTAATGTTTTTTTTTTTTTTGGTGACCCAGGGAACCCCCGTGCGCCGCTTCGCGGCGGAGTAAACCCTGAGGAGACACGTGGGAAACCACCACCCACGTGCCCCGGGTAAGGCATGGCTAGCACTTAAGCAACGGCGATGCCGTGGATCGAACTCGGGACCTCTCGTGAAAAGTTCCCTTGCTCAACCACCTACGCCACCACCACGGGTGGTATGAACATTCTAATGTTAATCCTTATCAGCGTGATGGTGGTGCACCTGGCACTAAGGAAGGCAAGCTATCTGTCGGCATGAATTGATGATGAGCATTGGACCTTTGTCTTCGTTAATAAATCAAATGGTTTCAAATTTGGTTTCTTTCGAACCCATTGTAACTCATCATTAGTTAGGCTTTACTTCTTTGAAATTTGTGAATTAGGATCCTAATGCATATAGATAGGTCCAATAAGAACAAGAATTTTGACTAACATTTTGTTTCTAAGCAAAAAAGTCATTTTCAAATAATTTTAGGTCGATTAACGTATTAATCAATATTCGATTGATTGGTATAAGATTATCAACAAAAAAAAAATATCTACTTAAATTACCTCATTTATTTTAGGAATATGTTCAGTAGAAGTCCTAAAACTTGTCCAGAAAGTGCAATTGAGTCCTAAAACTTACAAAAAGTTCAATCAAGTCCTAAAACTTGTCAAGTTAGTTCAATTGAGTCTTAAAGTTAACACCGTTAGCATTTTCCGTTAAAAATGTTGACGTGTCATTTTAAATTATTTTTTTATTTTCCATGTGGATTTTTTTAATGATTTTTATTCATTTTTAAAAAAAGAATTAAAAACTAAAAAATTAAATTTATTCATTTTATCTAAAAATTAAAAAGAAAAGTTATAAATGTTATTTTTAAAATTGTTTTTAAAAAAAAAGCAGCCTTCTTCTCCCCGCCGCCGCCGTCGCCGCCGCCCATCGCCGGAGGGGCCGAGCCACAGTCGTCGGCCCTGGGCGGGGGTAGCCGGCGAGGGCGAGGGCCGGCGACCGTCGCTCGCCCTGGGCGAGGCTCGCCGCCCTCGAGCGAGGGCCGACGAGGCCTCGAGCGAGGGTCGACGGGCGAGCGACGGTCGCTCGGCCCCAGGCGAGGGACGGCGACCGTCACCCGCCCTGGGGAGGCCTCGTCGGCCCCAAGCGAGGGCCGACGAGGCCTCGCCCAGGGCAAGCGACGGTTGCCGGTCCCCGGTGAGGGTCGGCCACCCCGCCCGGGTCGTTGGCCCCTCCGGCAAAAGGGCGGCGGCGAAAGTCCACCGCCTTTTTTTTTTATGAACAATTTTGTTTTTTTAAATAAATTTAGATTTTCCTTTTTAAAATAAATTTAGATTTTCCTTTTTAGTTTTTAATCTAATTTTTAAAGATTTTGAATAAAAAATAATTTTAAAAAGCCATTTAAAAAATAAAAAAATCATTTAAAATATGACATTAGCGCCAACGTCAGCAATTTCCGTTAACTTTCTTAACGGTGTTAACTTTAGGACTCAATTGAACCAATTTGATAAGTTTTATGACTTGATTGAACTTTTTGTAAGTTTTATGACTCAATTGCACTTTCTGGACAAGTTTTAGGATTTCTACTTGAACATATCCCTTTATTTTATCTAAGTTACCTCTCTTTTTATCCAATATTCTTTTTTTCTAATTCATAAATTTAATTTTAACAAATTCACATATCACCAATATTATTAAATATGAGTTAGAAAAAACATAAAAGGCACATTGGGTGCGTTTGGGAGTAGCATTTGGAAGCCACTTTGAACCCCCAAAGCTCTTTGGGCTAAGAGTGTTTGGTAAAAATTTTCAAGCCTCATTTAGGAAATGCCAAGCCTTCCCAAGGCTAAAAGCCCAAGATAGGTGGGGGGCTACCTTGGGCTTTCAACCTTCTCAGCATGATGAGAGTTAAGCTTAAAAAAAAATTCTTCCCAAATTGCCCTTATTGATTTTTCGTTTTTCCCTTTTTACCCTGATTGTTCATCTTCTTCTTCTTTCTTCTTCGTGAGCGGTTACCGACGAAGGGCATGCAGTCGCCGGCGACCATCGTGCCCACCACGCTGACTCACTGTGCCATGACCTCCGCCGCCGCCGCGTGACCCTTTAGAGAGGGTCGCGTGACCCTGCTCGAGAGGTCGCCGTGGAGGTCATGATCATGACTCATTTGGTCGAGCTGGTCGCCGACCACGACCTTCAGGCGACCTTCGCGGAGGTCGAGACGCAGATCTAGTAGCGACCAGATCTGCATCGCCAAACATGCTTCAAGTGACCTCCGCGGAGGTCACGACCTTCACGTTTCAACCAGATGGGTCGTCGACTGCGACCTTTGCAGAGGTCGATGCAAATCTGGTAGCGACGAGATCTGCATCGTCGACCATGCTTCAGACGACCTCTGCGGAGGTTGCGACCCATCTAGTTGCAGATCTGGTCATGACCAGATGTGGTCACCGGTCTTCGACCTTCACGCGCTACCAGATGGATCATCGGTGACCTCCGCGACATGGTAGGTCGTGCGACGGCGCGGCAAGGGTCGCTGCGACCCTCGTCGGATCGCCTGTCCTTGGCTGGCAGTGACCGGTAAAGCCCTTGGTCGGCGATAATCGGCGAAGCCTTGGCCGGCCAACATTCCTTTTTTTTTTTAAATAATAAAAAGTTTTTTACAAATTTAATTTACCCAAACACTATTTTACATAAAGATATTTCACAATTGACTTTTATAAATAAATTTATCAAACATACTTTATATTTTAAAAAATACCCTTAACTCAAAACTCAAAGATCTTTACATTTTTTAGAAGTTTTTTTTTTAAAAGTCTTCCCAAACGCACTATATGAATACCCATTTGGACAGCTCTTTCCAAAAGGTCATTTGCAAACCGGAAAGAACTTGACTTGCTGCTCAAGATCCTGCAACGTTATATCACCCCCACCAAAGCAAAGCACCCTGTCTCTCTCTCCCTCAGCATCTCAGACCAAAAGAGCAGGAAACGACCGCCTCAGATCCGGTTCGGAACGATCGAAAGAAGGGAATGGAGTGCGTGTTCGGTTTGGTCGGCGACGGATTCGCCGTCCTGGCCGCCGACACCTCGGCGGTCAGCAGCATCTTGGTCCACAAGTCAAACGAGGACAAGATCATGGTCCTCGATTCCCACAAGCTCGTCGCCGCCAGCGGCGAGCCCGGCGACAGGTGATCCCGCCCCGGCTTTCGTTTTTCTCATTTGGGTTTTGTTTGATTGGTCGCGTCTTCGGTGATTCCGGGGGAAAGTTTCCGTCTTTTTTGAGCGTGTGTTGTGGCGATTCGTCTTTCGCAGAGTCCAGTTCACGGAGTATATACAGAAGAACGTGGCGTTGTATCAGTTCAGGAATGGGATTCCTTTGACGACCCCCGCCGCCGCCAACTTCACGCGAGGCGAGCTCGCCACTGCTCTGAGGAAGGTCCGGCTTCGTCGAGCTTCCTTTGTTGCTTGGTGATTTTGGGTTGAACTGGTTGCTTGTTACTGCTCTTGTTTTCTCTTTTCGTCCAGTCTGAGGTTCAAACTGTCGGGATTTTTTGGTGGGTCTTGTTGGTTCTGATAGAGAAGGGGAAGCTTTTAGTATGGAGGTGTGGCGCGGGATTACAGCTAGTTATTCAGGAGTTTTTGGCAATTGAAATTACTGAAATTTTTACTATTGAAGAATGGTAGGATTGTTATATGGAATGCATTGAAGCATTGATCCCAGGGATCATGTCACTAGGATGCATTGGAAACCCTTCACTGCCGAAGCATTTAAAGGTTATGCCAACCCTCTTTCAGTATGTAGATTGAGTCAGAGGTCTTGGAGCTGCCACTCGGTGCAAGTTTGTGAAATCAACTAAGGGCTTTTAGGTTTTTTCATCCATTTCAGAATTTAAATATCCATAATAAACTCTAAAGCAGATAGTTTTTGAGTGCTGATCATGTTGAGGCTAATTGTAGCCTACTAGGCCGACAACTGTTTTAATGGGTTTGCTGGTTGTTCGTAGCACTGTTGTTAAATTATGAAGTGGGATTCAAGGGTGATCAGCCCACTTCTTCCCTTTTGCTCGAAGCATATCTATAGAGACATTTATCAGAAAATAAATGGTCAAGAAGGACATAGTAGGCTTAGTATATTCATGAAGAGGAGTGTCAAGTTCATATACAGAAAGTTATTGTCCTAGTAATGTAGTGCAAAAAGAACTGCCTATCTTCTGCTAGCTTCAGACAAAGTGCTTAAGAGACGCTCAGTGTAAAATACCTGTTTATTGGTGAAAGTTCAGTAGTATAAGACCCAGCAAGTAGTATTAGCAATTCTATAGGAAGCCTCTGCCCAATGGAACCTAGCCTGGGAGAGGGGTCATCCTCAGAGTATGGAACCATATGGTTAGTCCTTCTCTAACTTGAAGAGCAGAAAGCCATACTTCTTTTAGTAGGGGAGAGAGTCATGCGGAAGCCTGGGATAGCATTTTATTGGCTCAAGTAATTGCTCAAGCCTAATCATACATTCTAGTACACTGCTTGTGCTTTTGCCAATCACATCAAGAGTTGGGGTCAGCTTTTCCACTTCCTCTGACCCCTTTTGGCTGGCTATTCTAAGCCTTCTTTTATTCGAACCTGCTCGTATGACCATGTGGGGTGAGCAACAGCCGCTTCCCTTTTTGCCCTTGCCATTAAAGCTTCGTGGTCCAAGTCATCTCTCAATAAGTAAGAGGAGGTTGAAGCTTATCCATAAAATAAGTTGGATCCCCTGGAGGTAGATCAGCTGGAGATAATGAATCTTGATGTATTAAAATTAAGGAATAGGGAGGTGACAAATGACATATTTGTCTATCTAGGATGCTTTGAATGCCTTCAAAATGCAGATGTATTAACGATTCGACTGTCCTTCCAGATGGAGGATGCTTTGTAGTATTAGTATCTATAAGGACAACAGACATGCTATTTCATAATAAAGACCCTGTGATCTATCATTTTCATTCTGTTGATGATGCTTGAAGAGCTTTTTCTATAACTTGTAATGTTGCGGGACATTGAATTTGGGTAAATGTGTGGTGCCTACCTATTGTGAGCAGTCATAAAGAAAATGGGAGAAAGGGATATAGGTTTTAATAACCTGTGGATAATGTCTGTATTTTACCATGAAAACTCACTGTGAAGCAGTTTCAGGCTATTTTTGTAACCTTATATCTTCTTAAAAGCGGTGTGATTACTGATTGAAGTGGTTTTATCATTGGTGATGCATTTCATATGGGATTGATTGACTACATGTATGTTGATGGATGTGACTGATGGTTCTTGTACTTTTATAAAACTCAATGGAGTAATATTACTGGAGGATTTAGTGGCCTACTCATGCTTTTGCCTCCACACTGTGCATCTGGTTCAAGGGGTGTAGAATGAATTTTATTTTTGGAGTGATAGTTCCACTATATGTAGGTAAATTTTGTTGACTTCAACAACAATTTCCTCTTGTTATGGCTGTTCTGACTTGTGGATGTAAAAGATCCCAATCAAGAGCTTATATAATTTACACTATATTGGTTTAGCTCTGATGTTGAAAGTATCTGTTAACGGAGGAATGATGCACCAGTTAACATATACATGATAATATTTCGATTGTATGAGAGTCTGTCTTTGCTTTATCCAATTCTCCGTTCTCGTATTTTTTCATTCACAATCCATACAAGAAGTTGCTATGCGCAGTGAAACTTATAAAGCATGTAATCTTTTGGAGTTAACTTCTCTTCCGTACTGAGTCTTGCTTTTTAATTTTGGAGGTAACAAAATTTTTCTGGGCCTCTCTTGTCCATAATTGTTGATGACTGTCTCTTGCTTATCTGATTCTGCTGATTTGTTGCTCCACCAATTTTCTGGGCCTCTCTTGTCTGTAATTGCTAGTCCTGATCATTGCTCACAGTTATCTTTTTCCCTCTCTGACTTTGGTATTTGTTCCAGAATCCATATTCTGTGAACATTCTTCTGGCTGGTTACGACAAGGAGACAGGGCCTTCGCTCTACTTCATCGACTACATCGCCACCCTCCACAAGGTAGATAAGGGTGCGTTTGGTTACGGATCCTACTTCTCCCTTTCCATAATGGACAGACTTTACCGCGGCGGCATGTCGCTTGAAGAAGCCATAGATCTGGTCGACAAGTGCATCCTGGAGATCAGGTCCCGGTTGGTTGTGGCGCCTCCGAACTTTGTGATCAAGATTGTTGACAAGGATGGTGCGCGAGAGTATGCTTGGCGCGAGTCTCTCAAGGATGCCCCCAGGGCATCTGCTTGAGATCAACTACTGTTTTCAAGTCCTTTTTCTGTTGATTAGAAAACAGTTCCATGTGGAACTTTAAATTGTATTGATATGAATCTGCCAGAATCATGATATTTACATCCCTCAGTTTTTATCTGTGGATTGCTGTCTCTGTAGTGAGTTCATCTGCATGATGCTTGTTAGGTCAGTCATGCCTTACCCAACCAAAAAAAAAGAAAAGAAAATCAAAAGGCTAAAAGCAAAACAAAAGCAAAAGAAAAAGAAAAGCCCTAGACTTTTACTGAACTAAGTAACCATCACTGTATTTTTTAAGATGAACAACGGAAAATTATTATTATTATTATTAAACAGATGAAAGTCTATATTTTGAATTGTCATATCTTGAAACTGTATGACTGGCTGTTAAAGTGATAATTACTATCCTATAATATTTGTTTTTATACAATCGCATGTTATATGCTCGAGTTTAACTATAATCGTCATTGAATTGCTGAAATATAAAAGATATATACGATATAATAAATTATGTATATCTGGTAATTTAAATGGAGTATTAAACTGGGAAAACATAATGAGCTATATAAAAATGATAATTATTATTTTCCCTCTAATCCCGATTTTTTTGGTGTATTTTGGATATTCTTATACCATTTCCCTCTCATTATATACATAATTCTAATGAAAAAGATGTTGAGTGTGTGTGTGTGTGATAAATTTACCATAAAATAATTTTTTAATCAACACAAACTCTTAACTGGTACACTTCATATAAATTTACTCAAAATTAATTTTTTAATAACCAAAAATGCCAAATCGGTACATTTGTCCCTATTTTAATTTTTATTAAATTGGATTAATACTGTGAAAACAACTTGATATATTTATGAAAAATCAAAAGGTAAAATCTTAAATTGATATATATCGACACATATTATCAAATTGAGTAATTTAATGATAATTTTTTAATAGAAATTAATAAAAAAATAAATTTATCACATATATATCAGTTTTTGATTTTGAATAAATTTGTTGCGATTATATTTTTTCAGATTTTTCGTGATATTAAATTTATTTTATATGAAATTTAGGAAGTCAGCCAATGAGACGTTAGTACCTATCCCTGCTTCAGTTCCAGTAGCTCTTTTAGCATCGCCTTTTTTCGCTCTGTGATGGTGACAACAACGCAGGGCCGTCGTCAATTCTCCCCCCCCCAGATCGGCTCGCCTCTCTCTCTCTCTCCGTCCAAATTCTCCCGTTCCCCGCTTCCACCGTCGACGCACGGACCGCCCGTGCTCTCGCCTTCCCGTCCTTCTTGACAGCGACTCTGCAATTCGGGCCGGTCGTTTTCCATGTCATCAGCTTCTCCTTTTTCTTTAACGTGATGATCGCTACTGCCTGTGCTGCATTACATTGCCTCTTCGCGTCGTTTGGCGCTTGCACGCTTCTGGGTTTTCTCGTTTTTCACCTCTCTTGACTTAAAATCGGTGTGAGATTCACGGGTATTGAGTGGATTACGTGGGCTATGTGAACATGTTGGTTTGCTTGGAGAGTGACCCTCGATTGGGTGAGGTTTTTGACGATACGAGAAGGATGGTAGTGCGAATTCTCCGTGCTTGTGTGAAGGGTCTTTCGTTCGGTGCAGTGCATTTTCGCTTTCGCTGTTGCGGGAGCTATTAATGCTTGAGTTTTGTTGTCTGCTTCTGTGGTGCGAAAGCTATTAATGCTAGCGTTACTAATTTATTAGAGAGTGTTAACTATTTTTGTGGCTGGTTCTTGGTTCTGTGAAGTTAGAGGTAGAGTTACGGAGGCGGGTGTTGGATGACAGTGTGTGTGGGGGCTACCTTGGTTACTTGTTTCTTGTGCACCATATGTAGTAAGCAGTGACAGGACTCGGATGATAATTCCTGCCGAACGGATGAGATGCAATGTAGGTGTAATTTTGTTTATCTCGTGCGCGAACGCCTATGTTTATTCCTTTTGACTTTTGCAATTGGCAAGGAGTCTTCCCGATCCATGAATTCATTGGAAATTTTCTGGAGGGCAAAGTCAAAGATATAGGCTGTTTGATTTTTATTTTTTTTTAAACTTCCGTGCATGCCATTGCAGACGCTCTTCTAGATGTAAGTCTCTACGTGATGATCATTCTTGCTTTGTGTACGCCAGAAAAGGCACCTGCTTTTGTTTATTTACTTTTCTTTGGACATGGAAATGCTGGCTATTTTAAAATATTTCTTACTTTTAGGTGAAACTGATAGTTTAATTTTCACATCGCAGAGCCTTCTATAAAACTATGATGGGTTCACTTGATGACAGATCAGATGATGAATACTCTGTCATTGGTGATAAGGGAGAAATTTCTTTCATTGATTATCAGAGAGACCAGTCCGTGTGTAGTTATGATCTCAATGAAAATGATCCGGTCATGATTTCTGTTCCATTTGCTTTTGTTGATGGAAAGCCAAGGTCAGTATTTGTTGGGGAAACTGCTGCAGATCCGATCTCCATAACAAACAACACTGATGATCAAATGGACATCTGGTCCATAAAAATATATGCCTCAACTCCTGAGAATTCATTTACACTTTCTTTGATGGAGCCGGTATTGGAAAGTTCAGGTGTAAATGCCGTTCAAGGTTTCCTCGAGTCCTTTTCCTTGGAGGACAGAGTTCTGCAGCCAGGAGAGACTCTAAATGTCTGGTTATATTGCAAACCAAGGGAAATTGGGTTGTACACGTCAGTGGTCCATATTGATGTGGGGAATGATAGGATAGAAAGAGTAGTTTTTCTCTTGGTAGATAACAAGATTTCCAGGTCCTTGGTTTCAAAAAGACCATATGCAAGAGGCGCCAGAAAGAACCATTTTGATGTGGACAAATATGTTGTTGGTTCACGTCCGGCAAGAATTAACACTGGACGCTATAAGAAAAGGCTTCCTCTGTATCCAATTCCAAAGGATGTGAGAGAATTGATAGAGAACAAGCAGATTCCTGATGCAATAAGAGGAGGTCTAACCAGAGAAAATTATGCTCCTTTTTTCAAAACATTAGTAATCATGGAAGAACTGAAACTGGAGGTAAGTTTTTCTTCTTTGTTTTCTTTCTGGTTCTTTTGGCATTAGATTCAAGAAAAAGTTAAATTGATGCTATGAAGGCCTGCTATTGTCTTTCAAATTAACCAGTCTTTTCTATAGGATGATATGAGATCTTTTGATATGGAAAATGTTACCATGAGAAGAAAAGGGACTCAGTACCTGACCCTCGATGTGCCTGGACTGGCTGAGAGACGACCTTCACTGGTCCATGGAGATTTCATTTTTGTAAAGTTGGCTTCTGATGAAGCGGGTTGCAGCACTCCTTACCAGGTCTGTACAAAGTTATCAGGCTTTTGAGGTCCAATTCTGTTTTTAATGGTTGGTAGGTTTTCTCTAACTTGTGTTTGACCACTTCTCAAACAATACTTAAATGGTAAATCTCAGTGATCGTCATATTTTGCTAATAACTGCTTCATAATCTGATAATGTGTGTTCGACCAAAAAGGCGACAGAGGTGAATGGTGATTTGGATGGGCTGAGCATAAACTTTTGTACTTCAGTAAGATTATCTGATGTGCACTATTTTCTTAAGTGGTAGTAATCTCCATCAAAGGATATCATCCAGAACTTCTTTGCTTGCCAATTGTAATCATTTACAAAAGATATGTATTGATAACACAAATTGCATGTTTTACTCGGTAGCTGGCTTGTCATCTGCTTCCTGTTTTTGAGTGTAGACTCAACCTGCAAAAATTCTTTTTCATATTTCCTGGAATATACTTTTTGTAAAGATGCCTAGATCAGCGCCCCTTATGCTTGAGTGGATGATCCACAGGGCTATATTCACCGTGTCGAAGCTGATGAAATTTACTTGAAGTTTGCCAAGGAAGTCCATATGTGCCATAGGGATGAGATTGTATACAATGTTCAGTTCAGTTATAACCGAGTCAACATGAGAAGATTATACCAGGCAGTGGATGCTGCCAAAGATTTAGCTGAAGCACTGCTTTTTCCCTCAAGTTTACGACGGAAGAGGCTGATTTCGACAACGCCACTGGTTCCTTTTAATCATATTCTGAATGAGGAGCAAATACGTTCAGTTGAGATGATCCTTGGCTGCAAAGGAGGGCCACCATATGTAGTTTATGGTCCTCCGGGTACAGGTAAGACCATGACTATAGTGGAAGGAATAATGCAGCTTTATCAAAATCATGCGGATACCCGGATCCTTATCTGCACTCCATCAAATAGTGCTGCTGACCACATTCTAGAGAAGCTTCTTGGGGAGGGGGCTGGGATAATTAAGGAAAATGAGATTTTCAGACTTAATGCGACTAGTCGACCTTATGAGGATATCAATCCCGATCATATTCGGTTTTGTTTTTTCGATGAGCTTGTTTTCAAGTGTCCTCCAATCAAAGCCCTCATGCGCTACCGGATTATCATCTCAACTTATATGAGTACCTCTCTTCTTTCTGCTGAGGGTGTGGAACGAGGCCACTTCTCTCATATCTTTTTGGATGAGGCTGGCCAAGCTTCAGAACCAGAAAGTATGATCCCACTCGCTAACCTCTGCCAACCAGATACTGTTGTTGTTCTTGCGGGTGACCCGATGCAATTAGGTCCTGTGGTGTACTCAAAAATAGCTGAAGAGTATGGATTGGGAAGATCATACCTGGAGAGGCTGTTTGATTGTGAATTTTACTTCGATGGTGATGAGAATTATGTGAAAAAGCTTATCCGGAATTACCGTAGTCACCCAGAAATACTGCACTTGCCTTCAGAGCTATTTTATAATGGAGAATTGATAGCTTGTAAGGATGATGCAAGCTGTCTTGGCGCAGAGGTGGACCTCATTCCTAACAGCAAATTTCCTGTTCAATTTATTGGTATTCAAGGATGTGATGAGAGGGAAGGAAATAATCCTTCATGGTTTAATAGAATTGAGGCAAGTAAAGTAATTCAAGTCATCGAGAGAGTCATAGCATGTGAGGAAATTAACGAGAATGATATAGGTGTAATAACACCTTATCGCCAGCAAGTACTTAAACTGAAGACATCTCTCGAAAGTTTAGATATGCCCAATATCAAGATTGGAAGTGTCGAGCAATTCCAAGGGCAGGAAAGCAAGGTTATCATAGTGTCCACGGTTCGATCTACCATAAAACACAATGAGTTCGACAGGGTCCACTGTTTAGGATTCTTGAGCAATCCTAGAAGATTTAACGTGGCTATAACTCGGGCTATATCCTTGCTTATCATTGTTGGGAATCCTCATATTATAACCAAGGTACCTTGCTAACTTCTACAAGAAAATAATTGTCCTTTCATGATTCCTTTTTTCTGGGAAAATGGGTCGTGAATCATTTGTATGAGAAAGTAAGCTTTAAAGCTTGTGCACACAGAAAGATGAGAAAGGGAAGGAAGCAGTATTATGTCATCGCACTGCTTCCTTATGGCAAGTAATGCTTGTCACTTCTCAACAACTTTGACACCACTCTTTTTCTTTGTAGCCTTGTCCACTTGTTAGCTTCTCTCAGTCTCACTTCGTGGCAGAATATAAAAAAAGAAAAAAGAAAAAAATGTGACGGGGGCATGACTAGCCGATTCATTTAAAGAAGAAAGAAATGACTGAGATTTAGAAAAGTTTATATCCCTAGGGGAATAACTTATTTACGCAAGAAGAAAAAAACCTGAAGAAGTTACATGTGCTCGTCTTTCCTTTTTTGTTGCCATGCTCTGGAAGTTTTGCAGATGTATCTTATATTCACTAATGGGTACAACTATTTTTATTGCGGCATCTTATGTGATCTCAGATGGTTTCATCAGTTTTACACCCTTGAAATCAGAAATAAATCTCATTATGTATTTTTGTAGCCTTCAACTTGTTGATGAAAGAAATTTTTGCAAAGTTGGATATGGGGCAAGAAAGAGGGATGACTTAAAGACATGCATGGTTAAGGGATATCACATATTCAAAATTTGAAATGGATCAGAAATGAGTAGATTTAGCTTCCAAAATCCTATTATCGGGTGGTTGATTTGTGACATCCGTGAATGTAATTATCAATCTCATTTGGCAGGATCCCTACTGGAACAAGCTCTTGTGGTATTGTGTGGACAACGATGCTTATCAAGGTTGTGCTCTTCCTGAGAGGGTCAAGGAATCTGTTGAGGATTATGCAGGTTCTGAGGAAGAAATCCCCAGGCATGGGGAAGAAAATGATTGGGATGAAGAACCCCATCAAACAGAGACTCCTCTGCCAGTTACAAATGAAGATGAATGGTCAGATGGCTGGAAGTAAGTTGTTGGAATGTCTGCAAATATAGACAGAAGGCAAGTAAATGGACCTCTTGACTTTGATAAGTTCTTCCATACATTGCGCAATTTCACTACACGATGAGTGAGCCAAAAGGCACAAGAGAACATGCAAATAAATGCCAGGAAAGTATAGTTGTGTTGTTGGGTTGTGTACGCGATGAGAAATGACATTTCGAATTGGTTGATGCGGTCGAGGGTCTTAATGCGACAAGATGTTGGATTGTGACAATTTGTGCGAGGTTAGCTAGCATGTGCTTTTCTTCCTTGATAGGGCAACGATGTGATATAACTATGTGAGCAGATAACAAAACAAGCAAAGATGCCTTGTACCTTTCTCGTTAGTCATTGAACCAACATGAAAAATGTAATGAAAATGGGGTAATAACATCTAGTACTCAAAATTCACATCATCCAAAAGAGAACTGAAGAAGGGCTCCCAAGTTGCATTAATCTTGGAAGCTTTCCGACTTTAGTTTATGCCTTTAAGCGGTTTTTGCAGCATGGGAATGCCTTATCATCAGTTCGATGCTGTGCTTTCTTCTGTTCTTAACTTGAGATCGATTGACTTACCTTATGTTGAGCCTACCTCTGAAATGCTAGTCCTTGCATTGTCTAATTCGATCTATTTTACCACCTCACCAGAACGTTTGCTGATTCCATGCTCTGTTTCTTGCTTTACATATGCCCTATTACGTATCTGATTACATTTGCTGTGTGAGATGTGGTGGTCTGGATCATCAATATTACTCGGGGAGCGATGAGCAGTGCTACTTACTGATGACACAATCTTTCATACTTGTTGCAGGCGATGGGCTGTTGATGTCACCTTCCTTAGGAAGCTGGGCTTTGCGTCTTTTTTCATTGCTCTGGATTCTTTTGGCCTTCGAGTCTATCGGCTTGGAAGGCCCTACTATTCCCTTCTGTCCTTTTAAAGGGAGGGAAGAAAAACAGTGCTGGTTTGCGTTGCCAACCTCATTCAGAAGGAACAATGTAGCGGTAGTCTTCCAAAGTTTCATTGTCGATTCTATGTGAGAATGTGGTTATTATCTATATGGAGAGATGCTAGATTGGCATTATTTCCGCTATGTGGCGGGCCTGATTCAATTTTTTTTTTTTTTTTTTTTTTTTTTTTTGGGCGGTGGGGGGATGTGGACATTTTGGAAGTGGTTATGCACGTTTGAAAAGAGCATTTGGTTTCACTTTTGGATGGAAATAGGTAAGTATCGATGGGCATTCAGCTAGTGAAGTAAAGAGTTTGGGCATAGTCCTTGATATGGTTTTGCAGCTAGGAATAAAGCGTGACAGATAACGTTCCACTCTCCCTAGTCACCAGCTGATGCACTTTCATGCATCCAGATCAATGAAAGAAATGCAGCAAATCCTCTTTTAATTTCCGATCAGGTCGTATTGCTCTCGACTCAGTTCATATACCAAAATTTGCTACTTCTGTCGCATGGTAGATTCATATCTAGCCTTGTGTACACCAACGAAAAATGAAGAAGTTCTTGCAGGAGGAAAGGTGCAAAGTCTGAAAGACCTAAATGAATGACCTATGCTTAAGAAACGTAGCGTGACGAAAGACCCACGATGGTTGTGAGCACAGGAAGCATGTCAGTTGATTGATCTGCAGTTTCGATGATGAACTCGTGGCCGGTGCTAGCGGCGAGGCTGGTACTGCGATATCGGCAGCATCTGATGAAATGCCGGTTCCATTGACGGATGGCGACGGTGAAGGAGTGCTCAACGGACCTGCAATTTTAAGACCAGTATATTTCGCGGTCAGGTTGCTGCGCGAGTAAAACATTCGAGGTTTAGTTTCTGCGCACCATTTGCGTGGCAAACAATCGATCATTTTTTAGGAAATTACATGCATGAGCGATCATCATACAGAGCAATGCTTCAGTTCAATCCTGGCTTGGTACATTGAATTGAATTGAATTGGCGGAGTCCAGGATATTTTAACGAACGGTAAGGTAATGAAGCGATCGACTTACTGTTCTCCGGCAACGTTTCGACGTCCGATCCCTTGGTGCCGCGCAGAGGGGGCAACGGTGGCGAACCTGATGCATATGGAATTCAAAACAGGTTAAAAAAAAGCCTCTCAGACTCATTTCAGTGTCGATAAGCGATGCGACCAAGCTCGAAACATGATTATATCCTTCCTATCAGTCGAGCTCAAGCCAGAAAATAATGCCTACACTGTGATCCCGCTCTAATGGATGAAATCTCAGAGAGCCGAAATAAGCTTTGCCTCTGCTGATAGCCTACAGTAAATCGTCCTTGGATCGGCATTCTACAGTTAGTCTGTTCGGCTTCCGAATGTAACGATCGGAAGATCGAAAGCTAACTACTACTATCAGATCAGCACGAACCAGAATGATCGATGTGCAAACACTCGATCGAGGCATCGAAAGGACTTTGATTAGACGAATAGCGCATTAGGGAGGACGACAGACGGACAGAGCTAGGAACTGCTTCAAATGCATTCATCCACATTTCAAGGCTCCGAAGCAGAACGAACTCGACTTCCGATTCGCGATCGCGACACTCCAAAGCCACTAGAATCGATCGGGTCGACACTAAACAGACGCAGAGCCAGAGATGCGAACCTGAACAGAGAGAATCCAGCTCGACCGTCGCATTCCTCCTCGGGGAGTTGGTAGCGTCGGCGAGCGAGCAGTCGGAAGGCAGAGAGCGGAGCCTGGTGCTGTTGAGCGGGAACCCGAGCATGGCTCGCTCGCGCACGAGGTAGCAGAGGCAGCTGACGAGGCCGGACCTGCGGGCGAAGGCGAGGGCGGCGCAGCAGAGGGGAGGCGCGCTCGACGCCAGATCGTTCGGCGGCGACGAGACGTAGGGGAGGCACGGGGACAGCAGGACGATCTGGCCGGCGCAGCCGTCGGGAGCAGGAGGCGCAGGCGATGGTGGAGGCGCAGGCAATGGTGGAGGCGGAGGCGGCAGTGCTGGGGTGGCGGCCGCTCGGAGGAGGGGGAAGAGGAGGAGCGAGAGGAAGACGGTTACGGCGGTGGAAGCGGCCATCCTCGCTCTAGAGAGAGAGAGAGATAACGACTTTTGTAAGGAGGAATGGCGGGAGGAGTGCTCCATCTGCGATTGAAATACACACGCCTCGCTCGTGCGCCATTTGTGAACACGTGAAATGCACGTGATCTGCGACCATAAAGGGCAATGTTTTATGGAAAAACGATTTGCCTATTCTATTACGTAAAATTTAGCTCTGTTTTTTTTCTTCTTTTTCTCAATGTATTTCTACAAGAAGAAAGTTTTGTTACATTGTACCTTGTACTCGTTCGTTAGGGGTAATATTAGGGGTGGTATCTGAATTTTGTTGCAACATATAACGTGATGTCGATCCATTTAATATAATCTTTATGTAAAGTATATTGCCGCCTCACCTGTATTTTTATTTTTATTTACATGAACCGTCGCATCAGCATTTGTTAGGTCAATATAACAATATAGACATCCATATCACTTCCAAAGTTAGGAAATATTTTTTTCCTTCATTTTTTTTGCGCGGGGGAAGGGGATGAGATAAAAACTATGTATGTAAGTCACATGGTCATAGTTATTGAAGATTGTCCTAGTGGCCACTCTTCCTACATAGAAGGGGGGAGGTAGGGAGTTAGGGTGTGTTTGGTAACTATTATATTTTTAGAAATAATTTATGTTCATAAATGATTTTTTTTTTTTTATTATGTTTCCCATATAGGTTTCAAAACATTTGTAATGGTTTGGTAATTGCACAAAACTTTTATTCGCAGAACATAAATGCGTTTGATACAATCATAAAATATTTTCCTGACTTAGAATTTTTTTTAGTTTTTAATAATTTTATTACATTTTTCTTTTTTTTTTCCTTTTCTCTCTTTTATTTTCTCTTTTTTCCTTGCTTCTTCTTCTTCTTCCTCTAGCTAGTCATTAGCCATTGGCAACATTGAGCCTTGTGGCAGCTAGGCGAGGCTTGATTGGTTCGATGACTAGCTAGAGAAAGAAGCAAAGGAAGAAAAAAAGAAAGAAAATAAAAGAGAAAAAGAATGGTTTGAGCTTGATTCTGGAGTTGTTTCCAAGAACAAAGAAGCAACTAATTTTTAATTATTTATCCTATTTCAAATCTATTCCATAAAACAAAAAATTTACCAAATAAATTCTTGTTCTTTTTTTTTTTTTTTTTTTTTTTTTTTTTGAAAAAAAAAAAGAATAAAATCGACATTGTTTGACACATTACCAAACAAGCCCTTAGATTTCCCACCTTCTTAGGGAAGGTTGGGGGTGTAGACGTTTGGTTTCAGATGTAGATTTTGACTTTACGCTCTATAAAGAGGTAAGCAAAAAATTCCAAGAATAAATTGAGAGTTAGAGTAGAATGGACAAAAAAAAAAAAAAAAGTCACATGATTGCAGCCATAGCAAATCTAATATTATGTTACCAAATGAATTGGAATTTTTGAACGGAAGAGCTATTGAATTTTAAAAAATTTAAAGACTAGATAAAAAAATAATAAAAAAAAGGAGTAGTTCAAGGATCGTATCCATTATCGAAGAAAAGTTCAGAAATCATGTACATATTCTTTATATATAATTGCTCAATGAAGGTTGATGTCTCTCTCGATTAGCACGAATCTAATTGATTATAGTATTTCTCTGCCAGACAACAATATCATTAATTCCTTATTTGATCTTCTTATGATTTTTAATTGGGTAGACTACAGTACCAAACACTATTCTGGCCTCCAATGTTAAACTTTTAGGAATTAGGACCAAACTCAAAATCCCTTCTAGATGTATTATCAATTTTGAAATTTACATTTTTTCCCCTTTGAATGGGGCATTTGTTTAGCAGAATATGAATCTGAAAAACATTTTTTCTTAAAAACAGTCGCCAATATCAAAAAATTTCATCATCCATAAAAACATTTAGACATAAATTGTTATCAATAATGAAACTATTTTCCATTGACTCATTATTTTGAGAAACCATTTCTAAAACAAACAGTCATGTTTCTTGTGACTTTTTTTTTTTTTGCCACGTAACCCATGAAAAGAAATCTCCTGTATTTTGGAAACAAAGCTGCGGTATATTTCGGAGGCCACGTATGAACCCAAAAAATTCAAGATCTTTAGCAATTAGTAGAACCAAGAATGACGAGCTTTTATATAATCCTACATAATTAGCTATATTCCCTATCGATCTTGCATGCTACTTCGATTTATATGCCCACAACAGCTTAGTCAAATGTAATCTCACCTATAATCGCTGGAAGCAAGTTCAAGGCCCCCATTTTTTATCATGCAATTAGGTGAACGAATAGCTTCCTCCCCCCTTTTGGCCAATTACAATATTTTGCCAGCTTAACTGGCTTTCTTCTTCGGCACACATGCAGGAGGGACAAAATAATTTCCATTATTGTAAAAATTAGTGATAAGGTAGAAAAAATACCCCTGACTCTCGGCAATAATTCAATAATATCAGTTTTAGTTCATGTTTTTTAAAATTACCAATCTATCTTCTTCTTTGTCAGATAAACCTTAGAAAAGCAAAACGTTATAATCTAGAATTCTCATAATATTATATTTAATCATTGAGATTATTCTAATTTCCTAGCACGATAAGTCAACTAGAATTCTTAAAGGATATATTTAATTATTGGAATTGTTTTCCAATTTCCTAGGATGATAAGTATACCCTGACCACAAGGGTGTCTTCAGACATGCCACGTTACTCTTGATTTGTTCTTGACACTTACCTCATGTGCTCTCTTTTAGTTCACCAAAGAAGCACAATACCAAAAACAAGATAATAATAAAGTCCAAGGCAAAACCCTAATCTTGTATATAAAGGAGTAGGTGCTGCCCTAGTGCAAACTCAGGGCATGCAAACGAATTGAGCACACTCGGATTTCTTGGTTAGACCCGCGAGAAGAAATTGTTTGGAACCGCCTCCCATGGCTTCGAAAGGCGACAAGACGGGTGTGAATCGAGTTATGGCTCTCGTGGTGGTCCTGGCCGCGCTCTGTGTGCGAGCCACGGCCCAATCCGGGTGCACCAGTGTGCTCATGAGCCTCGCGCCGTGCCTCAGCTTCGCGACGGGGAGCTCGTCCACCCCGTCCTCCTCATGCTGCTCGCAGCTGGCCAGCGTGGTCCAGTCGCAGCCGCGATGCCTTTGCATGGTCCTCAACGGCGGCGCGTCGTCCCTCGGCGTGACCCTGAACCAGACCCTCGCCCTCGCGCTTCCCGGCGCCTGCAACGTGCAGACCCCGCCCGTTAGCAAGTGCAACGGTGAGTCTGAGCGCAAACCAATCTGGTTCTCGTTTTCTCGTTTTCTTGTTTAGCTTTCAAGGAGTTCTGCTTTGTGGGATTTGATGCTTCAACTTGTCAGCGGCTTCCGGCGGAATGGTTGCTCCAGCTGGCTCACCAGATAGTTCGCCGAGCGACTTATCAGGTGATCATAAGTTGATTATGTCTGATTATGTCATGTATATGCATTTAGAAATCATATGAAGACCGAAAATCGTAGACATCTCCTTTCGATCAATATACAACACATGAAATATTTGAAATGAATTCCACACTGCTGATCTGAAGGCTAAAATCTATGAAGTACATGCTCCAGGCCGATCCTTTCAGTTCCTATCGAATTCAAGAAACTTCTCAGACTACATTCATATGCGGATAATACATTTCGTACAGACCAAACTACCAAGATCGAAAAACATGTCGGAGTCGTGAAGCACATAGAGCAATGTCTTAGTTAAAACAGTCAAAAGAACTAGCTTAACAGAAGCAGGACACGAACAAAGAAAGCATGAAGTTTCAGAAGTGCAGACAGATTTTGTAATTATCTTCTTTTCTCTTCATGCGTTTTATGAAAATGAAGGGGGATCCAAAGACGTTCCGTCGCCTGCAGGAAGTTCCACCAGCCACGGAATTGCGAAGATGCCGCCGCTTCCGCTCGCAGTGCTCTCAGTCCTCATGGCGACCTTTGGATACGTCCCCGCCATGGCTATCTGAATTTTCTCATTCCTCGGCAATGTATGATGCCGAACTATAATAATGTACGCGTGCTTGTGCTTGTGCACACGACGCCGTACGCATTTCCCTTTGTCGTCGAAGTATGTGTGCTTTGTGCTTGATATACGTTGTGTCCCACTATACTTATTTCCCTCGTTGGTGTTGGTGTTGTCGTTTCGCTGTTATCAATATACTATGATTGGAATTATCGATCTCGCTTTATTTGTATGACGATGGTTTATAGCAATGATTTCAGCCAAGAAAAGTATCCAAAAGATCCTAAATTTATTGTACTTTTACCAATGCATTTTTATATAAAAGAAAAAAAAAACATAATTTTCATATTATTTATTTTCTGTGAAACGAACCTATGACCCATCTTTTTTTTACCACGTAACCCATGAACAGAAATCTCCTGTTTTTTAGAAACAAAGCTACGGTGTACCTTGGAAGTCATGTATAAACCAAAAAAAAAAAAAAATCAAGATCCTTAGCAATTAGTAGAAGCAAGAATGAGCTTTTTTATTATCCTACCAATCAACTACATTCCCGATTGATTTTGCATGCTACTTTGATTATTATTCCCACAATAGCTTAGTCAAATATAATATCACCTATAATCGCTAAAAACATGTTCAATGAAAAGGCAAAGCCACAAGCGTGCCTCTTCAGACATGCCAAGTCACTCTGATCTGCTCTCTTTTACTTCACCAGAAAAGCACATACCATACATGTATATAAAAGAGCAGCTCCTGCCCAAGTGCAGACTTAGGGCACGGAAACGAATCGAGCACGCTCAGATTTCTTGAATTAGACCCGCGAGAAGAAACTGTTTAGAACCGCCACTCTCATGGCTTCGAAAGGCAACAACACGACGGGTCTGAATCTAGTTATGGCTCTTGCGGTGGTCCTGGCCATGCTCTGTGCGCAAGCCACGGCCCAATCCAGGTGCACCAGTGCGCTCAAAGGCCTCACGCCGTGCCTCAGCTTCGTGACGGGGAGCTCGTCCGCCCCATCCTCCTCGTGCTGCTCAAAGCTGGCCGGCTTGGTCCAGTCGCATCCGCATTGCCTTCACACGGTCCTTGACGACGTTTCGTTGTCCTTCGACGTGACCCTGAACCAGGAGAAAATACTCAGTGGTACCCTCGCCCTCAAGCTCCCCAGCGCCTGCATTGTGCAGACCCTTGTTAGCAAGTGCAAAGGTGAGTTTTGAGCACAAACCGAGCGTGGTTTCTCGTTTTCTCTCTTCCAATGTTTAGTTTTCAAGGCGTCGTGCTTTCTGGGATTTGATGCTTCAACTTGTCGGCAGCTTCCGGCGGAACGGTTGATCCAGCTGGCTCAACAGAGAGTTTTCCGAGCGACACATCTGGTGCTACTACTAGTCCCTCTGGCTCATAAGTTGATCATGTCACATATATGCATTTAATTTGCAATCTTGTGAAAGCCGAAAATCGGAGTCATCTTCTTTAAATTGATAAACAGCACATGAAATATTTGAGAAGAATCCCATACCGATACTGCTGATCTTAAGGCTAAAATCCATGGAGGAACGCTCTAGGCTGATCCTTCAGTTCCTATTGAATTCGAGAAACTCCTTAAACTACTTTTATACGTTGATAATACGTTGGTACCGACCAAAATGTGAAGATCGAATAACATGTCGGAGTCATGAAGCACATAGAGCAATGTCCATCTTAACTAGTATCCACCGTGTTAAAACAGTCATTGAACCAGCTTAACTGAAGTAGGATACGAGGAAAGAAACCATCGAGTTTCCAGAAGTGCAGACAGATGTAGTAATAATTTTCTCCTCTTTTTCAGGCATTTCAATGAAAGTTCCATCGACTGCAGCATATTCCACCGGCCACGGAGTCACGAAGATTTCCTACGGCCACGGAGTCGCGCAAATGGGCCACGGAGTCGCGAAGATGCCACCGCTTCGCCTCGCAGTGCTCTCGGTCTTCATGACGACTCTTGGATACGTCCTCCCCACTATCGTCGGTATCTGAATTTTCTTATTCCTCGGTGATGTATGACGCCGAAGTATAATAATGTTCGCGTGTTTGCGCCTGCGCACGCGACGCCGGCTGCATTTTCCCTTTGTCAAAGTGTGCGTGCTTTGTGCTTGATATACGTTGCATCCCTCTCTACGTAATTCCCTCGATGTTGTCGTCGTTATCGATATACTATGATTGGAATAATCAATCTCTTGCTTTATATGTATGATGATGGTATGCATTTCAATGACCTCATCGATATACTATGATTGGAATAATCGATCTCTTGCTTTATATGTATGATGATGGTATGCATTTCAATGACCTCATCGATATACTATGATTGGAATAATCGATCTCTTGTTTTATATGTATGATGATGGTATGCATTTCAATAACCTCATCAATATACTATGATTGGAATAATCGATCTATTGCTTTATATGTATGATGATGGTATGCATTTCAATAACCTCTACTCTTGACATGCTTTCGAGATGCAGACTGCAGTTTTTGCATTTGATACTTGATAAAACCAAGTTCAGAAATCTAAACCCTACCACATGTTTGATTTTGGGAAAATTACCAAAACAAGTCAAAAACTTATTGTGGCCCGTGATGGAGCCTTTGGTTACCAAAAAAAAAAAAAAACCTTGTTGCAATTTCTCAAATTCAGTCCTAAACCTTTTTTTTCTTGCCAATTTATTCATAAATCTTTTGCAATTATGTCAATTTAATCAATCTAGTCAAAATTGACTAGCTGATGCTGACATTAACACTAGCCTATATTGACCATCTAGCCTAGGGGTGATCAGTTCCAAGTTCGGTTCGGTTCCACCTTGGAACCGGGAACCAGATCGGGAGCACCGTTCCCAAAATTGCGAACCGTGGACCAGACCGTTTGGTCCTAGGACCGGGAACCCGACCGAACCATCGGTTCCGGTTCGTCTGGTCGCTTTGGACCGATTAATCCAATTCGGTTCTCGGGTGATTCAACAAAACTAATCACACATGTTTCCACATGAAAAATATTCAAACTTCACTTGTGTGATTCACACTTCGTGTGTTTCACACTTAACTTTAATCATGAAGGCCATGAACAATTTGGCTAAAGGTTGTGCTTGGCTTAGATTTTATAAACAATCTCTCTTTTGCTCTTTGAATGTTTAGTCGATGTAGGACTTTTGGAGGATTGAAGTGCCTTGTGGGTCTCTTGGAGTCTTAGTCCCACATCGAGTAAAAGATAAAACTAACAATGAGATTTTCTCTAACAAAGAGTAACAAAAGGGGTTTTAATGGACCAGCCCTTGCAACGCAAGTGGTGGCTGGCGGATCATTAGGCGATTTAAGCGTGGCGCCTTGATGGTGGATCCTGGGCTAACGTCACCTGGGGATTTACGTGGCGGTTTTCGGCCAAAGCGGTTCCTCCAGCATAAAAAAAAAGAAAAAAAAAAAAGAAAATGAGGTCTAGAGTTTGAAGCCCTTGCAACGCAAGTTGCAGGGAGACTGGCGGATCATTAGGCGATTTAAGCGTGGCGCCTTGGTGGTGGATCCTGGGCTAGCGTCACCTGGGGGTTTACGTGGCGGTTTTCGGCCAAAGCGGTTCCTCCAGCATAAAAAAAAAAAAAAAAAAAAAAAAAGGAGTTTTAATGGTCTCTTGGCCACATAAGACGTTGCTACCTCAAAATTGCAATTTTGGTTACAATAAGTTATCATGTTTATATATTTTATTAATTATATGTATATAAATTATATATTAAAAAAAAATTTTGGTTCGATTCGGTCGGTTTGGTTCAGTCCAGTTTCCACCTTGGAACCAGGAACCAAACCAACCGGCCACTAGTTCCAGGATTAGGAACCAAGAACCGGACCGCCAATCGCGAGAACTACCCAAAACCGGCCGATTCTTGGTTCGGGCGATTCCCGTTGCACATCCCTAATCCAACCGATGCTAACGTATCAATGTTTTAATTTTTTTTTTTTGGAATTTTTTTATTTACTCTCTCTCTCTCTCTCTCTCTCTCTCTCTTTTTACGGCGTATCAATTTTCAATTTTTTTAAAAAATTTTGCTAATCTTTTATTTACTCTCTCTCAAATTTTTATTTTCTTTTTTATTTTTCTCTCTCTCTCTCTCTCTCTCTAGATAGGCCGACGAGGCTTGCAAATTTTAATATTTTTTAAATTTTTTCTAATATTTTATTTACACTCTCTCAAATTTTCAATATATTTTTTTTTTTTTCGAATTTTTTTTCTCTCTCTAACATAACAAATTTTAATTTTTTTTTAAAAAAATTCGAATATTTTATTTACTCTCTCTCAAATTTTTAATATATATATTTACTCTCTCTAGCGAGGCTTGCTTGCCCCCATTGATCTAGCGAGGCTTTACCTCGCCCGGCCATGGTGAGGTCAAGCATTGCCATCGTTGGGATGGACGAGTCGGCCTTGCCTAGCCATGGCAAGTGCAAACCGAGCGTGGTATCTCATTTTCTCTCTTTTCTTGTTTAATTGTCAATGCCTCATGCTTTTTGGGATATGATGCCTCAACTTGTCAACAGCTTCTAGCGAAATGGTTGCTCCATCGACTATCAATGTTTTAATTTTTTTTCTGGAATTTTTTATTTACTCTCTCTCTCTCTCTCTCTCTCTCTCTCTCTCTCTCTCTCTCTACGGCAAGCACTAATGTATCAAATTTTTAATATTTTTTAAAAAATTTCTAATCTTTTATTTACGCTCTCTCAAATTTTTAATATTTTTATTTTTATTTTTTTGAATCTTTTATTTACTCTCTCTCAAATTTTTAATATCTTTTTTTCGAATTTTTTTCTCTCTCTAATGTAACAAATTTTTAATTTTTAAATTTTTTTAGAATCTTTTATTTACTCTCTCAAATTTTTAATATATATATTTACTCTCTCTAGCGAGGCTTGCTTGCCCCTATTGATCTAGCGAGGCTTTACCTCGCCCGGCCATGGTGAGACGGAGCATTGCCATTGTTGGGATGGGCGAGTCGGCCTTGCCTAACCATGGCAAGTGCAAACAGAGCGTAGTATCTCATTTTCTCTCATTTTCTTGTTTAATTGTCAATGCCTCATGCTTTCTAGGATTTGATGCCTCAACTTGTCAAGCTTCTAGCGAAATGGTTGCTCTAGCTAGCTCGCCAAAGAGTTCATCCGGGGACATACTAGGTGATCATAACTTGATCATGTCATGTGTATGCATTTAGCAATCATATGAACATTGTGCTGATATTGTCTTGGATTCCATGAAATTTTGATCAATTAGAGACTCGGAAAAATTGATCGGAAAGTCTAGGAAGGCTTTGAGCTTGTAAGCTATACATTTCCATATATATTTCCTAGATTCAGACCTATCTGCAAGGGATTTCATAGGAAATAGTCCAAATTCAATCTAACTAGGATATTTCATGATATCCCTAATATTTATGGGAAAATCACTAAAGATTTATTAATTAGTTTCAAAACTAATATGATCTTTAGGGTGGAATTCATTTCCTATTGGGATTAGGAAAATGGGGATTTGAGGATCTATTTATTCAGCATTGTATCATGTATCTAAATATGCTCAAGTGTCACAACCTCTTTTTTTGACGTTCGATGAGAGGGGTGCTTGCAAAGGCTAACAATTTGGCTAGGTCTATTAGGTTTAGCCCAGGCTCTCCCAAGCCCACGAATTCATGACTTATGATTTTAATTTTTTTAACCTATAAGTTAATTTTAAAAAGGAGTCACCACTAATCAAATTGAGGTGGATCGATTAGGAACCCAAGCAAAATATTATGAGAAATTTTCGCTCCTATGCAATCAAAGAAACTAGGATCGATGACTTGATTATATTAATTAATCACTAATGTATTTTTGGTACCTAATATTACTTAAAGGCTTTTAGATTTTCAAGAGATTTTTTTATGTATTTGTGGAGGAAAAATTTTTTTTATCTTTTTCTATTTTTTGAACATAAAAAGGATTTTTTTTTATTTTTTTATCTTTTTTTCGAAAGTATAAATCATTTTTGGCTTTTTTCTGATTTTTTGGAAAATTGTGAGATATTTTGGATTTTTTTATTCTGAAAATAATTTACTTTTTGATTTTTTAATTTTTTAATATTTTATTTTTATTTTATTTTTATTATATTATTATTTATAAAAAAAAAAACGATCCGGGTCGGATTCCTGGGTTGAGACCGAGGGGGTTCCGGCGGCTAGCCTGGATGGGCCTGAAACACGGGCCCAAACCGGGCGTCACACTTTTTATAAAAAACTCAGCCCACAAGACAAGCCCATGAATTTTGCAAAACCCACATGCTTTTGGCCCAAATTAGCAGGAGCCCTACCCAACTGAGACCCACACGCTCGACCCGGCTAGAATGAGCGAAACCCTACCTGAATACGACCCTCTCCTGACCCGATTTGTGACCCAACACCCCTTTTGCAGACCCGCCTCTTTTATGCCCCTGCTCCTGGTGATTTGCGGCGGAGGCGGCCGAGGGATAGGCGGACTCGACGGCGAGGTGGCGGGTGACGACGAGCTCGGCGGCGTGGGGCTTGAGCGGGCGTCTTCGGTGGCTGAAGCACGGTGACGTCGAGGAGTGGAACTGCGTTAGGCCCTTGATCCTTCTCGGTCGTCTCTACCTTTGGCCTTCGTCGGAGGGCCTGTTTATAGGCGGAGGGGTGCCGGTCGACGGAGGTTCGGCCGGCGGTTCTCGGCGTCTCGACCGCCCTTGGTGCGGCCGAACTGGAGTCCCCTAGGCTACCCACCTACGTATCCTACTCCGCATTGAAAGCGAGTCACCTCTGCCTGCTCCACGTGCGTCGCCGTCTCTTCCTCCATCCGACATCGCGTGCGTCCGGCTTCCTGTGCGTGCTGCGGAGGAAGAAGACAAGGGGGAGGAAGAAGACAAGAAGGAGAAGGGGGCTGGGCCGGGTCGCAAAGGCTGGGCCTTGGGGGCCCGCGCGAGGGAGAACAAAAAGAAGGGGTTGGGCTTTCATACCCAGCCCCATAAGACCCCCTTTTTTTATTTATTTATTAAGTTATCCGAAAAAGTGACAAAAATAAAGTAAACAAAGCTTAATGGATGCAAAATAGAAATTAAGGCCTAACTGATGCAAAAATCCTTTTTGTTAGGGTCAAATTGATTCCTAAATTTTTTATGCAAATTAATTTAAAATACCTAGCCAAAATTTAAGTGTCAACATCAAGACATAAGAAATCATCTCTCTCTCCCATTGACGTAGGCAATTTTTGTTGAACCACATAAATCTCTATGTTTGTGATTATTCTTTTTTTTCAACTTTTCATCTCATCTAGTTAGGGTGCTCTTCCGCACAACAATTGGTATCAGAGCACTCCAAGTTCTCCATTCTTATATTGCGACTTATGACTAGATGGCTAGAAAAGGTTTGACTATTCGATTTGATATTGAATGATTCACAAGGAAGAATAGTTCTACAATATGGCGGAGAAGGATGAATGATTTGTTAATTGAACAAGGTTTATCAAAGGTTCTTCTGGGAAGATCATACAAGCCGAACTCCATCACTGATGATGACTAGGCTAACATGGAGGAGAGGACATGCAATGTGGTCCGATTGAGCCTATCAATGGATCGAGGATAGAGCTGTAGGGGTCAATCAAAATCCAAGGGAAAGTTCAAAGGAAGATGCTATGGGTGTAATGAGGAAGGGCATACCAAGAGATTCTATACAAATAAGAACAAGAAAAAGAAGAAGAGCTCGGATAAAGCAAGCATAGTTCACAGCACCGAGACCAATGATGAACCTACATCGACTTATAGGAACCACAGTGCAAGGTGGAGCATCTATGTCCACAAATGCTAGCATGGAGAAAGATAACATCTATCTCTAGCATATGCGCCTCAGGCATATGGGGGAAAGAGGATTGATGAAGCTTCACAAGAGGAATGCACTCCAAGGTATGAAAACATGCAAATTAGATTTCTACAAATTTTGTGTGTTTGGAAAATAATGCAAAGTATGGTTCAAGGTTGCAAATCATACAAGCAAGAGTGTGCTTGAGTATATACACACGGAAGTATAGGATCCTTCACTAGTAAAGTCAAAAGGTGAGAAGGAATACTTCGTGACATTCATTGATGATTTCTCTCAAAAAGCTTGGGTCTACTTCATGTGACACAAAGGTGATGTCTTGACAAGTTCAAAGAAAGGAAGAGCGAAGTTGAGATTTCAACAAGGAAGCGCTTGAGATCAGCTAAAGGAGGAGAATACAAATTGACACCACTAATGGAGCTTTGAAGAATGAAGGGATTAGAAGTCACTTCATAGTTTAGAATATGCCCTAATAGAATGGTGTAGCAGAAGGATGAATCGGACCTTATTAGAGAGAGCTCAAAGCGTGAGGCTACATGCGAGACTAAGCAAGGAGTTTTGTATAGAAGCTGTCCGCAAGACATGTTTTCTTGTGAATCGATCTTTATCAACTACAATTAAATACAAAAGTCTTGAAGAGTACGAACTGATAAAACTGTTGATTATTCTAATTTAAGAATATTTAATTGTTCTTCTTTTGTATATATGCAAAGTTCGAAGTGCTCAAAGTTAGATCCAAAGTCAAAAAAATGCATAATTCTTGGTTACAAGAAAGGAGTGAAAGGGTACAAATTATAGGATCCAAGCAAGAAGAAAGTTCTTGCGAGCAAGGATCTTATGTTCGATGAATTTGCAATGTTGAAGTTAAGCTGTGTGCCAAACACGGCTATTGAATAGAAGAGCAATAACTCTATCGTTAAGGTGGAGCTTGAAGCCAAAGAATCTATAAAGAATGGTGAGCCATCGATGAAGCTCTGAAAGTTAAAGAAATGGTAGAAATTCCTTATACCATTGTGACGAGCAAGGAAGGCATACTCTCAAAGCACCGGAGAGATATGATTTTGAGGACATGGTTGCTTATGCTCTTATCGTAGGCTCCGGCAATCCAAGCTCCTATCACGAACTTTGAAAAGTGATCACAAAGAAAACTGGACAACTGCAATGATGGAGGAGAAGGAATCATTATAAAAGAATGAGACATGGGAACTTGTGAAGAAGCCCAAAGATTGGAAATTCATTGGCTACAAATGGGTTCTTTGAAGAAAGGAAGCGGCAACAGAGAAAGAGCAAGAGAGATACAAGGCCCACCTTGTTGCTAAGGGCTATGCACATATGGAGGGTATCGATTAGAACAAGATATTTTCCCTTGTTGTAAAGCACACATCAATTCATGTTTTACTAGCTATGGTGGCCATGTATGACTTGGAGCTTGAGCAGCTAGATGTGAAGATGGCATTCCTTCCTGGTGACTTGGAGGAGAAATTTTACATGGAGCAACCCAAAGGCTTCAAGGTTGAAGGGAAAGAGAATCACATTTCTTTGCTCAAGAGATCACTTTATGGTTTGAAGCAATCTCCGAGGCAATGGAATAAAGTGTTTTGATTATTTTATACTTTGTATTGGCTACACAATGAGTGTGCATGATTCTTGTGTCTACTATAGAGTTTTGGCTGATAAGTCACTTATTCTATTGATGTTCTATGTTGATGATATGTTGATTGCTGTGAGAAAAATGAGACATCATTCTCCTAAAATCTTAGCTAAGCAACGAGTTTGAAATGAAGGGTCTTGGTGCTACAAAGAGGATCCTTGGCATGGAAATCTTTCGAGATAGACATGCAAATAAGCTTTGGATAAATCAAAAGAAGTATGTTGAGAAGGTTTAGGAGCGATTCAACATGGGAAAAGCTAAACCGGTTTGTACACCCTTAATAAATCACTTTAGATTATCCGAGAAACAATGCCCCAGTTCACATGAGGAAGTTGTAAAGATGTCTTGGGTACCCTATGTCGGCGCAATAAGGAGCCTCATGTATGCTATGGTTTGTTCCAAACCGGATTTGGCTCATGTAGTGAGTCTCATTAGCCGATACATGAGCAATTCGGGTAAGGAGCATTGGAAAGCTGTTAAGTGGATATTTCATTATTTGACCGAAACTATCGAAATGGATTTGATGTTCAGTTCAAAGGGAGAATCGACTGATTTAGTAGGTTAGGTCAATTATGACTTTGCTAGTGATTTGGACAAGGAAAGGTCTATCACAAGATACATCTTTACTCTTGGAGGGGGAGCTATTTCATGGAAAGGAATACTTCAATCTACTGTAGCATTGTGTATAACCGAAGCTGAGTATATGGTGGCTACTAAGGCTGTGAAAGAAGGAATATGGCTAATCAGTTTGGTCATGGAGTTGGGTTTAAAGCATAATAGTGCTACACTATATTGCAATAGGCCAAGCGCAACATGTCTTGTGAAGAATCAAGTGTTTCTTACATAACGAAACACATTGAAGTTCGGTACCACAAGATTCAATAATCTGTGGAGAATGGTAGCATTACTTTGAAGAAAATCCATACTAAAGATAATCTCGTGTATATGCTCACAAAGATAGTTACTTTGGAGAAGTTTTAATCTTTCTGAGACTTGATTTCTCTCATTCATCATTGAAGTTGATGGAGGCCGCATCGGTCTAGGTGTGGGCGTACCTTTGTGAAGGTACGGTGGAAAGAGAAATATATTCATTTTCTTGGTTCGAGTAAAGGCTTGTCCTTTATTCAAGCCAAAGGTGGAGATTTGCTAATGTTGTCTAGAATTTTACAAAATTTCGATCAATAACAGACTCAGAAAAATTGATCGGGAAGTCTAGGAAGGCTTGGAGCTTGCAAGCTATACGTTTCCAAATATATTTCCTAGATTTATGTCTATCTACAAGGAATTTCATGGGAAATAGTCCAAATTCAATGTAATTGGGATATGTCATGATATCCCTAGGATTTAGGGGATAATCACTAAGGATTTATTAGTTAGTTTCAAAAATGATAAGATTTTTAGGGTGGAATTTCTTTTCTATTGGGATTAGGGAAGTAGGGATCTGAGGATAAGAAATTGTCTCTCTCCTGTGGACCTATGTGGATTTTCACCAAACCACCTAAATCTCTATCTTCTTGATTATTCTTGTTTTTGAACTTTTCATCTCACCTAGTTAGGGTGCTCTTCTGCACAACAAACCGAAAATCATAGGCATCTTCTTTTGATCGATGCACAACACATGAAATATTTGAGATGAATCTGAAACTGCTGATCTGAAGGCTAAAATCCATGAAGTATTGCTCTAGGTCGATCCTTCAGTTCCTATCGAATTCAAGAAACTTCTCAGACTATGTTTATACGTGGGTAATGACAAAAATACGGATTGAAAACCATGTCGCAGTCGTGAAGCACATAGAGCGATGTCTTAGCTTATCTACCATGTTAAAACAGTCAATAAACCAGCTTAACAGAAGAAGAATACGAAGAAAGAAACCATCGAGTTTCAGTAAGTGCAGACAGATTTTGTAATTATTCTTCTCTCTTCATGCGTTTTAATGAAAATGAAGGGGTATCCAAAGACGTTCCATCGACTGCAGGAAGTTCCACCAGCCACGGAATCACGAAGATGCCGCCGCTTCCTTTCGCAGTGCTGTCGGTCCTCATGGCGACCTTTGGATACGTCCCCACCTTGGCTATCTGAATTTTCTCATTCCTCGGCGATTTATGACGCTGAGCTATAATAATGTGACGCGTGCTTGTGCTTGCGCACGCAAGGCCGTATGCATTTCCCTTCGTCGTCGAAGTATGTGTGCTTTGTGATTGATATACGTTGTATCCCGCTCTACGTATTTCCCTCGTTGGTGTTGTCGTTTCGTCCCTTTATCAATATACTATGATTGGAATAATCGATCTCTTGCTTTATTTGTACGATGATGGTATGCATGGCAACGGTTTCGGCCAAAATTTGATCAAGAAATAAACCGAGGCATGCGAATAATCTCTATTCTTGAGATGTTTTCGAGATGCAGACTGCAGTATTTGCATTTGATACTTGACAAAAACAAAGTTCAGAAGTCTAGACCCTAGCACCTATGTTTGATTTCCGAACTGTCGAATCCTCGAGCGTTTCCTTACGCTCGAAAAGGTTCTGTAGTTCATGCGAATTTACGATGCCCGAAGCAAATATTACCGCGAACCCCGTTGAAGGATCGTATTTTTCCAAGGGCATAAAAGTTACAAAATAGAAAGATTGAGTCTTGGAAGAAGGATGAGAGGGTACGCTTGTTCAATACACTCCTCTGATGTAAAAAGGGAGCGTGAGCGGCGGTGAATATCACTGAATAGCATAGTTTCACCACTAAATGGTAGGATCAATTCCAATCGGTTCTTGCTATGGATGCACTGAGATTGGAACGCCCGTATCGTGGCTTGCTCTTTCCACCACCCCTCACCGCCACCAATGGACCAACACCTGTGCTCTCGGTCGACACCGTCCTCTCAGTCTCCATGTGCTCGACCCTGGCTCGTCCTCGCTGTCATCGAGCCAAAACTCGGTCGATGCACTCGAGTTTTAGACCTCAATCTGAGCTAGAGTGAGCCCTAGATCTGACCTCCCGGCTCGGCTGGACCTTGGAGCTGGCTCGATACAAGGTTCAGCGGGGTACGCGATGGCGGCAGCTGGGGTCGAAGGTAGTGGGAGGGAGGGTTGGGAACTGGGGCGGTTGCTGGCGCGAGGGAGCCCGTTGGGTGTCTCCATCAAGCTGGGAGGGGGTGGTGGTGGATTGCCGGCAACGTCGTGGCGCTCGGCCAGTCACGAGCTTGCAACGGCGGAGTCTGGCCGGGCCAGCGAAAATTATAAAGGAGTTGAAGAGTACCATCACTTTTTTCTAAACCAAGGACAAGGAAGAGCTGGTCTAAGTTCCACGAACTCATCGAGACTCACCTCGAAAATTTGATTGATTAAACATAGGTCTACAATTAATAGATTATTCTTATTAATTCCTTGACAGTCGATCTAAGAAGCATCACTATTAGCTCGAGATCCTAACGACTCTCTGGGTATTTGCAAATATTTTAATGCTTATGTGAGAAGAAATTTACATCACATATTATCTTCCTATCAAATTTCTAGCATCACGAGAAATAATAATAGATATGTTCTAGTGACTTGATTTCTCAAATTTTTTTAATAATTATCTCATTTACTAATTTTTTTCATGTTTGATTTGCTTTTAGTTGGCTAGTTTTTTCTTTTTTCAATTTTCTTTTTTTCTATACTTAAAATGGAACAATTGTTTAGAATTCGAGCCGCATATGGTTGGAAATGGGTCATATGGATCAAATTTGAGCATTATATTCCATTAAAGGAACAATATGAATCATTTGGATCAAGTCGAGTCAGACCCATTTTCAATCCACCCATTTGCCATATCTAAGCGATCCTCACAGACTCAAATTCTTCATTTCCGAAATCCCCATGTTCTACATTCCATTGTAGAGGAAGAACTCGTGAGTTGTCAAGCTTTTAGGTAGATGATTTCCAAAAAGACCAACTTTGTTCGGAACCGTGAATTTCATATTGGCTTCACAATGTGGTTTACGCTGTTTGACATAGGATTTTCTCTTTTGAATATATAAATAAATTATAAATGATATATTTTATATATATTATATATAATATATACAATCAGGGTTGGTCCGAATTGGATCAATCTTAATCTCTCAGGAGTGAGGACCAACCCGCACAGTGTTAGTTTAGGAATCCTAGAGTCAATAATTATCCCAACCGAACCAGGACTAGCAAGGTTAGGCCTGTATAGGGTCGGCCTAGGGTTAACCTTGGACGAATGTTCACCCTTGCTCTTAGTGTCTGCACCCCTAATTAATTGGGTTGGAATTTTCAAGCAGAAGAGCTATATTCATTGGATTTTTGTAAGCTCAACGACTCAATTAAACAAAAAATTAGTTCAAGGATCATATCTAATATTGGAGAAAAGTTAAGAAATCACTTGTATTGCTGTCCATATTCTCTATTTATAATTTCCCAGTGAAGATTGATGTCCCTCTCAAGTAGCACGAATCTAATTGATAATAGTATTTCTCCGCCAAACAAAAGAGCCATTAATTCCTTATTTTGATTTTCTTATGATATTTAATTGTGTAGGCTATAGTAGCAAACACTATTCTGGCATCCAATGCTAAATTTAGGATCGGCCCTATGTTTAGGACCAAACTCAAAATCCCTTCTAAATGTATTACCAATTTCAAAGTTCGCATTTTTTCCTCCTTTTGAAAGGTGTGTTTATTTCCCAAAAAATGAATCTGAAACACATTAAAAAAAAAACAAAACAGTCACCTGTGTCACTTAAAAAGATCAATTAACGAAAAGAAAAATTTCATTACCCATGAAAATGTTTAAACATAAATTGTTGTCGATAATTGAACTATTTTCCATTGACTCATTACTTCAAGCAAACATTTTTCAAAAAAAAAAATTCATATCACTTATTTTTCTTGAAACAAATGAATTCGAAGTTTCCCGTGATCCTTTTTTTTCTTTTTGCCACTAAACCCATGAACAGAAATCTCCTATATTTTGGAAAAAAAAAAAGCTACGGTAGATTTCAGAGGCCACGAGCCAAAAAATTTCAATTAGTAGAACCAAGAGTGAGCTTTTTTATTATCCTACATAATTAGCTATATTCCCCAACGATCTTGCATGCTGCTTTGATTTCTATGCCCACGGCAGCTTACTCAAATCTAATCTCACCTATAATCGCTAGAAGCAAGTTCAATGCCCCCCATGTTTTATCGTGCGATTAGGTAAACGAATAGCTTCCTTCCCATTATGGCCAATTACAATCTTTTACCAGCTTAGCTAGGCTTTCTTCAATCTTCTTCGGGCAAATACGACGCAGGAGGGACAAAATAATTTCCATTATTGTAGCAAATAGAGAAAAGGAAGAAAATGCACCGACTCTCGGCAATAACTCAATAATATCGATTTTAGTTCATGATTTTTAGTATTACCGATCTATCTATTTTCTTCGTCAGATAAACATTAAAAAAGCAAACATTACTATCATCTTTAATTCTCATATGATTATATTTATTAAATGAAATTATTCCAATTTCGTAACTTGACAAGTCATCTAGAATTCTCATAGGGTTATATTTAATTATTGAAATTATTCCACTCTCCTAGCATGATAAAGTATACCCTGGCCACAAGGGGTGTCTCTTCAGACATGCCACGTTACTCTGATTTGTTCTTGAGACTGACCTCATGTGCTCTCTTTTAGTTCACCAAAGAAGCACATACCAGGTATAAGATAATAATAAAGTCCAAGGCAAAACCCTAATCTTGAATATAAAGGAGTAGCTCCTGCCCAAGTACAAACTCAGGGCATGCAAACGAATCGAGCACGCTCGGATTTCTTGAATTAGACCCGCGAGAAGAAACTGTTTGAAACCGCCTCTCTCATGGCTACGAAAGGCGACAAGATGACGGGTCCGAGCCTAGTTATGGCCCTTGCAGTGACCGTGGCCGTACTCTGTGCGCGAGCCACGGCCCAATCCGGATGCACCAGCGTGCTCATGAGCCTCGCGCCGTGCCTCAGCTTTGTGACGGGGAGCTCGTCCACCCCGTCCTCCTCGTGCTGCTCCCAGCTGGCCAGTGTGGTCCAGTCGCAGCCGCGGTGCCTTTGCATGGTCCTCAACGGCGGCGCGTCGTCCCTCGGCGTGACCCTGAACCAGACCCTCGCCCTTGCGCTCCCCGGCGCCTGCAACGTGCAGACCCCGCCCGTTAGCAAGTGCAACGGTGAGTTTGAGTGCAAACCGAGCGTGGTTTCTCGTTTTCTCTGCTTTCTTGTTTAGCTTTCAAGGCGTGGTGCTTTCTGGGATTTGATGCTTCAACTTATCGGCAGCTTCTGGCGAAACGGTCGCTCCAGCCGGCTCACCGGAGAGTTCGCCGAGTGACAAATCAGGTAATACTACTAGTCACTGGCTCATAAGTTGATCATGTCACATATATGCATTTAGCCCGCAATTATATGAAAGCCAAAAATGGGAGTCATCTTCTTTCGATCGATATAAAGCAAATGAAATATTTGAGATGAATCACATACCATACTGCTGATCTAAAGGCTAAAATCCATGAGGTACACGCTCTAGGCCGATCCTTCAGTTCCTATCAAATTCAAGAAACTTCTTGGACTACGTTTATACGTGGATAATACATTTCGTACCGACCAAAATATGAATATCGAATGGCACGTTGGAGTCGTGAAATACACAGAAATGTCTAGCTTATCTACCATGTTAAAACAGTCAGTAAACCAGCTTAACAGGAGTAGAATACGAAGAAGAAACCATGGAGTTTCAGAAGTGCAGACGGAATTTGTAATAATTTTCTTTTCTCTTCATGCGTTTTATGAAAATGAAGGGGGATCCAAAGCCACTCCATCGACTGCAGGAATTCCACCAGCCACGGAACCGTGAAGATGCCGCCGCTTCCCCAGTGCTCTGGGTTCTCATGGCGACCTTTGGATACGTCCCCGCCATGGCTATCTGAATTTTCTCATTCCTCGGCGATGTATAACGCCGGACTATAATAATGTGACGCGTGCTTGTGCTTGCTCACGCGACACCGTACGCATTTCCCTTTGTTGTTGAAGTATGTGTGCTTTGTGCTTGATATACGTTGTATCCCGCTCTGTTGGCTGGGTCCACCTTCATGTGGGGCCCAGCCAGCATTAAATTAAAAAAAAAAAAAGAAAGAAAAAAAGAATAAAAAGAAGTGGAATTGTCGTACGTGGGGTGTGCGCCCAAAAAGTGACGAAGAAAGAGAGAGAAAACAAAAACTGCAAAGGAGAAGAAAGAAGAAAAGAAGAGGGCTGCAACTTTGCGGCTTTGATTCGAAGGCCAAATATTGACGGAATCGGCTCAAATTTCAGTATGTTGTTCGTGAGACCGAGGGCTACGAGTTGATGGTTTTTGTTCGTCGAGAACCGTCTCCGAATTCTCCAGTTGCGGTTAAGGTTTTCTTACTCTAAACTTGTTTATCTACCTATGTGATGAGAAGAAGATGATTGTAATGTTGATGTTGATCCTCTAGTGTGTGACTAGAGAAGAATACTTTGTGTATCATACTATTCTTGGTGATTAGTGGATGTTTTTGGGCGGTCCGTGGTTTTTCCCGCATCGGATTTTCCACGTTAAATCTTTGGTGTCGTTATTTGCTTTGTCTACTTATCATTTCGGCGTTATATTTGCATTTTGTGAGGCTGTACATTGCTGGTTGTTGCTGGGGGTTAAGAAATTCTTAGTTGATTTTGCTTTGGGGGAGAAATTGATCCTGAATTGCATTTGGAAGTGGTGAATTGTTGTACCCGAGTTCTCCCAACAAGTGGTATCAGAGCCAGGTTGAATTTTAGTGTTAAATGGAAGAAACCAGCAGCACCATGTTTAAGTTAAATGCCTCAAATTATTCTATTTGGAAGCCTCGGATGGAAGATGTGTTATATTGCAAAGACTTATTTGATCCTATTGAGGGTGATGAAGCCAAAGGAGATAAGGAAGATAAAGAATGGGATAGAATGAATCGGAAAACAGTTGGGTTTATCCGACAATGGATTGATGATAGTGTGTTTCATCATGTTGCTCAAGAAACGAGGGCGGACACTTTGTGGAAGAAATTACAAGATCTTTATGAGAGAAAAACTCCACAAAATAAAGCTCTTCTAGTTAAGCGACTTGTGAATTTGAGATACAAGGAGGGGAGTAACATGGCGGAACACTTGAGTGAATTTCAAGATGTTGTAAATCAATTGACAAATCTTGAGATTGATCTTGGTGATGAATTGCAGTCATGCTTATTACTTGGTACTCTTCCTGATAGTTGGGACACCTTGGTTGTGGCATTAAATAACTCGGCTCCTTTTGGTGTGCTTTCTATGAGCATGGTTAAAGAAAGCTTATTCAATGAAGAAACAAGAAGAAAAGGCTTGAATTATGCTTCTACATCGGATGCTCTTGTTATAGAAAACAGGGGGAGAAGTCAATCAAGAAGGTTTCAAAGAAATGATACCCGAGGCAAGTCAAGAGGAAGGTCGAAATCAAGACCGAGGAGGAGTGTCAAGTGTTATAATTGCGGCAAAATGGGACATTATGCAAAAGAGTGCTGGTTGCCAAAGAGAGATAGATTCCATGATAGAAATGGAGATCAAAAGAAAGAAGAGAAACAAGCTACAACAGCGGTTGCATCCGATGGCGATATTGTGTTTGTATGTGATGACGGATATGTGAATTTTACATGCCAAGACTCTATGTGGGTTGTTGATTCCGCGGCTTCTTTTCATGTCACCTCACGGCGTGATTACTTTGCTTCTTATCGCAGTGGCGACTTTGGTTGCATAAGGATGGGAAATAGTGATGTTTCCAAGGTTATTGGCATGGGAGATGTTTATTTGGAAACTGACGTCGGATGTAATTTGATTTTGAAAAATGTGAGACATGTTCCGGATATTCGACTTCACTTGATCTCTACGGGTGCCTTGGAAGATGATGGTTATCGTAATTTATTCTTTGATGGCAAATGGAAGTTGACTAAAGGTTCCATGGTAGTGGCAAAAGGTAAGAAGACAGGCTCTCTCTACACCATGCAAGCTGACTTGATTAAAGAAGAGGTAAATGCAGTGGAGGATTCCTTGGTTGATTTATGGCATATGAGGCTGGGTCATCTTAGCAAGAAAGGACTTGAAACTCTTGCTAGAAAGAACATTTTACCTTTGAAGGAGAAAAATCTAAAGGAATGCACTCATTGTTTGACTGGTAAGCAACATAGATTCTCATTTCATAGTTCCTCTCCACACAGGAAATCAGATGTACTTGATTTAGTTCACACTGATGTTTGTTGCATGGATGCTAGAACTATTGGAGGTGCATTATACTTTGTGACATTTATTGATGACTGTTCTAGAAAAGTGTGGGCTATTGCTTTGAAATCTAAAGATCAGGTACTTGAGGCATTCAAGCAATTTCATGTCAATGTGGAAAGAGAAACCGGGAAGAAGCTTAAATGTGTTCGGGCTGACAACGGTGGTGAATATAGAGGCCCATTTGAACACTATTGCAGGGATTATGGTATCAAGCTTGAGAAGACTGTTCCAAAAACACCACAGCATAATGGAGTGGCAGAGAGAATGAACCGGACAATTAATGATCGGATTCGGTGTATGCTTTCTCATGCGAAGTTGCCTAAGCCATTTTGGGGTGAAGCGATGAGAACAACAGATGGACTTGATAAATCTATCTCCATCTGTTCCTCTTAAGGGGATGTTCCACAAAGAGTTTGGAGTTGCAAAGATGTTTCCTATAGCCATCTAAAAGTGTTCGGTTGTCGGGCATTTGTGCATGTTCCAAGAGATGAAAGATCTAAGCTTGATGACAAGTCTAAACAGTGTATCTTCTTAGGTTATGGACATGAAGAGTTTGGCTACAGGTTATGGGATCCAGTTGCAAAGAAAGTCATTAGAAGCCGAGATGTGGTGTTTTGTGAGTATCAAACTATTGAAGACATTGAGAAGGTGGAGAGACCAAAGAATACAGCTCAACGTTCAGTTAGTTTCAGCCCAAATCCTTCTAATGTTGATAGAAATTATGGGGGAGAAGTGCATGGAAGTCATGAAGATGGTGAGTCCTCACATAATGTTGATTCTTCAGCTGAGACAGGTGAAATAGCTGAGCAAGAGCAATCTATCCTACCTCAAGTTAGAAGATCTGAAAGAGAGCGTAGGCCTTCTCAAAAATATTTACCGCATGAGTATGTGTTACTCACTGATGCAGGGGAGCCAGAAACTTATGAAGAGGCTATATCATGTGAACGAAAGAATGAGTGGCATGAAGCCATGCGAGAGGAGCTTAAATCCTTGCATGAGAACCACACATTTGAATTGGTGAGGTTGCCTCAGGGTAAGAGAGCACTCACAAATAAGTGGGTGTATAAGTTGAAGACGGAAGAAAATAGTTTGCAACCACGATACAAGGCCAGACTTGTTGTGAAGGGCTTTCGTCAAAAGAAGGGTATAGACTTTGAAGAGATTTTTTCACCGGTTGTAAAGATGTCTTCTATTCGAGTTGTTCTTGGGTTGGCCGCCAGTTTGAATTTAGAAATTGAACAACTTGATGTAAAGACGGCTTTTCTTCATGGAGACCTAGAAGATGAGATATATATCAAGCAACCAGAGGGTTTTGAAGTTGAAGGCAAGGAGCACCTTGTATGTAGATTGAGGAAAAGCTTATATGGTCTCAAGCAAGCGCCTAGGCAATGGTATATGAAGTTTGAGTCATTCATGGAAGAACAAGGATATGGTAAGACAAACTCCGATTCTTGTGTCTTTATGAAAAGATTCTCAGATAATGATTTTCTTATTCTCCTACTTTATGTGGATGATATGTTGATTGTTGGGTATGATGCCAAGAAAATCAAGAGCTTGAAAAATGAGTTGAGTAAAGCTTTTGCAATGAAAGACCTAGGCCCGGCTAAGCAAATCTTAGGCATGAGAATTACTCGTGATAGGAAGAATAAGAAACTGTGGTTATCTCAAGAGAAGTATATTGAGAAGGTGCTTGAAAGATTCAACATGAGCACATGTAAACCGGTGAGTACTCCACTTGCAGGCCATTTCAAGTTGAGTAGTAATGAGTGTCCTTTAAGTGAGAAAGAGAAGGTTGAGATGATGAAAATTCCTTATGCATCGGCCGTGGGTAGTTTGATGTACGCCATGGTTTGTACAAGACCGGATATTGCTCATGCAGTTGGTGTTGTGAGTAGATTTCTCTCTAATCCAAGTAAGGAGCATTGGACCGCTGTTAAATGGATTTTGAGATATCTTAGAGGCACTTCTACACTTTGCTTGTGCTATGGAAATGCAAAGCCTGAGTTGAGTGGCTTCTCGGATGCGGACTATGCCGGTGATGTTGATTCCCGAAAATCCACATCGGGTTTTATAATAATCTTTGCAGGAGGAGCTGTTTCATGGCAATCGAGATTGCAAAAATGTACCGCTTTGTCTACAACTGAAGCGGAGTATATTGCTATTACTGAAGGAGGTAAAGAACTTTTGTGGATGCAAAAATTCCTACAAGAGTTGGGCTTGAAGCAAGAGAAGTTTGTTCTATATTGCGATAGCATGAGTGCCATCCATCTTAGCAAGAATCCGGTGTTTCATTCAAGATCGAAGCATGTTGATGTGAAGTATCATTGGATCCGAGAAAAGCTAGAAGAGAAGCTCTTCCTACTTGAGAAAGTTCATACCGACAACAATAAGTCCGACATGATGACCAAAGCCTTGCCCGTGATGAAGCTTGATGCTTGTAGAAGAAAAGCGGGCATGACGAATCTTCCCACATGAGGTGGAGGGGGAGATTTGTTGGCTGGGTCCACCTTCATGTGGGGCCCAGCCAGCATTAAATTAAAAAAAAAAAAAAAAAAAAAACAAAAGAAAAGAAAAAGAATAAAAAGAAGTGGAGTTGTCGTACGTGGGGTGTGCGCCCAAAAAGTGACGAAGAAAGAGAGAGAAAACAAAAACTGCACAAAGGAGAAAGAGAAGAGAAGAAGAGTGCTGCAACTTTGCGACTTTGATTCGAAGGCCAAATATTGTCGGAATCGGCTCAAATTTCATTATGTTGTTCGTGAGACCGAGGGCTACGAGATGATGGTTTTTGTTCGTCGAGAACCGTCTCCAAATTCTCCGGTTGCGGTTAAGGTTTTCTTGCTCCAAACTTGTTTGTCTACCTATGTGGTGAGAAAAAGATGATTGTAATGTTGATGTGAGCCTCTAGTTGTGACTAGAGAAGAATACTTTGTGTATCCTGCTATTCTTGGTGATTAGTGGATGTTTTTGGGCGGTCCGTGGTTTTTCCCGCATCGGGTTTTCCACGTTAAATCTTTGGTGTCGTTATTTGCTTTGTCTACTTATTATTTTGGCGTTATATTTGCATTTTGTGAGGCTGTACATTGCTGGTTGTTGCTGGGGGTTAAGAAATTCTTAGTTGATTTTGCTTTGGGGGAGAAATTGATCCTGAATTGCATTTGGAAGTGGTGAATTGTTGTACCCGAGTTCTCCCAACACGCTCTACGTATTTCCCTCGTTGTTGTCGTCGTTTTGCCCTTATCAATATACCATGATTGGAATTATCGATCTCTTGCTTTATTTATATGATGATGGTACGCATGACAATGGTTTCGGCCAAAAATCCAACCAAGAAATTAAACCGAGGCATGCGAATAGTCTCTGCTCTTGAAATGTTTTCAAGATGCACACTGCAGTATTTGTATTTGATACTTGATAAAATAAAGTTCAGAAGTCTAAACCTAGCAGATATGTTTGATTTCCGAACTGTTCAGTCCTCGAGGATTTCCTTACGCTTAAAAAGGTTCTGTAGTCCATGCGTGGACTCAGATTTACCATGCCGGATGCTTCTTTTACCGCGAACCCGTCAAAGGACAAGAGGAAAAATAGTTTCAAAATAAAAAGATTGATTCTTGAATGAAGGATGACGGGATGCTTGTTCAATACACTTCCTCTGGTATAAGAATGCAGCGTGAGCGGCGGTGGGAATCACCGAAAAGCATAGTTTCACCACTAAATGGATAGGATCGATTCCAATCGGTTCTTATAAAATTGCTATGGATGCACTGAGATTGGAACGCCCGTATCGTGGCTTTTGCTCTTTCCACCACCCCTCACCGCCACCAACGGTTCAACGCCTATGCTCTCGGTCGACACCGTCCTCTCGGTCTCCATGCGCTCGGCTGGGGCGTGTCCTCGCTGTCGTTGAGCCTAAGCTCGGCCGATGCACTCAGGTTTTAGATCTCAAATCTGGGCTAGAGTGAGCCCAAGATCTGACCTACGTGGCTCAGCTCGACCTCAGATCTGGCTCGATACGAGGTCAAGCGGGGTACTTAGCGGCCACAGCTAGGGTCGAACGTGGTGGGAGGTAGGGATGGGAACTGGGGTGATTGCGGGCGTGAGGGGGCCCGTTGTGTGTCTCCCTCAAGCCTGGAGGGGGTGGTGCTGGGTTGCCGGCGACGTTGCGGTGCACGGACAGACATGAGCTTGTGACGGCGGAGCAGGGCCGGGCAAGCGGAAATTGTAGAGGAGTTGAAGAGTACCGTCACTTCTTTCTAAACCAAGGACATGGCTGAGCTGGTCAAGTTCCACAAACACATCGAGTCTCACCTCGAAAATTTGATTGATTAAACGTAGGTCTACAAATTATAAATTATTCTATGTAATTTCCCTGACAGTCGATCTAAGCATCACTGTTAGCTCAAGATCCTAACGATTCCCCGAGTAATTTCAGATATTTTAATGCTTATAATAGTAGAAATTTACGTCACACATCTGACTGGGTATAGTTTCTTCACAGGAAATAATGATAGATATGTTCTACTAACTTGATTTTCCAAAGTTTTTAATAATTGTCTCATTTCCTATTTTTTCATTTTTAATTTGTTTTCAATTTGCTAGTTTTTTCTTCTATTTTCTTTGCGTCATATCCAAAAGAAACAATCGTTGAGGATTGGAGCTTGCATTCGATTGGGAATGAATCGGGTTTAGATCGAATTTATACCGCTAAAATAATATTACATGAATGGATCAATGCGAGTCATTTGGATCAAGCTGAGCCGGACCCATTTTCAATCCATCCATTTGCCATGTCTAATTGATCCTAACAAGCCCAATTTCTTCATTTGCGAAATCCCCATGTACTCCATTTTACTGTAGAGGAAGAACTCGTGAGTGGTCAAGCTTTTAGGTAGACGAGTTACAAAAAGACCGACTTTGTTCGGAACCACGAATTTCATATTAGCTAAAGCTATGAGCACGTCACAACGTCGCATCGTTCACAAAATTCCTCTTCCATTACAAGTAGCACCAATTAAGCTTTTTCTTTGCTAAAATATCCGTGGATTCCAAAAGCAAAAAAGCTGTAACACAACATCAGGGCCGTGCAAAGAAAGGTTGGAGTCAGAGACACGTTATGCTTTCTTCGATCGACAGGCTTCGCAAAGTCTCCGCTTTTGAACACTTCTCTAGAAAAATAGACCGACCCGAATGAGATAAAGCAGCAGGAACTTAGTTAGAAATGAGTTTGGTCACCTACAAAAAAACTCCCCAAAATTGCCCTGTCACCACTCACCACCAGGTTTGACATTTAGCTTTTCCTTAAACAAATCGGCAGACTGGTTCTTGGACGAGTTTGGTCACCCACATAAGTTCTTCCCTACCTCCAATTTCCCCTACATAAACCCCCACCATTTCCTATTCTCCTCCACAGTCCAGCAAACATATTTTCTCAGCACTCAACAGTTGTTCTCGAGACATCAGTTTGTGAGTAGAGAGAGAAAGAGAGAGAGGTGTTAACCACATCAATGGCAGATAAAAGGATGGAGGCGGCTCTGATTCTTGCTGCGGTGGCCATGCTCTGGGTCGGGGCAGCCGCTCAGTCAAGCTGCACCAACGTGTTGATAAGCCTCTCGCCGTGCCTCAACTACATCACAGGGAACTCCTCCACCCCATCCTCGAACTGCTGCACACAGCTTGCCAGTGTCGTTCGCTCCCAGCCTCAGTGCTTGTGCCAGGTTCTCAGCGGAGGTGGCTCTTCACTAGGGATCAACGTCAATCAGACTCAAGCTCTGGCTCTACCAGGTGCCTGCAATGTTCAGACTCCCCCCATAAGCAGTTGCAACGGTAAGCAAATAAGCCAAATTATGATTTTCAGTTATACAATATAAAAGGTATAAGAAATATAGTACTCACATAGACACCGGATTTGGTGCAGCTGCTTCCCCGGCTGAATCTCCATCAGAGACTCCTGACTCTCCAACAACAGTTCCTTCAGGTACAGCAGCATCCATCCTGCTTAGCTCTGATTTAGACACTGTTTCTTCAACAAGAAAGATGTCAGACTAGTGTATAACATGGCTTGCAATGAGTTAAAAGAAATGAAATTGATCACAAAGTCTATATGCAGGAGATGGATCCAAAACTATACCATCGACACAAGCTGGCTCATCAGATGCAGGCTCCATCAAGCTGTCGATTCCCCTGCTTTTTGTCCTCCTCTTGGCAGGATCATATGTCTCGATGCTGTCCTCAAACTAATAATCTGTTCCTCCACCATTTAATTCTGCCAATTTCTGTATGAAAACAGGCATATGCATTGAAGTATTCTTTATTGGTTTGTATTCTAGCTCATAGCCCCATTATAGGCAGGGCAATGAGTTGTATAATACATTTTACATGTTGAGTTTTGTGTATCTACTACTGCTGGAGAGAGACTGGATGTATTTCTTCTAAATAAAAACAGGCATCTGCCTACTTTTCATATGCCTTCATGTTTATCTCCATCTTATTGATGGCATATTTTCCAGGCCACAATTGCTCTCAGATGAATTTTGTGGATTCAAACGCTTTCTTAAAAACAATAAACATCAATATCAAGCTCGAGTTTCAAAAAAGATAATCTAGGAAGTGCAAAGCACGTGAAATATTAGGAACTTAAACAATACATCTACAAAGAACAAAGGTGCAGACCCAATAATGCTAACTATATGAAAAAGAATAGAATTGTTCAATATTACATCTCCCCGTCCCATCATCATCCAAACTCCATCAAGCTCCAATGCCTAGAAACATCAAAATTATAGAACAATTCCTTCACAATCACCTTCATTTCTCTTTAAGAGCTGACAACAGCAAATTTGAGCAACCACTACCCAAATTTGAGTTTTCTGCTGAAAAAAAATCTTGAGGCAGGACACAGTGATTGGATCATTTTAGCTCCAGATGCCAAACATGGAGCTTGTACCTCGATTCTTGTTCTTTCAAGCATACGTAGATCAGTTGTAAGCTCTGATTTTTGTATACTTGCACAGTAGCAAGTTGTTGGATAGTCAGGAAGCTGAGTCTTTACTGCCCATTGCAAAGAAGGAAGCAGGATGAGCACATCTGACAATCTTGACCCGCTGAAAATCGAAAAGCTAATAGGACATCTGCTTCATCCACAAAATATAAAGGCCAAAAACCAACAATTGTGTTTTTATGAACAAGGTTTCTGGAGCAAGCGACATGTATGAGCAGTGTGACTTCAGTTAGATGCTACACTTTGATTAACTACAAGTAATAAGATTTTAAAAGCATAGAAAAAAAAAAACGTTTTACTTCTGCAAATGTACAGACATCAACACCTCATTAAATTTAAGCTTTTGATTCTATAGTAGTAATACTTAGCATGAATACTAATGTAATTATAAGGTGACTGGTTCTCACAGAAACAATTCCCCTCAAAGAGGAAGTTGACACATTATTATAAGGTGACTGAGTCTTTACTGCCCATTGCAAAGAAGGAAGCAGGATGAGCACATCTTACAATCTTAACCCGCTGAAAATTGAAAAGCTAATAGGACATCTGCTTCATCCACTAAATAGAAAGGCCAAAAACCAACGATTGTGTTTTTATGAACAAGGTTTCTGGAGCAAGCGACATGTATGAGCAGTGTGACTTCAGTTAGATGCTACACTTGTTTATCAGAACATAGAGATGGTCTGCTACAGTTGCTTAACTACAAGTAATAAGATTTTAAAAGCGCAAAAAAAAAAAACATTTTACTTCTGCAAATGTACAGACATCAACACCTCATTAAATTTAAGCTTTTGATTCTATAGTAGTAATACTTAGCATGAATACTAATGTAATTATAAGGTGACTGGTTCTCACAGAAACAATTCCCTTCAAAGAGGAAGTTGACACATTATTTCCATTTAGCATATACTACATTGAAACTGCTAAAGCACTAATAAAACAACCTATCAACCGGAACTCAACCAATAAATATGCCAAAATGATAAACCAAGTCTATTAAATGATAGTACCAAAGTTAATCTACATCATTTACAAAGGTCAAAGAGCTCACGACTGTCCAGAAGACCTCACAAGCTTTCTCAACAAACTCCTGGCCAATTAAGCATGCGATCGTGACCGAACAAAATCTTCTAGTTTTTCCCACACCTCAAGAGCAGCAGCCCGATCTTGATGTCGCTTATTTTTACTTATCTGCACGGTGAATTCGAACTCACAAATCAGCAATCCTGACAGCAACTAACAAAAGGCAACTGCATTTACAGGCAATCTCCATAGAACTCACAATAAACCCATCGGGCAGCTCAAAGTGTAAAATCAGTACTCACCGAGATAATCTTTACATTCCACTGCTTTACAATCTTTGCAGATTCCACGCTGTCATCTTCGAACCTCATAAAGAACCCAATAACTGCAACTCATTACCAACAGAAGAAAAATCCGCAATCAGCAGGTCATTCCATCCCCATAAGCACAGAGAAAACAGCAGAGAAGGCCTCAAACTCACTCACTATATCACAAACCTAGCAACAACATAAATGCCAATTCAACGCATCAATCCCCAAAACTATATTCAATCGCAACCAAACCAAACTCACTCCTATTGAAGATCTCCACATGGTCCTTGAAAGGCCAGTCCTTGAACTGCCACTCCTTCCCCAACACGAAGACTGCCACAACCCGGTCCCAATCCTCGGGCTTCAATGCCGACGGCTTGTCCCTCACCTCGTAGGCCGTCACCACCCTATCCCTACTGAACTTCTTCTGCACCGTGACGCAGTCCGGCTTCGGCCCCTTCATCTGCTTAGCCTTCACATCCGTGGGGATAAAAACCCCATCTTCCAGGAACTCCTTCACGTTGTGTATCGTGATCAGCGTCTGGAACGCGCTCGGCACGAGGATTATCGGCACGCCCTCCCCGATCTTGCTCCCCTTGAGGTTCAATTTCGGCTTAATCCCAGAATCCCCAAACCCTAGCTCCTCGCCGAACCCCAGCCCCCTGTCCTCCGCCCCCATCAAGCGGCTCTTCGCCACCAGCCCATCCTTCCGCTGCTGCGACTCCATCCTCTGGCGCTCCTCCTCGCGCCGCGTCGAGGCGACGAGCACGGCGTAGAAGTCCCGGTTCTTGCACTCCAGGATCGCCTCGCGGTCCTTGAGCGGCCGCTCGACCGTCCGGATCAGGGCCATCACGTCGACGGCCGAGGCGTCCTCCTCGGCCTCGCCCTCGGCTTCCGCCGCGAAGGCCGAGGGGGCGGCGGCGGCGGCGGCGGCGAAGGTGGAGGCGGAGAGGTCTGGGAGGGCGGCGGCGACGTCGGCGGCGATGGCGGCGGCGGCGGCGGAGGCGGAGGAGGAGGAGGAGGGGAAGAGCTGGATGGCGTCGGAGGAGGAGATCTTGCCCTGGAGGTAGTCGAGGAGGGGCTTGCGGTCGATGAAGGTGACGGTGGGGAGGTGGTGGAGGCGGGCGGCCTGGATGTAGTCGGTGTGCTTGAGGTGGTGGTGGTTCACGAAGAAGAGGAGGGTCTCCAGGGTGTACAGGCTGCCCTGCTTGGACCGGTAGGCCGTCTCGGCAGCGCAGGGGAAGGCGTAGTCGGCGCCGAACCGGAACTCCTCGCCGGCGCGGACGATCTTCTCGAGGTCGCCGCGCATGGTGAAGTCGCGGAGGGCGGAGAGCGGGTCCATCGGCGGCGGCGGCGCGGCGGAGGAGGAGGCTGCGATAAGAGAGGGCGCGCTGTGGTGTTTTTGTCGTTTCGGTACGACGGAAGAAAGAGTGATTTCTATACTTTGGCCCGCCAATATAAAGCGCTCGAAACTTATATATTCAAGAAGTAAAAGAAAAATATCAAGGGTTAATTGGAGAATTTTGATCAAACAAGGACCAAAAGTACGGTATATTTTTTTTCTCAAATAAATATCTGAAATGAACTTTATTTAAAATAAAAAATTTTAAATTATAAAAATCACCAATTTTTTAAATTTTAAATGAGAAATTTGAAATGATTTTTATTTGGAAAATCAAAAAGAACCCAAAGTATCATCTTTTTTCTCAAATAAAGATCTAGGTTTATTTGAAATCAACTTTTTTTTAAATAAATATTAAATTATCATTATTATCTGTAATAAGAATTCGAAATGAGGTTTATTTAAATAAAAACCTAAAGATGAATCTTTTTTAAATAAGAATAAAGAATTAAATTGATCTTTCGTTTTTTCAAATAAAAATTTGAAATAAATTTTATTTCAAATAAACTTAAAATAGATCTTATTGGACTTGAAGTGACTTATTAATAATCAAAAAAGGGCTTCACCTCACTTGCTTATCAAGGACATTACTATCATTTTCTTATTTTTATTTTCTTTTTTCTATTTCTTTTTTCCATAATTTTTTTTTAAATACAAATAAAAATTATAGAGAGGAAGGGCTAAGGTTAGCCCTTCCACTTGTGGCCACTGCCCCATTACCAGTGGGTAGCGACCATGGTCAACGGGGTCGCCATAGTCTCCCGATTCTGGCGAGGGTCGCCAATCCTAGCAGAGGCACCATGCCACCAGCAACCCCAATGGCCATAGGTAGGAGAGCTACCTTCCCACTTGTTTTTTTTTTTTTTATTTTAATGTATATTATTTGTGTGTTTTTTTTTTTTTAAAGTTTTAACTTTCTTTTCTTTTTGAGTTTGTTTTTTATAAAAAGGAAAAAAAAAAATAAAATAAAATTTAAATGATGAAAATGCCCTCAATCAGCTGGTGAGGTCAATCCCTCCTTTGAAATCGGCATAGCACTTCAAACATTTATTTGAAATTAAGTCTACCTAATATCTTTTTTGAAAAAATAAAAGGGTATTAAGGCCCTTATTTAAAAGATGGTTTATTTCAAGTCATTATTTGAAAAAATAATGGTACTTCAAGTTCTTATTTAGAATTTTCCCAAGTTAATATTATAAGAAATCTTAAATTGGAACATTCATGATAAATTTATTTCAAATTAATTTTTTTATCACAAAAAAAAAATCACAAATTGAGATATTTATGACAAATTTATCATCCATTAATTTTATTAAATTTTACTGTTAAATTATTGAATTGAATAACTAGTTTCAAGAGTTTACCCTTCGTTTGTCATAGGTGTACAAATTTGTAGTTTTTGCTGGCATTAATCTAATTTCATAGAAACTAACAAAAGATAAATTCGTCATAAATACAACGATTTGGGATTTTTCGTGATATTAACCCAAATATCATATATAGGCGGCTCACTTTTAAACCATAATCAATTCATATATATAGAATCAAAACTACTTAGGTAACTTACTTCAATAAAATTATTCATCCATTTGGGATTTTGTCGTCTCACTTTCCAAAATTACCCTCACACACCCCCCCCTCCTTCCCCCTCACACACCCCCCCCTCCCTGTCAACACTACTCCTTCGTCTCGACCTCCTCCAAGATTGAGTTTGTCACCATAGCTATTGGAGTTCGAGCTCAAGCTTGTGCCTTGGCCAAGCTAGATTTGAGCTCATAATCGTGGCCCATGAAGTTTGAACCTTGTGACCATGGACCGAATCTAGCATCTCATGGCGAGGGGAGAGGCGTCAAATGGTGATGTCACAAGGGGTCGTCTCAAGGATAGAGTTCTTGGATACCAAACCAAAGCTATCCCTACACCATATTTAGGCACCTTAAGCATCATGGATGAAGGAAGACCAGGGATGATTCCAAGTCTTAATGTGAAGATTAGTGTTCCCACTTTATTCGCCTTGCGGCTTATCAAGGGAGTTGAGAAGGATGAAGAAACCTAAACAAATTAATAAGGTTGGAGAGGGCTTTCACTCTCAACCATGGGCCACCCTTAGAATTCGTTGGTTTGTTTGCCCGGGCAGTGAACCATCAATCAAAACAAGGCAAGTCATTCAATTCATGATTAGGATTACCCGACCAAACACGGATTGGAATCATAATGACAAAAGGAAGGCGAAAGAAAATTATGAAGATTGTTGCATATGGATAGAATTGCACTTGGGATTCTACCTGAGAACTAGGGCTATGTCTTCAATGTCGGCCTGACGAGTGATAGAAATACCTTACGAGGGCTAATTTCCACTATTAATGGTCAATCAATTGACTTCCGACTGCACTCTACACTCTAGCTTTCTTTAATTCCGTTGGATTGCTTTGGATGCTTCCTGCTTTCAGTAAAGTAAGGACTATGCTTCTAAGCGGCATTAACATCAAAGAGAGGATTCGGTGGAAGTAGGGAAAAAAGCACAGTTGTAGTTCCGCTTTCACTAATAGTAGTTGAAAAGAGTAAAAAAAAATGGATCGAATGGCCAAACCTGGCTCCTAGTACGTACCGTTATTTACACCTATAACAGGACACCAATACCCTACCCTATTGGAGAGAAGCTCTAAGCACCACTGAACATGAGAGTCGAAAGACTTTTGCATCGGTCGTCTAGGTTCTAATCCGTATATCACCCGGGAACTCACTGTTGAAATTCCGGCAACTTGTTAAATTCCTTCTATTATATAATAGATCAGCCCTTATCAAGAACTCTCGCCAAATCACCAGCCTTCCTATTAGGCCAGAATGTACTACCACCGTGGTCATTCATTCCTATGCCAAGGCCGGAGGCATGGCAGATGCTAGAATAACGAACTAGTTTAGCCTATTTGGCATAAAGCTATTACATTCAGGTTTGGTTTGGTAAATAAATAGAAAATATGGAATCAAATCTGGAAATTAATTTCATTATTTAACAGCTAAGCGATTTCATAACTTAAGCTTTCCTTAACCAACCGATCTTTTTTCATAACATTAACCTACTTTTTTTCTTACTTTAGGCATAGGCCTTCGCCACTTCAAAGGGGAAACATGCTAATCGAAAGAATGGGGCTATTCTATTCAGGGAGGATGAAAGACAAAGAAATGGATTAGGGGCATGATGATCGGAGAAAGGAAGGGGCATGGTTGGTGTGTCACTTGGGTGGTGGGAGAACACCATGAACTGGTTTTCACTCCCTTTAGAAAAAGCGGAAGACTAAGACGAATCAGCCTTTCGGATAGTACGTGGGGTCTTCTACTTAGAATACGATAAGGATACCAGCAAAGGTGCAATAGGCTAGGTCTGGGATCGATCCCATCTAGCAAAGAAAGCAGTCACGCCAGAAAGAAGAAAGTCAAGCTTTCAAGCTGCCCTTATTCCATTCCTTCAACATCTGCAGAGCTAACCCCTGAAGTGATGTGACTGCAGGCCCAACATAGGATAGGTTGCAGCGCCCTTGATCAAACTCGAAATTTCATAAGAGAAGAAAGATCTCCGCGTAGAAAAGAAAGGAGAAATCGTTTTGATTCAAGGCAAGGTTGGAAGGAAGAAGAAGGCTTTTTTTTTTTTGGTAAGAAGAAGGCTTTTCAGCCTGAAGAAGGGAAGAGGGAAGACAAGATCCGATCCCCTTTTTGTAGCCTAGAAATGGATGAGGGAGCGCTCTCGGGAAAGCAACTGTCCTTGCTAAACTATACTCTTATCTCTCAAGCCAACCCGAATAAAGTTAGGGGGGAAATTCCCCAACAAGACTCCATATCCCCTTTTCAATAAAGCACACTTTGGCAGGCACCTATCCCTCCATTGAAGCATATGGCCAGACCCTCCTGATTATGTAGCTTGGCCTGGTGGGGGTGGAGGATAAGGTTTGTAGAAGAGTTTGGTTGTTTGAGGATTTGCAAGAAGAGGCAATTTGATTATTTCAAAGTTTAGAGGAAAATCGTGTTTTAAAAAGCATACGTATGGCTTTGGTAAAAAAAGAACCAAGTTATTCAATTTCAAATGCTCCAGTCGACCAAATTTATTACAAACTCAAAGACCCACGACTGCATAAAAGCCTTGCTTAGTAGAGAAGTGATTAAAGGGTTTAGCTCCCGACAGCAAGCCTAACTCCTGGCCTCGTTTCGCGTCATCCAGATGGACCCGACTGGCTTGCCGTCGAGGCAGATGGCCCGACAGTGAGGGTGGGGGGAGGACAGCGCCAGCGATGTAGGGCCAGGGCATCAGCGCACCTCGTATAAGGCTCCCACCTGCAGAAGGGGGCGAAATCCAGGTCGGCAGCCCACACATGAATTCATCGACTCAGAGAGTTGCCAAGGGCGGAGCAGGATTATGCTGCCGCCGTTCGCTTGAGGTCATTGCAAGTAAAAAACTCCTGGAAAAACTAGAAAGCCAAAAGAAAGGGAAAAAAAAATGCTATAGAACGGAGGAGCTACCTGGCCATGACAAGAATCTGTACCTTCCCTTCTTCAAATGAAAAATGACTAGATAAACTAGGGAGAAAAAAAATCCTAGCTTTGGTTATCGACTAATTATAACATCCTCTAACGATGTAAAACTTTTCCACAAGCGATCTTATCCACTGGTAATTTAATCATTAGAGATAGAATGGATAATTAAAATCCTTGAATCAACTATAGATTAGACTGTTTTATAAAGTTTTTTTTTTCTTTACACTTTACAATGACAATAATGTACGCTCTAGTTTTCCTCGATCATGTGCCAAATTTATGTGGTCCTATGACTGTCAAAAGAATCTAGGAGATTCTTGCTTTCTTAAGACATAACAAACATTTTATAAAGTCTTCTTGCTGTACAAACGAAGAAAGACGAAATAAGTCATTTCTCTGCCAAATTGAATGTTAAAATTTATATTGAGTTTGAGTTTATAAGTGAAAATTTGAATTCATGCAAGAGATTTCCTATTCAGGATGTAATGGAAAATCCAAATTCGGAGATCAAAAGCTTAATATGAAAGGCCAAATTGGACTAAACTTGCCCAAAAAAAAAAAAAAAAAAAAAAGGAAAATCACATATGGTGCTGATAACATGTCAAGAATCGACATCAGTAGAGAGACGGCTGAACACGACCACGTCCCTCGTCCTCCCTTTGAGCACTTGATACTTCCTCAGCACCCCCTCCTTCCTGAACCCGGCCTTCTCCAGCACCCTCTGCGACGCCTTGTTCTCCACGTCCACGATCGCCTCCACCCTCTCCAGCTCCGGCCTTGCGCTGAACGCCTCCGCCACCGCTGCCCTCGCCGCCTCGGTCGCAATCCCCCTCCCCCAGTACCCTGAGGCCAGTGCGTAGCCCAGCTCCCCCCGGCAGGCATCCGCCGGGGACTCATTCCGGGTCACCGAGACTTGCCCCACCGGCCTGCTGTCGACACAGATTGCCTGGAAGTAAGGGTGGGGGAGGACGGTGCCAGCGATGTAGGCCAGGGCGGCATCGCGGCTCGTGTAGGGCTCGAACCTGCAAAAGTGGGCAACGTCGGGGTCGCCGGCCCACGCCATGAAGTCGTCGACATCTGAGAGCTTCAGAGGGCGGAGGGAGATTACGCTGCCGCCACTGCCGGAGGAGGTGCGGGGGGTTTGTTGCTCCTGCTCCTCCATCGGAAGATCGAGAGTGGTGAATGGGCGCGGTCGTTGATGCGATGACGGTGGTAGATGAAGTTGCGGAGAGGTTGGGAATCGAGGTCAAGGTCAACGGAATCGATGAGGTCACGGACTGGTCGAAGATGGGGACTTTAGAGAGTATAATAAAAATCCAAGAAATGAAAGATTCTTCCTTGTTTCAAGAATTGCTGCTGCTGGACGAGAAACGATGAATTTTATTAAGATTTATACGAACATCGTGGGCGAAGACAGAAGAGGCGGGTCAGTAGGAATCTTGGTAATGCAACGCAAGCGCCAAACTCTAAGTCAAGCAAGAAAACTATAAAATGGGAAGCTTGCTGCTTTGACAAGATTCTATCCCTTTCCTTCTTCCCCGAAAAAAAAAACTTGAAAATCTTTTTCTGTAAAATCCTAGCTTTGATTGTCGAGTAAATATCACATTTTTTACCAGTGCCCAAAAAAAAGAGAGAAAGTTTCTACTAGCGACTTTATTCATTGCAGATTTGATCATTAACGAGAGACTAGGTAGTTAAAACTCTCAAATTAGATATAGATTAAACTCTCATGTACAATTTTCTTTACACTGATGGTGGTATGTGTTCTAATTTTCCTTGATTATGTGCCAAAATCATTTAGTCCCGTGACTTTCAAAAGGGTCTAGAAGATTCTAGCTATTCAAAACATAAAGAACATCTTGTAAATCCATCGTTCCCAATGAATGAATAAAGACAATAAAATTATGTTTCCAATCCGATATTAGAATAGTGTTGAATTTGAGCCCCTTAAGCGAAAGTATAATTTCATATAGGAGATTTGCTATTTGGGATGTCCGATCTTTATCCAAACAACATTCGATTTTGAAAATTAAAGACCTACAAGGAAAGTCCAAATTGGACTAAGTTCCCTATCAAAACAAGGAACTAACTTTACTCATTGGATCTAAAATTCAGCCACAAGGTTTTCAATTTTTGTTGGAGACATATATCTATATTCAATCATTAGTTTTGGTCTTCATGTCGTCTGTGCAGAGATAAGTGTTTGAACATATAAATTTTATGGTAAGATTTGTGAGCTCCTTTGTAGAATTAAGATATAATTATTGTGGGGGCTAAATACTATATAAATTATTAGGTATAATTAAAAACTGAAAAATACATTGAGTTTTTGAGTAGCTTGAATATGATTGTAATTTATATTTTATTGCTTAATATATAGTGGAATCTTATACTATTAACCTGTGGAGTAGGTCACATCCATCGAACCATATAAATTTGGTATTCAAATTATATCATTTTTATGCTTATAATCATGTTCAAATGCTTGCATTTCGCAACAAAGATTGAATGTGTTGTGGTCTATTAGTTCCATGGCGAACGTATCTTATTCCAAATACTCTGAAATTATGTAAGAAATACCTTTATTCATCATCATAAAAATAAAGTAGCCAACGAGGGATGTGAACTTGTTTGTGTTTATGGATGCATGAAATAGCTAAAACATAACATGTCTTGTAATCGATTTAACCAAGGCATCATGGTCGAAATCAAAAGTATGACATGACTGATGAAGGTGTGCACGATGCTCAGGTACGTAAAATAGGACAGGAAACCATGTGAGTAACCTCATCGTTCGACCTTGACCTCATCGTTCGACCCAAAAAAAAAAATAAAGAAAAAGAAAGAAAGAAACCTGATCTAGGAAATAAAAAAAAAAAAACTCCAATAGTGAGCAGCAGAAGATGAACCAACCTGCCAAAATTTCCAATACAATCTATCCAATCGAGCAATTTATCACAAGCCCAAAAGCGCAGAAACTACATTTCAAATTACCAACCTAGGTTTCCAGGCAAATGGATGACAATGCCAATACCAACATTCATGCAGAATATATATCAAGAATCTTAATCAGTAGAGAGACGGCTGAACATGAATGCATCCCTTGTCCTCCCTTTGATCACGACGTACTTCCTCAGCAGCCCCTCCCTGGTGAATCCGGCCTTCTCCAGCACCCTCTGCGACGCCTTGTTCTCCGCGTACACGATCGCCTCCACCCGCTCCAGCTCCGGCCTCTCCCCGAACACCTCCGCCACCGCCATCCTCACCGCCTCCGCCGCGATCCCCCTCCCCCAGTAGCCCGAGCCCAGCGCGTAGCTCAGCTCCCCCCGGCAGGCCTCCATCCTGTCCTCGTTCCGCGTCACCGAGAGGGACCCGACCGGCCTGCCGTCGAGACAGATGGCCCGGAAGTAAGGGTGGGGGAGGGCGGTGCTGGCGATGTAGGCCAGGCCGTCGTCGCGGCTCGTGTAGGGCTCCCACCTGCAGAAGCGGGCGACTTCCGGGTCAGTGGCCCACACCATGAAGTCGTCGACGTCAGAGAGTTGCAGAGGGCGGAGGGAGATCTTGCCGCCGCTGCCGCTGCTGCTGCTGCCGCCGCCGCCGCCGGAGGTGGGGACGGTTTTCTGCTTCTGCTCCGCCATTGGAAGATCTCGAGGGAGGTGAACGGGGGTTTGATGTGGGCGATGAGATGATAACAACTTCTTTAGGGGAAGGTAGAGAGGAAGGGTGTGGTCATGTCAGATGCATTGAGATCGACGGTGATGATGGTAGAAGAAGTTGTGGAGGATCTTGGGAATTAAGGTTAAAGGTGGATGGAAATCAATGAGGTCGGGGAACTGACCACAGATAGTACATCGTACATATCTGGTGGCGATGTGTGTGGACGGTGGTGCGCGGTGGAGGGGACATGGGGTCTTGGGTGATGGAGAGCCACGCCTCCAGCGAAGGTTTGGTAGCATGGAGATTTGCAAAAGGGGGTAATTTGCTTTTTCAAGGTGAAGTTGGGTTTTATGGTCAAGTCAACCTGGATTGATTAAAATTAGTCATTAAGGAATATCTAGGGCTGATAAAGATGAATAGCAGATGGTCGGGCAACAATTAATTATTGACCAATTCTTGTATGTCTTGGTTTCGAGAAGTCATGATAAGTCTCGCATGGAGCTTAGGGCGTTGGATCATTATACTTAACAGAGTAAGCAATCTCCGAGAGAATAGATCAAGATCAACCATATGTTATTAAGGCTCGTTGTGCAGAATTGTTTATATGAGAAGGAAATTCCAATGAATTGATATCTCCATCCACCCAACTTTATCATCACTTGAGAAGTTGTAGTCATTTCGATTCTATTTTTGTAGAAAATTGTACATGATCGTTACTTTCAATGGAAAAAAAGCTTAGGCTGCACTCGATAATCAGGATCTTATTATGTGTTCAATGTCTGCTCAAGATTAGGGGTGAGGAGTTCTAGATTTCATACAGGTTCCACCTGAAACCTAAAATTGAAACCTACCTATTGGAATAGATTTCTCGTTTTTTGAAACCTAAAACATATTTTGCATATCTTAAAATATGGAAGTTATTCTGTTACAAGTTCTAGGATACTTTCAAGGTCTATTGAAGTTCTACTTTTATTATTAATTAAACGATTGTAATGAATCATTACATTTAATAACCATCACTTGCTGATATAGTTCACTAACTATGACTTATATTTGGATACATGAAAAATACGAAACATTAATAAAGTAAAAATTTTAGTCATAAAATGGAAGCTCGAAGGAGTGGTTTCAATTATACATTCATCATCAAACGCCATGAAATACCGCATGATCGCTAGAAGACATAAACCAAAAAAGATTAAAAAAAAAAAAAAGATAAATATTCCTAGTTCTCGATTACAGGTTTTAAATTTAAGGTTTCAAGTTCCACCAATTTAGAATTTGGAACCTACAATCAAAACAGGTTCTCCAATTTTTTGAACCTAAAATCTACATTGCATATCTTATCTGGAATCAAACAAACTCTCATTGATTCGGTTCTCAAGTTCCAGGTTTTACATCAACAAATATTGATTAAAATTAGTTGTTAAGGAAAAAGAATCTTTGGACATGCTATGCAAGAAGCACCTCGCTTCGAGGAAATCAACCTTGTGAAAACTCGAGTACAGTAAGGTGGTCGGGCACGAAGTGATTTTCTGGCCAATTCCTACATCTCTTGGTCTAGACTCTAGAGCAAGACGCATCGGTAGAGAGAGTCCGATATATCTCTCTCGTGGAGCATCAGGCCTTCGATCACAGGACATCATGAGGTGTGCAAGCTCCGAGTAAGTCGCCCCGGATCATAAAATGTGAAACATTTGTTAGAGGTGAAAAAATTTGACTGCAGAGGGTCTGGCCATGAGTACATTGTCGACGTTGCAGATCAATCAGCTGATCATCCTGAAGTCTTGCTCCCATGAATTCGCAGTACTTCATTTATGTTTTTGGACCAAACTTGCATAAAATGGCAGCAAGGGTTGACTGCCGGCGAACTCTCTAGATATCATCTTAAGAATACCATACTCGTAGTCGGAATGTCTCATTTGGGTTGCAACTATTGGTGCTCATTTCAAGCAAATTCATCACCGCTCCATCGAGTCAGAGGAAAAGCGAAGTGAATCCCTACACCTGGCCTAGAAGCAAAACTTACTCAGGACATGCATAAACATAAAGTCTTTCATCTCATGAGAAACATCATCCAAAGAATTTTCAAAAAGTTTTTTTTTTTCAAATTTCAGTCATGTCATGTAGACCCAAGTTGTAAGATTCAATTGTTTTGATTTGAATTATTTGGATGATGCCTTATATATATATATATAAAATCAAACCACAAAAGAGTAGTAGCAAACCGGTGGAAATGTTAGTTTTATTTGTGTATTACTTTCAAAGACCAGGGTGGACGAAATCACATTTGGTGGCGATTGGAGAGCGTGGAACATCATCAATTCTTCTGTCATGGTTCCTTCTTAGCTTGGACCATGGCCCTTGTAAATCACTATATTATGCTTGTATGTTGACCAGAATGTGCGGCCCCCGCTGTCGAGTGTCACGGTCTGGGCCGTTGGCGCAATTCAAAAGGACTGCACGGTACGTACAATCCTCAGTCATGAGCAGCTGACTTGAGCAGCGCAGCGTCCCAATGCCAAGGCACATGCACAGTCCACAAGATCGTGTGTAAGAAAGAAAGACCGGCCAATTTGACCGGCAGGAGCCCTACCTAATTTAAGCCCGGACCGACTGTTCTGCATGGTTAGCCCAACCTGGCCTAGAGGGGTAAGCCCATTATTCCTCACTTCCAGGAAGATGAAGCTATGCAGCTCTTTCAACAACACCAACCCATCAAGAGGGACAGTACTCTTAGCGTTACCAGCGCTAAGCTTAGAGCTTAGGGAATTTCAGATGAGGATGGAGCAAAGGACCTTGATTGACTTGAAGAGGAAAGCACGGCGGACTCGCCCTGAGGAAGCGTGACGTTCGGTTGTAGTCTGAGTCTGGCATTCGATCAATCTCCCCAAATGTTATGCAGATGAAAGCAAAGGATTGAAGAGACGACAGGAAGTTGAGGAAGATCGGAAAAAGTAAATAGTGTGCATGGGAACCTACTTCAGGAGGCCCCACACATAGGCATAATTGGACCATGGAGATGCGATAGTTTGAGAGAAATCGACGGTCGAGGGCGGCGTGAAAATCCATTAAATTGGACGTTGGAGATGAAGAGACAAAAAGCATTGTCCCCTCTGTCAATTACATCTGCAGTTGACTGTCCAAATTAAACTTAAGAAGTCCAATGGTTGGGAAAGGATGACGATTTAGTTTTCTTGGCACGTTCCACGTAGTTTTTGAGATTAAAATGGGAGACATGACAAGGAAGTTTTTGAAGTTACCCAATGGTGGGCTCCACATGACAAAAGAAACCAAATTCGCCGGCGGGATTATCCCATCGAGATGTCATATATCCCGATGGTGTTGTCGAAATCAAACTTTTGACACAATCGATGACCGTGCGCTAGATGTTTAGGTTAGATAAAGTTAGAAGAACCAAGCTGCCACATTTCAAGTACGATTCATCCAATTCCACAATTTATAACAAACTCAAAAGTGCACGATACCGGATTTATAATTACGTACGATGTTTTCGAGGCAAACACATGACAATTCTAAAAAAGTCGATTTCTGCACTACAAATGGGAGCAACGTTCAAGCTGATTGCTGAATATATCAAGAATCGTCATCAGTAGCGAGACGGCTGAACATGACGGCATCCCTGGTCTTCCCCTTGAGCACGAAATACTTTTTCATCACCCCCTCCCTCCTGAACCCGGCCTTCTCCAGCACCTTCTGCGACGCCTTGTTCTCCACGTCCACCACCGCCTCCACCCTCTCCAGCTCCGGCCTCGCCCCGCCGAACACCTCCGCCACCGCCAGCCTCACCGCCTCCGTCATGATCCCCCTCCCCCAGTAGCCCGAGCCCAGCACGTAGCCCATCTCCCCCCGGCAGGCGTTGCTCGCGACCTCGTTCCGCTCCACCGAGACGGCCCCGACCGGCCTGCCGTCGAGGCAGATGGCCCGGTGGTAAGGGTGGGGGAGGACGGTGCCGGCGATGTAGGCCAGGGCGTCGTCGCGGCTCGTGTAGGGCTCCCACCGGCAGAAGCGGGCGACGTCCGGGTCGGTGGCCCACACCATGAAGTCATCCACATCAGAGAGCTGCAGAGGGCGGAGGGAGATCGCGCCGCCGCTGCTTCCGCCCGAGGTGGGGGCGGCTTGTCGGTCGTGCACCTCCATCGGAAGATCTCGAGTGCGAAGAACGGGCGTCGATGTCGTTGACGAGACGATGATGAACTTCTTGGAGAGAAGATGAGAGGAAGGGCGTTCTTATACATATCAGATTTCGTCGAGATCCATGGCGATGATGGCAGGAGAAGTTGCGGAGAAGCTGGGAGTCAAAGGTCAAAGTCGATGGCGACTTTTTGAGTGGAGGGCAAGGAATAGAATGCGTGGTAGTGACGTGGCATGGAGGGGGACGGCCATGGGATGGGCCCCACAAATTCGCCAGCCGCCAGAAAGGGAGGCTAAAAGGTGGTAATATATCATGTCCCCGCGTGATTAGCAAGTCTCACTTTGCATTCCTTGCCCGTGTGGAACAACTAGATTCAACACGACACAAACTCGGAATCGACGTGATCTAACGGTTTACATACATGTTAATTAGTACTCGTCCTAAGGCGATTGGCCAAGAACTAAAATTCAACCTCAAGGATCACGGTTAGTACTTGAGCAATTCCTCCCCCAGTGCATTGCTCTTAAAATGGTATTTTTAATACCGAATTTTTTTTTTATGATCCTGGCTTTTTTGGGGCAGCAGCAAAATTATCTTATGGCACGGTGATATCCGATCAAAATCAATCATTGAAAGGGTTGGGGATTAAATAGAGAAGCCAAACCGTGAGCCAAAGATCTGTGCGAGACTTGAAAGGACCATGCAAAGGTGCCTCAGCTACGACTGGACCACTTTGGCCATGACAAAACAGCAAGTGGATTCACTTGAGATTAACATGATAACTTGATTTTGGAGAAATTACCAAAAAAGTCTTAAATATATTGTATTATATCAATTCACCCATAATCCTTTTAATGAATTGCCAATTTAGTCTTTACAGCCAATTTTGATTGAGAATCATTGATATAAATGCCAGCAATACCGCATAGGACAACGGGTGCTGATGTAGAAATTTGTAAAAAATTTTTTTTATAATTTATAATATTATTTTTTCCTCTATTTCTTTTTTTTTTCCTTTTTTTTTTTCCTACAAAAGTCCGGCAGGGCAGAACCTTTAGAGTTGAGATTGGTCGCGAGAAGTATGACGCTGCGACCAAATTCAATTTGGCCTCGAGAGATATACTTCTTGCAAACCCTACCCTAGAATTTGGTCGCAAGAATTTTTATTTCTTGCATCCGAATATGAGTTCATCGTTAGAAGTACTTTCGAATCATTATATCCTTCATCCCTTTTAACAACCAACTTCGATTCAACTCTTCTAGCAGTCAACTTTAGGCTTCTAGCCATCAAACGATTTTGGTTGCTAGAGATCCATCTTTGAAAAACCCTCGTTGGTCGCACTCCGGTTTGGCCTCCCGCCTTTCGTTGGACGCTAGAAGTTCTCACTATTGTATGCATAATGCAATACCGTTTGTTGTAACCACTAAAATTAAACTTAAATAATAATTTTGAGAAAGCAATAGCATTTCTAATAATGACCGAGTCAAAAAATATATTGAATGAATTTCCTTAACGAGTAAAGACGTCCGAATTACAACCGAAAATAGATTTTCAAAATTGCTATAAAATTTTAATAGAGTTAGCCAAGAGGTGAGTTACGGATAATCGAATCTCCTTAAGGCGCTACTTCTCCCAAGATATGACACCTCAAACCTTTTTGTATTAGCACTATGCAAAGATAACTTAATCAAACTTTTTCCCGAACTGGCACGTCTCATGGATGACTACTTATGAACTAAAGAAACTTGTCTTTTTAAAGACAAAGAAAACTACTATAGAGAACTGAAAGGATATGAACTAGAGAGTCATGTGAGTTATGCTCACACTTGTTACGCCATAAACTTATAATTATGACATTTCCCCCACATTAATAAATTAAAAAATATTTTTTTTAACTTGAAGAATTCTAAGTGTGCCTATGGAAGTACACTATGTTGTGGTAGGTAGTTTTCGCTCTGAACCTTCTTTAATGAAAGCCTGTCAAACTTAAGTAATGAATTAACAAACAATGTTTAACCTTCTTTAATGAATTAGCATATATATATATATATATTTGAAGAATTCTAAGTACACTGTATCATGATAAATAGTTTTCGCTTTGAACCTTCTTTAATGAAAGCATGTCGAACTTACTTAACTAGTCAATGAATTAAGCCTTAAACCGCTAGTTGTTTGTATAAGCCCAAACAATAGACCTCACATAAAGTCTTTCCGGTTCAAAATTGGTTCTCAGTTGTGTTCATTCTTTCGGCCTTCAACCTCTTTGGATTCATACTTGCTTTTGAAAATCTAGCATAGTGACAGGCAACAAGTGACCATCAGGCAATGATGAGAAGGAATGATAAAAAGAGTTTATATTTCTCAATTTTATTCAAGGTATAGAATAGTTAAACATTTTAACTTCTAATTTCTGGTCCAAATCTATTTCTGGAGCAAAAATTTGTTCTAAAAATAGAAAAATGAAATTACATTACCGAATGAATTTATATTCCAAACTTGTTTCGGGAAATAGAAAAACAGATAAATAGAGAAATATAATAGTTATCATGAGCTCCCTTGCTCCTTCAAAGTTCAACTTCTTCAGCCTCAACTTAATCATTCTCAAATTCTATTCAAAATCTCTTATAAAAAGGTTCATTCCCATTTTTTTCCAGTAGGATATGCATCCACAAAAAAATTAGCATCCCTTGAATCTAGGATACTATCGACATCGATTTACACATTTTCAGATTTGTAAACTAAAATATGTATGCGCTACCTATTTGAGCATAATTGATGAATATATGATCCATTATTTTAAGTCCTGACTAAGTTTGTTTAGGAGGAGGAATCACCACATTGACTACCCCCCTTCAAAAATTTGTATGATAATAACACTCCATTATATAACTCATATGAAGTCTAACCCATCTTCTACCTTATTAAGAATATGGTTTGTAGTTAGAATTGCCTCCCTCACAGGCATAGAATAAGATCTTCAAGGTTCATTTCTTTTCATTTGTGCTTCAAACAACTTTTAAAGTTTGAGCAGCCCGAATGCAACTTCCTAATGATGTTTGCCACTTGGAATGATTCACTTAATGACATTCACTCAACAAAAATGTCGTTCAGAATTATTTGCAATTGCTAAACCTAACTCATCACAGTTTTAGAATCCACCATCTTGAAGTCTAGAAATTTGGCACCACAAATTTCTTAATGCTTGCATCCTCTGTCTTGTATTTATTTTCTAAGGACTCCCATAACTATTTGGTAGTTCCAATGTTACAATAAACATTATATAGGGAATCTACTAAACAATTAAGGATATAATTTAGGTATAAGAAGGGAATGTGCTTCCAAGCCTTCAATGCCCCAAGCATTGTGACATCTCACTCATATGGACTAATTACATGGCACACCTCTAATAAGTACTTGACTAGATTTTATGTAGTTAAATTGAGGAAAATCTTCTACTACCACTACTTAAAGCCCACACTAGTGAATTTCTCCAGTTTTTCATTTGATGTAACTAGAGGTGGTAACATTAAAGTACGCAAAGTCCATTGAACCATCCCTCGAGAAATGGAACAGCCATGTGACTTGTACTCATACATAAATGTTCTTGACTTGAAAGTGCATGGCATTTGCTATCATAAAACCAAGCCCCAAGGTCTGAACCTCTCCAACAGTAGTGGTTGAATCAACCATAGTAATGTCACCAGAAACATCATGGACATTATTGGGTACTTAATAATTATTGTTGTATGCATACTAACTCCAAGAAAGCGATAATAAATTTAATAATAAATAAATATATTGAATGAATTTTCTTAAAGAGTAAAGATGATTGAATTACAAACCAAAATAGACTTACCAAATTGCTATAAAATTGTAATAGAATTCTTGCCAATGGTGCTTTGCAAATTTACGAATTGATACCTCCTAGATTACAACACCTTGAACCATTACTCGTATCACTATGCAAACAGGACTCAATCAAACTTTTTCTTGAATTGGCACACCTTGAGCATGACTACTTATGAATTAGAGAGACACATCTTCTTGAAGACAAAGAAAGTTACTACAGAAAACTAGAAGGACATGAATCAAAGTTCTGTTGGTTATGCTCGAGCCCTTAACCCATACTTCAAACACTCATGACCATACAAATCTTATTGAATTTTTTGGTTGGCGAGAGACTGCTTTTCTTTTTCTTTTTCTTTTTTTTGTTAGTGAAATATGGATCTTATCGCCTTCCTTATGTTATTATTACCAAAATTTTGGTAGGAACATGTCTAACAAGTCGAATTACAAAATAAAAAGACCGTTGAGTCTTTTTTTTCTCTTTGGCCCTGCTGTTGACGTTGAGTGCGTTCATTGGTGAGGCCGTCGAGTCTTTTTTTTCTTTGGCGGTGCCGTGGATTACGGTAGATAGTCAACGAAATTTTTTTTTCTATAAGATTGGGAAACAATCCAGTACGAGGAATTACATATATAATAAGGTTCATATATTATTAGATCGAATAATAAATATCCCATGAAAATATACTGATGATGGATTGTTAGATAATATTATACTCAAGCCATTATTGGGAAGCGTGGAGCATGTGGCCTCAACTTAATCATTCTCAAATTGTATTTTCCAAAATCTCTTCTAAAAGGTTCATTCCCATCTTTTTCCCTAGGATATGCATCCACAAAAAATTTAGCATCCTTTGAATCTAGGATAGTATTGACATCGATTTACACATTTTCAGATTTGTGAACTAAAAATATGTATGCGCTACCTATTTGAGCATAATTGATGAATATATGATCCATTATTTTAAGTCCCGACTAAGTTTGTTTAGGAGGAGGAATCGCCACATTGACTACCCCCTTCAAAAATTTGTATGATAATAACATTCCATTATATAGCTCATATGAAGTCTAACCCATCTTCTACCTAGGTGTCAAAAACCGAACCAAACTAAATTGAAAAATTCAATTTTTTTGATTTGGTTTTCATTAAGTTCGGTTCTCATAAAAAACCAAATTTTTTTTTATCGATTTGGTTTTTTATCGATTAACCGAACTGAACCGAACTAACAAACCGATAATAGCTTATTTCTTGAAAATGAAAAATTTAAACAACAGAAAAAAAAAAAAAAAAAAAAAGACAAATGCAAAAATTGAAAATGAAAGATGAAAACTAAAAACCGAAAAATCGAACTAAACCGAATTGAGTTCGGTTCGTATTCGGTTCGGTTTAAAAGTTTTTCCTAACGGTTCGGTTTGGTGCAGCTTTTCAAAAAAACCGAACTAAATCGAACCGTTGACACCCCTACTTCTACCTTATTAAGAATATGGTTTGCAGTTAGAACTGTCTCCCTCACAGGCATAGACTAAGATCTTCAAGGTTCATTTCTTTTCATTTGTGCTTCAAACAACTTTTAAAGTTTGAGCAGCCCAAATGCAACTTCCCAATGATATTTGCCACTTGGAATGATTCACTTAATGACATTCCCTCAACAAAAATGTCGTTCAGAATTATTTGCAATTGCTAAACCTAACTCATCACAGTTTTAGAATCCACCATCTTGAAGTTCAGAAATTTGGCAACCACAAATTTCTTATTGCCCACATCCTCTGTCTCGTATTTATTTTCTAAGGACTCCCATAACTATTTGGTAGTTCCAATGTTACAATAAACATCATATAGGGAATCTACTAAACAGTTAAGGATATAATTTAGGTATAAGAAGGGCCGTGCTTCCAAGCCTCCAAAGCCCCAAGCATCGTGACATCTCGCTCATATGGACTAATTACATGGTACACCTCTGATAAGTACTTGACTAGATTTTATGTAGTTAAATTGAGGAAAATTTTCTACTACCACTACTTAAAGCCCACACTAGCGAATCTCTCCAATTTTTCATTCGATGTAACTAGAGGTGGTAACATTAAAGAAGGCAAAGTCCATTGAACCATGCCTCGAGAAACAAAACCATATAACATTTGGCATGTACTATTTTGAAAAGTAGTCTCATGCACATCAGCCATGTGACTTGTACTCATACACAAATGTTATCGACTTAAAAGTGCATGGCATTTGCTATCATAAAACCAAGCCCCAAGGTCTGAACCTCTCCAACAATAGCGGTTGAATCAACCATAGTAATGTCTCTAGAAACATCATGGACATTATTGGATACTTAATAATTATTGTTGTATGCATAATAACTTTGAGAAAGCGATAACAAATTTAATAATAAATAAATATATTGAATGAATTTTCTTAAAGAGTAAAGATGATTGAATTACAAATCAAAATAGACTTACCAAATTGCTATAAAATTGTAATAGAATTCTTGCTAATGATGCTTTGCAAATTTACGAATCGATACCTCCTAAATTACAACACCTTGAACCATCACTTGTATCACTATGCAAATAGGACTCAATCAAACTTTTTCTTGAATTGGCACACCTTGAGCATGACTACTTATGAATTAGAGAGACACATCTTCTTGAAGACAAAGAAAGTTACTACAGAAAACTAGAAGGACATGAATCAAAGAGTTATGTTGGTTATGCTCGAGCCCTTAACCCATAATTAAAACACTCATGACCATACAAATCTTATTGAATTTTTTGGTTGGCAAGAGACCGCTTTTCTTTTTCTTTTCTTTTCTTTTTTTTGTTAGTGAAATATGGATCTTGTCGCCTTCCTTATTTTTTTATTACCAAAATTTTGGTAGGAACATGTCTAACAAGTCGAATTACAAAATAAAAAGACCGTTGAGTCTTTTTTTTACTCTGACCCTGCTGTTGACGTTGGTGCGTTCATTGGTGAGGCCGTCGAGTCTTTTTTTTTTCTTGGCGGTGCCGTGGATTACGATAGATAGTCAACGAAATTTCTTTTTCTATAAGATTGGGAAACAATCCAGTACGAGGAATTACATACATAATAAGGTTCATATATTATCAGATCGAATAATATCCCATGAAAATATACTGATGATGAATTGTTAGATGATATTATATTCGAGCCATTATTAGGAACCGTGGAGCATGTGGCCTTTGAGAGGGGCAGGAGGGAGTGAAAGAAACAAGAACAAAAAGCCGTGGACGAACAAGGGATCGATCAAAGGCAAAGAGCAGAGGGCGTTTGAGAACGTTAAGATAAAAAGAAGGGGCACGTCGCTCCCAAGATCGCCATCCTCGCACTTCGACACGAGTTGGATCGGTGAATACTACGTACGAACGAGCATCCCAGTTGGAAGTTCGAGCAGAGGGAGACAATGACAGTCGACGAGGATGCGCAGCCTGTCGTTATCGACAATGGAACTGGGATGGTTAAGGTGTGCATCATCCTGGCCATAGCTTTGATTGGAAATGACATGATTGTATTACGTTTTTGTTCTTTAGTTCCAACCGAATTAACTCGCTCAAGTGGCGTTCCGCGTTTTCATGCCTCGCGTGTTGTGGGTCGTATTGTTTAGGCTGGAATTGCCAGAGGTGATTGTCCAACAGCAAACTTCCCGAGTGTCGTCGGTCGTCCAAGATACCCCGGCGTCATGGTCGGTACTGGGAAAGATGCCTATGTAGGGGACGAGGCCATGTCTAAAAGGGGCGTTCTCACCTTGAAGTACCCTATCAAGCACGGAGTAGTCGTGGACTGGAACGATATGCAAAAGATATGGCATCACACCTTCTACAATGAGCTCCGCGTCGCTCCCGAAGAACATCCGGTGCTCCTGACCGAACCACCTCTCAACCCGAAATCCAATAGGGAGAAGATGACGCAGATCATGTTCGAAACCTTCAACGTCCCTGGATTGTACGTCGCCATACAAGCCGTACTCTCCCTTCATGCCTCTGGTCGTACTACAGGTTCGTGGTGATTAATTGCAAGAACATTTATATTCCAGAAAGAATACTGATACCGAGTTAAGGATTTGAAGAGTGATGTTTTGTATTTTCATCGTGGAAAGTGTTAGGATGCTTCAACATCAGATAATTAATATGGTGTACAACAGTTAATATCTTCTAGTTGGTTCATAACTTATTGACTTAAAATTGTGAGTGAAAATGTGCATGCTCCCAACAGAAAGGATAAGACATGTTTGTATTGGGGCATCATTAAAGTGCTTTACTTTCAGACTTGCTTTATTTATAGCTACTTGGCTCTTAATGAGGGAATTATCTGTTTTTATCCAGGCGTCGTGTTGGACTCTGGCGATGGAGTTAGCCACGTCGTCCCGATCTATGAAGGCTACTTACTGCCACACGCAGTCCGCCGGGTCGACCTCGCCGGGCGTAACGTGACGGATTATCTGATGACACTCTTGAGGGAAAGAGGATATTCACTCACGACTACGGCAGAACGTGAAATTGTTCGCGACCTGAAGGAGAAGCTCGCATACGTGGCCCTCGACTACGACGAGGAGCTCAGAACTGCCTGCAGGAGCTCGGCAATCGAGAAAAGCTACGAGTTGCCCGATGGAAAGGTCGTGACCATCGGAGAAGAGCTCTTTCAATGCGCCGAAGTCCTGTTCCAGCCGTCGCTCATCGGGATGGACGAACCCGGGATTCACAAGACCATATACGATTCGATCCAGAAGTGTGACATCGACTTCAGGAGAAACCTGTACGGGAGCATTGTGCTTAGCGGCGGATCGACCATGCTTCGTGGAATGGCCGAACGCATGCGTAAGGAGATGGCCAATCTTATCCCTCCGACAATCAAATTTAAGGTGGCGGATCCTCCGGAAAGAAGTTTCAGCGCTTGGGCCGGAGGATCCGTGCTTTGCTCCCTCGGCCGAAATGAAAAGGTACGGAAAAATGTCGGCTCAAGTCTTTATTGTTTCGGAGGTTATGCAACTTCTCTCTACTCTTGTCATCACCGTCGTGTTGTGTCACTCCATCGTTCAAGTTTTAGCTGTTTCAAAAGCTATGCAACTTCTCTCTATTATTGTCGTTACCATCATGTCACCCCGTCGTTGTGTCTTTACTAGGCCGTGATCCGCACAATGCCTCGGACATAAAAAAAAATATCTAGTAATTACTTATGAAATAACATTGCCTAAACAGACTCAAAAAGGTTCCGAAAACTGTCGGCTCAAGTCTTAATTGTTTCGAAAGCTATGCAACTTCTTTTTATTCTTATTGTCGCAGTCATGTCACACTGTTGTTGTATCTTTACGAATCCGTGATCCGCACAATAGTTTGGACATAAAAGAAAAGTCCACTAATTACTCATGAAATAACATTGCCTCGACGAATTCAAAAAGATACCAAAAAATGCTGGCTCAAGTCTTCGTTGTTTTGAAAGCCATGCAACTTCTCACTAGTCTTGTCGTCATCATCTTGTCACCCTGTCGTTGTGTCTTTACTTGGCTATTATTTGCACAACAGTTCGGACATAAAATAAAAGTCTACTAATTACTCATGAAATAACATTGCCTAGACGGATTCAAAAAGGTATCGAAAAATGTCAGCTCTCAAGTCTTAGTTGTTTTGAAGGCTATGCAACTTCTCTCTATTATCGTCGTCACCGTCATGTCACCCCGTTGTTGTGTCTTTATTAGGCCGTGATCCGCACGATAGTTCGGACATAAAAGAAAAGTCTACTAATTACACATGAAATAACATTGCATGTAGCGAGGTAGAAGTGCCTTATCATAACACATTAGGATGATAGGCAGCATCATCGCTGTTTCCTTGTTGGACTTGATCTTTTTCGTTGTACCTATTCCTGAGTTGAAGCAAGAATGAGCGCTTGAGAGTAGCGGGATTGTAGTACTCTCGTTTCGTTCTGAGGGTTTTGAAATTATTTGGATGCAGATGTGGATAACAAAGGCAGAGTACGACGAGTATGGCGCGTTCATCGTTCACAGAAAGTGCTTCCAGAGTTTATGAGGTTACGATGGGGTTTTGCATCGTCGGATCATGCCGCGAGGCGTTATCATCTGCTTATTTTGCTTTTGGTTCGTGCTTATGGGATGTTGTTTTGATGTATAGTGTTGTATTTTGCGATTACTACTCTCCAGTCTCTCGTTTCTCTTTCAGAGATCATGAACGATCTCCTTGCCTTTAAAAAAAATTAATAGATTGTGGAAGTTTTCTCAAGGCGACCTCGAGTTGATGCATACATGAATAGTGACAATTTGAATGGATGAGCAAATTACATATCATAGTCATTATGGAGATGATGCTAAAGTCTAATCCCTAGAGAAGAGCCCAAAAAAGAAATACAATCAGTATACACTTCTTCTCATTTAAGTTCTTAAAGTCTAAATATTGTACATTTGGATTCATTTTCTCCTTCAATAACAAAAGGGATATTACCACTAAAAATACACTTATGATAGATCTATCCTTGTAACCTTTGTCAAATATCCCTATAAAATGGCTACCACAAAACACACACGGCAAGCAACTAGCCTGACGTGGATCCAACATGAAAATTTAACATATTGCTCTTTAAACAATGTTATGGGGAAGACAAATCTAAAGAAAATGAATTGATATTAGGAATTAGGACAAAATCGAATATACCCCTCCTATCTCTATAAATCACCAAAATGTTAGGGCAAAATTGGGGTAAAATTAGGCATTTGAGCATATTTCCAAAACGTGGGAAAGCTGGAAGCTTTTGGAGAAGGTAAGAATAGAGGAGAGTTGCTACTCATCAAGAGGATGCTCGATGGAGATATGGTGAGGGAGAACGTACCAGGTTTGATAGAATCTTCGCTCAAGAATGAGCATTCCTATGGACTTGGCCTGTTCCATGATGAAGCTTACGAGGAGAAATGTTCCCAAAATGGCCAAAGTTTCATGACTCTTTACAAGATCCTCTCTTCCTTGTAAGACTGATCCATCAAACGAGATTGAATCACTACAACATTATTTCTATCAACCATTTATGTTGAATTTTCACATAAGATCCATGTTAGCCAATTCGCTTGCCATGTGTAATTTCCACGTCAGCAATTTAATAAGATTTAAACAAAAGTTAACCAATGATAAATTTGTCAAAGATGTACTAGTTTATGAATTTTTTGACCACTAAAATTAGTTTGAGATTTGATTTTTTTTTTTTGGTGGTATTATCCCTAACAAAAAAGCTATATTATGCATTTGTAATTATTATTTTATATAGTTGATGAGAAAATTTTATCCAATATCGATTTTCCTTCTTAATACTTACACCTTTCTCATGATAGTTCCGTAATGTAATCAACTTATGATTTTTCTTTTTCAATAAATTGAAATATGCCTTATAAAATAGGAAAATAGGAAGTTCATGGTATCATTTCACGCACGTTCTTTTACTTCACATAAGAATATCTCTAATATAATTGAATTTATTTTTATTTTATTTTTTGCAATAAAGAATGTAATTGGCAGCAGCACAGTTTCAATGTCACTCAATTGAAACAATTTACTTTAAAAATTATGAAAGTGTCATTTGATTGTGCATGTCAATGTATTTGATTATTCCCACTTTTCTTCGTCTTGGTCCCACCGCTGAATTTTTGTCATGATTTCTGTTTCTCCTCTGTGGACCCCACTAACCTTCATCTACTTCAAAATAGGATTGAGCATATCGGAATCGTTGGATTGGCCCATTTTATCCGATTTTCAAAAGCGTAATTTTCGATTCTATAAAAATGGAATCAGTAATTTTTAGTCCAATTTCACTGAATCAACTATTTTTGCTATGGTGTCATTGGATCCATTCTTATTTTTTAAAGAATGACAACTTTTGGAACTTCTCCACACTCACTACGTGTTCATGGGCGTGGAAAAAAATCCTTCAATTTCGAAGACACTTTAGGCTCTCTTTCTTTTGGAAGATTGGCCACGGTTCCTCTGTTTACTTATGGCACGACAATTGGCTCGAATGTGGCCCGCTTCTCTTACTTATCCTGCTGGACCTTGTGGAGAGCTGTCACCTTCCAAGCTATTCTGTAGTAGCGGACCTTTATTCTCCCGTGGGTGCTTCTTTGAGAGAATTCCTCGCAAATATGGGAATTACTATACCCATTCTTTCTACTGATTCCGATCGCTTCACCGGCAAGAAGATCCATCGGGTTCGTTCTCTGTTGCCTCGCCTCGGAAATACATCGGGGTTAAAAAGAATCGAGTGTCTTGGGCTCCTCTTATTTGGGACAATGACCTTGCACCCAGATTTCAATTTCATTTGTGGTTGCTCGCAAAAAATAGACTACCAACTCAGACTCTCCTTCTCTCTTATGGGAGGATTGAGTTCTCTATTTGTGCTTTTTTGCTGCTCGTTCGGACTCCGTGGACCACTTGTTCTTTGAGTGCACAACGTCTGCGACTCTTGCGTTCTTTTGGGCTTCTAGATGTAATTTACCTTGGAAGAACAAAATTTGGAAGGACAACCTCTCTTGGGCTCTCAAATTCCTATCCAGCAAAGATTTTTTTCATAGTATTGCCCGTTTCTCTTTTGGGGCTTTATGCCATTTCATATGGAAAAAAAGGAATTCTATCATCTTTCGAGGTGATTCTTTGGCAATTCCGGCCATAAAGAATCACTTGATCAAGGTTGTGAAGGATAAGGCTCTTTTGTTCCCTAATGTCCCGCCTACTCCAAGAAACAAGCGACTCCAGAGAAGTTGGGGGTTCGATCCGTCCATCTTTAGCTCGGCGTCCTCTTCCTAGCTCTCCTCCATCTCTTCAATCTTTGGAGGGGTGCCTGAGGGTTTTTAGTCTGTTTTTAAATTGTAGTTCAGCCGAGTAGTTGCTGCTTTGTTTCATTCTCTCTGTATCTTTTTGATTCGGCACCCTCACACTCTCCCTGCCCCCACAGCTAAAGTGTGAGTTACGGTGCCGAATTCTTGTTCATTTCTCCAAAGTTTAATATATATTCTTACCTTTACCAAAAAAAAAAAAAAAAACTCTTTTTGCTCTAAATTTTTTTTAATTTTCTTGCAAAGTAATTGATACCATTTAGTTCGATCCTATTCCTAGCCTCAAAAACTAGAACTAATCCTTCTGATCCAATTTTCAGTCCCAAAAATTAAGAACCAAATGTCTTATTCTGGTTCTTGATTCCTAGGTGAGACTCAGACCAGGTTGGAACCAATCACCATTACTTTGAGAGAGATCAACACATGTGGAGGGCAAACATGAATAGTAGTCTCTATTATTCGGCCGACAGAAAGTCAATAATCCAGACCATTCAAACTCACGTGCATTTTGTTCTTATCCAACTTACGGTGTTAACATCCGAAGATGGAATCGATGGGTTCGTCGTGGGCCGGTGGCCGGAGATGGCGACTTTTGAGTGGCGAGCAAGGAGTAGATTATACGGCAGCGATGTTGCACGGACGGCAGTGGCGGCTAACGGAAGATACACGGAAGATACAGATCCACGACGCATCATGTTGAGAGCAACATGAATAGCAGCCTCTCTCTGTCGTTAGGCCATTAGAAAATTCAGCCATCCAGGCCATTCAACCTCCCGTGCATTTTCGTCCGTGGTGACTGTTTATGTTTCCTTGCGTCCCGCGGCCGGCGACTTCGGACACCTCTCCGGCCAGCCCACCTTCCTTCCGAACTCCGAGTTTTACCTTCCCTCTCCCGTTTTCCATGGATCCCTCGCCCTCCGCAATCACTCTCCGACCATTCGAACTCTCGGACGCCGGGGACTTCCTCTCGTGGGCTGGCGACGACAGGGTCACCCGCTACCTCCGCTGGGACTCCGTCACCTCCCTGGAGGCCGCCGAGTCTTACCTCCGGAACGTCGCCATCCCCCACCCGTGGCGCCGCTCCATCTGCCTCGGCAGCCGCTCGATCGGGTACGTCTCCGTCAGGCCTGGGTCCGGCGACGAGCGGCGCCGCGCCCACTTCAGTTACGCCGTGGGGGCCAAGTTCTGGGGGCGGGGCTTTGCGACGGCAGCGCTGAGGATGGCCGCCCGCCACGTCTTCGACGAAATGCCCGATCTGGTGAGGCTGGAGGCGTTTGTGGAAGTGGAGAATAAAGGGTCGCAGAGGGTTCTGGAGAAGGTTGGGTTTGTGAAGGAAGGGCTGCTGAGGAAGTATGGGATTTGCAAAGGCGAGGTCAGGGACATGTACGTCTACAGCTTGTTGTCCACGGATGAGATTTTGGGTTGATCAGAGAGAGAGAGAGAGAGAGAGAGGAGCGGAAGAAGAAGCCATTTATGAAGCTTTGAGATGGAGATGATTACTCTTGAACTTTTGATCAATCTCTCCAACCATTTGTTTGATCATTCCAAATTCGAACAATGCATGTTCAACTCAAGTTCAACTCGATTCCCATCATGCATGTTCATGCTCTGTTCAAACTCAGCCAAGCTGATCTGTCGAGTTCAACCTCAACGAGATAGTGTGTTTTCGACTATACACGAGAATTTTAGTCACAAACTTGAATCCAAGTGCACTGTTCAAAATTCACGTCTCTCGAATGACGGAATTTCGAAACCAATGATAGGGTCTATGCCTTGTATGATGGAAGATGGAGACATGTTTGATCTTATGCCGAGTAGTCACCGTTTGCATATGCATACATACAAATATGTAAACAAAAACTCAATTGTGTGGATGTTGATTAATTAACTAGACTGGCAATCTGCATGAGTTGAAGTAACTGGAACCTCAAGCATGACTCAGTTCAATGCTCGAAAAAGGAACTGTTGTTAGATTTCCACCAGACGTTCCACGGCCAGGTCATTGGGTCTTAGGCGGAGTGCGCTGCCTAAAGAAATAATCGTGACGTGGCTTAGATAACGTTTCTGCTCCATGTCATTCTGAGAGGACATGCAGATCCAACGGCCCCTAACACTAGGCCGAAGCGGTTGGGCCGATCCTGAGCCACATGCTAGTTGTCAGACCTGCACGTCGCACGCAAGGGCCCCTAGATTTCAGCTTAGGCGGATTCTTCGATGCTTAATTTAGCAAAAAGAACTAGGCAACGGGCCTATAGGGTAGGGGTGAGTATTGGTCCAAGATCATTCCTAGACCGACCCTAGACTAGCCCAACCTAGCTAGTACTGGTTCGGATCTCAAAAGACTAAATCGGTCCTTGGTTTTGAGACCTCTAGATCCTATATTGTGCGAATTGGTCCTCAATCATGAATTTATGATTAGTCTACTAGACCAATCCTGTACACAATATATATAATATATAATATACATAATATATTTTGTCTACTCTAAATTTTAGCATCTCCTCTTTGGTTCTCTTCAAATTTGTCGTGCAAATTATAAAGTAGAAAAAAAAACCAAGCCTTAATTCAACCAAAAAAAAAAAAAAACTCTTCACTAGTCTCAGCCTTACTTGCCCACCTTGACCTCACTCGCCTCTATTTACTCATCTTGCCGCTTGCCTTTGTTCCCTTGCCTCACATGTTCATTATTATGATTTTGTTGCTTTTAACAAGTGTGAATTTATGTCGTTACATTATCTTATATTTATGTTCAATATATATTGGTATTTATAATTTAGTTGCTCCATGTTGTATTGTTGATGGATACATAATTTAAATTAGTATGTTTGTTCTTTTAAGGAATATAAAAAATGAAATAAAAAAATAATTGGTTAATCCCAGATTAATTCTAAAAGTGGACCTATCATATTCTTAATCCAAAAAATTAAGATCAATATTGTATGGATTGATCCCTAGATTAGGTGTTGGACCGACCCAACCAAAATCATGCTCGCTCTTACTACAAGGTTACTCGCCCATCTTGGGCTCGCACTTAGGTTGGGCTCGAATCCTCCTTCTGGGCCTAGCTCTTGGATTTGCCTTCACCATTATCGTTGTTGAATAAAGAAGTGGATGAGGATGATCAAGGTATGGAGTTAAAGGTGGTCACTGAAACCTTCTTCCATCACTGTCTCTTTTTCTTCCCTCTCAATAGCCACTCATCTCATTTCCCCGTTATTTTCTCTCCCGCAAACCAGGATTCTCTCTCTTGCGCCCACCTACAGGTGCGCATTAATGCTAATATAAATTAAACTTACAAGGAATAAATGCTATATTTATTCCTCTAATTTAAGCAATTTTTGCAATTATGTCCTCAGTTTTTCTTTTGGGTGCTCATTATGTCCTATAACTTGAATCATGAAATGTACTTGATTGCCCCTTCTTTCAACGGTCATCTAGAAAGGCTTGTTGCGCAGTGCTAGCGTCGCCATCTATATAGCTGCAATTTTAGGAAGCTTTAGACTTTTTAATGTCATGTTCCTCTCAAGTTCCTCTCAAGTTCCTCTCAAGTAGCTATCATGAGAGGCACCCTTGTCCGTCACTATTATTCTTCTCTCTGTCTCAAGTACTTTAATGATTCAAGTACATTTACCATCGCCTTTTTCGTTCGAACCTATAGAATTGCTCGACCGACGCGTGCTCATGTACTCCAATCGAAATATAATTTCGAGTATCAACATATTTGGACATTCTTTCGGAGCGATCTTTACTAAAAGCACTGACCGGCGTGCTTCAGTGACTACGTGGGATTGGAGTAATGCTTCGCCCAATGTGAAACTGAGTGATTACCAATTGAAAGTCGAGCACTCGGACTATATAAAAGAAAGAGAACGAGGGAGAAAAAATGTGTTTTCTGTCAATTCGATATTTGAACTCTCAAAAGTCTAATTTTTCAGGCGGTGCTCTTCCACGATCATTATCTCGCTTGATATCGTTTAGGAAAGATCTGATCAAAGAAGAGAAGGGCATATGAGAGGGCACGAATTTCCTCACTAGCTATCAAGTTTGCAAAAGATGGTTCCAATATTAACGAAAACTTAGGATCTGTTTGTTTTCACTCTCGAAAAAAAATTGATTCTGTTTTTTTATTTCGAAAACAAAAAAAAAAAAATACTAATAAAAATCTATTCGGTAAAATTTTTTGTTAACAAAAATCTATTTTTTAAATTTCCGAAAATAAATTTAGAACATAATCAAGAAGGAAAAAAAAGTAAATTCTTATTCCCATAAACAATTCCTAAAATCTAATTTTTTTTTTTTTTTTCTTCTCCTCTCTTCTTCTCTTTTCTTTTTCTCTCTCCTTTACTTTTTCTTCCTTATGACTAGTTGTTGGCCTTGGCCATGGCTGGCAATCTTGCCAGAGTGTCGCCAGGGGCAACGAGGCTCAACCTCCCCAACCGATGTGAGGTTCGGCCTCACCAGGCTAGGGCGAGGCCGATCTTGTGCCACTTGGGCGAGGTTGAGGCTCGCCGTGGTCAGGTGAGCCTCCGGCAAGCTCGTTGAACATCTCCTTAGCCTAGTGAGGCTCCCGCGAGCTCATCGGACCTCACCCAACCGGTCGCCAACCATTGCTACCAAGGAGGAAGGAGAAGAAAAACAGAAAAAAAAATAAAAGAGAAAAATAATATAATATAATAAAAGTATTAAAAATTAAAAGAAACAAAAAAAATTAATAATTCTACCAAATGTATTTCTATCCAAGAATAAAAATTTTATGGAGTTACCAAACGTGTTTTTTTGCTCAGAAATTGTTCCCCATAATAGAATTAAAAAAAAAAACCGTTTTTGATAAAAAAAAAATTGTTCCTTGGAATAAAATTGTTACCAAACGTGCCTTTAGCTACCCTCATGTTGCCATGTGGCTCATCGAACCAAGTCAAGATGATGCCACAGTCTTATGTGGGTCCCAACGTCTATGTTTCAAGGATTCTTAATTAATTGGCTCTTTTTATTTCCCAAAAAATGAAGAATTTATAAAAATAGAATTTCTTAAAAATGACCATTTATATCGTTCACAAAAATGAACGGTAAAATTTTTCATCATTTACAAAAATATTTAAATATAAACTATTATTGATAATAAAAATATTTTTCATGACTAATTATCCAAAGTGATATGAGTAATATTTTTATGTTTTCATTTAATATTCTGAAAATTGAGTTTGCAATGCTTGTGGAATTTGAGAGCAGCATTTAAATCTTGTATTTCATTATTTGAATAAACTAAGTCTACGACAAATTTTTTTTTTTATATATATATACGTTATTTTGTAAATAACATTTGAACAATCTTAGATGGAAGAATGTATGGAAGAATGTCATGGGTCCTCGTCAGACTCACCTGCAGGAGGTCACCAATTAACGTGTTGAAAGATATATATATATATATACACGTTATTTTGTAAATGACATTTGAACAATCTTAGACGGAAGAATGTATGGAAGAATGTCATGGGTCCTCGTCAGACTCACCTGCAGGAGGTCACCAATTAACGTGTTGAAAGTTAAGGCAGAAAGCCTCCCACAACCGATTGAAATCGGACATGCAAAAAAATAGGGATGTGTAATCAAACCAATTTTACCCGAAAATCACATTAGATGGTTCGAAAAACAAGTCCAAAACCGATTCTAGGAAATAGGTTCCAAATTTTTGGAACTGGTTCGAGAACATACTTCGAGTGAATACCCATATGAGAATTGGACTATATCGCCCCATTTTGGAACACGTTTTGGAACCGATTTTCTAAACTACAAAGTCCAAATCCTAATTTCTTTTTCCTCTAAATTCTAACATTTGAACTCCTTCATCCTTTATTCTTCCTCAGGACCCCTCACCGATTTTTCTACTTCCCCTAAATCTTTATGGATTATGTTACGTGTTTGAACTTTTTATTGTTTATAATTTTACGTGACTACATATTCATCTTATAGTTATTTTTGGCGGATAGTGATTTATGTTGTTCATCTTAAACTTTGAATCATTTTGCTACAAATAACTTCATATAATTTTGCTGTAAAAACTGACCAAAAAAAGTAACCAAAAAAAAAAAGTTCTCGAGCAGACCCTAGAATTAGACCTAAAAAACATGAAAGGTTCTTAAATCAATTCAAGGCAAACACGGTAGGCTTTAGGGTCCAAAATCTAGAACCAGTTATAATAGGGTAGGTTTCAATTTCCAGCTCTGAAACTTACACATCTTAAAACCGATCACCTCTACAAAAAACCCAACTTAAAAGAAGAAAAAACAGTAAAATTTTTGTTTTACCCCCCTCAACTTCAAAGTTGGTGTACATTAAACCCTGAAGTTTTAAGAATTGCATTTAACCCCTCGATTTATTATATTTAGTTTTTTTTTTGTCAGAAATTCTTATATTAGTTAACCCCATTAACTTTTTTTCCATTAGCATTAAGTGCGCATGTCTTTCGGAAAATAAAGTGCACCATTTTCTTTATTTTGTATTTTATGTCCTTTCTGCTCTCAATTCCAATAGATAATATATAATATATAAAGAAGGAAAATGCAATAGGGGGATAACATGCAAAATTATAATATTTATAAAGTCCAAAGTTGAAGGGAAGTGAAATCTTTCAAAAGATTAGTGTACACGGTGGCATTTAATATCCAGTCCAATAAATGTATAGGTGCGTTTTCAATGGTCTTGCCTTCTTTCTTTCTTTTTCTTTCCCTTTCAAATGGGCTGTATTGTCCGATAAATTTGTCCACATTAGTGATGACGAGGAGTGAAAGCAACACCAACGAATTGAATGTCTTGCCTAATTGAATAATTATAATGAGTTCCTCTTGTGAAATTTGGTGGTCAACTTCTATGTCCTTGTTGCCAGGCCCTTGGTTACGATTGAGAGTCGAGCAAACTCTTTATACGGCAATGGATTTTAAATTAAACAACACTAATGTTTTGAAAAATATTTAGCCAAGCTAACAAGATATAATCCACATGAAGGGAAAAATTGCCAAATTAGTCATAAACCTATCCTGTAGAAGTCAATTCAATTTTAAACTTTTCAATTTTGTCATTTTAGTTTTGAACATTTGTGAGAAATTCTAATTCCGGTCAATTTTCGTAAAAAATGCTGACATGGCAATTGAGTCATCACTGGCCATTCTACATGACACATCGCCATATCAGTAATTTGTTATCAAAATTAGTCGGAATGAATTCATTGAAATTTCGTGTAAAGATTTAAAACTAAATTGATATATGTATAATGGATTTAGAATTAATCGGACCGTTTTCCCTCCATATAAAGACTAATACGACAGTCAATCCATCTCAAAATTTGAGTGGTCACATGAACAATGTAATTTCTCAATGGCCCATTTATGGTAACCCCAATTACGGGCTGGTCAGGTTAGACTTTAAATAATAGTATGTCAACATAATGACACCATCTTTGATTATTTTGACTCCATCTGAGTTTAATTTTGTCTACTTTTATCATTAGAACTTAGGTCACGTCAACCATCTTTAGATTATGATGGGAGAAGTGCAAAAGCAGCCAAATGTCTTCATAATTTAGAGACTTATAAGATAGTCTAAAATCAAACCTATTGACATTTCCACACCTTCATTTAAAAACTCAAACCATGGAGATTATAGATCAATTAGATATCATCCATTACTTCTTCTCACTCCAATCATTCCATAGAGAAATTATATGTGCACTCAACATGAACGAAGTGCGCACGTAAGATTTCTCATTCATTAATTAATTGTGTGCCCTTGTCAACCTCAGAGTAAATTCTTCACGAGCCAATTGGGCACAAACCCTAAAAATTCACAAACATGGTTGATTCACGATTTCCTTTTACCCCATTTCGCACCCACGATTGGAGTAAAATTATAGAATCATGCTACATCCGCGTACCACAACCTGAGAGCCCCGTGTTAATGCACGGAAACACTGGAAATAGCACTTTACGATGGCTTTTCTCTCGCACGCTCACATTTGCACTACTTTTGATGCGAATATACATAATTGTATTCGAGGGTTTGCGTCGGTCTCGATCAATTAACTTTCTCTTTATGCTCATTTTACGTCCTCTTATTTTACTTCTTATCTATTACATTGCTAATTTTCATGATCTTAGCACTTTCACACTCTTGGATTTTTACCGAAGAGAATATGCATTTTGCATCCTCAGTGTTGCTGCAGATTCTATGGAGTACGCACCTCCAAAGGGTAAAACATAAATTTTTCAAAACTTTAAAGAGCATAAAATTATACATTCTTCATTACAAATGAACTATAAAGCGCTGAACCTATGAAATGTTGCACAAATAATAAGACAATGGATCCATTTAATTATAATGGAAGATGTTCCTTTCCTTCAATATCTTGTCCATTATCACACACTTTTGATGTCATGTGACAATGAAAACCACCTAAAAAGAGTACATTATTCCTACCGATACGAACTACTCCAACTAAAGTCCATATCGACGATTTGTACGTATTCGCACATTTCTTCGACGCCACCGAGCTACATTTTCTATGACGAACGTATACACTTTAATCAAATGGATATATAAATTAATGACAATATTGGGTCTTTTTTATATTAATAAATGGCACATCATTCAAGGAAAATGGATCCCAGATGAGGCAAGCCAATGGGGTTCACTCGCCACCCACGATCTGAAGACTTTTGACTCCTCCTTCGATGCGAACTTATCTGCACTCATCATGTTCTGACCAACATATAGAAAGATATAAATTCATTTCTCTTGCAATGAAGGATAAATATAAATTAATAAACACGAGTAAGATATTATGGTTGGACCTAGATTAAGTGTTTCCCATCAACTTTATAGATTAAGGAAGAAATGGGAAGAATGTAAAGAAACATATCCAAGTCCACGTGGAATTTTATATTAAATAGTGCACACTTTTTCTTTTTTTTTTTTGACCAATGGCATGTGCAATGAGAAAGAGAAATCATATTGAGCTATGTTTATTTTACGGAAAATAAATCATTTGAAAAATATTTTTCTGAAAATGATTGTTTATATAACTTAAATAGTCAATATTTTTATTATCTACGGTAATTTATATCTAAATAGTCTCATTAACAACAAAAATATTTTTCAATCTTTTATTTGTATAAATGATAGAAATGATTATTTTTAAGAAAACACTTTTTAAATTATTTTTTCCCGTGAGGCTTACGCTACCATTATAGATAGAAATATGTACTACATATAAGCCAAAATAGTACTATACACTAAGGTTTTGGGAGGAGATCAACCACCTTAGCACTTGTATTCTAAATTTCTCAGTCATCAACTTGATGGCAATTTCATAGATTGGGGCCGATATAATTATAATAATAAAGAGTGTTGTTGTGGAATAAAGAGGATTATAATAATCCGCCACTTGCCAACTTTTCTTTTTTATTAAATTGATGAGAAAGCGATCATATTTCACGTCTCGAAATTATTTTTTTGACATCTAAGTGCCAGAGTTATTATGGTGATGTGACGTCGTCGAGTCACTTGTGTTGATACCCACTTAAGAGCTTAAAATAATTACTACCTACACAGTCATTTAAAAGTTTATTACATATTTACCGTTAGACTGATGACATGGCAATCTCTTAGTATAAACACCTCCTATACGATGATGAATGTGTAAGATATTCTTTAAACTAGTAATGGACCAGATAAATTAATGTATAATAAAATAAACATGATCTCGCAAGAATAGTTAATGATAATAGAAATGGTGGAAGTAAAATTGTCATGAAAGGAAATGATCGAAGGAAGTTTGCCTACATTAGTTATTGGCTTGTTATATCATATCGATAATATAACATCACCATATAACGTGACATTTATATATCTAGTTGAAAATGCGGTTTTGTCTCATTTTCTTTTTTTAAAGAGGGTAAACACCAGAAAAAAAGTCCTTAAGCTATATTAATGTGACATAAATGCTCTAAATTGTTTTTATGTTATCGAAAAACCTAAATCTACTAATTGTGACACAAATACCCCCCCTCGCAAAAAATCTAAATTTATACACATGTGACATATATCCTCTATTTCAATTTCATCATGGTATATTTGTTAAACTATATAAATTCAGGTTTTTTTTTTTATGACAATAAAGCTTTTTCTTGGGTATTTGTATTGCAATAGACAAGCTTAGTGTTTTTAATATAAAAAAATCAAAATATTTATGTCAGGCATAGTTTTGAATTTATTTATGGTGTTAACCTTTTTAAAAATAAATTGTCCATAAACTAAACCTATCCCATTTCTTTAAAGGAAATATCTCCTTGTTGTTCGCCATTTGTATTTTTTCTCATCATTTAAAGGCAAAAAAATGTGAAACCATCGAAAATATAAAACAAACAGCTTTTCAACGTGCATTTGTTTAGTGGAAAATAACTTATTGGAAAAACATTTTCCTAAAAGTAATTGCATGTGCCGCTTAAAAAAATAAATGAATGATTTCACTATCCATAAAAATGTTTAGATATAGAGTGTTGTCACCAATGAAAACATCTTGCTAATGAAAACATCTTTCATTGATGAATTTTCAAGTGATATTAGTTATTTTTAAGAAAATATATCTCAAATGGTCTATCTTTTGCAACAAAAATAGCATTTTGTTGTCACCAACTGGGGACTTTTTTTTTCTTCTTCTTCCCTTCTTTGTTGTTTGGTAATGATTGGCCATGTTTCAAGTTAGCTTTTTCTGTCTACTTAATTGGAAATGATAGGCAAAGTGAAATAACCCCAACAAGGGCCACTTGCACCTATTCACTAATGCGACGTGTTGCCGTGATGCGTTCCTTATTTTAACATGCCGGGTGCGAGCCCACCCTACTCCCCTCATTAGCATAGTATATTTCTCAAGCCCCATATTCGACTTTACCTTTTTGGTGTTTAACATCTAAGAGATGCCGTCAGATGAATCAATTTAAAAATTTACTTAGGTCCCACTTAACTGGAAACATTAGGTGAAGTGAAATCGCATCATAATCTTTCATTAAATTAAGAAGATGAGCTGTTGGTAGCGAAATTGCATAAGATAATCCTCGAGAATTTGTTCGAATTGCAAGGAATATCCTGGTAAAGTTCGCCTATTATTATTATTACATTTCGAAAGGCACGCACCACTTTGTGTTGTTTTAAAGCCAGGCGAGAGAGAGGGAGAACCGGCAGTTCAACTCCACTCCTGCCGATGCATCGCCACCACCAGTTCGCTCCCATGCACACGCGTCTTTAAAGATCATCCGTCACCTCCACCCACGCGCACGCTCTCTCTCTCTCTCTCTCGCAAGCGCAGTAGCAGCCGCTAGGTTCGATCTCTTGCTTCCTCCAGGACCGAAGACGAAACATTTAAGCGGGTAAAGAAACGACGAGCAGGGCCTCATCAGGGAGAGAGAGAGAGAGCGACGACGACGATCGGTAGTCCCTCCAGTAACCCTTTTGTTTCCTTGCTCTCGATCGATGTTCGGTTGATGCCGCCACGTCGTCTCCTCTCGGGTCCCCTGCCAGTTTCTCCTGGGGCTCTCTGATGTATCATGAGCCCCTTTTGTCTGCATTCGTGAGATCGAATTAAATTCAGGACGTTGGAGTAAAATGGGAGTAAAATTGCAGTTGAAAAGTGGACAAAATAGGGAAGAAGATAAAAGAGCTAGAATTGAAAGCTAGTAGCCCCCCCTCAAAGGATCCAAGAAAGTACAAGCTTTTTTCCCTTCTCTCTCGACTTATTTTTTTCTTCTTCTGCTATTCGTCATTAATTTGGCCAGATTCTTCTGCTGCTGCTGTTGCTGCTTGATGCATGCTCGTTGGGTCCCTTTTCATGTCGGCTCTCTAAACCGCCGAGAGGAAATCATAGCCTTCTTTGCGGGGTCTTCTTTTTCCTCTCCCTTTGGCTTATTTACTGCGCAGAGATACGGAGGCAACTGAGAGTTAGCTGCCATAGAGAGAGAGAGAGAGAGAGAGAGAGAGAGAGAGAATACATCAGTTTTCATGGAGTCCTATCTGGGCTTTGCTTGTGGATTCTGGGTTCTTGAGAAAATGGTGATTTTGACCGTACCACAACCCATTGTTTCCTCCTTTCTCTAGCACCTAATTCTTCCAAAAGAAGGAAAAAAAAAAACCCAGAACTTTCTTTCTTTGCTTTCTAGTGGAGCATAAAGATGATTCCGGTCTTTCCCAGTTGGAATAATCTATGCCTGTGGAAGTTCGTGGCCATAAACCAAGTCTTTTCAGGTCTCTATTCTCTCTCTCTCTCTCTCTCTCTCTCTCTCTCTCTCTCTCTCTACACAGTCACGGCCTGAACTTGATTTAAAGCAAGAGGAAATAACTCGTCTTTTAGGTATATTTCTTCTTTTGCAGTGAGGTAAAGAGTTATGCTGAGGAAGAGATCGAGACGCACAGCACCATCACCATCAACAGCGGCAGCAACGAAGCAAGCTTTGATGGCTGACTATGGCTGCCTTCCTTCTTCAACGGGAAAAAGCAGAGGAGGAAGCCCGACTCCGGCTTTCCTCGCCTATCCAAAAGTATTCACCAGCAACATCACCGTCAAGTGTGAGACGGAGTCCATCATGAGCCCGACTTCGATACTCGACGCCAAGCCATTTTCCCACTTGAAGAGCTCGTTTTGTTCAGACGCTAACTCTCCCAGAATCTCGGAACCCAAGAGCATTGGCCTAGCCATTGTGGATGCTCTCAGAGATGATAATTGCTCTAAACTCGATTCACGCAAACCTGAAAACTTGACTGTACTGTTTGGCTCTCAGCTCAAGATTCAAATCCCAAAAGCCCCCACCGATTTTGGCATCAAAACAAGAAACTCCCAACTGGGCTTTTTGTCCCCAAGCGTGGGTCACTCTCCTGCAGCAAATAAGCAGGAGGCAATTAGACCCCCTCCTCCTGGTGGGGTTGTTTTGGCTGGTTCGATTTCAGCCAGCGAGATGGAGCTCTCGGAGGACTACACTTGCGTGATCTCCCACGGGCCGAACCCGAAGACGACACACATATTTGACGACTGCATTTTGGAGAGCTGCTGTGGTTCTATACAGTTATCAGAATCAGATTGTGGGAAGGACAATGGGTTGTTTCTGGGGGACCATTGTAGGCTTCCTTCTGAGGGTTTCCTTAGCTTCTGCTACACTTGCAAGAAGAATCTTGGAGATGGAGAGGACATTTACATTTACAGGTCAGTTGAAAATTTCCCCCATCTCTGAAGCAGAGCACTATGCTCATGTTGTCATGCAAATTCCATGCAAACTGAAGGTTTAGATTTGCTAAATATGTAGAAGTTCGTTTCTAGAACTATGCTGTGAACTGATCCGCATAACTTGGTCTTCAGTTCATAGCTGCTCAATTCATATGCTTCTCATGTTTCCATTTCGACCTGCTAAAGGTTATATTCTTTTGGTAATTTCAGGGGGGAGAAAGCGTTCTGCAGTGGCGAATGCAGATCGCAGCAGATAGAGCTCGAAGAGGGCATGGAAACTTAAGTCTCCGTTGGGCTAGGCGATCCCTCGTGTTTTCAAGCTACCCGCTGTTTCTCCTCCTCCTTTTCTTTGCTCAGTTTTTTTAAGTCTTAGAGCTTTAGAAGAAGAGTCCCCACCCGTTCCCTGTCAAATTTTGCCTTCCCTTGTTCAGATCTTTGGCAAGTACTTTACCTTTCAGGCACAGAGTCTTCTGATGGGACTCAGGTTTCCTGTGATCAAATTTTGATGGAGTGATATAATTAGGGGAGTTTCCTATTTTGCTATATCTTGCTGTTTGGTGTTGTGTCAACAGTAGAACACAAGAGTTTTCCGATGGGACTCAATAAGTTTTTTCTGTGATCAAATTTTGATGGAGCGATGTAACTAGGGGAAGTTGCTATTTGCTAAATCTTGATGTGTGGCGTTGTGTCAACAATAAAACACGGAGTTTTCTGATGGGACTCAAGTTTTCTGGGATCAAATTTTGATGTAGTAATAATTATGTAAGTTTGCTATTTGCCAAAATCCTGCTGCTCGGTGCTGTGTCAACAGTGGTACATGGCTTGGAAAGTGGGTATCATAGTCACGACACTGATGTGTGACCAAAAGCTAGCATTATGGGGGGGGTGCTTATCTCCCTTTTTCTTGACAGGAGTCATAATAGAAAAAACCAAAGCACAGAGGACCAATGTTTGGCAAAAGCAAAAGTGGGGAGAGGAAGGGGGAGAGAGAGAGAGAGGGAGAGTAGGACCAAAGCACATAGGACCAATGATCAAATTGAAGTGATTCTCCTCACTTCTCTGTGTGTCCTGTTGTGCTTTTTGGACAGCCCCCCTTTTGCTGCTCTGTCTCACTACTCCATGGCACAATGATCTCAGGGCTGAGTTTAGGAGAGAAAGAATTAGTAAAGAAAGAAGGGAAAGAATTGGTAAAGAAAGAAGGGAAAGAATTAGTAGAATATATCTAGTGGTTGATGACAACTTAGTCACTGTTGAATTAACTATTTCATGAGCAATTCTAAAGTTTGATGACAATGATGCCCTTCCCCGAGATGGTGTTTTCTCATTCGTGTTCACGAAATGCGGGGCTAGGGATTCTCGTGCTATGGTTAAATCCACGTGGAGTTCGGTCCGATGCACGAGCATTTTCTCTATTGAAAAGCACTTTATCCCGTTTCTAATTATTTTTACCTCGGGACAAGAACGGATTCGGCATGTTTGGCGTGGAAGTACCGCCGGGCGGGCTATCGCCTCTAGGGTAATCGCATGTTGGCAATCGTGCGAAATAGTTATGGTAATAAAGATTTCAATCATTTCTTGGCATTGTTCTCCTTAGTGGGACTAATGATTATTATTGAAGGAGGTTTAGGTAAAATGATAATGTCTGTTTAAAATGATTGAATGAATATAAAATTGTCGGGCCAAAGTGAATTATTCTATATGAGACAAGCGTGTATTGTGTTTGTCAACTTCAAGTGAATTTTACACGGAACGTATCCATTGTCCGCCCAAATCCAAATGTTCGATTGGAAAATACCGGGTTGATATAATATTCGACCAAACAAAAAGTAATTAGTCGGAAATTTATATGTATCGAGAAAGCATCATTTTGCATCATTTTTACATGAAATTCACAGATAAAAAAAAAAAGGAAATAAAATGATCGACAAACGATTTGAATTAAACTTCTCGAATTCGATGTGGAACGCGGAAGTCGCAAATAATATTCTTTCACCATAATGGAACCAAAACGTGAAGTCCATGTGATTGGACTTCCTCAACAGAATCAAAAGTACTTTCGTGGTTTATAGTTTTTGGGGGCACTTTCACAGATCTTTCAAGATCCGTCCTTTGGAAATCAGTGACTAGCGAATCACAATCTGGATTGTCTATTAAAAAATCTTTGACATTTCGAACATGAAACAAGGGAAAATTCACTAGATTTCAACGTTTTCAAGTCGGTGACAAGTTAACAAAGTAAGAAGCAATCACTAGTCACGGTCCTTTTATTAGGGTAATTGATTCTCATATGTTCTGGTTCCCGCCTAAGAACTGAAAACTAAGTTATGTGGGCTTGGAACTAGACCAATTGGTCCGATTCGGTTTCCTAGTGGGTTAATGGAACCAGTGGCCCTAGTCCAAGTTACTAGTAAATCCCAAGTATGCTGGTACAAAGATCTCCACTTGACAAGGAACACTTCTTATATGCAAATTTACACCTCAATATGCAAATAATCTTCGAACTAGGCATTATCTACAAGGCTCTCATAGATATAAGTACGAGAGAGGGTGTGACATGGCAGTGCAATGACACACGTGGCAGGCCCCATTGGTCAACATGATGGATGCTGAGAAAATGTTAGGTATCCAAGTTATGTCAACTCAACAAAATACTAGTCCAATGAGAACGTACCACGTGTTGTGTCTGGCCCACTTTGCATAATTCTTCCTATTTCCTCTCTCCTCCGTCCATTACTTTTTTCTCCCTCTCCTCTCCCTCTCTTTAGCTCTTGTTTTTCTTCTTTTCTCTTGCTTGAGCCCTGAGCCCGAGGCTCATGGCTACTTTGGCCATGGAGCTTGACCTCAAATCCGAAGCTTGGGATAGCCTTGGTCGCTCGAGTTTCGAGCTCAACCTCAAGCTCGTGGCAATTGCCACTTGAGCTTCAACCTTGTGGCCATGGTTGCCCAAGCTTTGAACTCCCGTCCATGGCCAATAGGTTGAGACACTCAAGCACACAAATCTTCAATATCGAGTTTCCAACTTCCATGGTCACAGAATTTGAGATTGGTCCTAAAGTTGCTAGCTTGAACTTGAGCTAGCGGTAACCATGGGAGCTTGAGCACAAGGTTGCGATCATGTTTGCCATATCTTGAGCTTACGGCCATGGCCACCTGAGCTTTGGCATCTTGTCGCCATGGTGCCACTTGAGCTCATGCTCACGAAAGCCATGGCTTTTGGAGCTTTAGGCGTGTAGTATGGATGCTTCATGGGAAAAAAAACAACGGAGAAGATGAGGAAAAAAACAAGTGATAAACAAAGAGAGAGGATAGGAAAGGGAGGAAACCATAATGGATAGAGGAGAGAGAACATATGAAGATTTATGAAGGTGGGCCCGATACGACACATGTTGCCCAATGAATGAACTGGTATTTTGCTAAGCTGTCACAACTTGGATACCCAATATTTTCTCGATGGATGTAGGGAACGTCGTGGAAAATCTCGCAAAAAGTGTGTGCAGCGGAAAATTCTAGCCCAACAAGCAGCTTGCTCGAAGTGGACTTATTCATCTTTGTGCTAATGGCTCCTTAGAGGGTAGAAAACATTTGAAGAGCAAAACTAGCAAGACTCACCACCCTACTCTTCCAAGAAAAGAGGGTTTGTGTTTGGGAAGGAATTAAGGAGTATGTTTAGTTTTCAATATGTTACAGACTTTTAATAAATTTTAAAAAATTAAAAAAAAAAAATCGGTCCAATTTGAGTGTTTTGGATGGGTGGCTCCACCCTTGGAATGAGACCGAAATTCATCGGTTCCAAATATGGAAACTGGTGACCTGAGAAACTGCCTAAAATCAGTTGGCTCGATTAGGTTAGGACAGTCCCTTTTGCTCATCTTAACCATTTATTATAGGGATATCTTTATTAGAAGTACTAAAAGTTGTTATGAAAGTGTAATTTAGTCATAAAACTTATAAAAAAGTGTAATAAAATCCTAGAACTTATCAAATTGGTATAATTGAGTCATTTTATTAATTCCATCCATTTAGATTAATGGAAATGCTGACATGGTTTTCTTAACATTTTTCTTTCCTACGTAGCAATGACATGGCTAAAACATGAAACATAATGCTAAAATGATGTCGTTTTGAATTAAATTATAATTTTCTAACAAAATCTTAATTAAATAAAATAAATTTATTTAAAAAGAACACAAACAAAAGTAGCAGGGCAAGGGCCCTCCCCCGGTCGCCGAAAAGGGTCAGTAGGAAGCTTGGCATTGTGCTTTAGCATTTTTTGGGTCCTTTTTTGTGTTTCTTTAAATAAATTTTGTTTGATTTAATTAATATTTTCATTAAATAAATTAAAATTTAACCCACATCATCGTCACACTAGGAGAAAAAATATTTAAAAAACCATGTCAGCATTTTTCATTAGTCTAAATGGATGGAAGTAACGGAAGGACTTGATTGTATTAATTTGACACTTTTTTGCAAGTTATTGAGTAATGATGAGAATGGTTTTAGGGTAGAGCCTAAAACCTGAGAATTGGATCGATAAGAACTTATCCATTTTCAAGTTCTAAAGTATGCAGGATAGGTTTTAGTTTCTGCAAATTGAGGAACCTATTTTGTTTAATAGATTCCAGGTTCTAGGTTTATGGAACTTGGAACCTCTAACTTAGAACCTGAAATAAGTTTATGTATTTTTCTTAATCTATGTTTTCGTGCGATCCAACGGTATTCCATGGTGTTCGATGACGAATATATAATTCGAGCTTTCATTTTTTTACTAAAACTTTTACTTTGTTAATGTTTCATATTTTTCGCATGTCTAAAAATAAGTTATGATTAGTAAATTATAATAGTAAGTGATGCTTTTAAAGATGATAATTCATTGTAATCATTTAATTAATAATAAAAGTGGAACCTAAGTGGACCCTGGAATTGACCACAGAATCTGTAATATGATAGGTTTTAAGGTCTAAGGTATGTTTATATGTTCCAGATTCCAGAAAATAAGGAACCTAATCTAATAGGTGGGTTCCAAATTCTAGGTGAAACCTATATAGAACTTGGAGCTGTTCATCTCTAAATGCACTTTTTTGTGACAAGTTTTAAGATTTTCAGTAAACATATCTCTTTATTACATGTTGCTTATAGACGGCTTGGATCGTAATTTTGGCCCAACCCGACCACCTATACGTCACCACTAAATCAGGGCACATCCAACACAAGATAAGTCGGTAACAACTACAAGACCAGAGGAACCCGGAGAAGACGACTATCACAAAACTTGAAGTGCAAATTCTGCTCATCGACGATGGCAGAAGCTCTCATTGAGATCAAGCAAGTCCTCAGGACCAAAAAGGTAACCGTCTAGGGCCTCGCCCTTCTCTTTCTGCGATGGATGTTTTCGCTCAATCGTGTCCGATTTTGTAGATTAAGCTTGGGTTGAGCTTCATTTAGCTACCCAAATGTTCAAACCTAAATACATGTCGAGCCTTGCCCTAGCTAGATCTGGGCGAGGGTTGCCTTATCGACAACTCGTGAGGACTTGGGTGAGACCAATGGCCGTCAAGGGCTTGTAGGTTGTCACCCCTTACTCGATTTTGTGTAAAAATTAAGTCTTTATGCTAATTTCGTCCAACTTGACTATTGAAAAATATGGATGTGGTTTTTTTTTAAATATTTTATCTCTCTTGTGTGGTGTCTTATATCGCATTAAGGCTGACAAAAGCACTAAAATCACCTCGTTTTGATTGGAATCCCTATTTTTACACAATCTTGATTAAGTTAGCCTAAAATATCTATAAAAATATATATAAAAAAAAGAAAAATAAAAAAGGCTAAAACTTTATAAAAAAAATTATACACACAAAAAAGAAAATAGCCAAGCCCTCCACATGTGGTTGTAGCCCCATTGCTAGTGGGGCATCGATGATGGCCAACATTGCCAACGTCTCATTGAGGACAAGTGACGCTCGCCAACTAAAAGCAAGGGCATATTTTAGTAAGGGTCGCCAGTGACCCTGCTGGCCATTGCTAATGCCCCATCAACCATGGTCCGACGGCCACATGTAGTAGGGCTAGCTTTTATTTTTATTTTTTTAATTTAAAAAAAATTAGCTTTCTTAATATTTGTCGCGACCAATTTTTTTTGGGGGTGAACCTCCTAGGGTTTGGCTAATGGATTGTTAAGCCTAGACTTAACTCGCGCTCTCCCAAGCCCATACCAATTCGCGACTTTCGGTTCAAGTTCTTAACATGCAAATGATTTTCAATCAGGAGTCGCCACTAATCTATTTTTGGTGGGTCGATTAGAAACCCAAATAAAGTAACGGGAGATTTACTTTATTCCTACGAACCAGAGATTTGTGAGTTCGGGGACTTGGTTACATTAGATTTCTCTAACGCCCTTTCGGTACCTTTCTCTTTTATTTTTGAAAAATGTTTGGCAAGCAGTTTGGACTGATTTTAAATCTATTTCCTTAACATGTGAGGTGGTCATACGGGTGCACAATCCACCAATTTAACACCCAAGTAAAGCAATAAATAAATTGCAGGACTTACCTCGTAGCAACGAAAGCATCTGCGTTATTAGTTTAGAATTCACATCAGCAATCCTAAATATGATTTCTAATTAACACGCAATTTATTTTTTTGTTTTCACTTAATTAATGAGAATCATGCTTTATGCAATGCATGCCACTAATTTAACATGAAATGATGACATGACGACATGACTTAGCTAAATAACCTAAGCAATATGACATAAATAAGCATGTAGTCTATCCTGAAGCATGAGATGGATTTATTCTAAAAAATAATTTTTGTATTTTCCATGAGATTCGAAATTAAAAAAATGCAACACTTAAATATGCAATCTAAATTAATCTAATGACCTAATTCTAATGACGGGCAATTTCTAATTAAATGAACCTAACAAAAATCACTAAATGACGTGCATTGTATGAAACTAATTCTATATGACGTGCAAAGGATTTTTATTTTCCTAATAAGCATGCAATCTATTTAGGAGAAATTATCTAAACCTATAATATGCAATCCTAACATGCAATGACATGCAAAGAATGCCCTAATTCTACATGACATATGCATGATATTTTTATTTTATTTTTATAAAATTCGAAATTTAAAATTGCCACATAACTAAACATGCAACTTAAATTAAAGAAAAAACTAACATCCTCAACGAATGCATGTTTTTGGATTTTTCATTTTTTCAAAATTCGAAATAAATAAATTTCCTATTCTAATCATGCAAGATAACCCTAAAACGAGGAAAATTCTAAAACAAACCTAATCTAATTAGATTTTTTGGATTTTTCCTTTCTTTTACGGGAGCAATCAAAATAAGATATCAAGAACAGCACGGCAACAAATCAGGCAAGATATCATCCATGTCCATTTTGGGAATAAATTGACTGAATCATATCTCGCGCATGAGATTGGATTGGCCAATTTCAAATAAAATCGCAAATCATATCTCGAGCGTGAGATCGGATTAGCGATTTTTCCGTGCGATTGTGAGTCGTATTTCGAGCATGAAATCGGAATGTCAATCATACACGTTATGAAATTATGATGATTCCCCCAATTCACAAGAATTCAAATGATTTCTTTCATGACAATATCAACTGAACATTCAAACATGATTGCTATATGCAAATTAGGCATAAGATATATGAAACTGAATTAATCAAGACTCCTACCTAATTTGCGATATTGCCCGGATATTTTCCTGAGTTCGGACGGACGGCAGGGGTGCTCAACAAGCTTGCGGCTCATACTGCTTTGCAGTGGTCTGCGATGGGATTCCCGGTGCGAGGCTTTCACGGTGATTGGCGACCGGGTGCTTTTCTCGGCCACCGAGGAAGTGATTCCGGCTCGGACTAGCATTGATTTTTTTGGAGAAATTACTAGCATTGATGACTTGATCGTGAATGCTTTTGTTTTGTGGGACCATGCATTGAGTCAAACTTCCCATAATTCTATGCACGCCCGCCGCTGCTGTGTTGACCGAATGAGGTCCTGCAAACAGCCCAAGATTTCCAATATATTCATGCGTGAATTTGGAGTATGCTGCCTCTATTGGTGGGGTAGCTTGAGCGTAGCCGGACTGCTGCGTGCGATCAACAACCGGTGCGGAGGACGGCAATCAACGGCAAACTCAAAACAGCAACCTTGAACTCCAGGAAGTGCGATGGCAAAGATTTTGGTCAGAGAAACCAGAATCGCTTTTGGTCGTGGGGAGCATAGTGCCTCGTAGCCGAGACTGGTGGTGCACGTCGAGTAGAGTCGATCCCAGTTGGGTCCGTCGGTCTATTGAGCACGTGAGGCGACGAGTTGCTGCACCCACCGAACCCTTTTTTCACATAATCATCACGTCAGGATTTTGCCACTTGGGCTCTTCTTGCTTGTGAATAATTCAAGTGCACTCCTTCAGTGATTCTTCACCATCGGGGATGGAACGGCTCGTGATCGCTGGTGCAGTCACGAGGAGGGAGCAGCAGGTGGCGAGAGTCAGCATCGTGGGCTGCAACTCGGCTGGCTCACGTCGGAGTAGGGGCCGGTTCAACGTCGTTGTGCAGGGACTACCAGGGCTGAGAAGCAAAGAACTCGTTGGAACACCAAGGTTGCAGGATCCCGGTGGCCGTGAAATTGCTGGACTGGCGAGGCACGGATCTGTGGCTACGTTGCGAGGAGGGAGGAGCGATGGTTGTTGGCTTCTTTGGAGGAGCTCGCTGATTATGGTGAGTGATTTCACCGAACGAGGGATCGATTGGTCTGGTGCGATGATGAAAGGGCCGCAGTGAAGGAACGGGACAAAGACCTCGCTCTCTGTTTTTTTTCTCTCTTTTCGCCGCTCTCTCTCTAGGGTTGCAGCTCCTTTTTCTCTCGATTGCGGCCGTGAATGTTAGCTGTGTGGCCTAGTATAACTGTGAATATGCGTCTCTTTTTATAAGCGAGAAAATTAGGTTTCAAGGAAGGGACGCAATCTTCTATTTTCCGTAGGTGAGTGTTCACAATATCCTCTGCCTAAATTTCTTTTCTTTAATGAATATTATCCCTTTATTTCTTTCCTCCTTTCATTCAACCATGTGAACGTATATTTTATTCATTGCAAGCCGTACTTGACCGAATATATTACACCCAGGATGTTGCTCTTTCGTGATTGAATTTTCAAGATTATGATATTGCTCTTTATATTTCCTAACTTGAAATTTCGCATGTGCAAAGCATATGTCAATTTCGGTCTCGTTAAAGAAATGACGGGCTTGTATGAGCGACGAGTTCAACCAAATTTTCATCACCGTGGGCTTAGTCCAAGTCACTAAATTAAAGCTTAGAACCACTAATCCGAATCAATTCACCACCGATCCAATAAAATGCAAAAAATGTAAATGCACCTGAATCTATATGCAATGCAATTAATTTTTTTTTTTAGGGATAAAATTAACCCTTAATTTTCTATGCACTAAATAAATAAACGGGCCGCCGAAATTTAGGTGTCAACAATATTTAATCTAATTTAACTAAAATTTAGGTTCAAATTATCTTTGGATGAAAATGCCCTTAACCAGCTAGAATATTTAGGCCATATTTGGTAACTGACCAAATAATATCTAATTCGATTTTTTTGTTCTCAAAAAAAAAATAGAAATATATTTGACAATTTTTTATTTTTATTTTCGGGAACATTTGTTCTTGAGAATAGATTTGAACATAATTAAGAGGTTCAAAAAAAAAAATATTATTCTCAAGAATAACTTCTAAATCAAGCCCATTTCCCTTCTTTTTTTTTTCTTTTTTTTTTTCATTTTCCTTTTTTTCTTCCTTTCGCTGGTTGTCAACCTTGGTGATGGCCGATGACTAGCCAAACAAGGCATTCTCATGCTATGGTTAAATGCACGTGGAGTTTGGTCGGATGCACATGCTATGGAATAAAAAGCGCTTTATTCCGTTTCTAATTATTTTTATCTAGGGACAAGAACGGATTCGGCATGTTTCGCGTGGAAGTACCGCTGCGGGGTTATGGCCTACAGGGAAATCGCATGTTAGTGATGGTGCGAAATGGTTATGGTAATAAAGATTTCAATCATTTCTTGACATTGTTCTGCTTAGTGGGACTAATGATTATGATTAAAGGAGGTTTAGGTAAAATGATAATGTCTGTTTAAAAGGACTGAATGAATATAAAATTGTCGGTCGAAAGCGGATGATTCTATATGAGATGGGTGTGTATTGTGTTTTTGGTGACTTCAAGTGAATGTTAAACGCGACATATCCATGAGCATATCTTTCTCCACCCAAATCCAAATGTTCGAATAGAATTTACCGAGTTCATATAATAGTCGATATTACGAATAAGAGCATGATAAAAAAAAAAAAATACTTAGTTGGAAATCTATATGCATTGAGAAAGCATCGTTTTGCATCAATTGTTACATAAATTTCCCTGAAAAAAGAGGAAATAAAATTGTCTGTCGAAAGTGAATAATTCTATGTGAGATGCGTGTTATTTGTGCTTTGATACTTCAAGTGAATGTTAAATGCGCCGTATCCATGTGCATGTTTTTCTCCACACAAATTCAATTGTTCGAATAGAAAATACTGGGTTTATATAATATTCAAAATTTACGAATAAGAACATGATAACAAATACTTATTTGAAATTTATATGGAATTTTTTTGTCAAAAAATTTATATGGATTGAGAAAGCATCATTTTGCATCATTGTTACATGAATTTCACTGAAAAAAAGGAAATAAAAGAATCACAAGCGATTTGAATAAAAACCTCTCGAATTTGATGTGGCACACAAAAGTCACAAAACAAAATTCTTTCACCGTAATGGAATTAAAACGTGAAGTCCATGTGATCGAACTTTCTCAATGTATCAAAATTACTTTTGTGGTTGATAGTTATTGAGGCACTTTTATAGATCTTCCTTGTCCTTCAACAATAGGTGATCAGTGAATCATAATCAGGATCATTTGTTAAAAAATCTTTGGAATGTTTTTGAAGTGTGACATTTTTGACATGAGACACAACAAAATTCTCTAGGTTACGACATTGTCAAGTTGGTCTATCAAGTCCCTTGAGGGATTTTGGAAAATCCATCAAGTATATTGAAGTCACACCTTTGATGTGGCACAAAATTTACATTTTGTTTTGATGGATGGGGTGACAAGTTAGCAAAGTAGGAAGCAATCACTAGTCACTATCCCTTTATTAGGGTGATTGGTTTCCATATAGTCCGGTTCCAGCCTAAGAACCAAAAATTAGACATGTGGTTTTAGAACCAAACCAATTTATTAATTTGACTTCTGATGGGTGAATGGAACTAGTAGCCCTAGTCCAAGTTACTAGTAAATCCAAAGTTTGCTAATACAAAGATCTCCACCTGACAAGAAACACTTCTTATATACAAATTTACACCTCGGTGTGCAAATTATCTCTGGACTAGGCATTATATACGAGGCTCGATAGATATAAGTACAAGAGAGGATATGACATGGTGGTTTAATGATACATGTGGCGGGCTCTACTAGACATCATGATGGATGCTAAGAAAATATTCGGTATCTAAGTTCAAAATACTAGTTCATTTAGAAACGTCATGCCCGTCTGTCTTGCTCTGAGACTCATTTCTCTCTCTTTAAGATTTTTGCTATCTTATCCCTCATGTTCTCTGAACTCAAGCTATGGCTACTTTGGTCATGGAACCAAATAGAGCGAGCTCGGCTTCAAGCTCGTGACAACTACCACTTGAGCTTCGACCTTGTGGCCATGGTGCCCGCAACCATGGTTGCCATATCTCATGCCTATAGCCATTGCCACTTGAGCTTTGACATCTTCACCATGGTGTCACTTGAGCTCAGGCTCATAGAAGTCATGGCCGTTGGAGCTTCGGGCATGTGGTTGTGGATGCTCCATGGGAAAAAGCGACAAGAAAGATGAGGAAAAGCAAGTGATAAACAACAAGAGATGAGAGGAGAGGGAGGAAACCATAATAAACAAGGGAGAGAGGAAGATTTATCCAAGGTGGGCCAACATGGTATGTGTCGCCCAATGAATGGGCTAGAATTTTGCTTAGTTGGCACAACTTAGATATCCAATATTTTCTCAATGGATGCTAGGATACATGGTGGAAAACCTTACAAAAGGACCATGCAATAGAAAATTCTAGCCAACAAGTAGGTTGCTGGAATTTTAATGGACTTGTTCATCTTTGTGCTAATGACTTCGTAGAAAAAGTTTGAAGAGCAAATCATAACAAGACCCGTCACCCTACTCTTCCAAGGAAAAGAGGGTTTTGGTTTGTTCGTGAAGGAATTAAGGACTACATTTAGTTTTTAATATTTTATTGATTTTTTATAAAATAAAAAAATAATCGGTCCCATCCAGGTGGTCTAGATAGGCGGTTCCATCGTTGGAATTGAACCGAAATTCACCAGTTTCAATATTTTATAAAACCGTGACCTTAGGAACCGCCCAAAACCAGGCAGTTTGGTCTCTTGCCCACCCCAATCCTTATAGATATTGCTGACGGATGGATTGGGCCGTAATTTTGGCCCGACCAGATGATCCGGGCAGGGCCGGCCCAGCCCATGACCACCCGTACGTCGCCGCTGAATCGGGGCACGTCCGACACAAGATAAGCCGGTAAGTGGTATCCCTACACCGACCGGAGCGACCCGGAGAAGACGACCGTCGCGAAACCCGAAGCGCGACTTCTGCTCACCGGCGATGGCGGAAGCTCTCATAGAGCTCGAGCAAGTCCTCAGGACCAAAAAGGTAACCGCCGACGGCCTCGCCCTTCTCCCTCTCCGGTGCAAGTTTTCTCTCGATCGTGTCCCATTCCGCAGATTGAGCTTTGATTGAAGCTTCATTTCGCTTCCTGAACGTTCGAACCTAAGTACAATGTCGGGCGGCGAGTTCGTTGGGTTTTTTGTGATCGCGTGTGAAAGACCCGATTTTGAGCGGTGCGTTAGGACCGATGATTGCGCAATCGCGTTGGGTCGGTTTTGAAATTCTCCAATCTTTCCTGCTCAGGTGACGATGACTCTCGAGGAGGCCAATCTTCTGTCGGCCTGCAAGTCGAAAGCTTTGGACAATTTCGGGTACGGCATCGGGCTCACCTCCGTCATCGTATGGGCAGGTACGCATTTCGCCTCAGCTTATGATTCTTTGTGGGCATCTCTAGGCAGAAGATGCGGATTAGGTGAATTCGTATAGGTGATTGATTTTAGGAGGGCTCGGCCTATTGGTGATCGACCGTTTTTGAGTCGCGACGATTTGGGCTCGTTTACTATCTCTTCCTTCACATCTTATCCAATTGCATGAGAGGGAAAGGTTGGGGGGAAATACTAAGGATCTGCGGAAATTGAGCATCTGATTGCTTAGAGGGCTTTGTCAATATGTCGATTGCATCCTTGGAATTCAAGTAAAAATCAACTGGAATGTATCTTTGAAATACAGAATGCAGGTGCTTATGGTCGATACAAGGCTGGCTACACAGAGTAAGAGTGTGTCAGATTTGGATAGATACATCGGATGATTATCAATGCCACTGTACACTAGACTGAGCAGCTTGTCTATTTTAGAGCAACGTTTTCAGTCATTTTTGCTCCTTCAGGTCTTTGATTATTGTACGGTATATCAGATTGAAGACTACTATATGAGATATACACAGATTTAGAATTTTGGTTTTACGTTAACACAGGAATTTCACATTGCTGATATGCCAAAATCCTATTTAGAGAGATTTTACTTCGGTGTATTGAAATGCCTTCTAATTATGCTTGTGCTGCTTGAATATAAGTCAATGCAATTTGGTGTCTAGTTAATTTCAGCACATATATGCTGCCATTTTAGTGTCCTACACTTGGCCTTGGTTATCCAAAATACTATCTGTTATGTGTTATAACTCCTACTGACCAGCATCACTATTCACTACCCCAAGTTGACTACTTCAAAGAAAGAAAAGATTCTCCAAAATTAGGAATGACAATTATGTTCTTTGAGCCACTACCCTGATAAACTCCAATAGATTATAAACAAAAAAGGTTTTTCAGGAAAGAATTTCACTCACCTTGTTTTTTTTTGCCCAACTCACATTGTCATTGAGCATTTCTAACTAAGTTACACTGAGTTTTTACAATTTCTAGGATTCTTCAATGAGTATTGATGATTCAGAATTTAGATTGTAGTTTCCCAGTTGTTTTACTTTAGGAAAGTAGATTCATGTTAAGTGGCAGATCTAGGAAGAAAGTTTGGCAATGACTGTGGTGTGACTATATTTTTAGATGTTGACCTGTTAGAGAATCAATAGAAGACAAAACTCTGCCAATGTTAGCAAAATGACATCAGATTTAATATTAATTTGTTGTTAAGAATTTAAATGATAAGCATTGTTAAAATAAATGAGGTATGTGTCTTGTGAATGGCAAAGCCTAAGATAACTTATTACTTTGGTTAATATCTACTGTGATATACAAGAAAAAGCATATGAGAGTGAGACTAAGTTGCACATGACCTTTCAAGTCCCAAAATCCCCATTCATAGCCCTGAATTGAGCTCTATATGGGCTCTCTCTGCTTACAGGAAAATATCCACTTATCATGTCAAATGGGCTTTCTTGAGTGATTTCATGTTTCCTTTGCTAAGAGGGCAGTTTAGGATTCTTGAGGGGTTCGACCCCTGCTCTTGTCCTCTTTTCTTTCTATGGTAGTCTCTTGATGGTCAGCACATTTCTGCAGCTACAGGGAGGTTAAATCATTTGCTACGGGTTAGCCTGTCAGTAGGTAAAGGGATTTTTCATGTTGATTGTGGTCATTTAGTTGATAGCTTTATTTTGACACTAAATGTCTCTTCATTTTCTGTGTAGGATCCGGTTTTGCCTGTGGTTTGTGGAGATTGTCTAAGTCATTAGATTCTTGTGCTGACCATATTCTTGCACTACATGGCAGTCGGATGCAAGAGGAATTAGCAAATATGTAATTCCGCTCTGAAGATTTTTATGAATGCCCATGCTGGGTTTTCCGGTGTCTGCTCTACACTTAAGCTTTTTTTAATGTCACTAAAGACAATGTCAGGACCTGTGATTTCTGTTCTAAGCGAGTATTGGAACCTGGCTGAGTGAGATTATTAGAAGTAACTAGAGTCATGTTGCTGGTTTTTCTCCCAATTTATTAAAATAGAGTACTTGCACATGCTACATAATCAAAGACTTAATGGTTTCTACAGTTGGGAGTGTAAGTATTTTTTGTGAAATTTGGTTAAGAGCATTGGTATATCTCGTATTGGGATGTTCAAATTGTTTCTGATTAACCTCTAAAATATAAATAATAAGCCTTCCTTTTTTTCTGTTTATAAGGTTTGAAATTTTTTTGGTATCACCATGGTTTAATTTTTTACATTTTAATTGTGCTCTAAAGTAAAACTCATGAGAAATGATATCTTCATTCTTGGACGACAAGAAAAGGCATGCAAAGCTTTATTGTGATATTTCTAGACATTTGCAGTGTGGGGTCTTCAACAATATCTATCTTTCCCTTTCTCTGCTGCCATAGTAATGCTATGTGGATTCCTTGTCAGTCATTGATTGTCAAGATGAACTGCTCTGGACTCACTAAAAGTTTATCATAGTTGTGTATTTTGTAAAAATCATGAATGGTTTGTTTGTTATGATGTTTGGCCATTAGGTGATATCCTTAAAAGCACACCAACCAAAGATCGATTTTTGTCTTAATCCTGAAGTCTTTATTTGTCACCTTGTTTGTTCTTCACGCATCTTAATCAAAGTTTTAAACGTGCATGCACTGCCTTAGTGCACATGCTCATTCACATGGGGCCTCCACATACATGCACATGCACATGCACATGCAAAGGATTTGAAAATGCGAACTCACAAAGATGTAAACACGTGCCTGCTTGTGTGTTGACGCAGGAACACACTAGTGTGATCTTGATATTAAGACACTTGGTTAATTTCATCTTTGGTCATTCATGGCATTTTAAAGTTGGAACTTCTACATGAGCATGAGAATTTGAGGAATCACTAGAAGTATTGGTATGGGCAAAACATAGATGAATTACAGAAAGAGTTGTTCATTTGCACTTTCAAATTCAAGGTGCATGTTTTTTATCCCCACAATCCCACCTATTGTACCTAATGTTGTAACTCCACATTTGTGATGAGATGGATTGGTCATGTTTGGTCCTTTGGCTTCATTCAATATACTTTATTTCATGTTAGTTAGACTGGCGCTTGCATTCATAACCAGTCTCTTAAATTTCATTATTTTTCATGCCACAGAATAGTGAGGAGATATCATCACGATCAAGGCAAAATGCAGCTTCTAGCAAGGCATTTCTATTCTGAGCAAGTATTTGATGATTCCACTTCAGATCAACCAAGGTTGAGGTGGCGTTACCGGAATAGTTATAGCGATGTTGTTGCTTATGGCCAGTTGACCCATGAAACTGACATTCACAGTGGGAGGAGTCAACAGTTGCATGACAATGACTTCAACAGAAATACGGTGAACAATTCCTATGGCAGTCCCCAGAACAACTCCAAAACCAACTCAGTTGACTTTCCGAGTGACGCTGACATTAATAGAGCAGATTCAGAGTTGAAACGCAATTCTGTGAGTAAAGCAACTGACCTTTTTCTTTGGGTATTATTTTACCACCTATTTCTGAGTGTAATTTTCGATAGCTTAAGGCACAATCTGTTTATTGTTAAGAAAGATTCCCTGATGCACAGAAGTTTTGATTATTGAAAATTTCTATCAGTTAAGCATGTCTAAGTTCTGCTGCTATAGTGTAGGAAAAAATCCTTGGCAAATTAGTTTCAATGGTGGAAAAGACATAATCAAAAGTAGATTGTAGGATTATAGGAGTAAGACATAATTAATGCGAGCCCATGCTGCATTACTTGCACTGGTTTATATAAAGAAAATTTCCCAAGTAATCTAAAATTGAGTCATTTTCTGTATTATGTAGTCAACTTTGCTGCTTCGATTTAAATGAGATACCATCCACCAAGGAGTCTATGTAGACTTTCCTGCATACAAGAACATGCTACCCTCAATTGCATGAAATTATCAGTTACAGTTAATACAAAATGGTGTGTTTAAGGGAAATCTGCTGGCAGCAGCCTTGTTTTACTGACATGAATGTGTCAGAACATCACCACAGTACATTCCTCCATTACACTGAATGTTTATGTCTATCATTTAGACCTCTCTGTCCATTACCATTAACATGAAGCCTCTAGCTTTTGAGCTTCTCCTAATGTTGTATATCTCCATGTGAATATGATAAGTAACATTTGCTTGTTTTGTTAACAATTAGAATTGCCAATGCATCATGCTCTGTCTGGACTTTGAGATGTGATAGCTTTAATCTGTTCTTAATAGGACACCATCATCATGTGGTCTAAATTTTGAGAAGTTCTTTGCTTCTTCCCTAGTCCATTCAATTTATGGTTAATATTGGTCCAACTCATCTCAATATAGGTGAGCTCTGGAGTTGATGTGATTGGCGATCCTCTTGATTGTATTTTTGGAGGTGTGATGACAAAAGAGGAGATTCGTCGTCCAGCTACCTCAAGTGGGATGAATAAAGTTCCCCTGCAAAGCCACAGAAGATCAAGGCGTAGACACCGGATGCAAAAGCCGGAGGTTTCTCTTGATACTTAGCCTGATGCATCTTTGTGCTGTTTGTAGTCTAGGAGAGATTTAAGCTGTAGAGGCTTTTAAGCTTTGGAAGTTTCTGATGAGCACATGACCTTCGGCATGTGGAAGAACTTAATAATTCGTTCATGGGTCGATTTTTATTGACCTGGAGTTGCTCTTATTTTTCAGATTGCTGGGCTATAACAGTAACTGGTGGTAGCTTTCCCTTCCTGATCTCAGTTCCTAAAGTTGGTTGGGTCTGTGTTTGTTAAATCACCTTGACTAACCCAAAGAGAAATTCGATATTTCAAGATGTCTAGTCGCGAATAAAGCTGCTAGTTCTGCGAAATGGTAGCGATGCAACACAATTGCAGCATGGATGAATCTAGAGGTGATCAGCTCTCGGTTCCGGTTCTAAGGTGTGCAACCAATTGGTATTAGGACCGGGAACTAGACCGTACCATTGACCGGTCCAATCCAATGAAATTGATGACCTATGTTTTCTGTTACTTTTTATTCCACTACTTGGAAACGGATCAAGATAATGTCTACTTCACATTTTACTAATTATTTTGAAGAAGTAATAAAATAAAGAAGCATATTTAGTCGGTTTGGTTTGGTTTGGTTTGGCTTTCCCTTGGAACCGGGAATCGGACTACTTAGACATTGATTCCATTTTTAGGAACCAGAAATCAGATCAACACTTTCTGGAACCAGATCAAACCGGTTGGCTCGGTCCGGTCTGGGTGGTTCTTGATTCGGGTGGTCCAATTTGCACGTCTCCTTGAATCAAATGGAGGCCATTCGCAAATGGACCTTTGTTTGCTTGTGACTTCTGAGGCATGATCGAACTGCTGTGCAGCTCATCCTTTCAGCTGTTTTGAAGTGCAAAAATGGAACATATTGAAAAACAAAAAGGGTTGCTCTACAAGTCGTTATCAATTTCCATTATTGATGACCTTACGGCTTAGTTTTGTGGCCAGAGACCCGTGGCTCAGTTGAAATTCTCTAGCTACTGTACTGAACTCGAACAACGAGCCAAGTCGTCTTCTGTCAAGAATACGTTAAGAAAAGGATGGCCGTTCCTTTTCACCGAGCATGCATGGGACCTGGGTACATGCCGCGTCCTTTTCAAGTTCCAGAGCTTTTCAACCAAGCCTTTTGCTTGCTTTCCTCGCGCGAAATTCGTTGCAGACCAAGCTCGTTTCATCAGACGACGCGTGTCAAAGCGTGTCGGACAATGCTCGAGGCGATTGACCCGTCCGAGCTCCCGACAACGTTGTAATTTCGCGTTGCCTAGCGCATTGAACGAACGACGAAAATCTTCTCGGCATCCCCGTCGCGAATCCTTCGGGTCAAGGTAAAAAGAGAGAAAGGTAGTCCACGGTCGTCCGCCGATGCGGTTCGCATTGGTCTGCGGAGAGCGAAGGCGCGCGTCGCAAGTAAAAAAGGTTTTGCTGTCCCTGTTTGGTGTCTCCACGAAGGACCCCACCCTCACGCGTGAGGCAAATGTGGAGAGGGTGAGAGGCCTTCGTTTTTCCTTGAATATTTTTTTTGGGTGGGTTTTTGTGGGTTTGAAGTTTTGGGGGATTCGCCAAAAGGGTTCGTGTCTTTTCTAGGAAACATCCTCGCAGCTTCATTCATTCTGATTCCAGGCACCCATCGTTGTCGATCGAGGGGAAAACTACAAAAACGAAAAACAAGCCTTCAATATATTTGTAGCTGCGTCAGTTCAATTCAAAGCCTTATAATTTGAGTAATTTAATCATATATCTTTTAAAATTTTGTTAATATAGTCCATCACATCAATTTTGGTCGGAAACCATTCAAACAGACGTTGATTGTCCTACCTAACTTAGCATGTGGACAAAATTTTTCATTTTTCCAATTTTTTGAAATTTTAATTAGTTTTTATATCATCATTTTATTTTCTTTCTTTCTTTTTCCCCCTTAATCCTCTATTGGTTGCCAAGCAGCCAGCTAAAGGCAACTACCGACAAGGGTTGCTCTTGCCCAAGGCTAGCGAGGGCCCGCTTTGAACAAGGCTCAACTCTTAGTAGAAAATCTTAGGGTTGGAACATACGGACAACTAGAAGGACACATGGTAATTTTGGGGCAGGCCGCCCTCGGGCAAGGCCGACCCTTGCTGGCTGTACCCATAGACTAGTGAAGGAAGAAGGAAAAAAAATATAAAGAAAAGAAAATATAAATATAGATTAATAAAATTTATTTGTATAGAACAATCAGCATTCATGTCAACGATTTCCAATCAAAATTAGTATAATGGACTGTAGTGACAAAACCTAAAAATGTTTAGGTTTAAATTGGTATAACTAAAAAATTTAATACTAATTGGTATAGGTGCAATACGTTGAGCAGGCCATGTTCCGTGTTCACCAGGAACTCCATGCAGCATTTGAACAAGAAGGTACGGAGCGCTGTCTCTTTTAGCTTTCCGCGGCACATGAAACACTCGCAAACATGTCAAGAAAATCCCCACCCTGCGTGATGGAAGCATCTCGCTCTGCTCACGACTCCTTCGGGTGTGAGTACCGCATTCAACCCCACATGCACGGACCACAAGTAAGTAGAGGCAAACAGCCACGCCCAATAGGTTTCGTGACATTCGGGCAATAGCGATGCGGTCACGTGGCATCATCGTGACCGTTGGATCTCGTATCAAATGGTTATCACGCCGTGCAATTATTCTGAATATCTCTTTTGCGGGCTTGATTGATGTGGACATGGGCTGATGGTTACTGATAATATCAGAGTATAATCCCCTTCAGTAGATATATGATTCAAGACAAACACCAGAGTATAATCCCCTTCCATGGATAAATGATTTAGGACGATCTAGGTAGATACTAAATCTTATAAGAGTGAGGAATGATCACGGAGGCGAGAGATCTCGAATAGAGTACGGCTAGTGCCGTGCTTTTAGAATGGTGAAGGAGAGAGAATACCATCTACCTATCAAAAGGTTCTCAAAATTTTGGAACATAGATCCTATCACGCATATTGGATACGGGGTCTATTCAAGTTCTACTTGTACTTTTGATTGAACGATTGTATTGATCACAATTCATATTTAGATACGAAAAGATTATGAAATAATAAAGGTTCCCTAAATTTTAGAACATAGAACCTACCATACATACTAATTTTAGGATTTACTCAAGTTTTACTTATACTTTTAATTGAACGATTGTAGTTATCACAATTCATATTTAGACATGAGAAGATTATGAAATATTAACAAAAATAAAATTTTCAATCATAAATATTATCGGAAATAAAAGTTCAAATTAGTGTTTTTCAAATTACATATTCATCATTATGTTAAGTAGTCTTATGCCTTTCTTACCCCCAAAAGTGAAATCAAAGGCTAAAGCTTTTCCTTGTACTTATAAGTCGACCATTGGCCCTTTTCATCAACTTCAACAATCTCTGCCTAGCCTAAGTCGGAGAAGGAACAAACCATAACTCTCTCGTATGAATATTGGATCCAGAATTGTTAGCAAACTAAGCTCTGATACTAACGTTGGGTGATCTTGGGCATTTCTTGCTCAGAGAGTAAGATTGTTCATCATATTTTACAAACTAACCAACAGCCTTTTGGACAACCTCAACACATTAAACGTCATGGAATACTGTAGGATTACGTGAAAATATAAAATAAGAAAAACTCAAAAAATTGTTATTGAAACCTACTCATTAAAACATGTTTCTCAATTTTTAGAATATCAAATCAGATCGGTTCTTAGATTTCTAACTCTACCCTAAAATTATGCTCATATTTACTCGATTTACATGAATTGGGTTGGATTGTCACAATCATGAAATGCGCTTTTCACATGGTCTTGCTTCCACGACCCATCTCGTGCGAAGCGTCGATCCTGTCCATGCGAATCGATCATGCTTCGGACTCACTCGAGCACTGAAGTCCCATCAAACCTATATTATTATTTGCTTTTACTTTGCCCCGATCTATCATCCTCTCCCGGATTCTGTTAGTACACATGCTTTGTAACGAAAGTCCCCGTTCATGGGCTCTGCTGTTTCTTCTCGAATTAAAAATAATTGAGACCAAAAACAAAAGAAAAACAAATAATAAAAACTATAAAGTGTCTTTTCCAAAAGAAAAATAAAAAGAACATCGTAAATAGGTTGATGATGGCGCTGTTTCCATTTACTTGCCGAGGGGGAGACCTTGCGAGTCTTGCGAACACGCAGTTGATTTTCTCGTCCGAAACGCGCTTGACAGGAAGTCGGTCAACGAAAACGTCAAGAAATGTTTTTTTTTTCAATTGAAATAAGTATATTATAAATTTTAAAAAAAATTATCATGAAAGTATAAATAATTCTAAAATTTTTAAAAGTACATTTAAATCCTAAAAATTATCATAGAGGTGCGGTTGAATCTTAAAATTTTCAAAAAATATATGTTTCAAAACTTAGCAATTTAATTCGATCAAGTCTTTCCATTGATTCTACTTTTTCAAAAATTTAGACTTAATTGCATTTTAATGATATATTTTAGGATCTCTAGTGTACTTATCCATTTATAAAGATAAAAATATTCTCCATTTGTTAAGCAAAAAAAAAAAATGAATAATTCAAAAAACAACACATTATGAACAACAATTTACGTCTATATAGTTTCATGAAAAATGAAAACCTTTTTCTTTTATTCATTTTTACAAGCGACTTGAGTGATGGGATAAATTAGATCCATTTTCCCTTATTGAGTTAGTAATTACAATTATATATCTAGTCATAAATTCAAACCATAATTAACTGAAAGTGTGTATTCTCATCATAGTCGATAATTCGATGATTTGTCGTTGTAATTGCTTACGTTTTCTCTTGGGGTGGTTTGTCCAAAGTCAAAACACATACGCAAAGTAGAAATTTGATCGCGACAATTTGATCAATCCTACTTTTAATCAGTATATAATAATTCACCTTGAATTTCTATTTTTCTAATCATTTTAATTGATTAATAATCCGAATAAATGTACAGCCGCATGGCACACAATAATCAAATCCCTTTTAGCCAGATACCTTCGGTCATCTAAATCTTAGTTTATGCTGTCGTTTTCGTGCAAAGCACCTTCCCAAAAATAGGAAAAAAAGAAGCTAAGATTTTAAATTGATGAAAGAATTTTCGACAAATGTATGGAGTCGAAGGCCTCAGGGGTTCAAAAAAGCAAAGAATCTTATCAGTAATTGGGGAAATTTTGAAGAGAAGAAATACCCTCTCTCTTTTTTAATTATTATTATTGATTAGTTGCTCCACTGTGGACGTAATTTATATTATATTCACATCTTTTAAGTGGCTAATTTTTTTTTTCTTGCGAATTGGGTTCATGCATGCAAATATTATATCTAAATTTAGATATAGTTGTGTCAATTCAATTCCAAACATTTTAATTTGATCGATTTAATCATAAAAGTTTTGAAAAATTGTCAATATAGTCAATTTGGCCAATTTTGATCAAAAATTGTTAATATGGACAAAAATTATTAATTTTTCCATATTTTTTCAAAAATTTTACTAATTTTCATATTTTTCTTTTCTTTTCTATTTTTTTTTTTTTTTTCCTTTCACCCTCTACCAATTGTCAGTCAATTGGCATAAGGCAACTACTAATGAGGGTCACTCCTGCCGAAGACCAGCAAGGCACGCCTTGCCGACCTTTGGCAAGGCTCAACCTTATTAGATCTAGGGGAGCTTCTCCCATGGCCAGTGAGGGAGCCAGTCACCAGTTGTATTCTATGGCCAATTGTTGACCATCACTAAGGCTTTGCCATTGGTGAATGAAGAATAAAAGAGAAAATATAAAGAAAATTAAATATAAATATATAAAATGCAAGAAATTTAATAAATTAATATTTTTTGTTCATGTCGGCATCAACCATATTATATAGGACAGCTGATATTTACATCGATAATTCCCAATCAAAATTAGCAAAATGAACTACATTGACAGAACCGAAATTGTTTATATTTAATTCGATATATTGAAATGTTTAGCATTGAAATTATACGAATGCAATATTCCGTATGCATCACGGGGAGCTCCATGTAGCATTTGAGCGAGAAGGTACGGATCGCTGTCTCTTCTAGCTTTCTGTGGCGCATGAAACACTTGCGAACATGTCAAGAAATTCCCGCTCTGCATGATGCAAGCATTTCGCTTTGCTTACGGCTATTTTTGGGAGTGTACTGAATTCAACCCCACGTCCACAGATCCACGAGTAAATATAGGCAAAACAGCCACGCCCCATTAGGTCTTTCTGACTTTTTGGGCTACAGCGACACGGTCATGTGACATCAGCATGATCCTTAAATCTCGTATTAGATGGTTATCACATTGTGCGATTATTCTGAATATTTCTCTTTCGAGCTTGATTGATATGGATGGGTGTTGATTGTTACCGATAATATCCGAGTATAATCCCCTTTAGTGGTTATGTGATTCAGGACAAACTGGGTTCATACTGAATCTTATAAGAAGGAGAAGTGATCACCGAGGCAAGAGATCTTGAATAAAATGGCTCTTGGTGGGTTTTTAAGGATGATAGAGGAGAGACAAAATACTTGACTACATATCGAAAAGAAAAGAGCATAACAAGGAATAGTACATTGAAGAGGTGGTATGATGGAGTTTGTGACCTCCAAAATCCCATGCCATATATTTCTACAAGAGGTTTGGTTCTAGGGGTAAGCAATTTTGAATTGCATTCCGATTGCTTGATTTTTGGAATTTGAAATCTATCATGCATATTGGTTTCAAGATCGATTTTAAGATATACCCATATTCCACTTATACTCTTAATTGAACGATTATAATGAATCATCATCTCTAATTACTATGATTTGCTACAGTTCACTTTTCACAACTCATAACTCAATACATGAAGATCATCAAATATTAACAAATTAAACATACCAATTATAAATTCGTTGGAAATGAAAGTTTAGATTAATGGTTGGAGATTACATACTATTGCACAAAAATATATAACAAGAAAAACACAAAAATTTGTTTAAGGTGAACCTGCCTTTAGAACCTAAAACTTACTCTACCTTTTTGGTAATGGGTAATTCCATTGGTCTTATTTTCAAGTTTCTAGTTCTATTTGAAACTATGCTCATCCCTACTTAATTTACATGGATTGGACTGGATTGTCGCAATCATGAAACCACTTTTGACATGGTCTTGCTCCACGACCGATCTCGTGCCAAACGCCGATCGTGTCCATGCGAATCGATCATACTCCTGAGTCACTCGGGCACTGAAGTCCCATCAAATCCATATTATTATTTGCTTTTACTTTGCCCCCCGGTCTTTCATCCTCCCCCAGATTCTGTTGGTACATATGCTTTGTAACGGAAGCCCGGTTCATGGGCTCTTCTGTTTCTTCTCGAAATAAAAAAGAATTGAGACCAACAAAAGGAAAAGGAATAATGAAAAGTAAAAAGTGTCTTTATCAATAGAAAAAGGAAAGAAAGAACATCGTAAATAAGTCGATGGTGCTGTTCCCATTTACTCGTTGAGGGAGAAGACCTTAGCCAATTTTGTAACACGCCGTTGATTTCTTCCTCTAAAGAACTTACGCGCTTGATTGAAAGTTGGTCGACCCAAACGTCAAGGAATGTCTCTTCTATTTACTTATTTATTTATTGAAATAAATATGTTGAAAGTCTTAAAATTATTCATGAAAGTGCAAGTGAGTCTGAAACTTATTAAAAATATAATTAAATTTTAAAACTTATCATTAAAGTATGATTGGGTCTTAAAATTTGCCAAATTTTTGAAAGTTTTAAGGGTTTAATTATTTTTCAATGATAAATTTTAGGACTTTTAGTTTAATTTTCTCTTAAAAGATAAAAAAAAATGTCTATTTGTTTTACAACAAATAATATTAAAGAATATATTCATCCCGAACAATAATTTACATTTAGATATTTTTACACATTAAATTTTTTTCATTCATTCATTTTTTTAAGTGACATAAGAGATTATTTTATTTTCCAGATCATTCGTTTCTCACGAGATAAAGAGAATCTTCTTTTGAGATAATATAGATCCATTTGCTCTTCCCTAATTAATAATTACAATTATATAATTACTCAAAAATCTGAATGGTATGTAAACTAAAATTATATATTATCATTGTAGTCAATAATTCGAAGATTTGCGTCCGCGCGATTTGTAGGCGCTTCTGATTGCTTACGTTTCTCCTGAAGGCGGTTTCCTAAAAGTCAAAAGACATATGCAGACGAGCAATTTGATTACGACAATTTGATCAATCCTTATTTTCAATTAGGATCTAATAATTCGCTTCAATTTTCTTATTTTTTAATCATTTCAATTGATTATATAATCCGAATAAATGTACGGCAGCATGACACCCACTCAATAATCAAAGTCTTAATCTTAGATTTTTTTATTTATTTATCTTAATCTTAGTCTACGCCATCGTTTTCGGGCTAAGCATCTTCCCAAAAGGAGTTTAAAAAAGAAAAAAGCAAAATTTCGATTGAGGGTGGGAGTTTTCGACAAATGTATGGAGTCGAAGGCCTCAGGTATTCGAAAAAAGCAAAGAATCTTATCAGTAATTAGGAATTTGCAAAGAGAAGAAATACCCTCTCTCTTTTTCTTTTTTTTTTAATTATTATTATCATCGATTAGTTGTCCCCCTGTGCACGGAATTTATACTATATTCACATATTTTATGTGAGTATTTTATTTGTCTTGAGAATTTTAGTTTGTACATGCAAATACTATATCGAAATATTCACTTTAATGTTTACTTCCGAAGTGGGTTTTTTAATATTATTTTTATATCGAATGGCTATGAATTCCGCGTACACTTCGCATAATAGAAAAACCTAGGGTCCTCACGGTTTATTCCCTTTATCTCGAGGTAGATCACAATTCATGGCGGTCATCGCTCGGACGATGAGTATCCATTAAGATAGTCAATGATTCCGTTTATTTGGTAAATAAATTAATGACTTAATATATACTTCTTTAAAAAAAAGAATACACGGTGACTTCGCTTGTATCAGTTAAAATAATTAATTAATAATTTATGTCCAGACATATTTCTTGAACAATGAAAAATATTTACATTTATTCATTTTCATAAGTGATGCATTCTCTAAATCATTTATTTTCCGAGAAAAAAATACTATAAATATTTTGGAGTGTTGAACGGATTTAAGTGTTTGGACATTTCGCCGTAATAAGTGAAAAATCTTACATTAATCCTACCTTGCCAATGCCTTGATACCGTAGCCCCTTCAAGATCGGATTGGTGCAATATTATTGCTTAATAATTACATTTATTCTTACTACTATAAGCGTGTTTCATGCATGACAATATTAATTGTCCCGTCGATTAAAGTTCCATTTAACTCATCTATAAGTAACTTTGCTTTGGGTGAGTTTGGTTCATGTAAATCTTTATGACGATTTTTCATAGGAATAATTTTCAAAGAAAAAATTGGTTAGTCTTAATGACATAAAATGTTCCAAATAACAAGTATTGGAAAAAGTGAAGAAGTGAGCGTTTGTTAACAGATTTGCAATACTTCCAAAAATGATTTCCTCTGTATAAGTATGGGAATTTATTTTCTTAATTTTTTTTTTCCTTTAACCAATCATTTTCAGCGGATCAAGCCTACAAAGGTCTGAAAAAAATAATTCGCAAAAAAACTCTTTCGGTCGCCGAAACGAATCCACCCTTTTTTTTTTTTTTATCTCTTTTATTCAGTAACGATCTCAACCTTTGAACGGATTAATTATTTTCGTGAGTGCGCGCCTGACGTGTGCTCTGGGAAAGAACAAACCAAACCGTCAAAAAAACAGAAGTAAAAAGAAATGCATATTATACAATTTCGCCAGAAGAAACAAGAATAATGTAGATATCCAAAAGAAATGGCCAAAAAAAAAAATAAAAAAAAAAGAAAAGAAAAGAAAAAAGGGGGAAAGAGACATCCCTTTTTTTTTTTTCATGGAAATTTCCAAGAATTGCAGGGGCAAATGGTGAACACCACCTCTTTTAATTTATCAACAAAATGCCACAATCCGCCGGTTGCCTCTGAAACCCCCAAAGAAAGAAGATTTCTTCTTCATCACCATCATCTCCCTCATTCCGTCCCTCATTCCCTCCCTCCCTCTCTCCTCTCTCTCTCTCTCTCTCTCTCCAGCACTCAAATCTTGCAGGGAGAACCAAACCCAGATTGAAGAATAAGAATCATTCACCGTGGAAATCTCTCTCCCTTCTCTTTCTCTCTCTCTCAATCTCTGTGTGTATCTTTGATTTTCCCTCCTTAACTTTTCTTTGCCCCCTTTGCTTTTGATGCTTTTACCTTTTCCACTGCTCATCCCCATCAAGATTTGGATACCCACTCGCCCAATATTCCTTTTCTTGCTCTTGATATCCCCCCATCCCCTCCCCCTTCCTTCCTCCTCATCCCCCACCCCCACCACCACCTATAAATCCAGCGATACCCACGAGGGCCAGAGCCTAGCCGGAGCAGCAAGAACCGCCGCCGCAGCCGCAGCCATGAAGGTCCACCCTATGCCCCCCAAGAAGAGGAACATCACCCTCCAGTACGTCCCCAGGAGCGCAGCCTCCATCGAGGCCCAGGCCCTCGCCGGGGTCGTGGCCGCCGCCGCCCACCACCACCACCACCACCATCACCACCACAAGAAGCTCCGCCGGCTCCCCCACATCTTCAGCCGCGTCCTCGAGCTGCCCTTCCGGGCGGACGCCGAGGTGGAGGTGGAGGAGCTGCCCGGGTTCTTCCGGTTCGTCGCCGAGACCGAGGGGATCGTGGCCGGCGTCCGGGCCCACACCGTGGAGATCCACCCCGGGGTGACCAAGATCGTGGTGAGGCCCAACGGCTCGCTCGAGCTGCTGTCCCTGGACCAGCTGGAGCTCGACATGTGGCGGTTCCGCCTCCCCGAGTCGACCCGGCCGGAGCTCGCCAGCGCGGTGTGCGTCAACGGGGAACTGATCGTGACGGTGCCCAAGGGCGCGGAGGAGGAGGACGACGACGCCGCCGTGGGGGGCGGCGGCGGGAATGGCCGCGTCGGTGATGGGGATGTTTGGGGAGGAGGTAAGGGAAATAGACTTGTATTTGTACAGTAAAATAAAACCGCTCTCCATCTCTCTTTTTACGTTTAATGGAGTTCCCCGTTCTGCCCCCCGTTCAATGTCGTTGTTGGGGTGCTGTCCTTCTAGTCTGCAAGTTAGCTTTGACTTTTTAGAGGTTGGTGATCGAGCTGGAAGCTCTCTGTGATGTGTCGTTCTGCTGAATCGAAGATTAAAATGAAAAAAAAAAAAAAATTATGAATGTTGCTTCTCTTCTTTATAATTCTGTTCATAATTCATACAGTGTCAGCTGATGATGACAGGCCAGTAGAGTTTCCATTCTTTCTCGAGATGATTTCGGATTCGGGTGTTAAATATTGGTATGTGCGGTTCTCATCTCGTGTCGAGTGGCATTGACTTTAGTTAGATTACCAGAGGGGAATGGCTTTGCAGGGCGGTGCCTTTTCTGGGTTTGTTTATCTCCTACCCGACCAATCAAATGCTCATTAGTGCGCATGATCGGGAAAAGTTTAACTTAATCCATGATGATCAGGACAATGTAACTCGGCTTCATCTTATATTCTTATGTAAGTTTGTGGATGCACAATGTTTCGCTTATTAGTCGTGCCTGAAAGTGCTTGATGATTATGTGCCTGATCGTTTTCGGGGTTCTCCATTATATGTGTCTGGTAGGTTCCGGGGATTTGGCAGGAACCTGTATGGCCACTGAGCAATTTATTCATTGTATATTTTTAAAGTGCTTTGATGCCGTGTAAAGAAAATAGTGCTTTAAGGTAGGAATATATGCTGAATGGTCCATATTGAATGTTTGTGAGTGCAGTCTTTTTATTATTGACCCAAGTATATCAAAGGCACTTCTGTGATGTACCTTATGCTCACGTAGAGTGGTGACAACTACGTTCTCTCCTCAAAAAATTATATTATCCTAAAATCCTTGAATTACCTGTGCATGTCTCTTCATGAACCAGGAATGTTTCAAGTGATGCTTGTCATATACCATCTGAAATGAGTCCAAGTTGGTGTGTTGCTTCATTTAATATTATGCAGACTCGCATCATCTAATGGTGCATCTAGTGCATGGCTTGTTGATCTTCATTAGCATATTTGCGGTTGAGCACTGTGTCCAATTGGATCTTGATGGCAGGGGGAGCTATCTGACAAAAGTTCATTTAGGCCTCACCTAGGAAATGAAGTTCCGACAATCCTTACAATGCACCTGCTTAGTACTTAGAAGCTGCTGTTCTGGTTGTACGGCTAATTTGCAAATTTTTTGTATGGTTTTGTTTGGATTCGTGTGGGCATACACGATGCTGTGTCATTCATTGTGCTTGTGTCTGTATGTTCATGTGAAGACAGAAGGTGTATGGACGATCCTTATGCTCCTCTATTCCTGGTGTGGAATAATGTCCAACCCTTAGGAAACCTTGTGACGCTGAACCTCGGTTTTGATCTACTTGTCTATGTAATTGGGTCTCGTGCATGGGTATTAAGGAGTGTCGGCTAATCCTGTTAGCAGTAAATTCATAATGTTGCCATGTTTTACCATCGGCAGAAGTTGATGGAAAAGATGATTGTCCGTTTCTGATGCATTTCTTGTTTAGAGTATGTTTCTTCGACGATAATTTTCTCTTTGTGGGGAACGCTCGGGCGATGTTCAATCTCTATTTGCCACCGAGGAAATGCCTGAAGGCTGAGTGCCAGCTGGTTTTCATTCTAGGTGATGTATTTGCATGAACTTGTTGCATTTCTCAATTAGTAAATGCTTCTTGCCTTTCTCCCCCCAATAATTCTGAGTAAAAGCAATAAGATCGCATAAATTTGCTCCTGAATAAGAAATCGACTGAGAAGCTGCATGGGGAATCCATTTTTCCGCGAGTGATTTCTGGTGCATTTGCTCTGGTTGTAAGATCCTTCTTTTCTCTTTTCCTCTTGCGATGAAATTTTATGGTCGGATGTTTCCCAGAAACAAAATAGCTTGAATTGACTCATTTGTCCTGCATCATCCCTGTTGCCCTATGGAATCGAAACCACGATTTGCTGTTTCGCTGATGATAAATGAGGTGACGGCAAGTCAGTCTTCACCATTTTCAAGTTGAGATCGAGGGTCATTAGCACAAAGGCATCTCAATCTGAAAGACATGTCCATGGTGCCAAAAGCCACACCAGGAATCAACAGATATTCGATGAGGCAAAAGCTTTTGGAAAAATGATGCTCGTCTTCGTGTTTATTCAATGCATCACGCCATGTGACTCTTCCCGAAGGAATCATTTGCTCGACGGACTCGTGTAAACCTATTCACGACCCTTGCAAGATGGGATTTTTCCTTTCCGCTCGTTATTCGAAAAGAATATTGGAGTGAGGTGTGAAAATTCATGAGGGTACATAAGCTTCCGTTGTTACCATAACGTACTTGGTGGCCGCGATTCTGTGAACACCTGTTGCTACTTTTCTGGATGTTAGCGAAAGGTTGTTCATAATAGAATGTTAGGGGGGCTATAGAATCAATTCGTGAAATCACAAAAAGTTTGATAACAGCTCAAAAGTCCTAAAGAAGGCGTGTCATTGTAAGTCACAATGAATTTAAAGTAAATGTGTGATAAAAGCTATATGCCCACCGAAGAAGCGTGAACCAAATGAGTCATGAGGTGAAATCCCCTAGTTAATATTGCTTCATACTACCATTCAAAAACATTCGAGGACCGAGGAGTACACTTAATGATCCTTGGAAAACTATGTACATGAACAGAACGTCTCGACACTTAATGGTACTTGGAAAACTATGTACATGAACAGAATGTCTCGACAACGAAACCAAAGAGAGACGGTGAAAAACGGGGCTAACCTCCCAAATTTGCACCTAAAGGTTGGCACACACCGTTTTTTTCTCTGTAAAAGTCCCATTATCATCACCGAAGATTGATCCAAACATGGTTCTGGAGTCAGAAATTTGTCCTCAAACTGCATTCAAACAGCATTAATAGTTCTTTTTCATTGCGATCTAGCAGCTCAATCACCGAAATACTCTCTCCTCTGGCGGTTCAGCATAGTGTCTTCCAGGTCAACCAAGATGTTCAAAAGACAGGCAAGGGTCTGATGCATGTCACCGTCCTATTAATCTCGAATCTCTGTCCTTCCGACTAAGCACATCATTAATGTGCTTCGTCTGTGTCCACATCTAGACTGAAATGCCCTTTCAGGATACTCTTTGGTGTCATTCCGAAACCCTTGGCTATTTCCTTCATTTCTTTGAGTTTCTCTACTTCGTGCTTTATTTGGTTATTTCTGCTCAACACAATGTTCAGCAAGTCGTCTGAGTCGGCAGGTGATTTTTGACATGCCAGTTGGGAGCTCTCTTGCTTGAGTTGCTGGTACAGATTGTGGAGGTAACTCTTCTGAGCATTAAGCTGTTCCTCTGCTACTCTGTATTCCAATTCCTGCGACTTTCTCAGTGACCGGAGAATCTGATCAATCTCATCGTCAAGTTGTACTGATGGAGTCTGAAAATCAAAAGAGATGGACTCGTCTGCCGAGAGATGTGTCCTGAAATCTAGAGCATCTCGATACAGTGTACCTTCTAGAGAAGGATCTCCATTGCTGGAGACAACTGTGTATGACATCCAATGCACCGGGTGAACATCACACTGTGAATGGCTCATATACGTAAATGGGTTTATTTAAAAAAAAAAAAAAAGAAAGGACAAAGGTTTCGAAATATGTTGACTCCATGTTTACATTTATATGTCATTGCTGTGCATGCTTGCAAGATCATTAGAGTAGTTCAAGTTCCAGTAGTTCATGACTATCCGAACATGAAAGGATGAAAAACAGTGCAGATTTTTGTCGACATATGTTCATAAAGGACTTGCAGAGAGAGAGAGAGAGAGCTGGGTGGGGAAGTACCTGATTTGCTTTCATCTGTCTGGATATTGTCAAGACGAGTCCCACATCTAAGCTGTTGCAGACATGAAACGGTCATCATGCAGATTGTGTAAGCGAGACTTGCTAAAAAACTTCAAGGAAATACTTTTACCTTGGTCAAAGTAGATTGAATACGATTAAGCAGTATCTTAGCACTCGTATTCAGTGAACCGCGCAAGAGACAGCTGCCGAGTTTTAATGCCTTCTCTTGTTCCTCCTGAGAATTGATAGATTTACAAGCCTCAAAGAGCCTAGTAACATGAGAAACTAGTTCAGTTTTTGCATCACAACGACGACAATAGTACTGTGCATCCAGTCCAATGCTTCCACCAACAGTGCCAGCCATGTAAGCTTGGAGAGCACAGTCCAAGTGAGCAAGGTGCCCACATATATGACCCTCGTCAGACAACGCTTCACATTTGATGTAATTATATCCTCCATAAGCTGACGTGATGACCTTAAAACAGAGAATACAGCAACAATCTCGACAAAACCCAGGTTCAATGCAACAAAAATCACAAGGGATAGATGTTCTGGCAGCTTCCTCTGGTTGTTCAATTAAGCTACTGCACAACTTATTTCGAGCCTTACATCTTAGAGTGCCAGAGGGAGAATCTGATTGGGAATGGTCACCTATCTCTTCATGATGCAGAGTAAAGAAATGGCGCCTCTCCATGACTCCTATAAAATGAGAGCTTAAACAAGAAGCTTCAAGGAATAACAGATAATTACAACATACAACACATTCATAGACATGGACTGCAAACAATGAGGTTCATATGTCATAATTCATACGGATGTAGACAAGATCAAGAAACCTTAATTATGTGCCGAGCATGACATATCATGTCAGACCAGTAAAAGGAAAAAAGCAAATAAAAAATGTACTCATAAAGTTTAAATAAAACAATAAGTCTAGGTCTTGTTATGAAGATTATTCGCTTCAGTTTAGTAGCCACCATATTTTTGTTTAACCAAGCATCACATGGACATACCCAAAAGGGCCCACGATCTCATCAGACATGGCTACAAAGGCAAAGGAACTACAAAAATTAAGCTTGTCCGAAGCAACAAGACATTGAATAACATGACTAAGATGCTCCAATAACAAATTAGTATACAACATCAAGGAGGAGTTGATAAGTTGAAGCTGACCACTTGGCAACAGCAGGTTCTTTGAAGGGACTTTCCAGCTAAACGAGTCGAAGAATGCATTGACATCTACATTGGGGAATGTAGTGCGGATGTACCGCTCAACGGAAAGCTTACTCGCAAAGGGACGTCGTAATGATTGGTCTTGGCAGTGGAGTCTCTTAGGAAGGTAAAGGTATCTATCTTTATAGTCTCCAGAAACTGCCACTCTCTTCCCTACCCTCCACCTCCATTTATCACCAGGAAGAGGAAAATCCTCAGGGGCATATGGTAGACCTTCACCGGATTCATTACATAAAACTGGTATAAGTTCCTCGGCTGTAGAGACATTCCCACTGCTCTCGTCAGTAATATTTGTCTCGGTGCATTCCTGCAGCATCTGACAAGGCATGATAACAGGCATATCTCCATTACTGTCATTAGTGCTATCAATCTCTGTAGATTCCCGGTTCTCACAAGTCACTGAAGCATGTACATTTCCATTGCTCTCCTTAGTCATATCAATGCCCATGGATTCTCCGAGCTGGTGAGGAGTCATTCAGATGATTCAACTGCAAGAAGCATCATTCGAAGAACATAAGCATCTAGCACACCCAGTGTGGGAAGATCACCAAGAGCAAACTCTAAACAGTCCAAACAATTTTAGCTTATTTTGCAGAATAAAGAGAAAATAGTGCTCTAAATAAAACATGACAAAACCTTTCATAATTGCATCTCAAACTTTGGATCCTTATATGGCTCCCATGAAATTAAACAGAGAATCTAACATGCATATACCCCAAGGACATTTCCTAAGCAACAGGTTTCACCTCATTTCTAAATCACAATGTTGAAAGATCACAACTTTTTCCATGAGTGGGCATTGAATTGCCCAAGCCCATAGCCAGACTTCTAAACTCCAGGTATTAAACCAAATAGCACAGTTATACAACAATATCTCAGGACAGAGCTGGCGAAACACCATTTCCAATCTTTGCAATAGTGGCAAAAACTATAACTGACCAGACCAATCATCGACAAGCAATTTACTTGGGACACCAAGGATAGTCGAACAGGGAAATTACTGCTCCGAAAGAGCGAATTCCAATGGATACCAACTATTGTAAAGTAACGCAAAGCAACAATTTCTGCTGCATTTGCTATGTTGGCCCAAATATACGAGAAAACTGCGGGAAAACATATCATAAAAAGCACCCAAATGGGTAGTCCTACCGACCCAGCAAAGCTTTCGTAACACACTAAAATCCAGTCTACTATTGAAGTCCCACAGAGCTTTCTCTAGGCCATACCAATGACTCAGCAACAGATCAAGAAAATATACTCAGTAAATGACTTTGTCGAGAAATTCTTGAACAAATCTTTTTCTTTTTCCCGATAATTTCTGGGGTTAACGAAGGAATCAGTTTCTTCCGATTCATTTCTTGACTCGCATGCAAGATCTACTTCACCCCCATAAGATAAAAACCAACTACAGAGCAGCGAAAAAGAAAAACAAGAACGTCAAGAATGGGTAGTAGAGCTTCAACCTGAACGCCAAGAACTAAAACCCAGACGTCCTCGCCAATCAAGACATGACCCAGCAAACTTGAGCTCTTCAAACCGCAGATACGAGGAGAGAACTTGCCTCAAGCTGGCGTTTGAAGTCGCTCTCGGCGAAACAGAGCCGCGGGCGGTCTTTTAACCCTAGTCTTCTCTCCTCGACACGCCTCACCTCACCGACAGCGAGAAGTAAAAAACAGAGGGACGGTGGAAAAAAACGACGGCTTTGCTCGTTTTCTGGGCAAAAGCAAAAGCAACCAAGAAAAAACGAGCTACCCCACTTCCGGGACGCGACTCGCGTGCGCTTGGCGAAGTGATGAGCAGCACGGTTTAGGAGTAGATCGAGGAACTGGAACAGCGGAAGTTCCCGACAGCTGGCGAGCGGCTTGGGCGGGCTAGGGGACACATCGGGCCGAAATAACCGGTTCGTCTTGGAGTTCGAGAAACGTCTTATTTACCTGGCGGAATAGGTAAGATCCTGAAAGGACCGCGAAGTAAACTGCGACGAGACGAGACAAGCGAGCTGCTAAGCTTGAGCTTGGACGGGAGTATGTCTTTAAAAGGCTCGTAGGGAACAGGTGGGAGAATCGCCCTAAAGTGAGAGACTCCGTACTATCCTTCTATAGGGAATTAAGGGATCAGTGGTGAAGATAGACACAACATCAGGACTTCGATTCTGACTATTATCGGGTAGACAAATATAATAATTTCCTGCGCCTAAAATAAGTGAGGGTGAGTTAAATATCTACAGCTGGATTGACGCGCCTTACGGCACGATCCTCAACCATAGGTTGACCCAATTCCTCTGGTTGAGGACAATGACACAACATGAACAGGCTTTAATTTGTAGAGATAGCCATTTCTTGTGCTCCCCTCTAGTCCATCAATCTTTTACTTTTGAGATTTGCTCATGATCTAGAATGATTGGGAGTTTGGGTTAGATGTTCTTGCCAAATGTGGAACCCTGTTTTCAAATGTGAGATTTTTTTTTTTTTGGACGGAAAATACACTTAAATAGATTATGAAGATTACAAGCCAAAGCATCCGCGTACAGTTTTCGGAAGAGAAAATAAAATTTTGAGAGTGGGCTTTGGCAGCCCAGTCAGCCACTAGGTTAGCTGATCGACAACGGTGCCGCAGTGAGATTGATTCTCGGGCATTTTTGTGTTTGTGCAATTTAGTCCGTCACTTGCATGATTTGTGCGGTTGAATTCTTTTTGTTAACACCTTGTTGATTTGCTTTGGCGATAGTGTTTAGAGTTAGTTGTCCCCACAAATAAGGGAGAGAGCGAACGACCCCCACCAACCCCACAAAAAAAGAAGAAGAAGAAAAAGAAGAAAATGATATGATTTGTAAACGTATAATTTGGTCAGTATCATGAAATACACTCATGCACAAATGTAAGACATCGTTTAGTTTTATGTAACATCATTTGAGGTTTTTATTATTTTGGGAAAAAATGGAAATGAAATCTAATTTATATGAAGTAAAATCAGGCTGAAATTTTATTTACTATTTCTTAAAGAATCTCAAAGGAAAAAGAAATTGAGCCTTAAAGCTAAGGATGAATTCGCACGCTTTTATTTGTATGTTCCAAAGGTTTTAGGCGATTGATTGTTTATTAAATTTGAAATGCTGGAAAAAGGGGAAAAGGTCTAAGGAAATTATCTCAAACATATTTTATTAATTTTTGCATACAGACTGTGGCTTAATTATTTCACCGAAAATATCTTTTATGTGGGGATAAGGTACTTGTTAGTATTTTGAAAAAAGAAAACAAATAAATACAAACTATAATAAGTATGAATATGCTCGTGTGAAAAAGTACTTCATAGTCTTCTTCAAAATTTTCTTTAAAATTTTTCTCCTAATAATTTTGAATAAAATTTTAAAGATTGAAGTCTAAGTGACAAAGAAATGGGAAAATGAGATAAATTATTCAAGAAGTAAAAGTAAATAATTTAAGACATGGTTTTATATTAAGAGCAAAGTATGGATAACACAGAAAATTTTGGGAGAAGTTGACTTCAGTATAATGCTATTTTGTTTAGAAAAAAATGAATAATTTAAAAATATATATATTTTAAAAAAATGATAACTTGTATCATTTATAAAAATAAAACAACAAAATATAGTTTCAACATCCACAAAAATATTTGTGGATAAAATATTAATAAAATAAAAATTCAATCATAAGTGATTTTAAATTCTATATTCCGAAAATATAAAATATAAACAATCACTTCTACGGATAAGAAAATTGATCTTTTTCAAAAACGCTTGGTGTCTTAAGTGTGATGTTGGGTGGTGGGTCTAGGGCTGAGCGCGGTTCCCGGGTTACCCGGGAACCGGAACCGAATCGGAGGAGGGTCCGGTTCGGTTCCCGGTTCCAAGGGGGACCGATTCCGGTTCCAGTTCCTTTTTTCTAGGAACCGGAACCGGAACTAGTTACTTAGGGCAGAAAAAGCTCGGCCTTGGATGTTCTAGTGACTTGTATGTGATGTTCTAGTTGAAGTTTGGCTTCGGCCTCTAAATGAAAGTTGTAAAGGACTTCTTGGAGTATAACATGCTCAAATTTGGGACAAAACAAACAAGTATAAGTGGGTGAAATCGTTATTCTTTGGAAAGACTAGATCTGGAGATTTTGGGACCGACCCTTGATGAATGCATGGACTGTAAGGCAACCTTTTTGTCGAAATTTCACTTCGGTTTCTTAACAAAAGTTGTAAAGGACATCCTGAGGTACCGCATATCAAAAATTTAGAGAAAACAAACAAGAATAGGTAGGTGAAATCGTGGTCCTTTGGAGATGGTTATATCTGGAATTACGGAACTACGAACAGGGATTTTAACCGTCCATATTTAATTATCTAGGTCGAATTTGACTTCGATGTTTTCATGAAGTATCTACCTTATGGTCTTGGCTATCACATAGTCGAATTTCATAATTTTTGAAGGTCATTTGGGTATTTAATCGGAAATGTTTCTAAAACTGTGCAATCTGATGTGTTCGGATCTTGTAAGTTGCAATGCGTGGACTATATCATTTTGTATGAGGTTCTTTTGGAAATGTGTTCTGCATGAAATATCTCTCTTCATGGCTTCCCTACAACATATTTAAATTTCGTAATTTTTGTAGTTCATTTGCCTATTTAACAAAAAAATTTCAAAAAACTGTGCAAGTAGAGAATAGGAAATGTAAATCGATTTTATCTTTTAATCCAGAATGAATTGGACTACGATTTCTTCATGAAACTTGTACCTCTAGGTCTTAAATACAATGTGTCCAAATTTCAGAATTTTCTGAGTTCATTTAAGGGTTTAATCGAAATTGTTTTCAAAACTCGTACCTCTAGACATTCTTGTTCTAGTGATGTTTTATTTCTACTTTCTAGTTTGCTATTTATTTTGAAATTTCTAATTATATTCTATTATTGTTGTGCAGTGTGAAGTTAATGGGGTTAATTCCAAAAAAAAGCACCAACTTTAGGTCGATGGACAAATCTAGCCCAAACTTTTTTTTGTCTCGTAAAAAAGACTAACTTTTCATACCTAGAAATTTGGCCCAAACTCTTTTTTGAAACGTTACAATGGGACAATTTTACAAATTTTTTTTGTTTGGAAAAAAAATCATGAACTTTCACTTAAATTCTAAATTTGGCTACCCTTAACTTATATTCATTGATTGTTCTTAATCAATGTGCACTTGTTGGCTAACACCATCCATTTTCTTCTTGTTTGAGCCATAGCTTGAAGAATAATAGTGAAACTATGCCATCTCCTATACTTCACTAGCAAGTAAAAAAATCTCCCAAAAAACTTTATTGTTTTGTCGTAATTAATGTAAATCACCGCCTGTCAAGAGAAACCATGGATGAGATCCACCATTAGAACCTTTTCTCTTGAAATAAGGTTAACTTCAAATAGAAAGTTAATGGTAAGGGTTAGATTTTGGATAGGAGTGAAAGTTTGTTATTTTTTATGAGACAAAACAAAAATGGGGCTAGAATTGTCACTTAACCATCAAAGTTTTTATATTTAGACTCATGAACATTATTACATTATTAAACATTAATAAAATAAAATTTGTCTCAATCATAAATCAAGATAACATGTCAATTTTAATTCTATATTCATTAAAAATATAAAATATTTTTTTTTTAAAAAACAAAGACGTTATATTTTTTGTTTCACGAACCGTTATAGTTTTTTTTTTGAAACTTACCGTTATAGTTTTTTTCCAAACAAGTTAATCAAATTTTGAAATCTGAAGCCTACCCAACATATTTTAGAACCTCTAGACGGAACCGAACCGAAACCTGGAATCGCCACCCCTAGCTCACCCTGTCCTCCCCAAGATCACCCGCGCTTACTCACCGGCTGTACAAAGTTCCCTAGGTATCAAAAAAAAAAAAAATACATATATATAAGAAAAACACAGACTTGTTTTGGAACTTAAAACCTATCATTCAAAACAAGTTAATCAATTTTTGAAATTGAAAACCTACCCAACATATTTTAGAACCTAGAACTAAACCGGCTTCCACCGGTTTAGTTGTTAGGTTCTTGATTCTACTAGAGAACAATATTCATATAGAAGGGACAACATATAACGCCCAATTGAAGATGCACGAGGTTGTGGATAAATTCGTTCATGGAAACAGCAGATGAGGTCGGAATGCGACATAGCATCGCCAGATTGAACGAGAAATGGTCGAACACCGGCGATGTTAAATGTTAATGCACGGAGAAGACAATAAGGTATTGGGGGAAGGAGAGTCGGTTCGAAGAAAGAGGCGTCCGTTCCCAAATGAAGCGAATGGCATGTGGTTAAAAAGAAAAATGTCGTTGTCTACAAGGCTGCAACATTGCTCAGAGATAACCAATTTTTTAACAAAATTTAAGAGAACATATTTTGCTAATAAGAATGTTTGCTTGCCGATCTCATTCAGAGAATTATTTGTTTCCATGCGAAGAAAAGGAATGTCTACAGGGGAGGAAAATGCATGCAGGACAAAAAAAATTGAAAACAAGCAGAGGCCCACCAGAGTCACCAGATTCATCACAGGTTTCCAGTCCAAGACCTTAGGTTCTGAACTGAAAGCGTTCCTCTAGCACACTGCTCAGAGCCTCCAGAACAAAATTTGCACAACCTCAAAATTCTTGTGCCTCATTCTGCTCAAGCAGCACCGCACCTCCCTTATTTTCTCTCCCCTGTTTTGCACGGTCGCACTTATTACCTGAATGATCCTTCGCCACTTTCTTTGCTTCGGTAGCTTTACATGGGATCTTGCATATCGCCATATCAAGTTAACTGGAGTTTCTCCTGTTTACAAGGCAATGTCCATACGAGAGAAGGAAAATGCAGGAGGCCTCTATATTGATCTTGGATCACCAACTCCCCCACTGATGAGTATCACGGACTCTGATCGTCCCTGTCTAGACCGAAATGCTCTCTCAGGATACTTCTTGATGTCTTTCCAAACCCTTTTGCCACTTCTTTCATCACCTGGAGTTTATGGACTTCCTGCTTGATTTGATTATTCCTATTCAACACAACTTTCGGCAAGTTGTCAAAGTCATCTGATATTTCTTTACACGCCAATTCAGAGCTCTCCTGCTCCAGCTGCTGGTACAGATTGCAAAGATAACGCTTCTGAGCATGAAGCTGTTCCTCTGCAATTCTATATTCGAGTTCTTGTGACTTTCTCAGCGACTGGAGGACCTGATCAATCTCTTCGTCAAGTCTCACAGATTGAGTCCGATGATGAAAAATAATGGACTCGTCAGCTGATGTGTGTCTACCTTCTAGAGAAGGATTTCCATTATCAGTCACAGCTGCGTATGACGTCCAACACCCGGGTGAACATCAAACTGTAAATAGCTTATCCATGTAAATGTGCTTGAAAGTGACAACAAGAATAACAAATGCATTTAATCCTATTGAGATGCATGCACAAAGAAACCAGTTGTTTCCTAGGGAAGCTATTTAAGGGAGTGACACAGTTCATTCCTTAATCATTATATTGCCAGAAAAAGGAATGAAAAGAGCAGATTATTTTGATACGTAGAAGAACCAAAGCTGTGGAGAAGTGTAGAAAAGTTCTCAAAAGAGAGAGAGAGAGCAAGGGAACAACCTGAACTGACGTCTGCTGTTGAAATTTCATCAGGAGGAGCACATTTTAGCTGACGTAAATATTAAATAGTCATACTACAAGTTTTGAAGGGTAGAGACACAAGTACTGCAGCAAAAACAATAAGAAATCAGCGGTACCTTGGTCAAAGCAGACTCAATTAGTTTGAGCAGAGTCTTGGCACTGGTTTTTTGAGAACCACGTAAGAGGCTGAGAGCAAGTTTCAAAATTTTCTCACGTTCATCAGGAGAATCAATAGATTTGGAAGCCTCCAACAGTCTGGTAACATGGGGGACTAGCCCAGTTTTCACATCACAACGTCGGCAATAATATTCAGCATCCAACCCAATTACCCCTCCTACCATTCCAGCCATGTAAGCTTGAAGAGCACAGTCCAGGTGAGCAATATGCCCACATATTTGATTCCCATCAATCAATGCTTCGCATTTGATGTAATCACACCATCCACTAGCTGGACTAACGCTCCTCCAACATAGGATGCAACAACAATCTCGGCAAAACTTGGGTTCACTGCAACAATGATCACAAGGCCAAGATGGGCCGACAGGTTTCTCTGCTTGTTCAAGTAGGCTACTGCACATCCTATTTCGTGCCTTGCACCTCAAACTGCCACGATCAGAATCTGACTCAGAATGCTCAGCAATCTCTTCATTATGTACAGGAAAGAATGGATGCCTTACAGCAATGCCTGGGAAACAAAGCAACATTAATAAGCATGAAGAAGTTTCCAGGTGAAAAGAAAAAAAGTTTACAGAGAAATGATCACATGATCCTGCGCCTAGATTTACTTATAGGCATTGTTTAACACAGCAGACAAAAAAATCAGTCATCTACAGTTATTTAACAGTGATGGAACTCCATTCATGTTGTGCAAAAGGAGCATCAACCATCAAATGAGAGCAGGTGGGATGAGCTGTATATGAGTCACCAAATCTGAACTTCCAACCTCCAGCAGTGAGGCATCAGAAAAGGATCTAAGTTATTATGAGTAAACATCACTTTATGGAGTGAATTGAAGCAGAATTTAGGAGTGAGCAAGCAATTGAAGGAACAGAGTGTAATTCACAACTTGGTGACTGGACAAAACAAAGTTAACTGGACGAACAATACTGAATGCGTGTAAGATAGAACAATTTGACTATGAAAAGTCACTAGGTGATCTAATATATACTGTGAAAAATTAAGTACACCAAAAGTTTTCTCAGATTAAATGAATGAAACACCACAATTGACATAATTGTGATTTGATGGTGAATAGTCCTACACGTCATTTTTCTGAATATGGTATGTAATAGTACTCAAGCTGCTCTATGAAAACACTCAAGGAACGACTCTTATATAAAAAAACATGACAGATAAGTTGTTAACTGATTACCGTGTACCAACGGCAGTTTATTCGAGGGGATTTTCCAGATGAAAGATTTGAAAAAGGCATCAATATCCGCATCGGGGAATTTGGTTCGGATGTACTGTCCAACTGAACGTTTACTCGCAAAGCAGTATTTCTTGCACGTCAACTTCTCAGACGCACGGAGTCGCTTAGGAAGATAAAGGTACCTATCCTGATAGTGGCCCGTAATGGCCACTCTCTTCCCCACTTTCCACCCCCATATATCACCAGGAAGAGGAAAATTCTCAGGAGCATAAGGCAGACCTTCGCCAGATATATCGAATGAAACTGGCTGGAGATCACCATTTTCCTTTACCTCAGAACTCTTTCCATTACTCTCATCAATGATAATGATCTCCGTTGATTCCCGCATCTCCTGACAAATAATTGGACCATGGATGTTTCCATGAGTCTCATTAGCGCTATCAATTTTGGAGACTTTCAAGGATTCTTGCTTCATCTGAAAAGTTGTAAAAACAAGTCAATTATGACAAGCAACTCTGAAAAGCACAAGCACTACAAATGCCAAATGTACAAACTAACTCTTTAGGATCCCAAACATCACATGCTTCTCCTAAGTAATGTCCAAAACAAGTCAACATACGCATCTTAAGTATCACAAAGCTTTCACAAAGTACATCCCACACCCACTTTTCTTTTCTCGAATAAACAACATATCTAAAAAGAGTCCCAGCAACCGAAAGATTCAAGAAGATCATATAGTTCTAAACAAATGACAACAAAGATACAGTTTATACTGCCAGACTGAAGTTTCCTAGTATGGACATTCTCTAACAAAAGGCCCGCCAAAATCTCATTGCCAAAATCGCGAGTAAGACACACCAGCACAATATCCCGAACCGGGCTAATTCGGCAAGCTAATAACAGCGGAGCCGGGCTTCCTACTCCAAAAGTCAATAAGAACCCAAGAGCATTTGACACTCTATCCTAAGGTGGACTTGCCATTAGCATCAAATCGGTCACGTTCCTAGAGCAATATCATTATCAAAATCAACATCATCCCGAACAAAGAAAAGTTTCAAACGGGATTTCCTTCCATCACCCAAATGCATGCGGTCACGGGATTGAGACAAGTAACCAAAACCCAAATCTCAAATCGAAACAACAGACAAATGGGTCTTCGAAAAATCATTCCTTTCCTCCAACTTCCCACACATTAGCTCGATACCTGAAACGGATCAATCTCTCCAGAACTCGAACAGCAACGCCGAAAAAGAAAAATCAAAGCCCCCCCTCCGTCAAATCACAAGGCCTAAATCAGCAGACGCGAGCTCCGGAATCGCACGCACGCCGCCGCCGGCGATGCATTTCCCCTCCGCGCCACGGGCTCAACGTCGCGGAACCGAAGAAGCGAAGAGCGTTGCGAGCGAAGGCGTTCTGCAACTCTTGGCTAAACCCTAGATTGGTGCCGAGATCTCCGCGTGCTGTTCCAAAGATCCGAACTTTAATCCGGGATTAGGGGGAACTAATCAGCTCACGCGTCGTGGCGGCGCGTGGCGGCGAATGCTTCAAATGGAAACCCCCACATGGCGCATGCACTTTCCTCGGTTTGCTGTCCTTTTCATTTTTAATTAAAAAAAAAAACTCTCTGCATAATCACGTTTATACGGCCGGCAATATTATTAAAAGTATTCGAGCAATTATAAATGATATAAACTTTGTTATGGTAGTGCCCGGTCATTTCTTTAAAGGGTATCATTTTTCTACTGTTGCCAATGAACTTGTACTTTGTACAATCGATTGAAAATACAAAAATTCGAATTTTGATACGGAATTAATGGAACTAATCGGTTCACGTGTCATGGCGGCGTATAACGATGATGGCATACCGGCACTTTACTATTTGGCTTTTTCTTTTTTTTTTTGTCATTTTCAATAAAAAAAGGAAAATTACACAAATAGTCCTATATTTTCATTTCAATGTCAAATTCGTCCTAACTTTTTCGATCGGCCGATTTGGTCGCCGAACTATTGATCAAATGTCCGATCTAGTCCTAAACTTTGAATGGCTGATTTGGTCCCCGAACTATTAATAAAATGTCCGATCTAGTCGCGAGCTTTTTCGAACGAGTTGGTCCCGAATATGATGAAATGTCCGATCTAGTCGCTTCGTTACTATTTTTCTTTTTTTTTCCCTTTTTTCCTTTTTTTCTTTTTTTCCTATTTTTTTCCCTTTTTTTTTTTTTTTTTCCTTTTTTTATTTTTGCTTTCCCTCCGCGGAGCCGGCGGAGGGCCGGCGTCAGCGAGGGAGCCCCTCGCGGACGGCGAGGGCCCCTCGCCGGCGTCCCTAGCAAGCGGGCGAGTCCCTCGCCGGCGTCTGCGAGGGAGAGCCCCTCGCCGATCTTGCGAGGGAGCCCCTCGCCCGACGCCGGCGAGGGGCTCTCCCTCGCAGATCTGGCGAGGGGCCGTCCTCGCCGGCGTCTGCGCGAGGAGAGCCCTTCGCCGGCGTCGGGCGAGGGCGAGGGCGAGGGGCTCCCGCGCCGGCGTCCCTCATGAGCGGGCGAGGAGAGCCCCGCGGACGCCGGCGAGGACGGCCCCTCGCTGATCGCGAGGGAGGGGGCTCTCCCTCGCCGGACGCCGGCCCTCCGCCGGCTCCGGCGGAGGGAAAGCGAAAAAAAAAAAAAAAAGAAAAAAAAAGGAAAAAAAGGGAAAAAAAAAAAAGAGGAAAAAAAGGGAAAAAAAAAGAAAAAAAGGGGAAAAAAAGAGGAAAAAAAGGAAAAAAGAAAAAGAAAAATAGTAACGAAGGACTAGATCGGACATTTCATCATAGTTCGGGGACCAACTGAGCCCGATCAAAAGTTCAGGACTAGATCGGACATTTTATTAATAGTTCGAGTGACCAAATGAGCCATTCGAAAAGTTCGGTGACTAGATCGGACATTTTATCAATAGTTCGAGGACCAAATCGAGCCTAATCGAAAGTTCGGGGACGAAATCGACATCGAGTGAAAATATAGGACTATTTGTGTAATTTTCCCTAAAAAAAACTGTTTGCATAATCACTTTTTATATTGCCGACATTAGAGTTAGCAATATCTGAGCTATTTATAAATGCTAACAATTTTATTATGACAGTGCGTAGCCAATTCTTAGAAAGGTATTGTTTTTGTAATGTGGTTGATGAACTTGTAATTTTATAATCGATTGAAAATATAAAAATTCGAACTTTAATTTGGGATTAATGGAACTAATCAAATCACAAGCCTGCATGTAGCAATAATGGCTTCAAATTGGAACCCAAATGGCACAAGCACTTTCTTGTTTTGCTCCGTGCATCATCACATTTTATATTGCCAACATTAGTGTTAACAAAAGTGTGACGTCGGGGTGGTGGATTTTTTGCTAGCGTCACTTCAGGATTTACCCGCTGGCTGCCGGCTGTATGGGGTTCATTGGGTATCAAAAAAAAAAAAAAAAACATTAGTGTTAACAATATCTAAGCAATTAGAAATGATATGAATTTTATTATGATAGTCCACAATTAGTTCTTAGAAAGGTATTGTTTTTCCAATGTAGTTAATGAATCTGTAATTTATATAATCGATTGAAAATGCAAAAATCCAAACTTTAATTTGAGATTAATGGAACTAATTGGTTCATGCACCATGTGACATATAGCAATAATGACTTTGGATTGGAACCCAAATGGCATAGGCACTTTATCGTTTGCTTTTCTTTTCATTTTCAATAAAGAAAAAAAAACGCATTTCATAATCACGTTTAATATTACCAACATTAGTGCTAACAATATCTTATCAATTATAAATGACATGAATATGATAGGGTATAGTCAGTTCTTAGAAAGACATTGTTTTTTTTTTTAATGTGGTTAATGAACTTATACTTATATAATCAATTGAAAATACAAAAATCTTAACTTTAATATGAGTTAATGGAACTACTTAGTTCACGCGGCATGACGATGCATGGCTTTGATGGCTTTGGATTGGAACACAAATGGCATGAACAATTTCTCCTTTTGCTTTTCGTTTCACTTTCCATAAAGAAAAAAAAATCTTGCATAATCACCTTTCATATTGCCAACATTAGTGTTAACAATATTAGAGTAATTATAAATGATATGAATTTTACTATGATACTGCAGATTCGATTCTTAGAAAGGTGTTCTTTTCTATTGGGGTGATGATCTAGAAATTTATGTAATTGATTCAAAATACAAAAATTCGAACTTAATATGAGATTAATGGAACTAATCAATTCATGCTCCGGGATGGCACATGGCAATGATGGCTTTGGATCGGAACCCATGTGGCATAGGCACTTTCCCGTTTTGCTTTTCTTTTTCATTTTAAATAGAAAAAACTTTGCATAATCACGTTTTATAATGCCAACATTAGTGTTAATAATATTAAGTAATTATAAATTATATGAATTTTACTATGATATTGCGAGTCGGTTTTTAGAACGGTGTTGTTTTTCTATTGGAGTTGATGAACTTGTAATTTATATAATCAATTGAAAATACAAAAATTCAAACTTTAATATGGGATCGATTGAACTAATCAGTTCACGAGCCATGATGGCGCGTAGGCTTAGGATCGGAACCCAAATGGAATAAGCACTTTCTCCTTTTGTTTTTCTTTTCATTTTCAATAAAGAAAAAAAAAAACCTCTCTACATAATCACGTTTTATATTTCCAAAATTAGTTTTAGCAATATCTGAGCAAATATAAATAATATGAATTTACTATGATAGTGCGTAGTCAATTCTTAGAAAGGTATTATTTTTCTAATGTGGTCGATAAACTTGTAACTTATGTAATTTATTGAAAATGCAAAAATCCAAACTTTGATATGTGATTAATGGAACTAATCAGCTTATGCGCCGTGACGACGTATAGCGATGATGGCTTTGGATCGGAACCCAAATGGTATAGACACTTTCTCATTTGCCTTTTATTTTATTTTTCAATAAAGAAAAAGAAAACTCTCTGCATCATCACATTTTATATTGCCAATATAAATGTTTACAATATCTATGCAATTATAAATTATATGAATTTTGTTATGGCAATGCATAGTCTGTTCTTGGAAAAGTCTTATTTTTCTAATGGCAATGAATTTGCAATTTATTTAATCGATTGAAATTACAAAACTTTTCTAATCAAGTCTCTCCACCCTAATTCCAAAAGATTTAAACCAAAGTGTGTTGAGTAATCGTCGATGGGAATATATATATATATATATTGGGTCGAACAATGGTATAATATTGAAACGGTCACCTCAATCATTAACTTCAGACCAAAAAAAAAAAAAAACTCAATCATTAAATAAAAACTACCAAAAAGTTCCTCAGTTGTATACAGGAAAATTGTTTCTATAGCTTGATTGGAAAATATCAATTCCTTGTAATGTTGCTTATTTATTTCCATATAATACTTTGGTCTAAATGAATCCACATGGCATTGATTTATTGGCATTGGAGCGCAAGAGACGTTATTAGAAAAATTCTCCAACTTAGTTTCGGGATCGGATGTGTACTTTTACCTACTTATATTGTAAAAATATGTGAAGGCGGACATTTTTTTTTTTTTTTGGGCCAAATATAAATTAACCCGAATGCTCATATTATTATTTACATGTTCCTGTTGATGGGTCGATAGATTGTGATCTATGCATGGCAAATAGTTAAAGGAATGTGACAATTAGCATCTATAATTCTATACTATTCTAAGAATTTATGCATATCGAACTCTTTAAATGATGATATTAAAGTGGTATCTCGTGAAAGGTTGAAACATTTTAATCGGTAAGCATGAACCGATTAATAAGTCAAAAAATCACTCTCTATCAGCAGACAAGGACCCAAAGAGAGGATGGTCAAGAAACAGCCCAGAGTTTCAAAAAAGCTGACGAGTTTCTACCAGGATTTGCTTCGTGGAATTCGTCTTTGGAATGCAATGGTCTCCTTCTTCTTTGGTAGTAGGTGAGATAGACGGTACTGCACTGGGGACATGCGAACCGGCCATGATCGGCCCCACCTCTGTATCGTAGCTGTTGATTTTTTCCATTTTTGGGGCCAGCCGATGCTTGAACCGATGGGTACGGCCGTTGCTTTATTGCCCGATTCAGCTGCTGGAGCAGCTTGAAAGGTCAAGCTTTGACCATGGCTCTGCGACTCTGGCTGCTCTTGGCGGTTCCAGCTTTGAATGCAGAAACATTACTATTCACCTAAACCAATTACTGCATGCCAAATATTGTAAATTTAATTATAACTTCTTTTTTCGAAATGGGATGAGGTTTATCGTGGAGCAATTGATTTCAATGGATAGAGAGATTGCAATTGTACGGTCAAACGAAGAAAAAGAGTGTTAATCAGTAAAATTCTAAATCAACATGTAACTTGTATAGGATGGAGTTTGTGATGTAATGCGAAATACAAAAATATCAACGTAGAAATCAGCACGATCTTGACATATATCGACCCATTTTTCACTAGGATATAAAACCTAATTAAGGAAACTTAATATTTTCTATTGTACCGTCGTACTATATGTAATCAGCGCTTTGGGATTAATTTTATTTTTTTTATAGAATAAAATGATTAAATAGTGCTCCCGGAGCACTTGTCAACAAAACCTTTGTTAATAAAAGTTTTGTCGAGTGAGGTGAATATAAGTTTTAGCTATTTCAAAATGTGGAAAAGAAAGTGTTTGACATAAACACTATAAACAACGTTAATTTGTTTCCGCAATACGTATGTTCAAATTTCATCAAATTAAAATAAAAGAAAAATTTTTATTTGGGTCACATGAGGATACATTTTGTTCATGCTCTTAGTAGAGCGGGATAGATTTTCATGTAAACTCACAAATTTAAATAATGAATGAAAGCAACTTTTTCTCTCTCTTTTTTTTTTTTACCTTCAATGTTATTATCATTTTCGGATCACGTTACTATTAGACCGAACATTTTATCACGTAATTCATTTGTGTTGAATGTTTAAATTTATAAATGAATAAAACTGAGACATTTTTTAATCCAATAAAAAATTGAAAAAATTAGATAGTACATGTGCCCTAGAACTTGTGGAACCGACAAATTTTCATAATAATTCTGAGAGCCTATAGAATAGTTCCAGGTTCTAAAAACGTGGAACCATGCATACCTATAAGGTTGTTCCAGGTTGTTCCAGGATAGGACAGGTATTCCATCCACTCTCAACACCTCTGATAATTGTGAGAAATAAATAAAGTAGGTTGCAATCTTTAGATTTTGAGGAAATTGCCGATGATAAAATAAGCGTCGCAAAAATTGGATTTCGTTAGCAAGTGCCCATTTTAAGTACCTAATCTTAGAAGGTTTATTAAAACTAGTGCATTGTCTCTCTCAAGGTACGCGTATTAGTTCATTGGAACCCTAAACATTTCTGTTATTATAAGTATGGATAATGAATTTTTGAGAGCACTCATTGGCAAAACCCTTCATAATTTAGTTTAAGGAGAGTTTCAGTGTTTTCTAATGATTAAGAAGGGTGCCATGCCAGAACGATTTATTAAGAAAGAAATGGTTTAAGCAAAGAAAAGTTAGGCTAAATAAATTTTTTTCACTTATCACAAAATAAAATTTCTTTTCATTAATGAGGTGTTTTCTAAGTTTCAGAATAGTAGGCGTATAGCTTAAATCATAATATATAGCCACCTAAGTTTGTTCTTATTTTAATCCAGAAATATAGTCAACGCTCGGTAGAAAAAAATTATATCCTTGCATTAGTATTACATGTGCATTTGACATTATTAAAAAGTTGTTCAGTACACATCAACCAATTTGAAATTATATATATTGAAATAATGTCTTTCTCTGTCCAACGCAATATGTTAATATGTTGAACATGACTGTAAAGATACTAAGATGTGAAGCAGACTGAATTTTCTCTTGTCCAGGAGATTTGTGGGATGAAAGAATGAATTAAGTTTCCGAGATTAACAAAGAAAAACAACAACTAGACACGAAAAGAAAAGCTGTTTTGTAATGAGCAAGGGAGAAGCAAGAACTTCAATCAAGTAGCCTTAAGCAAAAGAAAAAGAGAAAAAAAAAAAAAAAGAAATCTCTGCATTTTTCTGCCAATTCGATGCATATATAATAGAATGAGTTTTCAAGTTCAAAGACTAGTAGGTTGTAGACATTACAAGATCAATAAGCCGATCATTAGATTTTGGTGGTTTAAGAAAAGCAAAACTTTTCACAAAGTGGTGACTCGAGCTGATGAATTACATGCCATGGCAAGCCAAATTGGATTTTATCCCTTTCTCGCGCATTAATTGACTGATACTTGAAGCTACATTGTGCATCCTGTTGCAAACAACAGCATAAGAAATGCCAAAATAGCGACAAAGTTGTCAAACAGAGACAATTTCGAGAGATGTGCTGTGAATTGTGATTCAAATTTTGTTTTTATTAGTAGCTCTTTCCAATGACTAGCAATTTAAACCACACAACTGGTGACCTTGTTAAACCGATTGAACGAAGCTTTCATATCCACATCTATTCAAGAAAACATAGAGAAAATTCCATTGTAAGGAATGAAAGACAAAAGCTACAAGGCATGGTTAACGCTGAAATCGTTAGTTGTTGTGCAAAAGATCTATTTTAGTCATATTTCTCAAAGGAGAAACCTTTGAGAGGTGCATACCTGGCGAGAATCTTAGCCATTCGCTTTTCGGCATTTTTCTCTTCATTTCCCATATTGGGATTTCAGTATTGGCATTATGGATTTCTTGCATGACAACTGATACAAAGTTCACTATGATCTCTTGCTCAGCAGCCACCCGAACTTTCGCCTTATTCGTTGAGTCGATGTCATGAGCAAGTTCAACTTTCCTGGACTGAAATTGTGCAATTTGTTCATCTATTTCTTGCACAATAGATGATTAGGAATCTATTTGAGACCGCAATTGTCCTTTTGCCTTCTTCAGCTCACCAAACTCTTTCTTGAAAGAAGAAACCTTGTCCTTTATGGTTTGAAGATCTCCTAAAAATTTGGTAGCCTGCTCAGCAATCCCCTTAGCACGACCTCGCTTACTTTGGGAATTTCTTCGACTGACCTCAACTTAAGCAGTTGATCAACGGTCAGGATGGGATTGGCCGCGAGCTTTTGTACTAAAGAAATAATCTCCTCTCGGTACTCTGAGGACGGCAAGCATGAGAAATCTAGGGCAAGAATGGAAGAAAGCTTCTTGCGGTAAGTAGACATTTCTTCTGCCTGACTAGAATCTTCATAAGGGAAGGATTCCGCACCTGAGCTTCATCATTGTGCTAAAAAAGAATATGATCCAAAGACTTTGCCATCAACATCTTCAAAAAATTGAGTATGAAGTTCTTAAACATTTTGCACATCTTGTGCCTTGAAATCCTTGGATGCATAGTAGCTAGGACCGATGTTTTGTTTAGGAGCAACGTCCTCAAGATCAGTTTGTGGCTTGGAGCCTCATTTTGAATATCCATTTTCATCACTTGTACTGTCATCCAGTGGGTCACACAAGTCAATCATAGACTCGTCATGTTTAGTGTTGGCTTGAGCTGGTATTTTGTAAAATTGCTGGGTGTTGTGCCTAGGTAAGGCTTGTGACATAGGCCCCGTTTAGTTCAGCTTTCCCAAGGGGCTTTGGGCGGGCCCCCAAAGCCCATTGGGAAAAAAAATTGGTGTTTGGTTCAGCATTTGCAACTCCCCTTGGCCAAATGCTCCCCTTTGGAATGCTGAAAGCCCAAAGCAAGTGGGGACCTGCTTTAGATTTTCAGCATTAAGGAAATGCGAGTCCACCTTATTGTTCATGCGTTGATTTTTTTTTTTTTTTTTTTTTTTTTCTGGTTATCTTCCCCATACCCCAATCACCGGCGGCTAGATCGATTCGGTGGTTGGCCCGCCATTGATCGGAGTTTTGTTGGATTTTTTTTTTTAAATAATAAAAGCTCTTCGCAAATGTTGGGTTTACCAAACGGTATTTACACCAAAGTCACTTTCCAATGCCCAATTTGCCAAACGTCCAAGCATTCCGAAAACTCCTTTACCCCAAAGATATTTGCATTTGGCCAAAGACATTCCCCCAAAGCCGAACCAAACGGGCCCATAGTCGATCCTACTACTTTCATCCTCTTGGAATTACAAAGGGTTTCTTGTCTCCTCTTAGATGCAATTTCAATCGATGGTACCTGTGGAGAGAGATCCGGATGCAAATTTGCACATCAGAGATATAAAAAAAGACCGGGACAGCTATGGTATCTTAAAATTAGCTTGTCTCGGCTCAACATTTTTACACATACATGGCAACCTGTATACACTTCTCTGCCATCAAAGTCATTAAACTGGAATACATGGATAACATCTATTACCTCTAAGAATGTACAAATGAGTTTTCCATCAAAAGTGGCAAATGACCAAGTCCCTAAATTTTCTGACCTTAGCAATATGTACTCGCAGTTACCCAGATTACAGATGGTGTGGTGAAACAAAGAGACTTTCATTTACATCACTTCTCACTAGAGGAAATGCTAGAATTCATACTTGACTATATACCCTTTATACATAAATAGTAGGGCCCTGAAGTATTTTGAAACTTCATATATTTGGCATTCTCAATATAGAGAGCAAAGTGTAAATATAAGATTTTAAATCGAGAGGATTAGTCATTTCCATGAGTAGCTTGCAGTTTGTTATCTTATTGTCTTCAAAACCGTAAGTAGGGCTCATCCTTCTCCTTTGTGATATTTTTGAACTCCTCATGCTCCCTTAGACTTGTCTAAATTTTCTATTTTCTACACCATCTTCTATCGTATAACGATCTAATGTCCTAAACATCATTTTAAATCAATGTTAATGCCATAACTCACCAAATAGATGAACAAACAAGTGATTGCAAACTAGAACTTATACAAACATTATGACCATTAGAAGTCCTTCCGCATTTGAAAACATGGACTTCTTTATTGAATGGTAGGCCAATAACAAGATTATCAAAACTTTGTAAGAACTAATCATCACCTTCGCCCAGCCATGGCGAGGCTTGCCGTAGCCGGGCGAGACTCGGCCTCGCCTTAGCTGGGCGAGCTCGACAACGGCTGGTGAGGCTCGGCCTCGTCGGGCCACCGCCAGGTCAGCGTCGCCTGGCTGGGCGAGCTTGATCTCGCCCAGATCCGGCGAAGCTGAACTCGCCTAGCGGCCGGCGAGGCTCGGCCTTGCTGGGCCACCGCCAGGTCGGCGTCGCCTGGCGGTGGCCCGGCGACGCCGAGCCTCGCTGGCCACTGGGCAAGCTCGGCCTCACCGGGGGCCGGTGAGCTTCGCCGTGGCTGGGCGAGACCGCCGGCCAAAGAAAAAAAAAGAAAAGAAGAAGAAAAAGAGATAAGTGTTTCTAGATTTTGTTCCAGAAACAAGAAACAACTTTTTTTTATTTCTTGTTTCTGTTCCAAATGTAGAAAAATTTAGATTAGTAAAATTCAAAATTGATACGTAATTTATAGCGGATAAAAATATTGACATAGCAGGAAGTATGGGAGTATTAATGTCGAGAGTCCCAAGACAACTCTACAGGGGCAAGATTCATTAGAAACTAGCATGACCTCCACTCACATTCGAATGTACTACTGCCTAATTAAGGGAAAATTGGTCAACCAAAAAAATAAATGCAGTATTTTTTTTTCATGATACGTGTATTCATTGCATTAGAAATAAAAGTTGTGCAGTATTTTATTAAGTATGATAATCAAAGTTGTGCATTGAGAGCACTTGTCACCAAAACCTTCGTCACTAAAACTTTTGTCTAAGTAAAGTGAATATAAGTTTTAGTTATTTTTAGCAAAATAAAAAAAGTAAAGTGTCCTTGGCATAAACGCTATAAAACGACATAAATTCGGTTCCGTGGAATTACGGGAGACTTATGTGGAAATTTCAATAAAATAGAGCAAGAGGAAAAGTTTCTTTTCATCATAAATGAAAAGAGAATTCTGAAAGAAAATGGAAAATATTCAGACGAAGAGGAAGAAGGGAGAGGGCATCCTACGTCCTGTCTCTAAGGGCCTGTATGGTAACGTTTCTATTTCTCCTAATTTATGTTCTTTTGTTCCCTGGAATAAAAAAAGAACAGAAATCTGTTTGGTAATGCCAACTTATTTTTCAAGTAGCTAGGGATTAAATTTGGAACAAAAAAAAAAAAACAAAAAAAAGTAACTTCTTGTTCCCAGGAACAATTTTTAGAAATAATATTTTTTTTTCTTTTTTATTTCTCTTTTGTTCTTCTTCCTTGTTGTAGCCACCACCGACTACTTGCCAACAGTCAGCCATCTCCTGCAACCCGTAACCACCATTGGCACCGACCGTTGGCAACTATCGGCAATGGTTGCCGCCGCCTATAGCCCACCGGCCACCGCCCATAGCCCATTGATCGATGACTGCCACTGTTCGTTGGCAACCTACCGTCGCTAACTGCCACATGACCGCCGCACGATCGCCACCTGCCGCCGCACGATAGCCAACCGTCGCTGTCGACTGCCGCCCACAACCCATCGGCCGCCGCCCCCTCCCGTGACCGATGGGCGGTAATCCTATGGCGGCAGTCGGCGGCGATGGTCGACGGCGATGGTTGGCGATCGTGCAGCGGTCGTGCGACAGTAGTGCACAGTCGTGCAATGGTCGTGCAACGGTCATGCAACGGTCGTGCGACGGTCCGTGAGTAAGAAGAAAAAACAAATAAATACAAAAAATTATAAATTTTTACCAAACGCATTTATTTTCTTTTTGTATTCCAATAATATAAATTTTGTATAGTTACCAAACACCTTATTTGACTCAAAAATTCTTGGAGTAGAAATAGAAAAAAACTATTTCTGAAAAAAAAAAAATATTTTCCTAAAATAGAAATGTTGCCATGCGCATCCTTACCCAACTTCCACACAAGCTTACCAAAAAAAAAAAAGATTCCTTATGTACTTGGTCAATATCTCTATCCATTTACATGAAACACTATCAAATAGACAGATATTCTCCGATTCACTTGTCCATTTATGGATTGGTTGGTGGGAAATCAGCCCTAGAGGCAAGATTCTGCCTTGAAAATCAGTTGACCCCTCGAGAAGAGAGTACATGTAGTGGTTGTTGGCCACAATGGCTTCCGGTTCGACATTGAACTAGAGATGATGCCAAGTTTCAAGGATAGAGGTGTAAAGTCGGCTGAGAAACTGTCCGATACGCTCCTCGCTCGTCACTGCCGATAGCATTACATTTCTTGTTGAAACTATCTCTTTGGTGGGTTACATTTTCAAATGAATTTTGAAATTAAACGTCGAGGTAATGACTCTGGAGCCCTCGCTCAGGCGCGGGCCAACCTCCCCAAGCCAGATCCAGCGAAGTTGGCCCTCACCCAGGCCAAGGGAGCCCTTGCTAGGGTTGCCCTCACCCAGGCGAGGGTTGTCCTCACTCGAACCAGATCCAACGATGTTTAGGATTTTTTTGTCACTTTTTTTGATGTTTTTGTAATAACAATGTTGTCATAGACTTAGTATGGTTTTTGTTCTGGTTTATTGACCGAACGCAATAACTTACCATGCAGGAGGAGGCGGAATAGATGATAGCCTCATCGAAGAGGTGCACCTCACGGTTCCGAACATGGATGACCCTTCGCTGCCCGTCCTAATGTTCAAGACATGGGTTCTCGGGGTGGCCTCCTGCGTGATCCTCGCCTTTGCTAACCAATTATTCACCTACCGGTCTAACCCACTCAGCATTTCGGTAGTTGCAGCACAAATTGTTACACTTCCCTTAGGAAGATTGATGGCTAGGACACTACCTTCGAGGCCGATTCGGGTACCATTAACAGGATGGACATTCTCGCTAAATCCAGAGCCTTTTAATATGAAAGAACATGTGCTAATCACCATCTTTGCTAGCTCCGGGACGGGTGGAGTCTATGCCATGGGTATTGTCACAATTGTCAAGGCTTTATATCATAGGAGCATTAATATCATCGGAGCCTCCATGCTAGCACAAATGACTCAGGTATTCCAAGATAGATAAAAACATACATAATCTGTAATTGACTTCTTCAAACTATGGTCACCATCTTTCCTTGAAGATGCGATTTACTCATTTGCTTATGTTTGATTCTCTTTGTTGGGAAAAACGGATTCCCTCAAACCAATTTGATACCTAATCAAACCCATAAAATGAACGCGGAAGACGAGCTCAGGAGTCACATGTATCACCGATCAAAAATATATTACGGAGTCGAATGTACATTGTCTTTCACAGATTAAATACCAATGTTGAAGTTTGAGGAAGAATTTTGATCCCGTTCTACCGAGGAGCGTACTGTTGCTTTAAGAGGGAGAAAACTCTATTTTTGGAAGTGTACCAATGAGCGTACTATTGCTTTAGGAGTCTCACACGGCATAAAAGTTGAGATTAAACTTTTGCCACTCTTATTGGTCATCTCATGCATACGTAATATGAAATACGTATTACGGTATTAACTCATTTTCCATGAAACATATGTTTACACTATCAATACCGTATTGATGATAGTTCAAATATACCTAATGTCTAACTTGAGTTCACATATCTACTTATTCACAAAATTCATCAGAACTCACATTTGGCATCATAGATAGATAAAGTAAAATATGTGGGTTATTTTACTTTCGGACATAGTAAATATTATGTCATCATCTTAACACTTAGTTAAGGTGACATATACATTTTAAATTTGAGCTATCGATTATCACCTAGATAATAAACTTAAAAACCGTCCCGTCTCTATTTATCACATAGTAAATAGAGGTGATTATCCGTGTGAGTGTGCTAATCTTTTATTTGTCCGACATGCTTTATCAACTTTATATATGCACTGAGCATTAAGATGCATAAATGTCAAATAAAGATTTATAGGCATTAATAATGAAAAAACACAAATTTATTAAATATGAACACTTCAGAAAAATTACAATATTCAGTATATCAGACTCTATGCAGTCCTAGAGATTTCATATGACCACAAAACACATTTCTAGGTATTGGCTTTGTCATAGGATTTGCTACCATTCTATACGTAGATATGGTAAGTTCACATCTTTTCGTGCAATCATATCATTGACAAAATTATACTTTGACAAAATTATATTTGATATCTATATATTTGGTATTATCATGATATTTTGGATCTTTGGTATATGATATAGCTGCTTGTCTATCACAGTTAATCAATAATGGATTTGTAACATACTCAATAACATTTAAATGATTTAAAAATCCCTTAACCCAAACACATCCTTGTACTGTTACTGTTAATGCCACTAACTTAGCTTCCATCGTGAACAAGGCTATACATGTTTGTTTCTTACTGCTTTAAGATATGACGCCATTATTCAGTAAGAAAGCAAAACCAAAGGTAGATTTCATTTCATTTAAATCTCCTCTTCAATCAACATCTAAATAGCCTTCAAGTCGTAGATTATTTCCTTGGTAATTCAGCTTATAATAAGCAGTTACTATCATATACCTTAGTATTCTTTTAACGGCTTTCCAATGTGTTTAACTTGGATTGAATTGGTATTTATTCACCATTCTAATTGCAAAACATATATTCAGTCTTGTACACATCATAACGTATATCAATTTTCCAACAGCACTAGCATAAGAAACATATTGCATTTGTTCATTCTCATGTGGAGTCTTAGGACACATTATATGGCTCAATTCTTCACCTTTTGCAATAGGAGTATCTATGGGTTTATAATCTTGCATACTAAATCGTTCAAAAACCTTATTTATGTATGTTTCTTGCGAAAAAGCTAATGACCCATTTGAACGATCTCTTGAAATCTTAACTCTAAGAATGTATGCAGCCTCACCCATATTTTTCATCTCAAAGTTGAAAGATAACAAACTCTTGACAGTATTAACAAACCCTATATTGTTTCCGGCAATTAGTATATCATTAACATATAATTATATGATCACAAATTGATCTTTAGATATTTTGATATATACACAATGATCTCATCAATCATTGTAAAATCATATGCCATTATGGCATTATGAAAACGTATATTCCATTGTTTCGATAACTACTTAAGGTTATATATCGATCTCAAAAATCGACATACATTTTTTCTTGGCCTTTCATAATGAAATCAGCAGGTTATTCCATATATATTTCTTCATCTATTTCTCCATTGAGGAAAGTAGTTTTTACATTCATTTAATGTAACTCAAAATCTATACTAGCTACTATTACCAAAATAATGCGAATCGAGATAAATCTCACTACAAGAGAAAATGTTTCCACATAATCAATTCATTCCTGTTAATTATACCCCTTCGCCACAAGACGAGCTTTATGTCTTTCTATTGAGCCATCAGCTTTACGCTTTATTTTAAGAACCCACTTATTCCCAATGGTTTTGCGTCCTTTCGGAAGATCAACCAATTCCCAAATATGATTTAATTCATTGACTCTATTTCCTTTTCCATTGTATGCATCCATTTTTCCTTACTATGGCAATTTAAAGCCCCATGTACATTTCTTGGCTCATCTTCATTTGTGGAGCAACTATAAAAATTTTCCCTTCAATGTCAAAATGTTGACGGGGAATACTTTTGTGATTTATTCGCTATACGGGAGATTGTACACTTTGCACATCATTCCCCATCATGCTCTCACTCGGATTAGATAATGACAATATCGTCTCATCATGTGGTTGCATTTGAGAGTAAGTTGAATTAAATTCATCACTTCTTATGTTACTCCCACTTGGACGAACTCCACTAAGCTCATTAATTGGATCCAATGTTTCAAATAGGGAGTAATCCTCACATATTTCGCCATTCTTTAGAAATTTATTATCTAAAAATGTAACATCCCGTGATTCGAATACAGTTATACTTCTACTTTTTTGCTCACCTATAAACACATACCCTTTTGAGTGTTCAGAGTATCTTATAAAAATACTCTTCTTTCCTCTAGGATTCAATTTCCCAAACTTGTGAGAGGGCTCATGAGTATAGGTAGCACGACCCCATGGTTTAAGAAAACTTAAGTTCGATTTTCTACCTGTTCATAACTTATATGGAGTGAAAGTAACTGATTTGGAAGGCATCCGGTTAAGTATATAGGCAGCAGTTAATAACGCATCACTCCAAAAAGTGATAGGTTAGTTAGCATACGCCATCATGGACCTAACCATTTCTAGTAGGGTTTTGTTCCTTCTTTTCACAATACTATTTTGTTGAGGAGTATATGGAATAGACAACTATATTTCTATTTTATTTTTATCACATAAATTTCTGAACTTATTAGATAAATATTCTCAACCTCGATCGAATCTCAATACTTTTATTTTCTTATCTAATTGATTTTCTCACAAGTTCATGAACTTTTTGAAACAACTCAATGCTTCAGACTTATGAGAAATCAAATAGACATATCTGAATCAAGTATAATCATCTATAAATGTGATGAAATAAACAACCCAATGCCTTCCTCTCATATTTATCAAACCACAAATGTTAGAATTGATTAAATGCAAAGAAAATTTAGCTCTTTTTCTTTTTTTCAAATGATTTTCTTGTCGTTTTCCTTACTAGGTAATGCTCACATATGAGCAAATCAACTTTTTCAATGTTGCACAACAAACCCTCTTTGGCTAGCCTATTCATACGTTATTGGCCAATATGACCAAGTCTAACATGCCATGCATTCATTTTATTACTACATGAATTAGGAGATGTGAAAAGAAAATAACAAACATTGACATTACCATAGTCAACATTTAATATAATAAAACCATCTAAAAAATAACTACAACCATAATAGTTTATATCCAAATACAAATCCACATCACTATTATGGAAGTTCATATTAAAACTAAGCTTAACTAACACTAAAACAGATACTAAATTTCGACAAATCTTTGGAGCATATAATACATCATATAGAAATAAAGTGCGTTCACCACACATGTTCAATTGACAAGTGTTAATCTCTTTTATTTTAGCTTTATAGTTATTTCCTACATAGATTCACTTAGTTCTAGTCGATACTCGTCGAAATTCCACGAATGATTTTCTATCCTTCGCTATATGGTCTATTACTCCTAAATCTACAGTCCACAAAGGATTATATTCAATTAAGAATACAGAACTTGACACGTAAGCAAAGTTCTTAAGAGTACAATGGGTGATTATCTTCTTTGGTTCAAGATAGTTGTGGGCATAGTGACCATTCTGGTCACAGTTATAACATTTCACCATTGAAATTCTTTTCACTTGAGGACATTTCCTCTCTTATGTTGGTTAACTTTTAGTTTCTTACAAGAAGGACTTGATCCCTTACATTTCCACATATTGAACAAATTAATGCGCTTGCACTTAGAGCTCGAAGCCCCTTCTAAGCTGGAAGCAACATAGCAAATATTTGTTTCCCACTCAAATGCCTTGAGGCTATCCTTTGCTAGCTCAAGGTGGTGTATATTATCCTTAAGTTCTTCCATAACATGGTCAAAAGCTTTTAGCACTTCTTGTTTTTCAAGCACATATTGAATTTTCTTATTCAACATTTCACAATTCTCGCCATTCAATTTGTTTTTTTGTTCAAATCAACAATTATGTTCTTAATTGCTAAAACCATCGTTCTGAACATATCGGACACATATGCATGAATTATTAATGCCTATCATTTATGCATTCATTTTGCACAGACCTATTATATTAATAAATAATTTCAAGTAAGATTTCAGAATCAAAATGTCACTATGTTTCCAATCATTATTAAAAAATCCTTACTTAAAACTATCATTAATATAATCTTTTATACAAAATAAGTTCAGCAAAGTCACCAAAACTTTCTTGAACTTCCCACAATGAATTGTAAATTAACATACTAATATACAATAATAAATAACATTGAACTTTTAATAATTAAACATGTCTATTACACTAAGTAATATATTCAGAGGAAATTATCAACATAGAAAGAAAAATTTACACCTAAAACATCTCAAACTAATCTAAGAAAAAATAAATATGGAAAGTCTCTTTTAATTTCTTAGTAAAAATCTCTAAGAATACTGAAGGCACATTGGCCAACCACAAAAAAACCTTTGGAGAACTCTTATCACCTCAAAGGCGCATTCACTTTGCGCCATGTGACACTCAACCTAAGGTTGGAGTTTTGGTTAACTCGATTCTATAGTACTTTCTTACAAAAGCTACTGCAAGCCTCCTATAATCCGAGACCATGTTGACCTCTCATAGGCAATCTAACACCGTTTGCCATTTAGGTGGAAGAATGCTCATTAAGGCCGGCATCTTCTCAAAATCCAGCATAAGATAACAATTCTAGATGATTTCTTATATCATCTGATTGACCCTGACCACATGTGATACTACATCACCATTATTCCACCGATAATTAACTAACTCTATCATTAGTCCTTTAAGTCTTGCATTTTCTTCATCTATTCTCGGAAATGCAGGCATGCGTATATAACGCATCATAGTTTCTGTAACAAATGTAGAACAAAAATATATTACTTATAATCTACAATGAACAAAATGGAAAATATGTAATTTTCCATGGTTTCTGCAACAAATACAGAACAAAAAGAGATTACTTATGATCCACAATGAACAAAACGGAAAATACATAATTTTCCTCTTTCTTTTTTTTTTTTTTTTTTGCTAGTCAATGATGGTCAACAGTGGTCAACGCTAGTCAACGGCGTAAGTCAATGGGTCAACGGTCAAATGGGTTAACGGTCAAATGAGTCGAGGTCAACAGGTCAACGAGTTAAAGTCAATCTTGTCGGGTTGCACAAGTCGAGTTGGGTCGAACCAACCGACCCGGCACGTGCCACGCGCGTGCGTGGGTGACGTCATAGCAAGCGCCAACAACCTCGCGTGTGCGTCGCACGTGCTAGGGATTGAAACGGCACGTGCGTCGCACGCGCTTGGAGGGACCAAATCGGCGTGTGCACGTTTGACGGCCTTCAACAACAATCCGCCACTCGATTTTCTCATATCGATGAGAACTTCGACCCTACGCTATCAGGAACAAACTTTGATTTACAAAAAAATCCAAAAACGAGGGGGGAAAGTATGGGTGTCGGGATTTTTCGTCCCCTATCGACCGACGGTAGTGTTTCACAAAAAATTCAATCATAAGCAAATCATAAACATAAAAAGGGATCGGGAAACATGAAGAATGGCTTTGATACCAATGTTGGAAAAACGAACGCGGAAAACGAGCCCAAGAGTCACATGTATCATCAATCAAAAGTACATTACGGAGTCAAACATACCTTGTCTTTCACAGATTAAACACCAATGTTGAAATTTGAGAAAGAATTCTGATCTCATTCTACCAAGGAGCGTACTGTTACTTTAAGGGGGAGAAACTCTGTTTTTGGAAGCATATTGTTCTTACATTCTTTTTGGAGGAGAGAACTTTATCTCAACGTACATCCATAAAGGTACATTCCATTTTTCCTTTTATCTCTTAAAATGTCTCCTCTAAGAGACGTAACCTCTTAATGTAAAATGCCTCTTCCTAAAGACACAACCCCTCAACGTACGCTTTCATATCTCAAACCTTCCTCCATGGGCCCTTAACATGCGGGTTGGGTTCTTAGGCCCAACGTGGGCGGACGAGCCTATTTAGCCCATCAACACATAGAAAAACCTATCATTCTTCTTGTGGAATGAATTTCAATTGCTTGGCTACGGTTGGGCTAGTTTGTTCAAAAAATACCTAGTGGACTCTCCCTAGATGTGGTGGCCATCCAACCTTGTACAAGTCTCTCTATTGTGTGGCGGTCATGCAACGGTCGTGCAGTCGTCATGTGGCGGTCGGTGGTGATGATCGGTGGTCGTGTGGCAATTGTGCTACAATCGTGCGACGGTTGTGCAGTCGTCGTGCGACGATTGTGCGGTGGCCATCCAACCTTGTGCATGTCTCTCTGTTCAGGTGCCTATTCCTTTTCTTTTGGCTCTCACGAGACAAAAATCTTCTTCTTCTTGTTACCTTCCTTTGAACCTCACCTCCATTCGTTCACATTACCAACTTTTTATCTCACATTCAAGGCTTTGCATGAAAAGGAAAAGAGGCCCAAGGGAGGATTTACGAGGATCCAATTTTTCCTGGTGTTTTTCATATCGAGCTTTGCTTATTATCTAGTGTCGAGATATCTTTTCAAAAGAATCGCTTACCTCTCGGTTGTTTGCTAGATATGGAAGAAATCAATCACTGCACAACAAGTCGGTTCTGGTTCCCACAGCTTCGAGTTGGGCTCGTTCAGTTTCAACTGGTCCTCAGTCTCCTCATTCTTGGGAAGCCCTCTAGCCTTCCCGCGCTCTTCCATTCTCAACATCCTTGCCAGTTCTTCTTGATTGTCTATGTCATTCTCCCCATCCTTGATTATTCCAATACATACGAGGCCAAACGGTTCCCCATGATTTCCTTCAGGAATTTTGACTCATTTAGCTAAGAATATAACATTACTCAAATTCTTAATGCCCAGAATTTTGACTTGGATCTGGAGGCCTACGATGGTTATAGCAAACTTTACCTCAGCATCTTCTTTGCCTTAAATTATGGGCTGAATTTTGTAGTTTTGGCCTCTACCCTTACGCATGTCGTCCTATTCCATGGAAAGTACGTTTATTCATTTTTATATATTTTTTCCCCAGTCGTGGGTAATGTATCATTACTTGCATACACAACGTAGATGTAGTACAAAGAATTTTAAATTGTCATTTACTCAACGCAGCAAAAAATTTGATTTTCCAATTCTTATCTGGTCCAGAACAATCTAGCAAATGTCAAAGAAAACAGCGGGAGACACCTTGGAGATGTGCACACCAGGTTGATGAAGTAGAACTATGAAGTAGTTCATCAGTGGTGGTTTAACACTATCTTGATTGTAGTGTTGGGACTCGCTCTGTGGGTTTGTGAAGGTTTCGACAAACAGTCCCAACTGCCTTGGTGGGGACTCCTCCTAGCGTGTGGGATGACGCTATTCTTCACATTACCAATTGGGATCATCACAACCACGACAAATAATGTAATTTACATATCTAGCAACACGAGAATTTGAGGTAAATTAACAAGCCGATACCAAAGAAAAACATTTCTCACACACACGAAATTTGCTTTGTCAAATGCCAAGGCTAAATGTGATCATGGAGTTGATCATAGGATTTATTTATCCAGGGAAGCCTCTCGCCAACATATCCTTCAAGACGTATGGCTACATTAGCATGGTCCAAGCGATCTCATTTACTTCAGACTTCAAATTAGGTCACTACTTGAAGATTCCTCCGAAGTTGATGTTCCTGGTTCAAGTAAATTACATCATAGAGAATTGAGGCCTTTCAAACTCCTACCTTTTTCTCACTTTGGGCCTCCTCACAACATTGTGAAACTTCCCAATTCCACAGTTGGTTGGGACGATCATCAGTTCAAGCATCTATTTTGCCACTGTGTGGTGGCTAATCACCAGCAGCCCCAACATATGCGAGACAAAAAAACTCACCTCCATTCGTTCACATTACCAACTTTTTAGCTACTAGAGGGAAGCCTATGGACATGTTTTTCATATCGAGCCCTAGTGCGGGATATCTTTTCAAAAGAACAATGTCTTTTACAATGCCTCAATCATTCTTGGGGAGTTCCATTCAAATCCTTGTCGGGTTCTTCTTGATTGTCTATATCGTTCTCCCCATCCGCTATTATTCCAATACATACGAGGCCAAACGGATGTTTGGAAAGCCAATGATTTATCACCACCTAAACTAGTTCTTCCTCATCGGATTGCTTGCCCCTGTGCTAGCCTAGTACCTATCGCGTAGGTTCCTTGACAAAAAGTGGATTCAGCATATTAAAAGCCTATATGGTAATGTTTCTATTTCTCCCGATTTCTGTTATTTTGTTTCTCAAATCAAAAACAAAACAAAAAAATAGAAATCTGTTTGGTAACATCAATTTATTTTTCTATTTTCGGGAATAGAAAAGTGATTGAGGAATAGATTTAGAATAGAAATAAGAAAAAAAAATAGCTTATTGTTCTGGAAACAATTTCAAGAAATAAGTTTTTTTTTTCTTTTCTATTTTTCTTTTGTTCTTCTTCCTTGTTGTGGCCATCGTTGGCCACCTCCTGCTGCTCACGGCCACCGTCAGCAGCCGATCGTCGGCGATGGTTGCCGCCGCCTATAACCCAGCAGCCGACGATTGCCACCTTCCGCTGGCAACCTGCCGTTGACAACCGCCACACGACCGCCGCCTACCGCCGCATGACCGTCAATCGTCGCCACCGATCGCCGTTGCAGAACCACCCCCAACAGCTCACCGGCCACTACCCCCTCCCGTAGCCGGTGGGTTGTGGGCGGCAATCTTGCAGCGGCGGTCGTGCAGTCATCATGTGACGGTTGGCGGTCGTGCGGCAATTGTGCGACGATCGTGCGATGGTCGTGCAGCCGTCGTGCGGCAATCGTGTGGTGGCCATCCAACCTTGTACAGGTCTCTCTGTTCAAGTGCCCGTTCCCTTTCTTTTGGCTCTCACGAGACAAAAATCTTCTTCTTCTTGTTACCTTCCTCTAAAACTCACCTCCATTCGTTCACATTACCAACTTTTTATCTCACATTCAGGGCTTTGCATGAAAATGAAAGGAGGCCCAAGGGAGGATTTACGAGGATCCAATTTTTCCTAGTGTTTTTCATATCGAGCTTTGCTTATTATCTAGTGCCGGGATATCTTTTCAAAAGAATCGCTTACCTCTCGGTTGTTTGTTGGATATGGAAGAAATCAATCACTGCACAGCAAATCGGTTCTGGTTCCCACGGCTTCGGGTTGGGCTCGTTCAACTTCAATTGGTCCTCAATCTCCTCATTCTTGGGAAGCCCTTTAGCCTTCCCGTGCTCTTCCATTCTCAAATCCTTGCCGGGTTCTTCTTGATTGTCTATGTCGTTCTCCCCATCCTCTATTATTCCAATACATACGAGGCCAAACGGTTCCCCATGATTTCCTTCGGGAATTTTGACTCATCTAGCCAATAATATAACATTACTCGGATTCTCAATGCCTAGAATTTTGACTTGGATCTGGAGGCCTACGATGGTTATAGCAAACTTTACCCCATCATCTTGTTTGCCTTAAATTATGGGCTGAATTTTGCAGTTTTGGCCGCTACCCTTACTCATGTCGCCTTGTTCCATGGAAAGTACGTTTCTTCATTTTTATCTATTTTCTCACCAATCGTGGGCAATGTATCATTACTTGCATACGCAACATAGATGTAGTCAAAGAATTAAAATTGTCATTTACTCAACGCAGCAAAAAATTTGATTTTCCAATTGTTATCTAGTTCAGAACAATCTAGCAAATGTTGAAGAAAACAGTGGGAGGCGATTACCTCGGAGATGTGCACACTAGGCTGATGAAGCAGAACTATGAAGCAGCTCCTCAGTGGTGGTTTCACATTATCTTGATTGTAGTGTTGGGACTCGCTCTGTGGGTTTGTGAAGGTTTCGATAAACAATTCCAACTGCCTTGGTGGGGATTACTCCTAGCGTGTGGGATGACGTTATTCTTCACATTACCAATTGTGATCATCACAGCCACAACAAACAATGTAATTTATATATCTAGCAACACGAGAATGTGAGGTAAATTAACAGGCCGATACCAAAGAAAAACATTTCTCACACACACGAAATTTGCTATTGCAAACGCCAAGGCTAAATGTGATCATGGAGTTGATCATAGGATTTATTTATCCAGGGAAGCCTTTCGCCAACATATCCTTCAAGACGTATGGCTACATCAGCATGGTCCAAGCGATCTCATTTACTTCAGACTTCAAATTAGGTCACTACTTGAAGATTCCTCCGAAGTCGATGTTCCTGGTTCCGGTAAATTACATCACAGAAAATTGAAGCCTTTCAAACTCCTACCTTTTTCTCACTTTGGGCCTCCTCACAACATTGTGAAACTTCCCAATTCCACAGTTGGCTGGGACGATCATCGGTTGAAGCGTCTATTTTGCCATTGTGTGGTGGCTAATCACCAGCAACCCCAACATATGCAAACGGTCCTAGCTACTAGAGGGAAGCCTATGGACATGCCCGGCGACAATGTCTTTTACAACGCCTCAATCATCTGGGGAGTCATCGGCCCACTTAGGATGTTTGGAAAGCTAGGGATCTATCATCACCTGAACTGGTTCTTCCTCATCGGACTGCTTGCCCCTGTGCCAACCTGGTACCTATCGCATAGGTTCCTTGACAAAAAGTGGATTCAACATATTAAGAGCATGTATGGTAACATTTCCATTTCTCCCAATTTCTGTTCTTTTGTTCCTTGGAACAAAAAAAAAATAAATAAATCTGTTTGGTAACATCAACTTATTTTTCTATTTTCCGAAATAGAAAAGTGATTGGGGAATAGATTTAGAACAGAAATAAGAAAAAAAAAATAGCTTCTTGTTTTCGGAAACAATTTCAAGAAATAAGTTTTTTTTTTCTTTTGTTCTTCTTCCTTGTTGTGGCCACCATTGGCCACCTCCTGCTGCTCACGGCCACCATCAGCAGATGATCGTTGGTGATGATTGCCACCGCTTGTAGCCCACCGGCCGACAACCACCACCATCCACCGGCAGCCTGCCGTTGCCAACCACCGCACGATCGCCACTTGCCGTTGCATGATTGTCAACCGTCGCCGCCAATTCGCCACCGCAAGACCGCCACCCACAACTCACCGCCACCGCCCTCTCCCGTAGCCGGTGGGCTGTGGTGGCAATCTTGTAGCGGCGGTCATGCGGCAATTGTGCGGCGGTTGTGCAACGGTCGTGTAATCGTCATGCGGTAGTCGGCAGCGATGGTCGGCGGTTGTGCAGCAATTGTGCGACGATCGTGCAACGGTCGTGCAGCCGTCATGCGGCGGTCGTGCGACAATTGGCAATCCGTGAGTAAGAAGAAAAAACAAATAAATTCAAAAATTTATAAATTTTTACCAAATGCATTTCTATTCTTTTTCTATTACAAGATTATAAATTTTGTATAATTACCAAACACTTTATTTTACTCAAAAATTGTTCTCGGAGTAAAAATTGAAAAAAATTCTTTCTGAAAAAAATAGTTTCCTAGAATAAAAACGTTGCCATGCACATCCTAAATCAATATTCAACTAATCTAAGAAATGGGAAATATAGCTACCTAAACTCTAGATAACTCATATTTGAAATAAAATATTTCAATTCCTACAAGAAAAAAAATATTTCAATGGCATAATTATCTTTAAGATACATCATTAGCTTGTCCCGTATCTATTTAGCTTTAAATTAAGTGGACTTAATTTTCTTTATGAAATTTTTTTCCAACTGAGGGTAGTTAGGTGTTTCAAAAATTTGGAGCCATACTTACAAGATATGTTCAAAGATAGGGGATAAATATTCCATCCCCTCCGAAACGTGCACACTCCTAACAAATACATAGATTTTCGAAAACTTAAAATGACAATTGCAAGAAATAGAAAAAAAAAAAAAAAATTGGGCAGCAAATTTTAGAATTTGAAGAAATTGCCGAGGACAAAATACGCCTTGCAAAAGTTGCTGTAATGCTGCTTCTTCCACATGAACCATTATTTTAAATTGAATTTCGTTAACAAATGCTCTAATTAAGCAACTAATCGAAAAATATTTGTTATTTTCAATGTGTTGTTTTTCCTTTGCGTAATGCATAAATCGATTAATTGGAAATATATTTCCAATATAAACATGGTTTATGAGTTTCCAGGAGCATTCATTAGTAAGACTATTCAGAATTTAGTTGAAGGAGAGTTTGCGTACTTTTTATTGATTAATAAGGGCGCCATGCCGGATGCATTTATGAGGGAAAAAAAAGGTATTTTTTCAAGGAAACAAAATTAGGCTAAAATAAACTCTTCTCTAATGGGGTGTTTTATAAGTTTCAAAATAGTGGGTATATAGTTTCAATTAAAATAATATAGCTACCTAAGTTTGTTCTTATATTAGTCCAGAAACAGAGTCAGCACTCAGCAGAAAAGAAACCATTTCCTCGCATTAGTGATACATGTGCGTTTCAATTTAGAAAAATAGTTGATAATACACATGCCATAATGAACCTTAAGTTATATATGCTGAAATAGTTTCTTACTCTGTCCAACTACCCAATGATATTATGTTTCATGGTAATATGTCGCCAGTCTTGTTTTTTTTTTTTTTTTTGAGTCGAAATGTCACTAGTCTTATAAGTCGTAAAAGTTAAAGATAATTGTGAGTAAGCTACTAAGATGTGAAGCAGACTCCAAATTTATTTTCGTCCAAGAGATTTGTGGCATGAAAGAATGAACTAAATGTCAGATATTAACAAGAAAATATCAATCATTTGACAGAAGAAAAGAAAACCTGCTTTTGCAATGAGCAAGGGAGAAGCAAGAATAAGGTCGAACCAATTAGCCTCAAGCAAAGAAAAAAATTCTCTCAAGTCTCATAACACATTTTTCTGCAAATTTGCTGCATATCATATAGTAAAAAGAGTTCTCAAGTTCAAACACAAGTAGGTTGATGAGAATCGTGTATTACAAGATCGTTAAGCTGATTTATTTGATCTCGGTGGTCTGAGATAAGTAAGACTTGTCACAAACCAGCGACTCAAGCTGATAAATCACATGCCTTGGTAAGCCAAATTGGATATATCGCTTGGCTGCAATCGAATTTACTGATATTTCAAGTTACATTGAGCATGCATTCGCAAACAGCAGCATGAGAAGTGCTAAAATGGGGTCCAAGGAGTTGAACAGAGACAATTTCGGGACATGAGTTGTGAATTGCGATTCACATCCGAGTTTTTACTAGTAGGCTAGTAGCTCTCTCTCCTCGAGCAATTCAGATTGCACAACTGGTGACCCTATTAAACCAACTGAAATAACCTTTCATATCCATGTCAATTCAACATAACACTGAGAAGATTCAAAAGTCAGGATTGAGACACAGAGGCTACGAAGCATTGTTACCCTGAAAGCATATCGTTGGCTTGTATTTCAGTTTCAGCCCGATTTCTCAAAGAATAAACCTTTGAGATGTGCATACCTGGCGAGAATCTCAGATATTTCCTTTTCAGCAGTTTTCTTCTTCATTTCCCATACTGGGATTTCAGCGCTGGCAGTCTGGATCTCTTGCACAGCAGCTGATAAAGAGTTTGCCAAGATTTTCTGCTGAGCAACCACCTGATCTTTCTCCTTATTCGTCAACTTGAGCTTACGAGCAATTTTGGCTTTCCTAGATTGAAGTTGGGCAATTTGTTCATCTATCTCTTCCACAAGAGATGAGTTGGATTCTATATGAGATTCCAACTCTCCTGCTCCCTTCTTCAGCTTGCTGACCTCTCTCTTGATAGAACAAACATGGTATTTTATGGCTCCGAAAAATTTGTGAGCTTGTTCAGCAATTCCCTTGCAATGCAAAGAAACCTCGCTGGCTTTGGAAATTTCTTGGACTATCTTCAACTTAAGCAGTTGATCCACAGTCAAGATGGGATCAGTCGGGAGATCCTCTATGGAATAACTAATCTCTTCCAGGTACTTTGAGGACAGCAAGCATGAGAAATCCAGGGCAAGAATGGAAGAAAGCTTGCGGTTAGTAGACAATTCCTCTGCCATATCAGAACCTCCATAAGTCAAAGGAGTTTGCACCTGAGCTTCATCATTGTGCTGAGAAAGAATGTGTTCCAATGACTTTAGACACTCATCAATATCTTCTCCACAAAATTGAGCATGAATTTCCTCAACTTTTCGCACATCTTGTGCCTCGGGAGCATTGGGTGCATAGCAGCTAGAACCAATGCTTTGGTCAGGAGCAACGTCCTCAAGATCAATATGTGACTCAGAGACACTTCCTGAATATTCACTTCCATCACTTGTGCTACCATCCTCCAGAGAACACAAGTCAATCACACACTCATCATTTCTAATGTTGACTTGAGCTGAAATTTTGAAAGATTGTCGGGTTTTGCGCCTAGGGAAGGCTTGTGAAGTAGCTGGTCCTGCTTTTTTTATCCTCTTGGAACTACAGGGGGCTCCTTCTCTCCGCTTGGATACAATTTCATCCATTGGTACCTGTGGAAAGAAATCTGGATGCAATTCTGCATGTCAGAGTGATCCAAATATAACTACATCAGAACAAAATGTCAGAACTTTTCTTAAACATTGGACAACGAAGAAGTGGAACAATATCCTAAATTTTGCTAGTCTTGGCTCGACATCTTTAAGCATACATGGCAATGGGTATATACTTCTCCGAAAACAAAATCATTAAACCATAATACATAAATAAGATGTATACCTCTGAGAATGTAGCAAACAGGTTTTCCATCAAAATTGGCAAATGAACAATCAGGATTTTCCCTGAAAATTAAAATGGAAAAGACTGTATATCAAGTCCTTAAATTTTTTGAGCCATACGCGATACATACTAGCAGTTACCTAGATTACAGACTGTATAAGGAAACCTTCATTTTAACGCTAGAAGAGATCCCCCTTATAGAAATTGCAGGGTCGTTGAAGTATTTTGAAACTCCGCATATTTGGTGTTCTCAATGCAAATAACAAAACGTGAACTTAAAGATTCTAAACTCCACAAGCAGGGCACAGGAATATTATTTTCTTCTAAACCCCAAACAGGGCTCATCCTTCTCCTTTGTGACTAAATATTACTAATAGTTGGTCCAATAGATCGGGCAATTTTGAAGTCTATATGCTCATTTGGAATAGTCTAAATTTTTCTATTTTTTGTAGCATCTTCTAATGCATAAGGATCCGACCTTCCAACCAATTTTACTCTCTAAACAATGTTATAGCCATAAGTCACCAAAGAGATGAACAGAGCGTGTGATCCAAAAATGCAGCTTGCACAAACATTATGACCATACTAGATCTTCCAAATTCTGAAGCATCAGACTTGCGAATCGAATGATGGGTACAAAACAAGATGACGAAATTAAGACTTAATTCTCACCTTTCCTTGAGTAATGCCTCATAGAGGGAACCATCCAGCTAAAAGAAGCAAAGAACTCATTGACATCTGCGTTGGGAAACTGCAAAGAGATATAGTGTTCAAGAGAACACTTGCTCGCAAAGCGAGAATTACAGCCCTGGCCATGGAGGCGCTTTGGAAGATATAACAATCTGTCTCTGTAGAAACCAGAACGAGAAGTCCTGTTGCCAACCCGCCAATACCAAGTATCACCGGGATTCGGCCAATCTACTGGAGCATAAGGTAAAGGACAGATTGTATGTCCTCAAACCCTTATCACCAGATGCTTCATTTCCCATTACTCGCTTCCCCTTCTCCATAATGCTCCTGAGTTAGCGGCACAGCGACTAGCAGAAAAGAAGCCATCTCAGAACAAAACAGGACGCGGCAGCATAATGCTACCGATCACATAACTAGCTCCTATCGCCAAAATATCCTTATCATTTTGTAAAAACAGGCTTTTTGAAACGAGACAGGAACCCCATTCACCGGTTCATGGGAAAAGATTGAAACTTTAGCAAGATAATCACTAGTAGGAGCAACAATGTTCAAAGTCCAGAACGTCAAGAACAGCAACGACAAACGAAAATTCCCACTACTTGTAACGTGAGGAGCAACTTAATGTCTGACCTGACCACGTGCTTCCACCTAGAAAAAGATCTTAAACGCCAAGAAAGAGTCGAAAATAAAATAAAATAAAGATGGCAAGCAAAAATGAGACCTTTATGCAAAGACTTGGTGATGATGAGGAGATGGTGGAGCCGTGCAAGAACAAGAAGATCATAGAGCCACAAGCAATGCGCACGCAGAAAAAATTTCACCCAGAAAGCTTGCAATGAAAGCCTTACCTCGCGACTTTGAGGTTGAAGATGGTTGAGAGTTTTATGGGCCTGTGTTCTCGCTTCTTGCTTTTTGTTTCTCGTTCTTCTGAGCTTTTCTGAAGTGAGGGGGAAGAGGAGATTTGCTAGGTACAACGAACCGCAATGTCCCTTTTATCCCTGCATGGGCCAGCGTCTTTCTTATGCATTTTTGGGGCTACAAGTGATTTGGTTCGCCGTGGGGTCCAAGCAGACCCAAGAAAGGCATCGTTAGAGAACTTAGAGAGTTGTCCTAATGAAGTATCATCGGTTACATTAATGCAGTTTTCTCTATGAAAAACCCTTTCGAACATCATACAGAATGTTTTGATATCTTATAATGAAAAATCATGGAGGGGAGGCGGAGAGACTGTATCTTTGTCTAGGTACTTTTTGGTAATTTGATTAATGTTTTGTGCCTGCACATATGGTGATCATAGGGTGTTGCTGTGATTAAGAATGATATTCGGTGAGTGACTTTCGTTTTTACCTTGAAATTTTAGTCACCTAGTAATGTGACAAAGTATAAATTAAGTATTCAAATGGTAGATCTTTCTCTTGTTGAAAGCCCTTTTCATTCGTTCTTAAGGAGATCCTTGTTGTGCGGAAGAACACCCTAATTAGATGAGAAAGAAAACAAGAATAATTAAGAACACGGAGATTTACGTGGTTCGGCGAAAGATCCGCATACGTCCACGGGAGAGAGAGAGAGACGATTTCTTATTTGAGCATATCATAAGAGTACAAGATACAATGCTGAAATAAATAGATTTTTAAATCCCCACTTTCCTAAACCTAGTAGGAAAGAAATTCCACCATAAAGATATTATCAAATTTGAAACCAAAATTTATGAAATATATTAGGAAACAAATAGCCTGCAATCTTCAAGTCTTCCTAGATTTCCTGATTGAATTTTATGGAATTCAAGACAACATCAGCAAATCTCCACCTTGGGCTTGAATAAACCACAAGCTTCCACTTGAACCTAGAAAATGAATATATCTCTCCTTCTACCGTACATTCGCAAAGGTACGCCCGCACCTGGATCGGTGCAGCCTCCATCAACTTCAATGATGAGTGAGAGAAATCAAGTCCCTATAGGACTTGAACTTCTCTGTAGTAACCGTTTTCGTGAGCATATCTACGGGATTATTTTTAGTATAGATTTTATTCAAAGCAATGCTACCATTCTCCACAAGTTCTCAAATTTTGTGGTACCGAACTTCAATGTGTTTCGTTCTAGAATGGAACACTTGATTATTCACGAGACATATTGCGCTCTGGCTATCGCAATATAATGTAGCACTATCTTGCTTTATACCCAACTCTATGACCAAACCAGTCAACCATATTCCCCCCTTCGCAGCCTCAATTACTGCCATATACTTAGCTTCAGTTGTAGACAATGCTACAATAGGTTGAAGCATTGCCTTCCACGAAATTGCTCCACTACCAAGAGTAAAGACATATCCCGTGATGGACCTTCGCTTGTCCAAATCACTAGTGAATTCTGAATCAACATAACCTGTTGAATTGATCGATCCTCCCTTGGAACTGAACATTAAACCCATTTCGACAGTTCTAGCTAAATGACGAAAGATCCACTTAACAGCTTCTCAGTGCTCTTTACTCGGATTGCTCATGTAACGTCTGACGAGACTCACCGCATGAGCCAAATCCGGTCTGCTACAAACCATAGCATACATGAGGCTCCCTATTGCACTGGCATAGAATACTCGAGACATCTTTACAACTTCCTCATGTGAAACAGGACATTGTTTCTCAGATAATTTGAAGTGATTTGCTAAGGGTGTACTAACCGGTTTAGCTTTAGCCATGTTGAACCGCTCCAAGACCTTCTCAACATACTTCTTTTGATTCACCCAAAGCTTATTTGCATGTCTATCTCGAAAGATTTCCATGCCAATGATCCTCTTTGCAGCACCAAGATCCTTCATATCAAACTCACTACTTAACCGAGACTTTAGGGAAATAATGTCTCTCATTTTTCTTGCAGCAATCAACATGTCATTAACATAGAGCATCAACAGAATAAGCGACTTATCATCCAAAAATTTGTAGTAGACACAAGAATCATGCACACTCCTCATGTAGCCAATACGAAGCATAAAAGAATCAAACATTTTATTCCATTGCCTCAAAGATTGCTTCAAACCATAAAGTGATCTCTTGAGCAAACAAACATGATCCTCTTTCCCTTCCACCTTGAAGCCTTTGGGTTGCTCCATATAAATTTTCTCCTCCAAGTCACCATGAAGGAATACTATCTTCACATCTAACTGCTCAAGCTCCAAGTCATACATGGCTACCATAGTTAGTAAAACACGAATTGATGTGTGTTTTACAACAGGGGAAAATATCTCGTCGTAATCAATCCCCTCCTTCTGTGCATAGCCCTTAGCAACAGGTCGGGCCTTGTATCTCTCTTGCTTTTTCTCCGTTGCTGCTTCCTTTCTTCGAAGAACCCATTTGCAAACAATGACATTTCGATCATTGGGCTTCTTCACAAGTTCTCATGTCTCATTCTTTTGTAACGACTCCATCTCCTCCATCATTGCGGTCATCCACTTTTCTTTGTGATCACTTTTCAAAGCTTCATGGTAGGAGCTTGGATCGTGAGAGCCTACGGTAAGAGCATAAGCAACCATATCCTCAAAACCATACCTCTCCGGTACTTTGGGAGTGCGCCTTCCTCGACCCGTCGCAATGGTATGAGGAACTTCTACCGTTTCTTTGACTTCCGGAGCTTCATCGGATGACTCGCCATTCTCTACAGATTCTCTGGTTTCAAGCTCCACCTTAACGATAGATTTATCACTCTCCTCTTCAGCAACCGCGCGAGGCACGCAGCTTGACTTCAACATTGCAGATTCATCAAATATAACATTCCTGCTCAACATAACTTTCTTCTCACTTGAATCTCATAATTTGTAGCATTTCACTCCTTTCTCGTAATCGAGAAATATGCATTGTTTTGATTTTGGATCCAACTTCGAGCGCTTCGAGCTCTGCACATGTACAAAAGCAGGACAACCGAATATTCTTAAATTAGAATAATCGACAATTTTACCAGTCCATACCTCTTCGGGAATTTTGCATTTAATTGCAGTTGATGGAGACCAATTCACAAGATAACATGCCATGCAGACAGCTTCTGCCCAAAACTCCTTGCTCAGTCCCGCATGTAGCCTCATGCTTCGAGCTCTCTCTAATAAGGTCCGGTTCATCCTTTCTGCTACGCCATTTTGTTGGAGTGTATCCGGAACTGTGAAGTGACGTTTAATCCATTCATTCTTGCAAAGCTCCATTAACGGTGTCGATTTGTACTCTCCTCCATTGTCTGATCTCAAGCACTTAACCTTCTTCCCCATTGAAGTCTCAACTTCAGCTTTCCATTCTTTGAACTTTTCAAAGACTTTACTTTTGTGTCACATGAAGTAGACCCAAACTTTGCGAGAGAAATCGTCAATGAATGTCATGAAGTATTCCTTCCCTCCTTTTGACTTTACTGGTGAAGGACCCCATACATCCGTGTGTACATACTCAAGCACGCCCTTGCTCGTATGAGTTGCAGCATTGAACCGTACTCTGCATTGTTTTCCAAACACACAAAATTTGCAGAAATCTAATTTGCATATTTTTATACCTTTGAGTGCATTCCTCTTGTGAAGCTCCATCAATCCTCTTTCTCCCATATGCCCGAGACGCATATGCCATAGGTGTTATCTATCTCCGTGCTAACATTTGTGGACATAGATGCTCCACCTTGCACTGTGGTTCCTATAAGTTGATATAGGTTCCCATGCCTCTATCCCTTAAGAACAACGAAAGCTCCCTTAATCACCTTCAAGACTCCACCTTGAGCTATGTACTTGCATCCATTGGATTCAAGTGCTCCCAATGAGATCAAATTCTTCTTTAGACCCAGAACATGATGCACGTTTGCCAAGGTTCTAATCATGCCATCAAATATCTTGATTTTCACGGTTCCAACATCCACAGTCTTGCATGAAGTATCATTCCCCATGAGAACTGAACTGCCATCATATGCCTTGTACTCATCGAAGACTTCTCGATGAGGACACATGTGAAAAGTGCATCCGGAGTCCATGATCCACGAATCTTCAAAGGTGTCCTTCCCCAACGATATGAACAAGACGTCCCCATCATCGGTCTCAATGTTGTCGGCTATACTTGCCTCATCCGAGCTCTTCTTCTTTTTCTCGTTCTTATTTGAACAGAATCTCTTGGTATGCCCTTCCTGATTGCACCCGTAGCATCTTCCTTTGAACTTTCCCTTGGATTTTGATCGACCCCTACTATCCTCGATCCGTTGATCTTCCTCTTCCTTGATTGCTTTTCTCCTTTGTAAAGAGCCTCTCTCCCGAAGATTTTGAACTACTTGCCCTTTTCCGGGTGTCGTTTGAAATTAGGACAGAAGTCACCTCTCCGATCTCCAAAGTTTCTTGCCATAAAGGAGCGTAGTCACCAAGTGGTCAAACGAATCCGGCAACGATGCCAGTAGTAGAAGTGCTATGTCTTCATCCTCAAACTTTACCTCCAAGCTTGTAAGTTCACTAATCATCTTATTGAACACGTTAAGGTGTTCCAATAGATCTCCTCCTTCACTCATCTGAAGTGAATACAATCTCTTCTTCAAGAACAACTTGTTCGTAAGAGATTTCGTCATGTAAATGCTTTCGAGTTTGAGCCATACCTCTAGAGTAGATTCGATTTCCGTTACATATTGAAGGGCCTCATCCGATAGGTTCAATCGGATTGCGCTACACGCCCTCTCCTCCATGTTGGCCCAATCATCATTAGTGATGGTGCTTAGTTTGTTTGATCTTCCTAGAAGAACCTTTGATAAACTTTGTTGAATCAACAGATCCTTCATCCTTCTCCGCTATAGTGTAAAACTATTCTTCCCAGTGAATCGTTCAATATCAAATCGAACGGTTGAACCTTTTCCAGCCATCTAGTTAGAAGTCGCAATACAGGAACAGAGAACCTGGGTGGCTCCGATACCAATTGTTGTGCGGAAGAACACCCTAACTAGATGAGAAAGAAAACAAGAATAATTAAGAACACGGAGATTTACGTGGTTCGGCGAAAGATCCGCCTACGTCCACGGGAGAGAGAGAGACGATTTCTTATTTGAGCGTATCATAAGAGTATTAGGTACAATACTGAAATAAATAGATCTTTAAATCCCCACTTTCCTAAACCTAGTAGGAAAGGAATTCCACCATAAAGATATTATCAAATTTGAAACCAAAATCTATGAAATATATTAGGAAACAAATAACCTGCAATATTCAAGTCTTCCTAGATTTCCCGATTGAATTTTGTGGAATTCAATACAACATCAGCAATCCTCTGTTAATATTTTTCCTTACTTTCTTTGGCGTTCATTGTTAAAGATGAAAGTGACCAATGAGGGATGTTCCACTCTTCCTCTCCGAACTATTTTTCGTCTGAATAGGAAGTTCACCTTTTGAAAGTACTTTGTGTTTGTCTTTGTGAAAAAGATAATAGTTTTTGCTTTTGGCTGGTATTCTTGCAGCATTGCCACTTCCTTTCCGAGAGTGCAGTCTCTGCGTATCAGCCATGGAGGAATTTTCGGGAAATATGAAATGCATTCGCGTGATTCGCATTGTAATGTTCCAGGCAATGCAGATTTTTATCAATAATCAGCCGATAGCTATCAACAAATTGATCTAAATGGACAAAAACATTTTTTCTTATTCATGAAGCCAAAAGCAGCAGAGAAGAGGATCTTGTAAAATCACAACGCTTGTGTCCAATATAAGAAGGAAACATTATGCATATGTTTTCCTCATCAGTGCTCATCATCTTTTCAAATATACCATCATCACACCTCTCCGCTTTTATATTGATTGTCTTCAAAAGCTTTCTTCGAGATTTCGCCTTCGATATCAAGTAACATCTTTATCTTCTGTTCTAGTTTCGATGATAAGCAGGTGCTCGTAAATGGCATTAGTTGGAAATTTATTGCAGTCTCTTTCTTGACCAGGTAAATTACCCCTGGTGACAATGATCGGTGTTATTTTTCAATTTGTGTGGCCACGAAGTATGAAGGCAGAGCAGACCCTGCAGTTTTTTCCGTGGTGCACGACGAGCAGTACCTCCAAATGTCCATAATCCCTCACATTGCAGTGACTGTTGACGATTTTCAATTAAATTAAATTGCTTTTCTCGAGTAATGCATTTACTATGCAGATGTTTGATATCCTGTAATGGGAAATCACAGAAGAGAGCCAGAAATTTATGTCAGTGTACCTCTTCTGTGTTTTGTTTGTGTAGTGTCGTAGCTAGAGCCAAGATGGACATTTGGCGAGCAATATCAACTGTCGCAACAAAATTTCAAATTAAGAATTACCAGAAGAAATTGTGTTCTTACTAATGAAATAGGACGTGCAACCGGTGATGGTATAGTGGTCTGTATAGCTGTGCCAAATAATCATCAGTAAAATGCCGGTGTTCATATCAAACATCGACATATGACCAAGCAAAGGGACGTAACATTATTTTTCATGTTTGTCAAGCCAAAAGCGAATAGGGATCCTGTAGAATACAACATGCTTGCATACTAAATAAACAAGAAAGATTCACAAGTTCCCCTCGTCATCTCTATCTCTCTGCTCTGTAAGTGATTCTCTTCAAAACCTTGCTACCAGAGTTGGCCTTCAGAAAATGCCTCTCAAGATCCATCCATATTGCAAAATCGATTTGGTCTGATATGAGAATTTCCCTAAGTGGCATGTGACACTTGTTGATCTTGTTAATTTTGATGATAAGCAATTGGCGAATGAATGGAGTCCCTTTTGGTATTAAGTTTTCTTAGAACGAGAGATGGAGGTTGGAGAGTTGTATGTTCTGATGCAGGAACTAGTGATGTCCTTGCAAGTACTCCGCATGCAACATCATGAGTTGATCTGCTACCTGCGAATGGTCGCACTGGTTATGTTTAAATACATCGGATTCTCCGAAAACAAAAGAAGTGAAAACTCAGGCCATTACACAGTACCTCCTCAATGCTTCCATCCTCCATCTCTGTGTTGAAAGAAAGTAGCATGCATTCGTGGAGAAAATTCTCCAAGTCCTCAACATAGATAGCTTCTGCCAAGATGGGACAAAAAAACTCTTAACTTCTACAAGGAATTGCACGCAATTTCCCTTCATTTTAAAGCGGTAAACTGGTCAATTGAAGTGAACTAGTAAATTTGCGACATCTTGATGGGTCAGTCCCATGCAGATCATACCTGTATTGGTGAATTTGCAGGGCGAGTTGATACTTTAGTAGACATTTAACCATAAAGACTATTAGTAGTTCGTATGGATTGAATTTTTACTTTCACTTAATTCAAAACTCGTGACTCATGCACTTTGACTTTGTCTAAACTGAAACTCTTGAAATTGTCACAATATTCCAAACATTACATTTGGAATCACATGTAATTTATTTCATTCATTTTTTCAAATTCGAATAATATTCTAAATTTTTGCAAAGAAAGTAAAAAAGTGTCGTTTGTTCTCTTTTGATACAGACCTTCTGAGCAAGAGAAGCACAAGAGTATATCGGCGATAAGCTGGTGAGACTTCTGGAGAGAATCCGTGCCGCCCCATTGGTTCTCGATGGCTAGTTGAAGGCCGCGCCACCGCGAGAGGAGCGCGGCGATCCCTTCCTGAAGGCGGGCCACGGCCTCGGGCTTCTCGTGGCTAACGCAGCACCGTTTGGTCGCGAAATCGGAGTCCATTGGGGCAGAAAAAAACAACAATGTGCTAGAGAGACAGAGAGGAGGAGCTCTCTCTCTCTCTCTCTCTTCTCTCTCTCTCTCCAGTGGAGAGGGGAGAATGAAAAGAGAGAGTTGTGAAATTCAAGAAGGGCATCTGCAGACATGAAGGATTAGAGAGGGAGAGAGGAGTGAGTTTTGGAGCGAAAAGTTGGGATCTGAGATGAGAATGGTGAGGATGCGAGTGCTTTGAGGCATTTGCAACAAAGTTAGTGGATGAATAACCATACTCTCTTAATCCCTGCGATTTTGTTAACGATATACATTAGTCAAAATAATTATTTATGAAAATTCTGTAATTTCCATTTTATTGTCTTTTTTTTTTTCGTGTTATGTGTAAGAGTCGCATTGAAATTTGAACACTTTCTGATTGAACACTTTATGATTAGCAAGTATTGCAGCGCTATTATTTTGTCAAATTTCATCATATCGCATGAACAATCATAATATATTAAGGGTGAACCAACCATCAACTAATGTACGATAATGATTAGTTAAGTTGGTAGTGTTTTAGACATGAGAGAACCACTTCGAAAATCATAAATCAATCTTACCGGTTGGTTTATTGGTTTCGAATTCAGAACCAATGTTCTTTTAAGGATAGAGTGAATTTTTCCTTAAAATGATAGTTTAATTTTATCTGATTATCTTGGAATTATTGAAAGAAATAAAGAATAATTAACTTTGTGATTTTGATATCAATGACAGATCATGATTGAATTGATTGAGATTCTACGTAATATTTCGAGAAGAAAAGTCTCAATTTATAAAAGATGGTCAGTAGATCGCTTGTTCCCTTTTTGTTATAGTGTTGCCTAGCTCATAAACAATCCTAATTATAGACGGGAAATATTCAACTTTTAAAACTATAATATTTATTTCATAAGGACTTATTTAATCCAATCGTTATTCACCAAACTTATAATCCTTCAAAGGGTGTTATGAGATGATGTGTAATTGTTATGAAAATTAGGGAAAATTAGGTGCAAATGATAACATTATATTTCTCTATTTATATTATTTTTCTATGTTCAGGAACAAGTTTGGAACACAAATTACTTTGGTAAAATAATTTTATTTTTCTATTTTCAAAATAAATTTTTAGTTGTCAAATAGGTTTAGAACACAAATAAGAATTAGATAATTTCCACTTTTCTTCTGAAGCAAAAATGAGAAATAAAAACTCTTTTTATCGCTTGATCTCACTACTCATGCCAATTGTCTTTCGCCATGGTTGACACCTAAATTTTGGTTATTTTGTATATTCATAAGAAAATTAGGGTTGGCCCGATCCCTAAATAAAAATAAAAAAGTTGAAATTACATTGCATGGCATAGCATTCAGAATTATTAATTTTCATCAAGCTTACTGCAGGGTAGCGAAGTTCAGAGCTTATTTCAGGTTGGGGGGGTCCCCCGGTGCACATGGAATTGCCCCGTCAGAAAAAGAAAAAGGTAAATTTCCACTTTTGGCCTATTCTTCACATTTATGAGATCGATAATGCTACGTGTTTCCAATTTATATTATGTCTTTTCACTCTGGTGACATAAAAATATGAATAATAATAAAAAAATCTCAAATTAATATATTTAAGATAAATTTATCTTAAAAAATATCAAATTGCATATGCATAAAGAATTATTACGTCGTTCATCCCACATCATGTAGCACATTTATATTTGGGGTCACGTAAACTAGATTGCATACATATTACATTAGTTCAAGTTATGTCATATGAATTGTATCTCACACGTCAATTTGATAATTTGATAATTTCCTTTTCTTACGAGGATACTCTTTAACAATATCTCAAATAATTTATCTTTTGGGTTAATAAAATGTAAAATCCTAATTTAAGGCACTTGTAATAAATTTACTATAAAATAATTTTTTTACAATAAAAAATCTCAAACTAATACACCATTGATGAATTTATTAATTCTTTATTTTTGGCTGATATTAATAGAATTTAACGGAAATTAATGAAGTTTAAATTTATCAAAATTGTTGGTGCTAAAACAATCAAATTAAGAATTTTTTCATAAATGTATTAATTTGAAATTTTTAATGATCAAAAAATTAATTTAAAATAAATTTATCATAAATATATAAATTTGATATTTTTTTATTATATTAATTCATCTTTTTATGTCTCCGGAGTGAAAAGACATAATTATATAAATTGGAAATACGTAGCATTATTGATCTCATAAATGTGAAGAATAGGCCAAAAGTAGAGACGGGGCAATTCCATGTGCACGGGGGACCCCCACCTGAAAAAAGCTCTGAACTTCGCCTTTCTCCAATTCGTAACTCTCGATATCTTTGACGACCAGGGTCGAATTCTCCAGTACTTGATGCTGCAATTTCACCGCTGTTCTTCATTGTCTTTCACCGCTGCTGTCCGTGGTCGTTTGCTGTCCAGTTCTGCCGCTGTTGCTCGTCGTGCTTGGCCGTCCGGTTTTGTGGCTGCCGCTCGTCACCACCGTTGTCCGGAGGGTTACCGTCCAGTTTCGAGTGAATTCGGTGGTTTTGTTGGCCGGTTTTTACCACTTTTGTTGCTGGATGAACCAATGTTGCTGTGAGTTTTACGGGTCAGCTCTGATACCGGTTCTTTGCTGTCATTCACACGCTGGCCGGATTACAACCCACGTTGGGACGTGACGTGATTTTTCTTGGAGCTGTTCTCTCATTTCTCTGTGTAGGTGATGTCATCCAAGACCGAAAGCCATCGCCAATTGTCCGTGAAAACTGGAGAAAGTCCATCGAGGTAATTTCCTAACCCGTTGGCTTATCTAAATGTTTAAATTGTCTGATTTGCAATATATCTTCTTCCAACACAATAATTTTCTCGAGATATTATACATGTCTTGATTAGGTAAAATTCTTGTGTTAAGTCTTAACAATCAAGAATATTGACTTTTGAGTTGTGAGACGATTGGATTTTTGATTATTTTGATTTTCCATCTTGGATTGAGGCAAATCATATGTTCTCTATGGTCAACCACATTGGTCATGTTGATTTTTAGCAAGCTTATAAAACCTCTTAGGCATATCCTGATTAGGTAAAGATGAAGTTCTTGTATTAAAAAGTCTTAATAATCAAGAATATTGACAAGAATATTAAGCCGTAAAACATCCGATCGGTTTTTATTTTGATTTTACTTTGGGTTGATTATGGTCGATCGCATTATTTATGTTAATTTTCAAGGTCAAAAAGTTAGTTTAAGAATTTTATTTTATGATATTAACCCTTTATTCCACAAGAGTGAAAAGACAAAAATTGCATGAATTGGATGTACAAAGCATCGATCTCAAAAAATGTGTAGGATAGGCCCAGAGCAGAAATTCACTCTCTCTTTTTCTGACAGAACACGGGAACGTGGAAAAAGCTCTGAACTTCGCCTTTCTCGAATTTCAAACTCTCGATATCTTGGCGACGCGGGACGCATTCTCCGGTACCTGATGCGGCCATTTCGCCGCCGCCGCCGCAGAAGATGATCGCCTCCGCCGCGGGACATGGCCGGCCACGCCGTCGACTCCCTCGCGTCCCTCCTCTCCGCGGCCGTGTCGGCTCGCTCCTCCTCCTCGGCCGAGCCACGCACGCCCGCATCGTCAAGGCCCTTCGCCCGCTTCCTGCTCTGGTCTCCGACCACCTCACCCACATGTACTCCAAGCTGGACCTCCCCGGCTCGGCCCAGCTCGTCCTCCGCCTCAACCCGACTCGCTCCGTCGTCTCCTGGACCTCGCTGATCTCTGGGTCTGCCCAGAACGGCCACTTTAGCTTCTCCTTGCTTATGTTCGTTGACATGCTGAAGGAGTGCATTCGGCCTAATGATTTCACCTTCCCCTGCGCGTTCAAGGCCTCTGGCGGTCTTTGCATGCCCGTTACTGGGAAGCAGATTCACGGGATTGCCATTAAGGTGGGTGAAATTGTCGATGTGTTCGTTGGTAGCAGTGCTTTTGATATGTACTGTAAAACGGGGCTTAAAGATGATGCGAGGAAGCTGTTCGACGAAATGCCCCAGAAGAACAGAGTAGCGTGGAATACTTATATTTCCAACGCGGTGCTCGACGGAATGCCCCAGGATGGTATTGGCGCATTTATTAAGTTTAGGAGAGTGGGTGGTGTTCCTGATTATATAACATTGTGTGCATTTCTCAACGCCTGTTCGGACACGGCAAATTTAGAGCTTGGTCACCAGCTCCATGGGTATGTTCTTAGAAGCGGGTTGGAGGCGGACATCTCTGTAGCGAATGGATTGGTCGATTTCTATGGGAAATGTGGGGAGGTTAGTTGTTCCGAGATGGTGTTTGATGAAATTCGCGAGCCAAATGACGTGTCTTGGTGCTCACTAATGTCTACGTTAGTGCAGAATCATGAGCAAGAAAAGGCTTGCATGGCTTTCTTAATGGCTAGGAAAGAAGGGATTCAGCCGACAGATTTCTTGGTATCCTCTGTGCTCAATGCCTGTGCTGGCTTAGCAGGGCTTGAGCTTGGTAGGTCAGTTCATTCACTTGCTATTAAGGCATGCGTGATGGGAAATATTTTTGTCGGCACTGCATTGGTTGACATGTATGGAAAATGTGGATGTATTGAGGATGCGGAAGGTGCCTTCCATGGCATGCGACAAAGAAATCTGATTACTTGGAATTCTTTGATTGGTGGTTATGCACATCAAGGGCTTGCCGATATGGCTGTTGCTGTGTTTGAGAAAATGCTGTCAAGTTGCAGTGAGATGATACCAAATTATGTGACCTTCGTGTGTTTATTGGCAGCTTGTAGTCGAGCAGGAAATGTAGAGCTTGGTATGGATATCTTCGCATCTATGAGAAGAAGACATGCAATTGAACCTGGGCCAGAGCATTATGCATGTATTGTGGACCTGCTAGGGCGGGCTGGCATGTTAAAGCAGGCATACGACTTTATCATGAAAATGCCATTTCGACCCACGATATCAATATGGGGAGCCCTCTTAGGGGCCTGTAGGATCCACAGGAATCCAGAACTTGGTAGAATTGCAGCTGAAAACTTATTTCGACTTGATCCAAAAGACTCCGGCAATTTCGTGGTTCTTTCAAATTCATTGGCAGCTGCTGGAAGGTAATCTTATCATTTTAAAATAATGGTGGAACAACTGTTCTATTTTTATTCCTCAGAAAGTGTTCTATAATTATTTTTAAACTCTCATATGCATATTCATGTATAAAGCAGACAGAATCACAGGCTGTTGCTAGTGAAGATTTCTTTCTTTTCTCGTATGGAAATGCTTCAGGATAAGTGGCAAACTGTGGAGTTTTGCCTAGTGAAGATTTAGAATCCTACTGGCTATGTTCACACTTTGTTTTGTGGGGGCACACTTTATTTCATCAGAACCGCTTTCTTGTTTGTGCTTCCTACTAGATTCACCATTTCTACACCCTAAAGGAACGTTTTGATATGTTAACTAATGGCGCTCCAATTTATCAAATAATGCAGATGGGAGGAAGCCACCAATGTGAGGAAGGAGATAAAGGACATAGGCCTGAAAAAGGGTACTGGCTGCAGTTGGATTGCTGTGAAGAATGAAATCCATATTTTCCAAGCGAAGGATACTTCTCATGAAAGGAACTCCGAGATTCACGCGACTTTGTTGGAGCTAAAGAGGGATATGGAAGAGGCTGGCTACATAGCTGACCCGACCTACGCGCTGTATGACTTGGAGGAGGAGGAGAAAGTCTCAGAAGTGTGGCTGCACAGCGAGAAGATTGCCCTGGCCTTTGGCCTCATTTCTATCCCCCCAGCAGTTCCAATTAGGATCACGAAGAATCTTAGAATGTGCGGAGACTGTCATAGCGCCTTTAAATTCATTTCACGAATTACTGGGAGGGAACTCATTGTGAGAGACAATGCCCGGTTTCACCAGTTCCTAGCCGGCCGCTGTTCTTGTAAAGATTTTTGGTAATCATCATTCTTTCTTAACAATTCCTGGATCAAGTTTATTGAATGTGGTCATCTAAGAGAGAAGATTCCAAAGCTGTACTCTCCTTCCAGTTTTTTCTTGGATATATCTCTGCCGAAGAAAACTTTCAGCCTGATTTCTCAAGAAAGAAACCTTTGAGATACGCGTACCTGGTGAGAATCTAAGCCATTTGCTTTTCGGCAGTTTTCTTCTTCATCTCCATAGTGGGATTATTTTAGCATTGGACAGTCTGGATCTCTCGCATGACAGCTGATATAGAGTTCGCCATGATCTTCTGCTCAGCAACCACTTGAATTTTTGCCGAAATTCATTGACTCGAGGTCTCAAGCAAGTTCAGCTTTCTTGGTTTGAAGCCGTGCAATTTGTTCATCTATTTCTTGCACAAGAGATGACTTGGAATTTATCTGAGATTGTGATTCTCCTGCTCTCTTCTTCAGCTCATTGAATTCTCTCCTGATGGAAGAAACCTTGTCCTTCATGGCCTGAAGATCTCCGAAAAATTTGGTGGCCTGCTCAGCAATTCCCTTAGTGTGCAGAAAAACCTTGCCTGCTCTGGAAAATTTCTGAGTGACTTCAACTTAAGCAATTGATCGACAGTCAAGATGGGATCAGCTGCGAGTTTCTCTACCTAAAAAAGTAATTACCTCTAGGCACCCTGGGGACAATAAGCATGAGAAATTCAGGGCAAGAATGGAAGAAAGTTTCTTGCACATTTCCTCTACCATATTACAGCCTACATAAGTGAAAGGAGTCTGCACCTGAGCTTCATGATTGTGCTGAGAAAGAATAAGTTCCAAAGACTTTAGATAGTCATCAACATCTTCACACAATTGAGCATGAAGCTCCTAGACATTTTGTACGTCTTGTGCCTCGAAATCCTTGGATGCATAGCAACTAGAACTGATACTTTAGTCAAGAGCAATGTCCTCAAGATCAATGTGCTGCTCAAAGCCACATTTCCATTAGGGAACACAAGTCAATTACAGTCTCATCATTTTTAGCATTGGCTTGAGCTTGTATATTGTAAGATTGTTGTGTGTGCCTCGGGAAGGCTTGTGCCTATACCTAGGTAAAATTTATTCTGTTTATGCATCACTTGTGGTTTTATAATCTTCTTGTTCTTTCACATCTCTGCGATCTCCTCATCATTTTCAACTCTTTGCATAAAGGTCTCATTTTTACTGGCCTTCTTCATATATTTTCGACTTTATGTTGGTGTTTTAGATTTTTTTCTACATGGAAACAAGTGCTCAGGTTCTGAACTTGTTCCTCACATTGGGTTTGCGGGGATTTTTGTTTATTGTTACTGTTCTTGACATTCTGAACTTGAATAATGTCCCTCTTACTGGTGATTATCTTGCTAAAGTTTCAATCTTTCTGCTGAACCAGTGAATTGGGGTTTCTGTCTCTTGCCTTTTGAAAGCCTGTTTTAACAAAATACCTGAGTGGAAAAGGATATTTTGATGATAGGAGCTAGTTATGTGATTGGGTATTGAATTTTAGCATTATGCTTGTTGTGTTTTATGTTGTTCTAAGATGGCTTTTTCTTTTTTTTTTTTTTTTTAGCTAGATTGTTGTGCTGCTAGCTCGCAAGTATTATGAAGAAGGGCAAGCAAATAATGGGAAATGAAGTTCCGGGTGAGAAGGCAGTGAAGATGAACAATCTATGCCTATACCCTATCAAACCTATTTGTTCGGGTGAAGGTTTACCTTATGCTCCAGTAGATTGGCCAAATCTTGGCGATATTTGGTATTGGTGGCTTGGCAATAGGACCTATCATTTTGGATTTTATCAAGACAGGTTCTTATATCTTCCAAACCATCTCTGTGTCAGAGGCCTTAATTGTGGGCAAGTCTTTGCTTAAATGCTATCTCTTTGCAGTTTCTGAACTCAGATGTCAATGAGATCTTTGCTTCTTTTAGCTGGATGGTTTCCTCTACGAGGCATCACTAGACGAAGGTGAGGATTAAGTATTAAATAGCTTTCATTATCTTGTTATTGACCCATCATTCAATTTGGAAGTCCGATGTTTCAGCACATGGAAGGTCTACTATGGTCATAACGTTTGAATAAGCTCTAGTTTGGGATTGCATGATGTGTTCATCTCTTTGGTCAGTTATGGCTTTTGACATTGATTTAAAAAATAAATTTTACGAAGTTGGATCTTTATGCAATAGAAGATGCTACAAGAAAAAGGAAAATTTTAGACGAGCCCAAAGGAGCATAAAAAGTTCAGAAATGCCCAGATCTATAGATAAAATTTTAGTAATATTTATCACAGAGGAGAAGGATGAGCCCTGCTCTAGGTTAGAAGACAATAAGTTGACAAACTACAAGCTATAATCTTTATGTTTACATTTTGCTATCAGCATCAAGAACAACCAAATATGTGGAGTTTCAGAATACTCCAACGGCCCTGCTATTTCTATTAAGGGAATTTGGGTCAAGTAAGAATTCCAGCATTTCTTCTAGTGGGGAAGTGCTTTAAAACGAACGTTTCAGATTTGTTTTACTATGCCACCTGTAATCTAGGGAACTACTAGTAAATATCATTGAGGCTTAGAAAATTTAAGGACTCCATATACTGTCTTTTCCAGATCAATTTCTAGAGAAACCCCTTTTTGTTCATTTGCCACTTTTGATGGAAAACCTGTTTATGTACAGATCTCCAGTTGAGACTAGCAAAATTTAATTTCAACTTCTTGGTTGTCCTGATGTTTAGAAAAGTACTGGCATTTTGTTCTTATGTAGTTATTTTTGGATCACTCTGACATGCAGATGCGCATCCAGATCTCTTTCCACAGGTAACACCAGATGAAATTGCATATAAAAAGCCCCTTATAATTCCAGGAGGATGAAAAAAGCGAGACCAGCTATGTCACAAGCCTTACCTAGGTGCAGAACGCGACAATCTTACAAAATACCAGCTCAAGCCAGCATTAGAAATGGCCAATCTGTAGTTGACTTGTGATCCCTAATGGATGATAGAACAAGCGAAGTGGATATTCAATTGTGGCTCTGAGCTACAAATTGATTTTGAGGATGTTGTTCTTGACTAAAGGATTTCAAGGCACAAGATGTGCAAAATGTGCAGGAACTTCATACTTAACTTTGTGAAGAAAATGTTGATGACTGTCTAGAAGTCTTTAGAACACATTCTTCCTCAGCACAATGATGAAGCTCAGGTGCAGACTCGTTTCACTTACGTAGGTTATGATATGGCGGAGGAAATGTCTACTCATTGCAATAAGCTTTGTTTGATTCTTGCCCAGGATTTCTCATGCTCGGTGTCCTCAAAGTACTTGAAAGAGATTAGAATTCAGTAGAGAAGCTTGCGATGGATCCCATGTTGACTGTTGATCAATTGCTTAAGTTCAAGTCGGTTGAAGAAATATCCAAAGCAGTTGAGGTTTTTCTATGCACTAAGGGACTTCGGGAGCAAGAGAATTGCACAGCTTTAATCCAAGAAAGCCGAATTTGCTCGTGACCTTGACTCGACGAAGTTGCTGAGCAGAAAATCATGGCAAACTCTATATCAGCTGTCGTGCGAGAGATCCAGACTGCCAATGCTGAAATCTCACATGGTAGATGAAGAAGATAAAACAAATATTTATATATTAGAACTTTGTTTAAAGTAATTTTTTTTCGATGTTCAAGATTACCCCTAAGGCATTTGTTGAGGGTCATTCTTCGCGCTTTGGAATAACATGTCAAAATTTAAATATGTTCTTTTTTAATTTTCAAGACTTGCAAATGTGCTTATTAACTTAATTTTGTAGTCTAAGCTAATGACTCGTGCGACACTTGTTAATAAGATTTTCTTTATTTCTTGCTCAAATTAAGTGACAAAAGTTTCATTTAAATAATTTTTTTACCTTAAAAAAATAGTAGCATACTTATGTTTTAGATATAGCTTTCGAGATTCAACAATGCCCGCCCTTTCTACACATCAAAAAGCCACTAAATGTGGAATGATAGTAAAGAGGTTCAATTTACAAAATCCAATTAATTTGACATTATACAAAAAACGTTGACAGTGAACTTAGTTTTTTTTTTTTACGAAAATTATTAAGTTCAATTTACAAAATCCAATTAATTTGACATTATTAACGTTCAACTCACAAAAGCTATATGATAGTGAACTTATTTTTTTTACGTTAATAAAAATCATTGAATTGAAAAAAAATGGCCAAACCACATGGGTTTTATACATCGTTTAAGAGCCCATAACCAAGGTATCGTATCATGTAATTTATCCCTAAGATGCCGTGTGGCAGGTGTTCTTTCCCATTATTACAGCTCCTGAATTTAAGTTCATTGTGCGATGTTGTTCTTTGATATAGAATTTTGTCTGGTGTGATGATCCTATATCGGTAAATCCTTAATACAGCCCTTTTTTATTTGCCCAAATGACGAATCGGGCGTTGTTCTTACGGCGGAGGACGTTGCGGACAGAGGGTCGCTGTCGGTTCGTGGACTCGGCACCGTCATCCCCCCGACGCTCCAAACATCAGTCCAACCATCCATAATATAATACAACTCTCATTCATTCATCTTAACAAAAAAACTATATGATTAAAAACTCTGGTGACCTCCACATGATCATCAATCATCTTCTTGACACAGCGAAGCAAAGCATCTTCCAAACAATCCATCCATTCCATCCAACCATCCATCATCATCATCAACATCAGCATCTTCTTCCTCCGTCAAGAACAACGTGAACTCTTTCCCTGTTCTTGATTTTCTTGATATTACTAACATTGGGAGCTGAAGCAGACCCAGCAGTTCCACTCTCTTTCGTTCTGCATCGACGATGTCAAATTAATTTGGCCATGTCAAAATTTTATGAACGTTAATAAATTTTTTTACGTTAACAAGATATAGCTTTCAAGATTCAAAAACGCCCGCCCTTTCTACACATCAAAAAGCCACTAAATGTAGAATGATAGTAAAAAAGTTCAATTTACAAAATCCAATTAATTTGACATTATACAAAAAATTATATATAGGGATAAGTGAGGAGCTTTAGTTTGATACAATTTACTTTTAAATAAATATGCTATAGATATATTTATATCGATGCTTGCAAAAAATTCATCAAATACATACAAATCTCACACTTGTTAAATGTTCAATTTTACTCATGGTATCCAGTCTATCGAGTACTCGAAAGGTTTAAGTTCAACGAGCTTATCATTACTGTTGGGAATAATTGATCCCCGAAAACCGAATTCGACACTAAATTGAACCCCTAAATCAATGCGGAAGACGAGGCCCGGGAAAATCACGTATCACCAATCGTAAAGCACACCACGGATTCGAGCGTACCTTGTTAGCCACAGATTAGACACCAATGCCGAAGATCAAGGAAGAAATTTTGATCCGATGATGCCAATTTGCCTTGAAGGGAAGACGGTATCGCCGTAAGCGTTTTTCTTCTTTTTCTTGGAGGGAGAGAGGGAGAGGAACGTACATATGCTATTATGCCAAAGGGTGCCTTCTCCCTCTCTCTCCTCCCTTTATATACGTTCCTCCAAAAAAGAATCGTACTCCTTCATCCATGGGCCCTAATCTAGTGGGCCGGGCTTTTAGGCCAAACATGGACGGACAGGCCAACTCAGGCCCATCAATAAAGAAAAAATCCATCATCTCCCACTCGCACATGGTGGTCCAAAACCAACATGGGCGGACATTCCCTACTCAGCCCCATCAGAGAAAAATCCATCATAGACTCTCACTTAACATGGTGGGCCGAACAGAATCCTCTTTTCTTCTCTTCAACATTCATACCGGTGAATAATCCGTGCGACCAGCATACTTTGAAAACCCTTTGCCATACATCTGTTAGGAATATATAGCAGCTCATAATGGGTATCACACTCCGAGTAGATTTAGTATGCAGTACCCTAGATCGATCGATCACATTTTACATCTCTCTTAATCTCTTTTAAACAATATATATATATATATATATATATTGTATTCACAATTATGATTATCACAAAGACAGTCATAATTAGTTAACCGGTGAATACAAAACTACTATGTGATTCTCCAAATTCGATCTTCCTCTTTCCTTCAAACTCTCAATTTCAGTTCAGCTTGTTTTTCTAGAAATGTCCCATTAGATCGAATCACTCATGACCATTGGCAACATCTTAAGATAGCAAACACTAAATAGAAATCTTGAGAATAAGTAAGAGTCATGAGGGGACAAAAAAATTGAGGAACTCTCTTCCTCAAGAGTCTCACACGACATAAAAGTTGAGATCAAACTTTTGCCACTCTTATTGGTTGTCTCATGCATACGTAGTATGAAATACGTATTACGGTATTAACTCATTTTCCATGGAGCGTATGTCTACACCTTTCAATACCATACATATGATAGTTCAGACATACCTAATGTCTAACTTGAGTTCACGTATCTACTCATTCACAAAATTTATCAGAACTCACATCTGGCATCTTAGACAAATAAAGTAAAATATGTTGGGTATTTTACTTTCGGACATAGTAAGTATTATGTTATCATCTTAACACTCAGTTAAGGCGACATACGTGTTTTAAGCTTGAGCTCTCAATTATCACATAGATAATAAGCTTAAAAACAGTCACATCTCTATTTATCACACAGTAAATAGAGGCGATTACCCGTGTGAGTGGGCTAATCTTATATTTGCCCGACATACTTTCTCAAAATAATGCACTGAGCATTAAGATGCATAAAGATCAAACAAAGATTCATAGGCATTAATGATGAAAACACAAATTCATCAAATGTGAACACTTAAGGAAAATACAATATTCAATACATCAGTCTCTACGCAATCCTAGAGATTTCATATGGCCACAAAACACATCTCTAGGTATTGGCTTTGTCATAGGATCTGCTACTATTCTATGCGTAGTATGTACTTTAAGTTTACATCATTTCGTGCAACCATATTCTTTACAAAATTATACTTTGTATCTATGTGTTCGGTCTTGCCATGATATTTTGGATCTTTGGTGTACACTTTTGCTGCTTGGCTATCACAGTTAACCAACAATGAATCTGCAGCACTTCCAATAACACCTAAATGATCCAAAAAATCTCTTAAGCCAAACATCTTCTTATACTGTTGCTGATAATACCACGAACTCAACTTCTATCCTGGACAAGGCTATACACTTTTGTTTCTTACTGCTCCAACATATGGTGCCATTATTCGGTAAGAAAACAAATCTAGAGGTAGATTTTCTTTCATCTAAGTCTCCTCCCCAATCAGTATCACAATAGCCTTTGAGTTGCAGATCCTTTCCTTAATAACTCAACGTATAATCAGCAGTCCCCTTTAGATACCTTAGTATTCTCTTAACGGCTTTCCAATGTGCTTGACTTGGATTGGATTGGTATCTGCTCACCATTCCAACTGCAAAACATATGTCAGGTCTTGTACACATCATAATGTACATCAAGCTTCCAACAGCACTAGCATAAGGAACATGTTTCATTTGTTCCTTCTCTTGTGGAGCCCTTGGACACAGTCTATGGCTCAATCCTTCACCTTTTGCAATAGGAGTGTCTATGGGTTTACAGTCTTGCATACGAAATCGTTCAAGAACCTTATTTATATAGGTTTCTTGCGAAAGAGACAACAATTTCTTCGAACGATCTCTCGAAATCTTAATTTCAAGAATGTATGCAGCCTCACCCATATCCTTCATCTCAAAATTAGGAGACAATCATCTCTTGACAGTATTAACCAACTCCATATTGCTTCTGGCAATCAGTATATCATCAACATATAATGATATGATCACAAATTGATCCTTGATCTTTTGATATATACACAATGATCCTCATCAATCATTTTAAAATCATATGCCATTATGGCATTATGAAAACGTATATACCATTGTCTTGATGATCGTTAAGACCATATATCGACCTCAAAAGTCGACATACTTTTTCTTATTGGCTTTTTACTATGAAACCAGGAGGTTGTTCCATATATATTTCTTTCTATAATTCTCCATTGAGGAAATCAGTCTTTACATCCATATGATGTAACTCAAGATCCAGACTAGCCACTATTGCCAGAATAATGCGAATCGAGGTAAATCTTACTACAGGAGAAAATGTATCTTCATAATCAATTCCTTCCTGATGATTATACCCCTTTGCCACAAGGCGAGCCTTATGCCTTTCTATCGAGCCATCAGCCTTTCGCTTTATTTTGAGAACCCACTTGTTCCCAATAACTTTGTGTCATTTTGGAAGATCAACCAGTTCCTGAGAGTGCTAGTATGAACAAAATAAAGGAGTTAGGGAAAAGAATAAGAACACAAGATTTATAGTGGTTCGGCTTAATCCAAGCCTACGTCCACTCTCCCACGCTAACAGCCTTCTTGGCTGGATTCCACTATGCAATCAACAAGAGATTACAACTTCGAGTGCAGACACTTAGTAGTAGATCACACTATCTCACTAAGTCACTTTTTTGGTATTTCTCTCACGATTACGAACGTTTAAGCTCTCAAGAGACAAGTATATGATCGAAAGTCGCCGTACTTTGGAATTATAAATTCTACGCCCGTCTCTTACTTGCTCATCGGTCCATGATCTCCTTAAATACTCCTCCACTTCCAAACTACCCGTTGGACGCATCCCGGAGAATCGTCTTCCAATATACCCATTGGACAGCTCTATATATAGAAGATTTGGTAGCCGTTGAGTGACAAAGGTAGAATCCCAAATTGATTCCGATCGCCCATACAAACGAAATCTTGGTTTCCATAAGTAAAGCTTCTTCGTATATAAAGTTCTTGTCTTCAAGATCCAATCGTCAATCAATTAGATTGAATCAATCAAATCAATCTTGATGTGGAATCCAAACCAGATCACTAGCCGTTATATGATTGGGCTTGAGTTAGATTCATCGAATCTGGATGTAAAGTCTCGAGTCCGTAGACTTTACAACTGAGTCTCGTAGACTTTACAACTGAGTCGTAGACTTTACAATCTGGGTCTCGAACATATCTCGTTTCGAACGATTTAGCTTTAAGGTCTATACCCGCCTGACTTCAAAGATAGAGTCTCGTCTTCGTTCAGCCTTCAAAGATAGAGTCTGTCTTTCCGGTTCGCCAAAGATAGAGTCTATCTTCTCGGTTCGCCTTCAGCATAGAGTCCGTCTTCTCGGTTCATCGTTCACGTTCGCCTAGAATTAGTCGAGAAGGACAGCACTTCGATGTAGAACGACTTTGACACTAAAGTCTGCAGCTTCGCACTTTGAGTCTTGAGTCTCCGGGCAAAGCCTTTCGACTTTGACACGTAAGTCTCGTAAATCTTCGTAATATACTTTGGACATATGTTACGTTCAATCTTCTGGTCGTATTCGCACTTTGACAATATCCTTTACATGTTCTATCATCTGCATGGTCTATTACTTAACCATTAAACATGTTAGTAGCATTTGATTTATTTTGTCATCTTCAAAACATCATAAGGGATTTCCCTAACAGTTCCCAGACTTGGTTTGATTTCATTGACTCTATTTTCTCTTTCATTGCATGAATCCATTTTTCCTTATTAGGGCAATTCAGAGCCTCATTAATATTTCTTGGCTCATCTTCATCTTGTGGAGCAACCATAAAAGTTTCCCTTTCAATGTTAAAACATCGACAAGGAATACTTTGGCAACTTGTTCACTGTATGGGAGATTGTACACTTAGCACATCATTCCCCATCATGCTCCCACTTAGATTAGGTAATGATGATGTCGTCACATCAGGTGGTTGCAATTGAGAATGAGTTGAATTCAATTCATCACATCTCATATTACTCCCACTTGGACGAACTCCACTGACATCATTATCTTGATCCAAGGTTTCAAATATGGAGTAATTTTTCCTTATTTCGCCCCTCTTAGGAAATTCATCCACTAAGGATGTGACATCCCGTGATTCAAATTCAGTTATATTCCCACTTTTCTACTCACCTATGAACACATACCCTTTTGAGTGTTCACAGTATCTCATGAAAATACTCTTATTTTCTTTGGGACCCAATTTTCCAAACTTGTGAGAGGACTCATGAATATAGGCAGCACAACCCCATGGCTTAAGAAAACTTAAGTCCGGTTTTCTAACTGTCCATAACTCATATGAAGTGGAAATAACTGATTTGGAAGGCATCCGGTTAATTATATTGGCAGCAGTTAATAACGCATCACTCCAAAAAGTTATAGGTAAGTTAGCATGCGCCATCTTGGACCTAACCATTCCAGTAGGGTTCTGTTTATTCTTTCTACAACACCATTTTGTTGAGGAGTATATGGAATAGACAACTATCTTTCTATTCCTTTTTCATCACATAATTTTCTGAACTTATCAAATAGATATTCTCAACCTCGATCGGATCTAAATACCTTTATTTTCTTGTCTAATTGATTTTGTGCCAGGTTCATAAACCTTCTGAAACAACTTATGCTTCAGATTTATGAAAAATCAAATAGACATATCTGACTCGAGTATAATCATCTATAAAAAAGTGATGAAATAAACAGCTCATTGCCTTCATTTCACATTCATTGAACCACAAACACCCAAATGGATTAAATGCAGAGGAAATTCAGCTCTTTTTTACCTTTTCCAAATGGTTTTTGTCATTTTCCCTACTAGGCAATGCTCACTTATGGACAAATCGACTTTTTCAATATCGCCCAACAAGCCCTTTTTGGCTAGTCTATTCATATGTTGTTGGCCCATATGACCAAGTCTAGCATGCCACCATATTCACATCATTATCATATAAGGTAGAAGACGTGAAACAAGGGAATAACATATTGACATCATCACAGTCAACATTTAGTACAATAAAACCATTCAGTAAGTGACCACAATCATAGTAGTTTGTATCTAAACACAAATCTATACCTTTATTATGGAAGTTCATACCAAAACAAAGCTTAACTAACACTAAGACAGACACTAAATTTCAACGAATCTCCAGAGCATATAGAACATCAAGATGCGTCCACCATGCATGTTCAATTGGTAGGTGCCAATCCCTTTAACTTCAGCTCTGGAGTTATTTCCAATATAGATCCACTTAGTTCCAGTTGGTATCGTCAGAATTCCACGAAGGATCCCCTATCCTTTGTTACATGGTCTGTCGCTCATGAATCTACATTCCACAAATGATTGGATTCAGCCTATAATGTAGAACTTGACACATAAGCAAAGTTCTCAAATGTACAGAGGTGTATACCTTTTTTCGCTCACGACAGTCGCGAGCATAATGACCTCTCTTGTCATAATTGTAACATTTCACCCTTGACATTTTCTTCACTTGAGGACGTTTTCCTCTTTTGTGTTGGTTAACTCTTGATTTCTTGCAATAAGGACTTGATCATTTGCATTCCCACATATTGACCGAATCAATACGCTTGCGCTTAGAGCACAAAGCCTTTTCTGAGCTAGAACCAGCATTGAAAATATCTATTTTCGGCTCAAATGCCGTTAGGCGGTCCTCAGCTAGCTCAAGGTGGCGCATGGCATCCTCAACATCTTCCATAACATGGTCAAGAACTTCTAGTGCTTCTTGCTTTTCCAAAGACATATTGAATTTTCATATTCAATATTTCACAATTGTTGCCGTTCATATCAGCAATTACATTCTTAGTTGCTGAACCATCGTTCGAACACATCGACATACATGCACGAATAATTAATGCCTATCATTTATGCATCCCTATTTGCATAGACCCATTATATTAATGAATAATTTCAAGTAAGGCTTCTAATCAAAATGTCAATATGTTTCCAATTATCCTCCAAAAATCCTAACTCAAAATTATTATTAATATAATTGTCTTATGCAAATAAATTCTATGAAGTTGCAAAAACTTATATTACTAGCTTACAGCTAATTACCCACAACAACCAGCAATAACATAAAGCAAATAAAATCTTAACATCCAATAAAATAACAATGCTTTCACATGATACAACTAACATATCGGTTGCTACATCAACAACAATCAGGTAGTAAACATTACATAATTAATCAAAGAAATAAATAGGGAATGTCCTTTCTAATCTAAACTAAAGGCACATTTGCCAATCATGGAAAAACTTTTGGAGAGCATTCATGTTGCCACAGAGGCGCATTCACTCTGCGCCATGTGGCGCTCAACCTAAGGATTGAAGTTTTGGTTAACTCAATCCTATAGTACCTTCTTACAAAAGCTTCCACCAGCCTCCTATAATCCGGGACCACGTTGACCTCCCATAGTCGATCTAACACTGCTTACCACTCAGGTGGAAGAGTGTTCATCAAAGTCGGCACCTTCTCAAAATCCGCATAAGATAACCATTATCGATGATTTCTTGATCATCTGATCGACCGACCACGTGATACTAAATTACCGTTATGCCATCAATAATTAGCTAAATCTAACATCAGCCTTTTAAGTCTTGCATTTCCCTTGTCCGTTCTCGGATTTATGATCCGTGCATAACGCATCATAGTTCCCCGCAACAAATGTAACTAAAAATGGATTACTTATAATCCATAATTTACATAAGGAAAAATACATAATTTTCCAAAATTCATGCAACAAATGCAGAATAAATAATTTATTACATATAAACCACATAGGCATACATGAAAAAAAAACAAATTCCTTTTTTTTTTTTTTTCGGTCAACGGTCAACGATCAACGGTCAATGGTCAACGGTCAGGCATCGGTCAATGGTCAGGTCGTCGGACGAGGGACTGGACAGACCGGTCGGACCGGTCGTGCCGGTCGAGCCGGTTCGGGCAAACCGACCGCACGTGCCGTGCGCGTGCGCGAGCTGACGTCACGCAGACGTTAGCCGGCACGTGCTGCGCGCATGCTGAGCGTCACGTTTCGGGTCGGGTCGTTGTCGGGTCGAGCCGCCGGCCGATGACCAGCCGGCCAACGGTCGTTGGTGATGACGTCATCCCGGCGGTTACCGTGACGTCATGGTGATGTCAACACGCGTCAGTCCGCCGACCAACGCGTGCCGGTTCGCCGGCCGCCGGCGCGCACATGCCAGTTCGCCACCAGCGCGTGTGGCACATGCGCTGGCGAAGCCAGCGCTTCCGGGCGCGTCACGCCCACGCGCAGCGGCTTCTGGCCACGCGTGTGGGCGCGTGCGGCGTCTCCCGGTGGCTCGCGACTAGTCGCCGGACTCGTCTCGACGAGCTCTTTCTCCTTATTTCATCAAAATTCTATTTCGACTTACAAAAACTCAGAAAAATGGGCGAACAGCACTCGGGGGTCGGGATTTCTCGCCCCGATCCATACGGCAGAAAATTTTCGCGAAAAATCAATCAAAAAACATCAAATTGATCGGAAAAACGTGAACTAGGGCTCTGATACCAATGTTGGGAATAATTGATCCCCGAAAACCAAATTCGATACTAAATCGAACCCCTAAATCAATACGGAAGACGAGGCCCGGGAAAATCACATATCACCGATCGTAAAGCACACCACGGATTCGAGCGTACCTTGTTAGCCACAAATTAGACACCAATGCCGAAGATCGAGGAAGAAATTCTGATCCGATGATGCCAATTTGCCTTGAAGGGAAGACGTGTCGCTGCAAAGCATTTTTTTTTCTTTTTCTTGGAGAGAGAGAGGGAGAGGAACTTATGTACGTTCTTATGCCAAAGGGTGCCTTCTCTCTCTCTCTCTCCTCCCTTTATATACGTTCCTCCAAAAAGGAATCGTACCCCTTCATCCATGGGCCCTAATCTAGTGGGCCGGGCTTTTAGGCCCAACATGGGCGGACGGGCCAACTCAGGTCCATCAATAAAGAAAAAATCCATCAATTACAACTCCAACATCTATACAAAAAATTGGAAAGTCTTTCTACATAGAGGAACATATATTCAAGCATATTACTCGTGAAAAATGGTCTAAACCTATAAACTCATGGAAGATAGTTGACTCATTTAGCATTAAAGTATCACGATCAATATTATTCAAATCATTCGGTCGAGAAATTAAAACCAAACTCAAAAGTCGTGTTTTCGAATAGATGTGATCAAGAGCCGATGGTCGCCCCTGAGCCCGTCGAGGCACCCTCAAGCCAAGCGGGCACGAGGGGCACCATTGGACAAGCTTGGACAATGCTATTCAACAAGAGATTCCGGCCCGACCTGACCCGAAGCATCGAACATCACTCATCCAAGTTGGGCCAAGATCTGGACTTATCAAAAGCCAGTCCTTTTCTTGAAAAGATGTCGTTTAAGGTACCAAAAAAGTACTGAAACGCCAATAAAAGATCAAGAAAGAACGAGGAAGAACAAAAGCCCGAGCGTCTTTCTGATTCAGCCTCTCCCATCCACTTCCTCACCGGACCAGGAACCGACAAACCATGGCGGCGAAGGGAGCGTGCCTCAACCACGTCTCGCGCGAGTCCTCCGACATCCGGCGCTTGGCCGAGTTCTACAAGGAGGTCTCTCCCCCCGCCGCCACCGCCAATGCCGATCGGGTCTTTCTCCATTTCTTTGTTGGGTCCTGAACTGGCTTTCTTCACTGGGTTGCAGATTCTTGGGTTCGAGGAGGTGGAGAGCCCCGACCTCGGGTTCAAGATGATATGGCTGAGCTTGCCCTCCACGGGCTTCTTCTTCCACCTCATCGAGCGCTTGCCGGAGGCCAAGCTCCCCGAGGGCCCCTACAGCGCGAGCTCGCCGACCGTCGACCCCAAGTACCTCCCCCGGGGCCACCACGTCTGCTTCAGCATCGCCAATTTCGATTCTTTCGTGCAGACCCTCAAGGTGAATTCTTTTCTTACTCGGTCGACAGGATGTTGCATTTGATATCTTGGGTGCATACGAAATCTTGAAATTGGAGCGATGGTGGTCGTTTAGGAGGTCTGGTCATTGTAGTAGCCCTGATAGGCAGATGGGCAGTGTTTCGATATGAATTGGATTCATATGTCTGATGAATGAAGTGCTTGCGGATGCGATTTTGGAGGGCATCTTAATCATGATCTTTTCCTCGTGTAAGCCTTGCTGTTTGCGCTTGGAATTCTTCTGGGATGGTTGTTGTGCTGCTCGCTTTGTTTTCAAGTCAATTTGGCTGCTGCCAAAATAGTAGGGGAAGTTTGAATTTTAGATAGTTTGGCACGAACATTTTGGCATAATGTTTGGTGATGTTTTATGTTCGAGTTCAGTATGTTCTTTTACATGCTCTTTTCGTCGAAATTCATTTAGCAATCCATGGTTGTGCAGGAAAAAGGGATTGAAACTTTTCAGAGGGCTCTGCCGAATGCCAAGGTTAAGCAGATCTTCTTCTTCGATCCGGATGGTAAGCTTTTCTAGCTGCATTGTCCCTCAGTGCCACTGAATTGACATCTTGGCTTCCTCTGCGAAACTATTTTCTAATAAACAATAGAATCCGTGAGTTGTGCGTTCCTGTTCGGGAAATAATCTCCATGCATCTTTCCGTGTGCAGGTAACGGCGTGGAGGTTGCGAGCAGGGAGGATCCTTGATTGGTGGTAGCTGTTCGTCGAATGCAGAGGAGGTCGGGATGTGGTGGTTTGTATGTAATAAACTATTACAAGACTCGTGAAATAGAATAATTAGTACCCGTAACCGATCATCCTGTGAACACAATTCTATCTTTCGCGATCCCGATTCGCAACACAATCTGAACTTGATATTTGTATTACTCTATGATCACTTGCGGTTGTGCATCATGCTGTTTCAGTGCAACTAAAACCAAAATCCATTACAAATGAACAAGTATGATCCCCTTGTAGTGGACATATCATGCTGCCAAAACATCGAGTTGGCTATAGCAGGCTTTGAGAATTGCTGGTCCTTACATACTTAAACTCTGTTTGGAAAGTTATGAGAATGGGTAGGAGGCTCGTGGGATTCGACGGGGTAGGGATTATTAAATTATGACTCGAGTTTGATTACAAAAGAGGAAATAAAAGAAAGAATAAAATAGATATGAATTTTCTCTTTGCCGCGGAATCCGAATTGAAGAAGAAGAACGAAGCCATGAAATCCCCTACACGTAGATGGAGTCCCCTGCGCGTGAAGAAGGCAAAATCGTGGTCCTCTTTCGTCCGTGAGAAGCGGCCGAGTTCTCTGCCACGTGAAAGCCAAAATAGGAAGGTGGCGCGCACACACGTATGAAAGGAATTGCAGATCTTTCTTCTTCTTGGCCGTTCAAAGTCCGCCGAAACCCTACGAGAACTAAAGATGTTTAAAGTCCACCAAAACCCTACGAGAAATAAAGACGCCGCTGCAACTTTACGTAGAAGGGAGCCGCGAAGATTCTGAAGCTGCCCGTGTGAGCTTTGATTAACTCGCGAGGTCGTACATAGAGTGTTTCGTCGTGTGGTAATTTTGTGCTGTGAATTTATACCAAATTGAGTTATTTATTTATAAATACTTTAGATTTTAAGTTAAATCTAAGTGTTGAAAACACCGTTATTATAAACTCGTTCTCCGATTATAACAGAAGTGGATTATTTGTTTTTGTCACGCTCTTCGTGGACGTAGACGATACCGATACTCGGACCGAACTACGTAAATCTTTGGTGTCCTTATTTTTTTCGTTTATTTTATCTAGTGATTTCGCGTTAATATAAATTGCAAGATCATGTCATTTATGTCATTTTCGCGTATTATATCGACAACATGGATGGCTATATTTTCATAAAGTGTTTGGTCTGCCTGTGCCCGTAAAGAAAATGGCTAAACTCCAGTTCTTCCACTTTAATTCATTGATTCGTCGAGATATAAGTTTGTTTATGTCACAAGAAGTTAGGAATACGACGGAAGATCCCATTTTGAAATCTAAGATCCAGGAGTTATGGAATTTACTCATTCACAATTTGTTTGGTTGAGAAAACAAACATAATTTCTTCATCACATAATATTCGATAAGATATATAAAGGGTGGGGTGAGAGAATTTGAGGAGAAGAATATTAAGAGGTTGTATGGTAACCATCTAAATAGTACCCGATTCTGATTTGTTATTTTCGAAAGTAATTTTGGAACAGAATTATATTTGATAAAATTTTTGTTTCCGGGAACAAATGTGTTCCCAGAAACAAATTTAGAGTATAATCAAGAATAAACAAAAAAAAAAAGTTAATTCTTTATTCCCAGGAATAATTCTAGAATCAAATGTACATATTTTTTCCACTCTTGTTCTTCAAGCGCCATTGCCATCTGCTACCACCCCTCGCCGAACGTCGCCGTTTGCCACCCATCGTTGCCGGTTTTTGGCGAGCTTGCCGGAGGTTCACTCAGCTACCGGCGAGGCCTGGCGAGCTTGTCGGCGCCTTGCCCAATTGCGAGCGAGCTCGCCGGAGGCTCGCCTAGCCGTCGACGGGCCTCTCTCGGCCATTGGCGAGCCTCGCCTGGCCGAGCAATGCTCGGCCTAGCCATGGCTGGGCAAGCTCGGCCATGGCTAGGCCAAGCCTTGCGCAGCTATCGGCGAGGCTTGGCTGACGAGGCACGGCCTTGTCTGGCCGGTTGTCAGTTGTTCCAAGGCCAGAGACCGGCCACCTTGAAGAAGAAGAAGAAGAAGAAGAAGAAGAAGAAGAACGGGAGGAAGAAAGGAAAAAAAATGAAAAAAAAAAATGATAAAATTATTTAAAAAATAAAATTACTTCAAATTTTTTTTTGTAATACGAAATATCCTGAAGTTTGTTAACCATAACACATTTAACATAATTTTTTTTTGTTACAAAAAACTTAAACTTTTATTTGTGTGACACATCTATTCTAAATTATAAGGCATTTTTATCTTTTTACTTTTTAAATTTATTTTTTTCTTTTTATTCTTTCTTCCCTCCACTGACTCCGCCATGGCTAGCGAAGAGAAGAGAAAAGAAAAAAAAAGGAAAAATAGAGAGAATAAGATAAAAATGCCCTTAATTGAGTAAATATATCACAGTTTGTAGAGTTTAGAATTTTTTATGTTATAAAAAAGGATTTGGGGGTAAATTTGTCACTTGAACAAAGTTTGGGATTTTTTGTTTTCTTTTCCCTGTTAAGAAAGAACGAGAAAGAACAAAAGCCGGAGCATCTCTCTGATTCAGTCTCTCCCATCCACTTCCTCACCGGACCAGAAACCGACAAACCATGGCGGCCAAGGGAGCGTGCCTCAACCACGTCTCGCGCGAGTCCTCCGACATCCGGCGCTTGGCCGAGTTCTACAAGGAGGTCTCTCCCCCCGGCCGCCGCCGCCACCGCCACCGCCGATCGGGTATTTCTCCATTTCTTTGTCGGGTCCTGAACTGGGTTTCTTCACTGGGTTGCAGATTCTTGGGTTCGAGGAGGTGGAGAGCCCCGACTTCGGATTCAAGGTGATATGGCTGAGCTTGCCCTCCACGGGCTTCTTCTTCCACCTCATCGAGCGCTTGCCGGAGGCCAGGCTCCCCGAGGGCCCCTACAGCGCGAGCTCGCCGACCGTCGACCCCAAGTACCTCCCCCGGGGCCACCACGTCTGCTTCAGCATCGCCAATTTCGATTCTTTCGTGCAGACCCTCAAGGTGAATTCTTTTCTTACTCGGTCGACAGGATGTTGCATTTGATATCTTGGGTGCGTTCGAATTCTTGAAATTGGAGCGATGGTGGTCGTTTAGGAGGTCTGGTCATTGTAGTAGCCCTGATAGGCAGATGGGCAGTGTTTCGATATGAATTAGATTCATATGTCTGATGAATGAAGTGCTTGCGGATGCGATTTAGGAGGGCATCTTGATCATGATCTTTTCCTCGTGTAAGCTTTGCTGTTTGCGCTTGGAATTCTTCTGGGATGGTTGTTGTGCTGCTCGATTTGTTTTCAAATCAATTTGGCTGCTGCCAAAATAGTAGGGGAAGTTTGAATTTTAGATAGTTTGGCACGAACATTTTGGCATAATGTTTGGTGTTGTTTTATGTTCGAGTTCAGTATGTTCTTTTACATGCTCTTTTTGTCGAAATTCATTTAGCGATCCATGGTTGTGCAGGAAAAAGGGATTGAAACTTTTCAGAAGGCTCTGCCGAATGCCAAGGTTAAGCAGATCTTCTTCTTCGATCCGGATGGTAAGCTCTTCTAGCTACATTGTCCCTCAGTGCCACTGAATTGGCATATTGGCTTCCTCTGCGAAACTAATTTCTGATTAACGATAGAATCCGTGAGTTGTGCGTTCCTGTTTGGGAAATAATTTCAATGTATCTTTCCGTGTGCAGGTAACGGTGTGGAGGTTGCGAGCAGGGAGGATCCTTGATTGGTGGTAGCTGTTCGTCGAATGCAGAGGAGGTTGGGATGTGGTGGTTAGTATGTAAGAAACTATTACGAGACTTGTGAAATAGAATAAGTAGTACTCGTGACCAATCATCCTGTGAACACAATTCTATCTTTCGAAATCCCGATTTGCAACACAATCTGAACTTGATATTTGTATTGCTCTATGATCACTTGTGGTTGTGCATCATGCTATTTCAGTGCAACCAAAACCAAAATCCATTCGCTACAAATGAACAAGTATGATCCCCTTGTGGTGTACATATCATGCTGCCAAAACATTGAGTTGGCTATAGCAGGCTTTGAGAATTGCTGGTCCTTACATACTTAAACTCTGTTTGGAAAGTTATGAGAATGGGTAAGAGGCTCGTGGGATTCGACGGGGTAGGGATGGCTATATTTCCAGGAAGTGTTTGGCCTGCCTGGAAAGAAAGGGGCTAAACTCCAGTTCTTCCACTTTCATTTATCAATTCGTCGATGTACAAGTTTGTTTATGTCACAAGAGGTTAGGAATACAACGAAAGATCCCATTTTGAAATCTAAGATCCAGTAGCTATTGAAATTTACTATATTATGTTAACTGTTCGTATTTCGTTCATTCTATCGGTATGCTCCCAGGTACCTGTAATTGTGATCCGTTTGCCAGAACCAAGGGGTCTTTCTGTGGAAACCTTCACGAACAATCGTCGTTTTTTGATGGTTTTTCCGCTTCTCACAGCTGCTCTTTCGACACCTCCGGATATCTGGTGCCAAATCGTCGCCCCTTTCCTTATTTCTTTGATAATAGAGTTGGCTATCTTTGTGTTGGCTATCTTTGTGGCATCGATTTTACAATTCAGAATTTGTTTGGTTGAGAAAACAAACATAATTTCTTCATCACATATGATTCGATAAGATATATAAAGGGTGGGGCAAGAGAATTTGAGGAGAAGATTATTAAATATCCCCTCCCTCACCCTTTCACGACAGAGTACCTCTCGTTCTCCATCTGAGTTTTCGTCACCTCCTTCACAAAATAAATAATTTCTTAAAAATGATAATTTATATTTTTAAGAGAATATTTTTCAAATCATTTATTTTTTATGAAATAAATGCACCCTTAATGTTAGCGACACACGTGTGATGTGTGTGTTGCATCGGCAGCTTTTTTGACATGAGATGAATTGAATCTTCTATTTTTTGATGGGATGAACTTGGACAAACTATGATGTGATCGCAAATAGCCAAACTCCTAACGATAGCAAAAGATCATTTGATTTCAGGTTTCCAATTTGGTCCGATATTCTTGTGCGTTTTTCCCTTTCTTTGCCGCCATCCAATTCCACTTTTAGACTAAAGGAGTTTCGCTTGAAGACGCGTCTTATGATGGACGGATTTCCAGTGTCCCCTCGCAAAATGGTGCAACTTGATGCCTGAATTCATCTTTTGCATTCAACACCGACTTTATCAAAGCCAGGTGGGTTTGCCCGAAACGCGCCACGTCCTCTGATGTTCCACGTGTAAACATTTCGGTCGGCAAGTCTCGAGCAGCCACGTCCGCTCAGAGCGGCCACGTGTCTTGCCACGGATCGCTCCCAACCCCCCACGAAAAAAGCCATGTCACCGGAGCTCTTCATAAAGGACAAAACCGCCTGCGTTAGTCCGTGGAGTCAACGTAGTTAGCAAGCGCGCCATCGAAGGTAAAAATGAACCAGGACCAGCCGCGGAGGCCGGAGCAGGGCCAAGCCGGCCGCGAGCCCATCAAGTACGGCGACGTCTTCCCCGTCTCCGGCGACCTCGCCTCGAAGCCTGTCGCGCCGCAGGATGCGGCGATGATGCAGACCGCCGAGACCGTGGTCTTCGGCCAGACCCAGAAGGGCGGCCCTGCCGCCGTAATGCAGTCCGCTGCCACCAGGAACGCGCTGGCCGGTCTGGTTGGCAGCCGTGACGCGACCGATGTCGCCGCAGACCAGGGCGTCACCGTCACGGAGGCCAACGTCCCCGGCCAGCGAATAGTCACTGAATCGGTGGCGGGACAGGTTTTCTTCACCTATCTAATTGCCTTTTACCACGAAAGTGATGGAACCGACGATCCACGGGGATCACACATTAGTTGGTGCAAGTTGCAACATGGAATGTTAATCAATTCTCATAGTTTCTGTCGTGATCAGGTTGTTGGGCAATACGTCGAACCCAAGCCGGTGCAGCACGTGGCACCGGCAGCCGTGGTGGAGCAGAGCGCGATCACCATCGGCGAGGCCCTCGAAGCGGCAGCCCAGATGGTGGGAGACAAGCCGGTGGATCAGGGCGACGCGGCGGCGATTCAGGCAGCGGAGGTTAGGGCGACTGGCAGCAATGTCATAAGTCCCGGGGGCCTAGCCGCTTCCGCTCAGTCCGCGGCGGCTCACAACGAGGGGGTCGACAGGGATGAGGACAAGATCAAATTGGGTGCCGTCTTGACGGTAATGTTCAAGAGCTTTAGGAGAAAGAAACTGACGCGATATATACTTACGCACGCTAGTGTCGGAGAAATAAATCAAAGGGTAATTCACATGTGGAATAATCCGTATTAGTAATGAAGAAGGTTCGTGTTTGCTTCCCCTGTAGGGTGCGACGGACAAACTGCCGGCCGACAAGGTGGCGACGAGGCAAGATGCCGAAGGGGTGGCGAGTGCGGAGCTGAGGAACAACCCCGACCTTGTGACTCAGCCGGGTGGCGTGGCGGCCTCGGTCGCCGCCGCCGCCCGACTCAACGAAGCTGTCAACCTTTGAGACTAAGAGTTCGGAGAGGAAGCTTTGCGACTTTTGATGAAATGGGTTCGTGCGTTTTGTTTTCTTTTGGTGTTTTTCCTTCGTTCTTTGGGAAGTGAAGCGGCTCGATGTAAATGTCGGGTGCAACATCTATCCGCCTGGGATGGTGTTTTTTTGGGAGGACTTTTTGCTTCCTCTGTTATCTTTGTTTCAATCGCAGTCTTTGTATTCAATCTGCAAGCGTTCGTTCATTCTCATTCTGAATTTGATATTAAGCAACTCAAAGGAGAACTGGTAAATCGAACTTAGCTCCTAACCTCATGGGAGAAAAACTAATAAGTCAAATAAGTTAAACAAGTAAAGAATTGCAAATCTATATAAAATTGATAAAATCTAAGGCATTTGTGAGAGATACAAAAGTTGGTAAACGATAGTAATATTCCATAAATTAGAAAATTTAAATAAAGATCCATAAGTAACTCAAAGAAAGATTGATAAATTTATATAAGTGTTGGTCAGTTAAGGCGTTAGTAAAAATATGAAAAGTTGATATTTGTAAACAATCCGAAAGTGTTAATAATTACATCAAAGTTACGGTAAGTTACCGATGAATTATATAAAAATTAGATTGCTGGTAAGTTTATCAATAGGGTTTTATACTCACGAACTATTTTAGAAATTTACAAGCACATAGAGAACATTCTAAGCTCCAATCACACGACAATTTTCGACTCCCTTTGCTTACGCTAGACTTCCGAGCACATCGACTTGAGTTGATCCCCAATCGAATTTTGCTCAAGATCGAAGCGCAAGCACGGACAAGCGTGACCTCTTTCCCTATGCTGAATTATTGCAGAAGATGTCTACTGTGGAGCCGGACATCTACCTACCCCTGTAGCAAATCGCGTACCGCGTGCAGTAATTCCGAATGTTCAACGTCGCAGCTGAATTATCTCTTCGGTGTCGACACGCATGCCGCAAGAGTTCTGTCGCCAGTGACGGAAGCGGTACCGACTCCACTGTGCTCGTGCCCATATGCGCACGAGACGTTCAGGGTACGCACGTGAAGCAATATTCCGGTGTGAGAAAGATCGTTCGCACAGTGCGCAGTTATTGGCTTTCCATGAATGCGGTCATCCGTCACATGGAATACGCCCTTTTCGAATGGCAACTTCTTCTTATTCAGGAGCCTCTTTGGCGTGCGAAATGTGAGTACGCTGGGGGCGGTCATTGATAATTCTGACTTCCTCTTATGGTTTTGGGAGATGATTAGTTGCCTCGAGCGTTCAAATTACTCTTACGAAACTAAAAGATGCATTCGAGATGAATGTTGTCGGAGGTGAGCAGCAACAAAGAGCATTCTCAGAAGTGTTTTCCCCTTAATAATCAAAGGTGCGAGAAAGGGGGTAGATAACTTTGGTGAACCTTCAAGTGTTATTGTATGAATTTCGCATTGACGATAAAATGTTTGATTTTAATCATAATCACAGCCATTTAAGGTTGTCTCATTTGTTTGTAAGATTATAGCTAAGGTAAATCCTACACCGTTGCACGATCAAACCTACGCCGTGAATAATAGCCAAGACTTCCTGAGATATAGGGGCAATGAGGCGGTTTCGAAGCTATGTGGCTAGGCTACGACCAAAGCATCCTCAGCTTGCTTCTTGGAGCGATTATGCACTAACCTAAGGCCTCGATCCTAGTCCAATCCGATCCATTTCAAGAGCAGACCATTCGTACGAAAGATTGCAGATCATACGAGCGTGAAACCTAAAAGATTTTGATTGAGATTTGAATATGACGTGACAGCTTCTCGACCCACATTCAATGCCAATCATCGGTCCATCACTCCACAGACTTTTTGGATTTTAAAATTAACTTTTACCAGCATCGGTTCGCTTTACACTAATCTGCTCTCGAGGGCTACCTTTTTCCACGCTCAAGGGATGTAAAGGTCATCAAATCTAGTGCAATCCGCCAGATTTATCATGATAATCACGGTTCAGATAAATCCAGAACTCGATTCATGCAACCATTTTTATTTCCTCTATTACTAGAGCTACGTTGACCATTTTTTGTTCCGAAATATTAGCAGCTTTCTAGGAAAGTTTTTTTTTATGCGTGCCCTTTTAATTTTAATTACACAACCAACATCTATCACAATGAATTGGGATAATTGGTCATATTTTCAAATTAATTACTTGGACTAATTATATTGTAAGCACACACATTCTTGGCTCGTGGACAGCTTTTTGAAAGTGAGAGCAAACGATGGCCCCTGTAATGTGATCTGAATGGGGAGCGCGGGGGCATGTGCTGACTCGGGCTTCTCTCTCTTTGAAAGGACAATAATTCAGTGGGAAGCATAATCTTCTAACAGTGCCGCGAGAACCTCCAGTACAGCTTCCATCTGCCTTGCTTGCTGCGCGCCTAGCTTTGACTATCAGTCTGACGCCCCTTAAAGATCTCACGGTTCTCTCGTGATCTCTTGCGACCCGTGTCGTCAATGGAAAGTACCTGCATCGTGAGACTCACAAGGTCGAAGAAAGGGACTGGCCATTCGGACGGGAGAGAACGTGGCGGATTAGCGGGAGGCGGAGGGAGGGGGACACTAACGAACTTTGTAGCGACTGAGTACAACTACAAAGCATGATCCTTCATTGGATGGTTAGAGTTTAAGTTAAGCGGTTTCGCTGGGTCTAGTTGATCCGGCGATCTAATTTCACTAGCAAGATCATGTGTGGCTAAGCTCGTAACTCGGGCTCTCTATCATGATCACGAATAAAGATTGAAGGGCGGGTTGACCCGTGTGAGGGAGAACTTTCGAGTGAAATTGAACTCAATGGATAAGTACATTAAAGTAGACTAAAAATTTGATTGCTCCAACAATTTCCTGTCATGTTCAGACTCATCAGGCTAAAGAATCTCGATGAATGATAGTCAATCTCAGGCATTATATTTAAATTTAGTATATCGACCCGACCCAGATTTATTGTCGGCTGATGCGGTATCCACTGTGTTCACGTAAAATGTTCCGTTTTGGGTCCATTTGATGAGTCGTGCACATGAGCGATTGATTGATTGATGTGCCCGCAAAGGAACTGTGGGGGCTCTTCCGGGCACGTGAAGTGATGGGGCATTCTAGCGTGGACGCACTTGTTTTTTACCGCAATTTAGCATCCACTCCACAGGAAAAAAATGCCTCTTCGGGAAGAAGACGAAAGAGCCTCCTCTCGGTCATCTCTCTGCCTTCGTTTCAGCCACTTCCAAAGAGGGGGTACGCATCGTCCCGGTTTGGTGATTTTGAAACCCTAGCTTCTCAATCGAGTGACAAAAAGGAAGCACCCTTTTGTGCCCAGGGTGAGACTTTTTGGAATGGAACCTCTTTAGGAGATTGGGATTCCATCCCAAGTCGAGCGAGTTCCCTCTTGTCTGTCGGGTGTCGTGTGCGAGGACGGGGTGGCTCGAATGTAGGCTTCGTCTAGGGAAAAGAAATTGGGTCCGTGAGGAATTTCGATTGTATGATTGAGTCATCTGGAATGCGTGCGTGCAATGGGTCTCGAGATATCAGCACGAAATACATTGAACTGTTGCACGTTCATAAGACAAGTCCAAAAATCTTTTTGTTTTCATTAGATTAGTTCACCATTGAGTGATGCATAAAAAAAGATTAATGGACAAATTGTCACCAATAACAAGTTTCTAAATAAAATTACTAAGAGACATGCGCATTTTCTTCACAATGTATTTGTTCTTTTCCTATATTTAACTTCTTTTAAAGTTGACCATAGCAAGGTTAGTGCATGCATTTATTCCCGGCGGTTTGCTTCGTCATTATTTTCAATTCTTATGTCTATCGAATTAATCCGGAAAACGCAAGAGAAACAAGGGGCGGCTGGACTGGCTTTGTTTATCACCCAAAAGAAAAACCAATACACGAAACTTCCGAATCAATAATGGAAGGGGAGTCAAAATCTAGCACGCTCGGTGCATAAAATAAACAAAATAGAATAAGATAAAGATAGCCACAAAAAGTGTCCCTCTTGAGACCTTATAACCAGGCTCGTGGTCCGCCGGGTGCGAAAAGAAAAGTGCGATCTAGAGAGAGCACATTCGATGCTTCCGCTTGGTCATTACGTGTTGTCACCATTCGCTTGCTTTCTTTTCATTTGTCTTGATATCGACATTCAAATCGACATTAGGTAGATCGCTCCCTACTCCTTTCCTTAATATAATCTACTCCTTCAGAAGTTGCCGGCCGGCTGAAGACGGAATTTGACATTTTGGGTTGTGATGTGTTACCAATTTTTTCTTCAATTTCCAGCTAGTTTTTTTTTTTATTTAAAAATATATTTGAACTAGAAGTCCTAAAATTTGCGATGAATGTGCAATCAAGTGATAAAATTTTCAAAAATTGTAATTAAATTCTAAAACTTATCACGAAAGTGCAATTAAGTCCTAAAATTTTTAAAAATACAATCAAGTTCTAAAATTTGTTACAAAATTATAATTTTTTTTTTTATACCTGGGAACTCCGTACGGCCGCAAGAACCGGCGGGTAAACCTTGGAGTGATGCTAGCGAATGACCCACCACCCTGCCGTCGCGCTTAAGATCACGTGTGTCCTGCGGGATTTGAACTCCTCCATCCTAGGTAGATGTCATGGGGGCTCTTATTAGTTAGGCCACTGCAGGCGGTGGTACAAAATTGTAATTGAGTCCTACACTTTTCAAAAAAAAAATAATAATAATTAACAGAAGGATTTGATTGGACTAATTTGATAAAGTTTAGGATTTGATTACACTTTTCAAAAGTTTTATGACTTAATTGTATTTTCATAGTTCAATTGCACTTTTCAAAAGTTCTAAAACTCAATTGTATTTTTATGATAAATTTTAGATCTTTCAATGCATATATTTTTTTTTTTTTTTAAGACTCAAGAAAGTATGCTTAGCATTTTATGCGGGTCCACGCGATTAGCTCTAGACATGCTTTAGGGTTCCAATGTTCTCGTCGAATCTTGTACTCAAATAGCTAGAAGAAGTTGGAATTTGCAAAAACTAAGGGAGTTGAAGCTTCGTAGTGACCGTATAAATACTTATTAAGTGGCTGGCCCCCCTTATGGCATGCTATGACAAAAGATCAAGCGCAGTTCCACACGCATTATTTTCTAATCATAGACTGTACAAAGACAACATTGGAGTCCCAAAAAAATAATCGAAACCCCGTAAAAATATTGCCCGAAATGGAGCGTTGTCCAATGCCCCAACGCTCCTTGCATAAAAGAAAACTCCCCTCCCATTCCCAAGCTCTCTTCTCAAACCACGCACTATCCTTCTCCTCCACACGTATACGTTCGCTCCATCCTAGCCCCCCCTTCTTCCCTCATCATTGCTCCAAAGAAGACAACTCTTATAAACACGTATGAAGAAGAAGAGTAAATGAACCCACCAACTCCATCCTCCTCCCCTTCCTCGTTCAATCCTCAGTAACCCCCATTAATACCCTGAAGAAAACCCTAGGGCTTCTCTCCCTCTTTCTCTCTCTCTCTCAAGGGAAAGATGTCCTACATCTTGTGGAAGAACATTAATCGCTGCTTCCCCGTGTTCAAGTGCCTCCCTTCTCTCCCTTCGCCGCCGCCGCCGCCGCCGCCGCCCTCGAAGGATCAAGACGACTCGTCGTCCTCCGTTTCCACTAGCACCACCACCACGCCGACTTCCGTCCTGACCAAGCACTTCAACTCCATCTACGACCTCACCTCGGATCGGTCCACCACCTCCAAGTCCTTCACGCCCTTCACCGCCACCGACGACCTCCTCTCGTCCTCCGACGACTCCGACGTCGCCCACTCGCCGCCCGACTTCGCCACCATCTACGCCTCGCAGCGCTTCTTCTTCTCCTCCCCTGGCCGGTCCAACTCCATCGTCGAGTCCGGGGCGACCGCCGCCGCCGCCGCCGCCGCCGCCGCCGCTCCTCCCGAGGCGACCTCCTCCGCTGCTCCCGAGGCCGAGGACAAGACCGAGAGCCTAGCGGAGGCCGGCGGGGTCGCGGTGCACAAGTACTCGCCCGACCCGTATTTGGACTTTAGGAGATCAATGCAGGAGATGGTTGAGGCCAGGGATTTGAGGGATGTGAGGGGTGACTGGGAGTACTTGCACGAGCTGCTCCTGTGTTACCTCAGGCTCAACCCTCAGCACACCCACAAGTTCATCATTGATGCCTTCACCGACCTCATCATTAGCATGATGGCCCCACCGGAGGCCGATAGAAGCCGGAAACCGGGCCGGCGACGGAGGCAGCGCGGTGGTTCGATGGGGTAATAAAACACTGATAGCGTCGACAATGTTAAGGAGCGAGAAAAAAAAAATTGAGAAAAGGGTAAACTTTGGGTAGTTTTTGGTTTTTGGACGGTTTCTTCCATGGTTTGATCTTTTGTCTTTTGTGTAAAGTGATGCTTCATCCATGAAGACAAAAAAGAGCAAAATTACTTGGACATTAGCAGTCCAAGGAAGCGTGGGATGTTAATGTCTCGATGCACGTCTTATCTCTGCGATTTTCCTATGTTATCTGCCCTATCTTTCTATGTAAAAAAATTGAATGTGTTGGAAAGACAAAACTGTAATTCCTCTCATTGTGTCCGGCGACGCAACGGAGTTATCGTCTTGTGGTGCTTATTGCCTAATTGCAATCTATTTGTTTATTTTAATTTTGGCCTTGGTCTTAGGGATAGCACGTGGGTTTTCATTTCATGATGTTTTGTGTGTGGTCCTGGAGTGGACTTCTAAGCAACTTATCGAGTGACCATACATAATAAACATGTTGGAGAGCCTTGTGTGCACAATCACGAGGGTACTTCACACATACAATTATTTGGGGCTTTTGGTGTGGTGGGACATTGGAATCCTTACTCGAAAATGGGAACATTATTGACACCTTTTGGATTTGTTATTACTACAATATATTGGATAGCCATACCGGACATTTTCACAATTTAGATGACCCTTCTTTCCTAAAATTAGCACGAAAATTGATTCAAACATGTGTTCAAAGTTTGGATTTGATTGTACGAAATCAGAATCAGAAGGTGCTATTTCTGAAAATCGACGACAGTTTACGGGTTTCAGTTGAGCCCAAGTACATGGCCATTTGATGTTTTCATGTGGTTTTTATCTCACGAAGAAACAAAAGTTCAATTGGCGACTTGTGACCTAAGAAAAATTTCGATGAACATGAGATACGTAGGTAGCTTATTCTAACCTTCCGAACCACACAGTATAGAAGTGGGACACCTAGACTTTGGCCAACCTAAGATAAACGATGTCGGAATAGTCAAAACGGATTTCTAGTTCTTGTTTGTTTCACTTGCTCACGATGTATTAGCAATCTCTACAGTAATAACTTCTACAGTGCATGCATAATGTGGAAGTTTGTGTTGAAAATTATGATGAAGGTGGGCTTAAATAGACCGTATAATATTTTAGTTCATGAAAAACCGGCAGTTATAAAATAAATAACATATACGAGACAATGTCAAATAGCCCGAATACGGTTGTGTGATCATATCATATTGGGTTTAACACAATGTGATTGGTCAGTTAGTGTTGATCGGTATTTTGTCTTTGATCATCCATGATGAATAGACTTGTCAAAATTTACTTTATAAATAGACAACGGTCACTTCATATGCAATTATTGATTAGCTACATAATCTATTATATCAAATTTGTCATAGATGTGTGTTTTTTATATCCAAAATCATATTATCTAGATAAAGAGACTCATCTGACGAGTCCACTCAGTCCACGACATTTTTTTAGATAAAAAAGGCAGAAGGGTCGCTTTGCTTTTTCTCTTTCTTTTCCTTTTTCTATGAAGAACTGACAAACTTGGTGGACAAACCCGAGAGGATCCTAAGAAATTTGACATTTAATAAGTAGGGTTAAAGAATTGACGGATATATATATATATTTGTTTGCTTGTTTTTTTCGCAATAGAATCCCAGCAAATTGGTCACAAGGTAGTTGCTTCAAGGTTAGGTCATCACCCGACCATTTGTCGGCATTTCATGTGTGTGTCTTCATTATATAAATCTTTTCCATGCTTTTGCAAAAGTCTCCTGGCGTGGTAATGACATTTGGTTTGTCCTAAGGAGCCGTAGTTCCAGTGCAACAATTTTGGTTCATGTGTCTTCTTCTAGATCAAAGAGCTCTATCGGCTTTGATTCTATGTCAATTTGGGCATAATTTGTCTTAACATAGTTTAAAATAACAAAAAATGATCTGTAAAATAAGGATACCGTACTAAAAGTCCCTTTCCGATTCCTACTTAACTACTCCAACATTTAGAAATTCATCAGCGATTTCATTTGCGTGATTCAAACAATGAAAATTGGTTAAAAAAGAAAACGTCAAAGTGAAAGCAAAAGAAATGGTTGGTTTTCTCAAACGTGACATGTTAACACTAATTTGTTGAAATGCAATTGACTTGTAGCACCATGAAAGCCGCGCCATTGTTACGTAAAAGGCTTACTCGTCTTAGTGGGTTTTGCAATGCCATACTCTACTACGGCATGATTCTTGATTGAAGTTAAACAAGCACAAGAAAGCGAATAAACCTGATTAAAGTTGATAGGAATGTGCTAAATTCATGGCCCGCTTGCCCAAAACTAGCTAGGGTGAGGGGGGAGAAGAAGCAAGAGAGGCCAAACGCAGAAGCTGGTTAGAAAAAGATACAAACGAATGAAACCAAATATTGTTCCCCGATTTAAAAACCATGCGTGCTGGTGTTAATATATTGAGCTATGAGACTATTACTACATATAAAAGCAATTAGAGATTCGGCTATGAGCATCTAACGAAAGATTGGCCTCTTCCAGATGAAAACTTCTCTAATGAACAAGATTCATCTACACATGGGGAACAAATTGATTATGCTGCGAAATAAAAAATAATGAACTGAGGATCTGTATCTCAATTATTGTAAGAGAACTCGACTGATGATAGCGTGAATCATCATTTCAGGTGGTGCATCGTGACTTTTGCGCAAGAGAGATTCTCAGAAGAAACAATATCTAGAGAGTGGGTCCAAAGCATGTGGAGATTAGTACACTAGATGAATAAGATATGGAGCCATAATCTTGTAGACAATGACTTGTAGATTTCAGTCGAGGGGTCGCTTTTGCCATTATCAGATGATGATAAATCCTTCCTTGTCTTGCTCCATAGATCATGGTTTTCCATGAAGTGGTAAGGACCATATGAGCGAGAAAAAACTATAACTAATGCGTTCGGGTCATTGTCAGGGGGCACACCTAACGGGAAAATCTCGCCCTTGGTTTCTTGCTGAAGAAGGGGTTTCAGCATGTGGAATAGACGGAAGAGACGGCGAGAGTGAGGTCGACAATAACTCGATATTCTATGTGCGAGATGAGCTATTCCGTGAGGACAACGCAATCAAATCGAAACTCAGGAAGTCAAATTTGAAAGTGTAATTTGTTAAATGAGCAAAGATGTTGCATTAATAAGCTCATCGAAACTGCACATGTAGAGAGCACGATTGTATATTCATTGGCTATGGTCGGATTGAAAACCTCGTTAGTCCGAACACAACGTCAACGGCGGAGTGAGTCTCTACAAACACTCATCCAAATAGATTTTCCCCAGCGATGAACAGCACTCGTTTTAGATTTCATTTCAAAACACCCCACTTACGATCTATCCTGAAGATCACCCTCAAAGTGATTGGACATGCATGCTTTAGCTGAAACCGGAGATTCTTAAATTTGAAATGCCTCAGAGATAAAGAGGATCCTGAAATAGCTTCCATCATGTCGATATTATTGGAGATTCCAGTCGTCCATGATTGGGTCAAAATCCAGATTCGTCACATCAGGCCGGTCGGTCTGATGATGCTGGCGATGCGCGACATGCATCACAAGCTCAAGACTGTTCATCATCAGATAGAAGAAAGAAACAGTCCCGCTTTCGTTGGGTTTCTTCTCTCCTCGGGAACGGCTAACTTTGCTACAGACAGATTACTTTAAACTCTCCCTGCTCGCATGCACGACGACAAAAGGATTGCAAGAGCATGCCGAGTTTATATTCCTTCTGTACGTTTTTACCACATCCCACAATAAAAAAAGAAGAGAGAGATTAACATGCATGAATTGCTGTTAACGATGAAGGGGCACACATGTCGTGAAAACTAATGCCAACATCCTTCTCGGGTGAAGATTTTGAGAATCATGTCCATATCATGAGGTTGCCTTTTTTCACTGTTTTGTATCTTTATTGGGAAACGGTGGTTACTGTCGTCCTGCGTTAATAGTTTAGATTAGATGTTTTGGCAGCAACTTAGGAGCTAAAGGTTAATTTCATGATGTTGAGAACATGACTAGGTTTGTCATATTTAACATTATGGGAGGGGATAAAAAGGTGAGATCGTTCGACGGGTTAATCGCATTACGAAGCATCAAAGTTGCTCTTTTATTTTTTCGTTTTCCCAGTAACGGCTTTTGCAAATGTAGTGTCGAAACTCTGCTGCAGGCTTGGGAAAATGATGTTCCCTTACTATGCTTCGCAGCATATTCCGAGAAAGTGAAAGAAGCTTGGTTTTTGGCTTAATCTACTCCCAGAGATCGGTCGGAGATATAGGAGCATAATTTCAAGCCCTTCTATGGTTCCTCAAGGGATTGATCACTTGTTATACCCATTAAATTTAAGTTTATTTTCTCAGTAAAGTACCGTACAATAATAATTCGTATAGAAAGTTATAACACGATGAATTTGGGCATGACAAGGTATGGTGGTAAGAGGAAGTGGTTTAATTCGCTCCGATAGGAGAGTAACAAGAAGAAGCACCTTACTGTCTATTTTCTTGTACTTCTGAAATCTTTCCACGTGCACCTTCAGTTTTCTGAACACTTTCTTGTCCCCAAGCGATGTTGCCCAACAAGCCTAACGAGAAGAAGACAAAGGGAAGTAATAGCTTGTCTCGCCAGGACTCAGAGAGGTGTGGGAAACCAGCATGTGATAACTAATTGGTGAATCCAATTTGGCGCAGCTTGCTTGATATTACCAGACATTAAAGGAAGGAAGCCTTTGAGTACAGTGACAAAAATGAAAGGTTCAATAATTCAATTTGTACAAACTGAAAAGTATCATCATCAGAGCCTACTTCTGTCACGATTCCTTCACTTTCGTTTCTTTCTCAAAAGCAACTCCAGTCCTAACTCCAAGTTAGACAGAGCGCTCCTCATCGGAGCCAGGTAACAGATCGTGCTGAGCTTAAGGAAGACTGACGAGCCGCTGCTGCAAAAGAGACAATGAGGGTTAGATGGAAACCCTCAATGCCATCATAGACAAAAGTTGCCCGTAGAAATCTATGTATGTATCCAAAGATACTTCGCCTTCATATTGATTTCGAGGCATCCCTTTTATAGACAAACTCGACCGGTTCTTATTTCTTTTTCGATGATAAACCATGAGCTACACTTGTGTTCCAAGAGGGCTGGTCGTAAAAAAAATGGAGCTCATGCATTCACTTCACAAAGAACCGATAAAAGAAGACAACTCTTCGTTAGACCATAAAAAGATGGGAAAATATCACAAATGGTCCCTATACTATTATCTAATGTGCAATTTGGTCCATGAACTTTCAATCGGCTCAATTTGGTCATTGAACTATTGATAAATATCCAATTTGGTCCCTGAACTTTCAATTGCCAGATCTGCGAGGGAGTCCCTCGCTTGACGCCGGCGAGGGCCGCCCTACAAGGGCGTCCGCGAGGGGCGACCCTCGCGGAGCCGGCTTCCCTCCGCCGGAGTCGGCGGAGGGAAGAGAGAAAAAGCAAAAAAAAAAATTAAAAAATTAAAAAATAAAAAAATAAAAAATTATTTTAAAAATAAAAAAGGAAAAACAGTAACTAAGGACTAAATCGAATATTTATCAATAATTTAGAGATCAAATTGAGCCGATCAAAAGTTCAGGGACCAAATCAGACATTTATCAAATAGTTCAGGGACCAAATTGAGCCGATTGAAAGTTCAGGGACCAAATCGGATATTTATCAATAGTTCAAGGACCAAATTGAGCCGATTGAAAGTTCAGGGACCAAATTGCACATTAGATAATAGTATAGGGACCATTTGTGACATTTTCCCTAAAAAGATCTAAATATGATTTACGTGTAAAATCTAGCTGCTCTGATAATGTAATTCATTGCAATAAGGAGTATATAAACATGATTCAATCATATTAAACATGACTCATTACTGATGAGAACTAGCCAAGATTAGCCATGCGTGCTACAAAATCAAACTTTCGCAATTGCCTAATCTCTCCGCCGTTTGAAATTCCTTCCCAGGTTCCTTCTTTTTATGAAGGTCCAAGTCAACATCATTCAAAAGTAAATCTTTGAAGTTACATCCAGGGATTAATTAAAACATACAGCAAGTAATTTCTATTAATACAAATTTCTACTATAACAATTAGGGATAAGCATAATTCTAAGATAAATCTGGGTATTGAAAAACAAGATTGATGGATACCGATTCAATTCCAAATTCTAAAGTATAAACAGTAGGTTACGAATTCTAAAATTAAGGGAACTGATTTCGACATATAAGTTCTAAATTCTTGAAACTTAGAACCTGGAATAAGCTTTTGTGCTTTTCTTGTTCAATATTTTTGTATAATCTTGTAGTACTTTACTCCATTCAATGATGGGTATATAATTTGAAATCATTAATTTAAGTTTCTATTTTCAAGGATATACATGATTATAATTCTCACTTTGTTAATGTTTCATATTCTTCATATGTCTAATATATAAGTCATAATCAATGAATTATAATAGCATATTGTGATCATTAGAGATGATTTATTGCAATTATTATATTAAGAATACATGTGAAACCTAAATAGACCTTAGGCGATGTGATAATTGAGTTTTAGATCCAAAAGTATGTAGAGTAGGTCTTGAATTTCAAAAACTAGGAAAACAATTCCAATAGGTAGGTTACCTTGAGTCAATCCTACAACCATTCATCCCTAATGATGACATGACCAATGTCTAGGATATGTGAGAATTCAATGGTTGATTGGACTTTTGCACCTTAGTAAAAAAGCTAATGCCTCGATGAATAAACCACGAAAAAGGAAAAGCATAAGAACTCTTAAAGGCGCCTTATTTGGGATATGCAGGAAGAGCTAGCTAAGAAATTTTAACTTTTGACATTGCCTCCGTCATCTGCACCATTAAGGCTGACCCTTTAACACAACCGCTAACCCTTAATCAGTGCTTCATTTTGAAAAACCCAGCTGAAGTAAGTAGAAAATAATTTCGAATCTGCTTCAATCAGACAAATCACAGTTTTTAGCTGTGAACGTTTGCATAAGATTACCTGAGGTGAGTCATCATGCTTGTGAAATAAAATAAGAAAAGGAGAACATTACCACATGTTCTAACCTTCGGCACTACTAATCAAAGCACGGCACAAAACCAGATCGCTACAGCATCGACTTCAAAACACAGTAAATGAAAAGAAAATGTTCATGCTTGCATAAAGAGAGGAAGTATAACTCACATGCATTTCTAAACAACAAGATTAAAAAGGGTAAGACATTATCCTCCTTTTCAACTAGCAGGGCCCACAAGTACACCCTGAGAAGAACCTTCCTTCCGGCCACCATCATCCTTCACCTCACCATCGGACTTCCGTATCCTGATCTTGTATTTGGCCTCAAGATCAGCAATTTCCTTCTTCTTCTTTTCAAGGGCCTCGTTCAACCTTCCGATTACCTCCTCAAGTCCCTCTTTATTGCGCTGAACTGCGGGCAGAACCTCTTTGATGGTTCTCTCGACCAGCACACCACCGATCATTCGGTAGCACCGTCTTGAAGGGTCGAGTGGCTGGATAGCACTTACGACCAAAGAATGCTCACTCACCTCCATCTCTAGCTCTGTGATCTTTGAGTAGATTTGGTTAAGTTCATTCCTTAAGGAACCATATATAGTTGCAACTGCTTGCTCATTTGCCGGTTCACCTTCAGGTCTAGTGGCCATATTTCACTACAACAGAAGAAATCAGGAGTATTTTGGTAAGAGGTCACATGATGAAACTTTTTAGGTCTGAAAAATCAATTTTTGAGTGTAAAAGAATATAGATAATGGAAAAGCAAACAACTATGGTGCCTTGGACTATTCATGTAAGTAAGGCGAGTGGAACAATAGCACATGAAAAAGGGCCAAGTAAACAGTCCAACCTCAATTATTTGATGCTATTCAACAAATATAATCAGAAATTCACAAACATTAAACCAAGGAAAGTTCAAATCAAATGACGAAGCTCTCCGAAATCAAAGCTTACTATGCTTCTACCATGCAACCTTATAATCTCTGTTTCAGCTTTTCTGTATGGGATAGATAACACATGCTAAAATTTGAAATTACAAAACCAATCAGCTATTCACAAACATTAAACCAAGGAAAGTTCCAACCAAATGATGAAACTTACCAGAATCAAAGCTTACTATACTTCTAACATGCAACCGTACAACCTCTGTTTCAGCTTTTTTGTTTGGACCAAATAACAGATGCAAAAGTGTGAAACACATTACCAATATGCAAAGCAATGGGGAAATAAACTTGAGTACAATTATTGTGAAAGCAGTATCTACATTGTTATCTTCGAGGAAAAGAAACATCACAATCTTACAAAAGGCATCACTTACCGATCAATCTGGATATCATCTGATAGGGAATGTTTTTTAAAAAAATAAGGTACCATTATCATCTAATAGGAAGTATGTTCTGTGACAAACAACAAGATCTCATTATGAGAAGAAAATGGCTGATGCATATCTGAAGAGAAGAATAATGACGGTCGTTTTTTATAGTAGGAAAAATTTTAAGAGGAGATACGCACTCATGTCATCCAGTAAAAAGAATACCATAAACAGCCTGAATTCGAGATGGAGGGGAAAGAGAGCAGAAGGAAGGATTGGAAATGCGCAACCGTTTTTCCTTTTTTGGCAAGAACACGAGCAACCAGTTAGAAAAACAGGCATACAGCACGTAATGATAGGAATGGTACACAAAACTAGTAGATCATCAATGCGTCATCCAGAAAATTTGCTTTCAGTGACAAAAACACAGACAGGAGCATAGGATGTGATCAGCCACAATAAACCATTACTGTCTGTTTATCCAAGAATCTCATTAAATACCGTGGCATCACACAAGAACGATTAAATAACATGTAAACAGTACAAAAGTTCAACGGAAAAGGTAAAGAGAATAATCAAAGTTCCAAAGACAAACAAAAATCCCATTATTCAACAGTATACATGGAAAAAAAAGAGCAAGACTTGCCCAATCACCAACTACCCACCCACCAACAACCCTGTTTGTACTTGAAACTTCCTGTTTCTCTTCCCAGTTTCCTGGTTCAGACTCAGATATACGTTCAATTCACAACAAAATTATCGAGAAGAAACTTCAGCAAAGAAAACTGGCTCAAGTGGCCTCTTTAGCTCTTTTCGAAGATTTCAAAAACAGAACAGATAAGATAACTGCCACCGAAACCATGCAATCCAACTGTCTCAGAACAGGTCAGGAGAGAGGCAGAGACTCCCTTAGAATTAGAAGGCCAAAAAAAAAAAAATCAGAAAACTTAAGAGGAAAAGAAGAACAACGAAGCATCCGCTATCAATTTGTAATAATTTGAAAGTGCCCATGGCTACATACTCGCACCACACTATCCCACTCATCATCCATATAAAAAATCAACCTTTTCTCACACAGGGCCGATCATAAACCACCTCAAGTATAATCAGTTCGATCAGCTCTCTCACTGGCTATCGTGGAAATTTTCGAATAATTTCGGGGAATGCTTGCAGTTCATGACTGCCTCATTTGCCCCTCTTTCGTTGGCTTATTCCTACCAATCCACCCCGACCGAATACAAAACCACCATGAACATCATCACCTACTCCTAAAGAACCGTTCTTTTTCCTCCCACACACGCATAAACCAGACCCACCTCCGGCTTCAAATCCCACACTACTAGAGTACAACTACCGAACGATCAAGCACCGAGGAGTAAAAAAGAAGACCGTACGGCACCTACACCTCACCTTCGCTTCACTCGGGGACTCGCGAGGCGATCAAGATCCGATCTTGGCTGGGTTAGAGTCGCAAAGAATGGAAATTTCCGTTCTGGGTTGCGCCGAAACGCCTCGACCGGCGATGTGGTCAGAGCACGGAAGTTGAAGTTCAGCAGTTCGCGCTCTTCGCGATTGAAGTCGTGCACAGAGAGAGAGAGAGAGAGAGAGAGAGAACCCTAAACCCCCAAATCGGTCGGTTCTGGTGCTTCGAGGAGATCGCAGTAAGAACGCCCCCGGGCCGGGCTGAGCTCTGCCACGTGGCATGTCGGCCCGCCCGAAGTTTGTATGGTCTCGGGCTGGGTCATCGTCTAGACGGGTTTGGGCCCCCCGAGCCCGCTCTCTTTAAGCCCGCCTATCCTTTCTGTTTTAAGGTAATTTTCACCGGCCGTCCATGTATATTTAGCCGAATATCGAAAATCACCCGTCTACTTCTCTTTTATTCAAAAGCGACCGTTAAATTTTCAAATGTCTCACGTTAGTCCTCCTGTTGCACTCTTGTTTTACATTGTCGGTCGGTTTTTGCTAACATAAGCTATTGAAATTGTTTAGTTAGAGTTTGAAGTATAAGTATTGTGTCATGATTTTTTTCAAAAATATCACGTGGTACCAAGGCTTTGCCACATTGGGCGACATGTAAAAATTTAAAAAAGAATAGAAAGAGATCCTAATATGAGCTCTTGAAGTCACGGTAGCCATGGTTGCTTGAGTTCTTTGCTCTTGGCCATCACCACCAATTCTCAAGGTCATTGCATTAGCTCTCAAGCTTTCAGCTTTGCGATTGCCATGATTGCTCAAGCTCGAAGATTGTGGCTCTGCTCATTATTGCCATGTTAGCAAATTCCGAAAAATTGAAGGATGATTGCTAGTACCTTTTTATTGTAAAGGGATTCTTTCAAAATGATTTTGATTTTCAGGCATAAAACACACGAGTCAATGATGAGATTGCACCTTCCTACCCACCTTTTCGAGAAACTGAATTTTTGGCTCTTAAATTTTGTTTGTAAATTCATTTGTCCAGTGAAATTTATTTTGCCACGCTGCCATCTATGGTGCAGTTTCACAACTTAGGTCAGTTGCGGCTTTTTTTTTTTTTTTTTTTTTTTTTTTTTGGGCATGAATGCAATTATATTGTCAGGATCGATACAATTTTGGCTAAAACATTGAAAATAAGGATAAGGGTTTGAGTCTAATTGATGCAGCTCTTGAAATTGTAAGAAGCGAAGTGAAAATTAATAAACATTGAGGAGCCAACTGGAAAGAGGAGGGGGGGCAAAGTGTGCTTTTTCCTATCGTTCCTGTTTCTTCTCTTTCCCTTTAAGGAACACGTCATTTCAAATCTGATAACATCCATAAAAGAGCTTGAGGCAAAGAGAAAGATAATATAAAGCTTGATGACACTAATTAATGGCTGTTATCTACAAAGATCTTAACAAAAATGGTCCTGGTCCTCGAAACCAGAACGATGCCGCGAAACATAAATTGAACTTCAGGGTATTCTTATTCAATCAGATCAAAAGAAGTCACCCTCAAATTGAGGCTGAGTTTTTCGTAAACTACAATTAAACGGGTCGATGAAGGTTTAAGCATTCCTTCTGTTTTTTTTCCCTTTCTTTAAAGAACAAACTTGTGGTATAATTCGTTACTGAGATGAAATAAAGAAGCATTTTGCATTCATTCTGTAAAACATAGGAGGATGCCATAAGCATAGACATTGATAGGTCAATCATGCTTTATGAGTGAGCCACAAAGTTAAGGCAGCGAAGTTGGGTGAAAATCCCGCGGCGAAAATCCCAACACTGCATAACTTTATATCGATGAAATCATAAGGTGGTCCGCAATTCTAATCCCCAAACAGTACATGAGAAAGCAAAAGAGAAGCTCAATGAGAGATTCATCTGCAAATCTTAATGCCCCAGAAGAGACTAGATGCTTGTGTAGTCTGGAAAAAGAACATCAGTCCAGAAATGCTCAGGGCTCAAAGGTCATGTTCTCTGCCTCCTTTCTCACTGACTCGAACAGCACAGAAGAGAGATATCTCTCTCCAAAGCTCGGAAACACAACCTGCACCAATTATTTCATTCTATCAACCAGTAATTCATACCCATTATCAGTTCAAGCACCTCATATTAAGCCCCACAAGTAAGTTGAGGCTAAAAATGGAGCCTGGAGCTATTGTCTAAGCAGCGGGGGTCAAGCGCCTAAGAGCACCCTGATCATGGACTACAACTATCCATCCCCTGGCTATTTCGCTCTAAGGGGAAGATGGTGAAATTTTTTTTGACTTGAACATGATAACTCAGGCAGCGCAAACAAAACCCCACATCATTATTCGTGTCTGAGGAATGATCAATGAAGAATGGAGGACTTACCACTATTAATTTTCCAGCATTCTCTGGCTTCTTGGCGACACTAATTGCTGCTGCTGCCGCCGCACCAGAGGAAATTCCCACCTACATTTTAAGAATTGTAACATCAGAACAAAAGACAAGACACGACTTCTACTATAACCCTCAAATGTAGTTGAAGAGATTTGCCGTGGGCCATAAATATAAGTAAGAGGGACAATCAGGAATGATAGGTGATGGGAACTTACAAGCAAACCTTCTTTCACTGCAAGAAGCTTTGCAGTTTCAATTGCTTCATCACTTGATATCTGCAGGAAATAATACATATTTGGTCTCAGGAATTACTGATGAAACTGATGAAATGGATTAAAGTTGATATGAAAGGTCAAAGTAGAGCTTGGCGATGACAGCAAGTAATCTCAACTTGTTCAAAAGCATGGCCTTTGAAACTTTGCCACATGCCCAGTAATCATCAGAGATAAGGGTTACTTTGTTCAACCAACATAATTCTCTGACTATGTATTATGACCTTTAGATTGTGAAGGTGGAAAATTGGACAGCTTACACTATGAGATTGCAGCCGGATATCCGTATGTTGAATATGAATATGATTATTGTCTATCACAATTCCTAAGTACCCATTGCAAAATAAAGGTTGCAAGAATACATCAACAACAACATAAAACGGTAAGCTAGTGAAAACACATTTTGTGGAGGTCAGCATTGCGATGGCATTTGTTTGCGATTGCTTGATTTAGAAAATACTTCTAAACCTCAGGAACATCTTAGGTCTAATCGTTTTCATATCTAACCAGTGACCAATAGCAGATGAGAAATCAAAGATATAGGTTCCACCTGATGTCAGCATGACTAAAGCTCTCAGTGACACGTAAAAGAGCCTATCACATCACTTCAAAAGCCTGTTGTTACCATGAAAGGTTTGCATTTCATAGAATCTCATAGATTAAGAGAAGAATTCTTACTTGAATAACTTCATCAATAAGGTCAACTTCCAAGACACCTGGAATGAAACCAGCACCTATCCCTTGGATCTTGTGAGGACCTATTAGAACCAGTCAGCAGCAATCTATGAGACAACATAAATCATCTAAACAAGAAAAGTTTAAATCTGCCACTGTAATATATAAGAGAGATTAGTGCTTGTTTTTCAAACAACCATAGAAGATAGGTGCTATTATTTACTTATTCTGAAACTGTTTAATATGGCTACAGGTGCAGCAGAGATGGATGTAGATGAAACCTTCAGAATTTTCAAAGTTAATAGAACCCACGGTAAAGTCCACATGCCCCAGAAGTTATAAGGCCTTGAATCAAGAAGCTCCATTGACAACATATCAGAATGTAAAATGAAATATGGAAATGAGAACACCACTTCAAATCCAGAACTTCTGCTAGAAACATTGGCAACGCCCATATATATAAATCTTGGGAGTCGTACCCTTTATATTTAACCCCATTTTATATATGAAAGAATTGCAGCTCTTTTAATTTTTTATCAGCCTATTTACATCGACAATTTATCATCTCATATTTCATCTTTCTGCAGAGACCGCTTCTCTCTCTTCACATGCATTGATGTGAAACCATGAGCCTTGAACTATAAGGACTAGAAATGAGACCCCATCATATCAATCTCTCACAAGTCATCAACCAATCTTAATGAAACAGATTGTGCATGGAGAATTAATAATCGCAAAAGGTATAATATGTTCAAGGGAACTAACCAGGCTTCCCTCCAGATAATACAGGGCTTTCAACAGGTTCAACACCATAGAGCTGATGAATAAGAGAGAACCAGTAAGGAACTTAGACTAGAAGGGAGAAAAAGAATAACATGCAGCTGATGCAGTGCTCTCAACACAAAATGAATGTTCAGGCACAAGGTTTTGTTATTTAAGGCATCCATAGTAGATAATCACCCAAAATGGATTATATTTTGTCTGAGTTCAACACATGACAAACAATATCATAAAACAATCTACCTTTATCTCCGGGTTTTGCTCTTTCAGAAACTTTCCAGCACCAGTTATAGTACCACCAGTTCCAATCCCAGAAACAAAGGCATCTATTTTGCCTCCCGAGCCTTTCCATATCTCTGGTCCTGTTGTTTCATAATGTATCTAAATAGAACAATGACAGCCAGGCTCAAGTTATTGTCATCACCTGCATATACAACTGATAAGACATGACAGTTGACCACACATGTACCTTTGGGTTAGCAGGATTCTCAAACTGCTGAAGAATGTAAGAGTTAGGTGTCTTTGCCCGTATCTCCTCCGCCTTCTGAACAGCCCCCTTCATGCCCTTGGCAGGATCGGTGAGGACCAACTCAGCTCCAAAAGCACGGAGGATGATCCTTCTTTCCAAACTCATAGACGCTGGCATTGTAATGATTAGCCTGTAGCCCTTCGCTGCTGCCATGAATGCCAACCCAATGCCAGTATTGCCACTTGTAGGCTCAATCAGTACACTCTTCAGCAATTTGGAATGAAATAGTCAAAATGAAAAATCCATCAGCACAAGAGCTTCATTTGTATATAAATTCATTTGCAACTGTGCATAATAGCAGTATATCGAATATCACTACACTCGGCTAAGGGTCATAAAAACGAACAAATAAACCAAGCTTTTGCTTTCTATCAGTAAGACTATGAATCAATTCGTTGTGAGCAAACAGACCAGTGTAGTTCGTAAAATATTGCACATGACAAGAATCAACACCATTACAGAGTTCTGGTCATCCGCCCTATAAAAACAAGAGATTGGAAGTATTTTGCAATCCACTAACCTGACCAGGTGTGATAAGCCCCTCATCCTCGGCATCTTTAATCATACTATAGCCAATCCTGTAGGAATCATGCAGCAAAAAAGTTGCAGAAGTCAAGACTCAAATCAAAAATCACTTTGCTCTACGGAGTCATAAATAATCTCTCCATTTCAGAGCAATCAATAAGTTCTAAAAACACAATCCTAAAATCCTAAAATAAAGATAACATTTTGATCCAAAACTCGTGATAGCAGAAGCTATACCTGTCCTTCACACTCGAGCATGGCTCCATCAGTTCAAGCTTCGCCGCCACACGAGCAACGCAGCCCTCAACAACATTGTTGAGGTACACCAACGGAGTATTACCTATCAACTGTCACCCCAGACAGAATCATGAGCACAAAAATATGGATCCAACGCGCGCGCGAAATCACACAAACAGCACCAAGGCACCATAACCAAATTGGGCATACGCACCTCGGTGACGTCTTTAGCGATTCCAGACTTCTCATCGGCCATGTTTCCAGATCACTGCAAGCAAACAGCAAACTCAAGCCTTGAGAAACAAAGACCAACCGTAATCCTCAGCTCTTAAAGCAATGAAGAACGAGCGAAAGGGTTATAAAGACCTCCTCGAAATCACCGAACGAGCGATATAATATAAACAATCGAAACCTCAGCTCTATGTGGGTTCACGAGTTCGATGATGTAATGGCCGTTTCTTGTTTTCTGGCAATATAATACACTAAATAATATATAAATACCAAACACCCATTTCGCGCTGAACACCAATGGTGACCGACACCCATGCAGCGTTGGCACCTGGGTGATTTTTTTAAGCCCCAAACAGCAGGCCCGTGGAACATGCTTTGAATCGATAACAACGACGGCGACGGTGTTCCCAAACCAACATTAAACTAAGCTCGCGGTGCACACGCGGCGGTGACGAAGAGCGGATTAGCATTGACCGTAGGATCGCAGGGAGCGAAAATCACCTTGAAAGTAACCCAGAAACGAGCTGGAAAGGATTTGACTCGCCCCTGAATGAATCTCGCGCAGGCCTCTGTCAGAGCCACGAACCCACGAGAGAATTTAAAGGCACTAATTATATGGGATTCACGGGGGATTACGCTAATCTGGGAAAAGAGTCCTCGAATTTCCTAAAAATGTCGCTCCTTTTAGAGGAGATGACAACTGGGTCGTTTTCAGAATTTTTGGGCTCTTTCTAATTTTTGCCATGGAAGCAAGGCCAATCAGAAGATTACATGGATGGCTAGGAAGCGTGAACCTGACCTGATTTCAAGGCTACGTTAACAGGGAATCGATCGTCGCCCGCGGAAGAAGATGCCGAACGAATCAACACCATTCATTGAAGGGATAATCTCTCTCGAAATTTCCTTCCATTGACCTCCACAATATAAGGATATAAAAAATGCTTTCCTTTTCATGAGACGTGCGATGTTCGAAGACGCTATCGTGGTCATTTACATCACGAGATCACAGATCGATGGAAAGTGATGTTGGAGGCAAGCCAGTGATGTTTCCACGCTGTTGACATGGTGAGCATCGCTTTTTAAATGGGTGGTGTTTCATTTTTTTTTTTTTTTTTTTTTTTTGGCTAGGAAAATTGATTACGTTACTCTATGCAGGCTCGGAATAATGTTATGTTTAAATCAAAGAGATAGGGACCAAGATGACAACCGATATAAATCTTTAAATTTGGGTATGAGGGGATATAATTTTTAAAGTCGGCCCAAAATGATAAAAGGAAGGGTCGGATATTTTATTTTAAAAACCTGCTACAAAACCCACCCCACGATCTAATTAAGTCCGCTTGAGGCTTTTGACCAATTTAGATAATCTTACTATAAAATAGTATGCATACGATAAACTTAAACAGGTGATCTCCATGTCCTTACTTAAAATGGACGGATGCCACCTTGGGATTACGACAAAAGAGAAAACTTTCGGATTAAGTTTGGTCATACTTGGCCTTGGAAAGCTCATGAGCAATTATGACCAAACGAATGGATGACGTCTTCATTTAAGCACTGAAAGTTGATTTTTCAAAAGTCTAAGGATTTTGCAATGCTCGTTTTCACTCAAAACAATGACCAGAGTTGGGCTTTTATTACCATTTTGAACAAACGACACTTAGAAGCCCGTATCCTTCACATATTGAAATAATAGAGGGAAAAGAAAAACAAGAAAGTGAAGAAAATGAGAAAGGAAAAAAAGTAACCAAAAGGAGTGCGAGCTTTCTTTTTCTTTTTTTTTTCAAGAGAATTTATAATCATTACCAAAATGGTAGATGAAAGTATTAGGAAATCATAAAAGTCATCATAACAAGACAAGTCCGTAGAGCTCCAAAACAAAAACCATAAATGAAGATATATTATCATAACATGGTTGATAGAGATAATCACATGTTTGTCCTTCAAGAGCATATATCGACAACCAATCATTGAATTACATATCATCATTAGTGATAAGCACACATTGAGATCTATATTTGTAACTACTTTGCCTTTTGGTGTTATGTGCTTGGGTTTGGTGTCTCAAACACTATTATCGTATCGAGACAACATAAACATGTTGAATAAGCTTAAATTTGACATCTATGAGAGCAAACCCATTAATTTGTGCAAGGCACCAAATTTTTTAATAAAACACATTGAACAAGCACAAATTTAATGCTAAAACTATTGTGAACACCATTGAAATCGGAGACAGGGTACTTATTCATTAAAATTCATAAATACAAAATTAATTTGGACAAAAAAGTTTCCAGAACTAAGATTGGTAGAGCAAAGTTCCTAGATTTAAAACTAAATTGGGAGAGTAAGGAAATAAATAATTGAAAATAATAGGAAAAGAGATGGAGGTTAAAGCTTGTTGACTGAATTTTAGGTCAAGCGTGCAAGGTGTTATTGTACCCGATATATGTACGGTCTCTATTTACTATCTCCACTCAGGGGATTGAGAGAGGTTATGAATCTTGGAGTTAGAGCTTGTTAATTGAATTCTAGGTACCGTCTAGCGCGCAAAGTGAAGCAAATGAGAAAGGAAAAAAGTAACCAAAAGGAGTGGAAGCTTTCTTTTTTTCTTTTTTTAATTTTCAAGAGAATTTTATAATCATTACCAAAATGATAGATGAAAGTATTAGGAAATCACAAAAGTCATCATAACAAGACAAGTCTGTAGAGCTCCAAAACAAAAACCATAAATGAAGGTATATTATCAAAGCATAGTTGAAAGAGATAATCACATGTTTGTTCTTCAAGAACCGGTATCAACAACCAATCACTAAATCACGTATTATCATTAGTGACAAACACACATTGAGATTTATATTTGTAACCACTTTGCCTTTTGGTGTTATGCGCTTGGGTTTGATGTCTCAAACACTATTATTGTATCAAGACAACATAAACATGTTGAATAAGTTTAAATTTGACACCTATGAGAGCAAACCCTTTAATTTGTGCAAGGCGCCAAAACTTTTAACAAAACACATTGAGTGAGTACAAATTTAATGCCAAAACTATTGTGAACACCATTGAAATAGGAGACGGAGTACTTATTCATAAAATTTCCTAAATACAAAATTAAATCGGACAAAAAAGTTTCCAGAACTAAGATTGGGAGAGCAAAGTTCCTAGATTTAAAACTAAATCGGGAGAGTAAGGAAATAAATAATTGAAAATAATAGGAAAAGTGATGAGGGAGGAGAGGAGAAATTTAGGTCAAGTCCCTCCTCTTCAAAAGTTGAAGAAATAAAGAAATGTTCCGAGAGGGAAGGGGCGGGGGATTGAGAGAGGTTAAAGCTTGTTGACTGAATTTTAGGTACCCGACATATGTACGGTCTATTTAATATCTCCACTCAGGGGATTGAGAGAGGTTATGAATCTTGGAGTTGGAACTTATTAATTGAATTTTAAGTACCGTCAAGCGTGAAAGGTGCTATTGTACCCGAGATATGTACGGTCTCCATTTACTATCTCCCACTCAGTTAATCTATAAATTTTCGCCATGTGTCAATCTAGCACAACCTAAAAAATAAATAAAAAAGATACCAGTTTCTCTCTCTCCTCTCTTCCTTCCTTCCTCAGCCCTATTGAGGTCACTCCCAACCCCTTCGACGCACGTTTCCACCAATGTCAACCGTCGCACGACATTGCCGATACTCGTGCTGTCACACTGCTGCCCGCCCCTGCCGTGACAACCATCGTTTGCCTCAAATTTCGTCTGACTCAACTTGGCAGACGCGAGAACTGCCCCTCTCTCACCGTTGCCTTCTGCTGACTGCATCCCCTTCCATCCTCAATCTTTCTTTTTCGCGTTGCTGCCATCGTTGATCAAGACCAGACGGGAGGACAACGAGGCCGAGCCGAGATCGAGGCTTGGGTCGTGCGCGAATCTAAAATCTCAGCCTCAACACAGCCCTCGATCCAAGGTCGAGGACCTCCTATCATCCTTATTGAGGTTTGTTGGAATTAGCGATTGTCCTGGATGGACGTTCGCAGGTCTGTGATGCCCCAGCTAACCATGGGAAAAGTCGGGTTTGCAAAAATAATGCTGAAATCAAATCCACATGTATTATTGAAGATATCCTATATATCATCTTTCAATTGCATAATATCCGAGACTGCACATCGTCAATGTCTTTTCCTAATGGACTTACCTAATCAGGCAATTGAAACATTACTTGATTAACTCAAATGGCAATGAGACATGTTAGTCTTTGTTTTGAAAATTTTCATCTCACTATTTCTTCTAAGGTTGTAATTTACATATGATTGAGATGAGTGTTCTGAAAAATTTACATAAAAAATCTAAGTAAGAAATATCCTAAATTTATACTATATCGGTTTGTACCAACTTTGAAGAAAATCCGTTCAAAGCATGAGCAAGAACACTAGCTTCATTCTGAGATAAAATCATTTTACTTACTTTCAGTAACTTTTCAACTTTATATCCCATTTTTTTTGGACTTATGTGCTCAATCTCTCATGTTCACCGGATTTTAGGAACGGCGCCTGACGGGAAATGCTGGAAAAAGTATGTTTGTCATGCAGTAAAAATTTGGGAAAGGTTGCCCTTTCGGCTAACGTGAGCACGTTGTCTTCTTTCCTGCAGGAAGCTCCACGGATATCGACAGTTGCTATGAATTTGAGAAGTCTGGACTGAGGCTGGAATCTGACACTGCCATGGCGGGGCCACAGACGAATCCTTGCGAGGACGAGCGTAGCTGGAGTATGAAATAATGGATGTTTACATGTGCGCATAGAGAAAAAAATCAGCGAATGTTTAAAGCAAATTTCCAAGATAATTGTTTAAGTGAGGGTGATGTTATTAGTTGCGTGTGAAGCTGAGAGATTAATCGGCAAGAAGGGATATGTGGCAGAGACTAGTTCCCGTAACGTGTACGAATTCAATTTGAAAGCGAAAACCCGTGCGTTGACTAGTGATGGAGCAAAAGTTGGCTTATCCATGACAAAATGAGTGTGATTGGAAGAGCCATTAACTGAATGAGGAGTCACTTTCCTTTCAATATCCCAGGAGTAGAACAACCCACATCATGGCTTCCCACTTAAATAGGAGTTCTCCAGAACAAGAATTGCACCATAACTATTGTCCATTGATTCCTGCGTTGAAGTATGACAATGCTTTTGCCACTATGTCAAATCCCAAGATATGTTAAGGGTCTCCTTTGCAAAACCTGAGTTTAACCATATCTAAGATAGGGAGAGAAAAAGAAATTTACGGTCATTCTTGTCGTATCAATCAATTCTATATACGAGAATGGCATGATCAATTGGACTTATTGGCGTTAGAGTAATTAAATATTAAATCACGCTTTTGTCTAATAACTTAAATATTTAAAACAGTTGTCAGTGGTCCCATAAAATCTCATATAATATCATAATTAGAGGTCTTAAGTTCAAAATTTTTGAGGCCCTAATTACTTCTTCAATTAAATATATTCATGTTTAATACTAGGCAAAAAAATACCTAACTAAGCATAAGGGGAGCATTATAATAATTAAATATTAAATCATGCTTTCATTTAATAACTTAATCCCACAGTTAGAAAAGATTTGCATTATTCAATTGTTAGAGGAAGATAAACATATAATAAGTCAAATTAAGCTATACAGGAGGTTTGTAGGGTGACCAGTTACCATGCCTGTGCAAATATGTGCTTTATCTGCATACATTGGTATTTTGCAGTTATTTTTAAATCTGTGTTAGCACATAGTTATTGTTGCTTTTCATTTCTATGAATGTGTTGGATCTATATTTGTGTATGATATATATATATATATTTTTATATATCATACACAAAAGAAAAAGGCTTAAAAATAAGGGTTAATACTACGAAAAATCTTAAATTGATAGATTTGTAACAAATTTACTAAAAACATATTTTGATCACCAAAATACTCGAACTAATACACTGTTGATAAATTCACTACAAACAAATTTTTTTGACTGCAAAAAACTTAAAACTAGTGTGCTTGTAAGAATTTTTACTATCTTTTAGTTTCCGTTAAACCACACATTGCAGAAACAAGACCAATGTATTCTAGTCTTAGGCCGTGAATAATGATCCTCCTCGTTCTTGTGTCGGTGATAGGACTCTGAGGACCCAATTTCATAATTCGACCGAGAAGATTTCTTACCTCTGTAAAAAATTGACTCACATACAGGTCTCGTTGAGCAATGGACAAAAGAAGGTCGTCCTCCAGCTTTTCGAACTTTGCGTCATTCGTCTTTGCGAAGAGAGACTCTTTGCATCCTTTATGTGTTGCACGAACTCATCATCAACTATTGCTGCAACCACAAAACGTGATTTTCATTTCTTCAGTTTGGTGTCGTTGTTTAGAGGTGTAGTTTCACCTCCTTTAACGGCGTTCCGAATCCCAGCCAAGAAATTATAGCTAGAACGCGAACGCTCCAATTGTCGTGTAGAATGGTTGAGCTTCTTGATATTGCTACCCGCCATGGTGACTTGGTGACAACTTGCGACTTCTCATTTAAATCCCATCCCATCTTTTCTACTTCTTCCCAGGGTTCTCTCCTCTCCCTCTCATCTTCCACAACCCTCTTCCTCAATTTCCATGGAAAAGAGGACTTGAGTTAGATCTCTCCCTCCCCTCCCTTTCTTATTTTTATTACTTGATTTGGTTCTCTGTTTTCTTTTTTGTGATTTTTCCCGTTTTCTAGAGCTTTTTCTTTTTTCTTTTTTGACCTAATCTAGATTTAGAGGTTCTCCTCTCGTTTTTGGAAGGTTTCTAACCTGACCTAGTTTAAATTTGGTTTTTCATTTTTTTTTTTTTTTGTATGTATGATTTTTAGATTTTACTTCCCATAGATTTCGTTGGTGAACAAGTCCAGTTTCAAAGGAGATCAAATGAGTTTCATGAAGGTTTCACTCTCATAGGTGTCGGATTTGTGCTCGTTCAACTTTGTTACCATGAATTGAAATGATAGTAGGGACTCCAAACCTAGACGAGCATCAATGGAAGGCAAAGTTGTAGTAGCAGTTGGATATCTTGATAGGTCAATCATGAGATGCTTCTTGAGCGAGAACAAAGATGAGGCAGTGAAGTCAGGCGAAAATCCGGATACTGCATAACTTCATAATGATGAAATCAAAATGTGGTCTGTAATTCTAATCCCCACAAAGTACATGAGAAAGCAGAAGAGAAGCTCATTGAGACATTCATCAGCACATCTTAATGCCCCACCAAAGACTAGATGCTGGTCTAGTCTGGAAAAAGAACATCGACACGGAAATGCTCAGGGCTCAAAGGTCAAATTCTCCGCCTCCTTTCTCACCAACTCGAACAGCACAGAGGAGATGTATCTCTCTCCGAAGCTCGGAAACAAAACCTGCACCAATTATTCTATCAACCAGTAATTCAAGCAACTTGTTTTAAGCCCAACAAGTAAGTTAAGGCCAAAAGTGGAGCCTGAAGCTATTATCTAAGCAGAGGGGTCAAGGGCCTGGGAGGCCCCTGATCATTGACTACGATTATCCAGTTCCTTAGCCATTTCGCTCTAACAGGAAGACCGGTGAAAACAATCTTGAGCGCAAAGAGAACCTCACATCATTGTTCGTTTCAGAGGAAAGATCAATGAAGAACGGAGGACTTACCACTATTAGTTTTCCAGCATTCTCTGGCCTCTTTGCGATTTCAATTGCTGCCGCCACCGCAGCACTGGAGGAAATTCCCACCTGCATTTTACAATTTTAACATCAGAACAAAGGACAAGACACAGCTACTTCTATTACTCTGACATGCAATTGCAGGGATTGCTACTACTTCTATAACTGTCAAATGTAATTGAGAGATTTGCTGTGGCCCTGTGGGCCATAAACATGAGAGGGATGATCAGGAATGATAGGTGACGGGAACTTACAAGCAAACCTTCTTTCACTGCAAGAAGCTTTGCAGTTTCAATTGCTTCATCGCTTGATATCTGCAGGAAAGAATACATATTTGTTCTCAGGAATTGCCAATGAAACTGATGAAAGGGATCGAAGCTGATGCAAAAGGTCAAAGTAGAGCTTGGCAGTGACCGCAAATAATCACAACTGGTTAGAAAGCATGGAACTTTGCCGCATGCCCAGTTATCACCAGAGATAAGGTTACTTTGTTCAACCAACATAATTGTCTATGTATGACCTTCAGATGGTGAAGTGGAAAATTGGACAGCTTACACTGCGAGACTGCAGCCTACTATCCGTGTTTTGAATATCAATATGATTATTGTCTATCACATTTCCCAAGTACCCAGTACAAAATAAGGATTACAAAATACATCAACATCTACATAAAATGGCAAGCTAGCAAAAACACATTTTGTGGAGATCAGCACAGGTGGCATTTGTTTGCAATTGCTTGATTTAGGAAATTCTTCTAAACCTCAGGAACTTCTTAAGTCAAATCGTTTTCATATGTAACCAGTGACCAGTAGCAGATGAGAAATCAAACATACTGGTTCCACCAGAGGTCAGAATGACTAAAGCTCTCGGAGACACGTGAAAGAGCCTGTCACATCACTTCAAAAGCCTGTTGTCGCCATAAAAGGTTTACTTTTCATCGAAATTATTAAACGAAGGGAAGAATTCTTACTTGAATAACGTCATCAAAAGTTCAACCTCCAATACGCCTGGAAAGAAACCAGCACTTATCCCTCGGATCTGGTGAGGACCTACCAGAAGCAGTCACCAGCAACCTATGAGACAACGTAAATCAACTAAACCAGAAAAGATTAAATCTGCAACTGCAATATCCAAGAGAGATTACTGGTTGTTTTTCAAACAACTATCGAAAAGAGAGGTGCAAATATTTACCCATTCCAAAACCGTATAATAAGGCCATAGATGTGGCAAACATGGATGTACACGAGACCTTTACAAATTTCAAAGTTCATAGAAACCGCCTTGAAGTCCACATGCCCCAGAAGTTATAAGGCCTTGAATCAAGAAGCTCCATCAACATATCACAATAGTGCCGCAAATTGAAATGTGGAAATGGAACACCACTTCAAATGCAGAACTTCTGTTAGAAAAATTGGCAATGTGCTATACAGTAAATCTTGGGAGTCATAACCTTTATATTTAGCCCTGTCATTATTCGAAAGAATTGCAGTTCTTTTCTTTTTTGATCAACCTATTTATATTGACAATTTATCATCTCATGTTTCAGCTTTCTGCATAGACTACTTCTCTCTCTTTTCATACATTGATGCGAAATTATGAGCCTTGAACTATAAGGACTAAAAATGAGACCCCATCTTATCAATCTTTCACAAGTCATTAACCAATCTTAATGAAACAAAATTGGATGATAAACTAGATTGTGCATGGAGATTTAATAATCGCAAATGGTATAACAAGTTGAAGGAACTAACCAAGCTTGCCTCCAGATACTACAGGGCTTTCAATGGGTTCAACACCATAGAGCTGACAAATAGAAGAGAATCAGTAAAGAACTTATACTAAAGGGAAGAAAAAGAATAACATGAAACTGATGCAGCGCTCTCAACTCAAAAAGAATGTTCAGACACAAGGTTTTTTATTCAAGGCATCCATAGATGATAATTACCCAAAATTGACTATATTTTGTCCGAGTTCAACTCATGACAAACAATATCATAAAAACAATTTACCTTAATGTCAGGGTTTTGCTCTTTCAAGACTTTCCAGCACCAGTTATGGTACCCCCAGTTCAGATCCCGGAAAAAAAAAAGGCATCCTTTTTGGCTCCCGAGCCTTTCCATATTGCAGGTCCGGTTGTTTCATAATGTATCTAAACAGAACAATGATAGCCAAGCTCAAGTTCATGTCGTCACCTGCGCATACAACCGACAAGACATGACAGTTGACCACACATGTACCTTTTGGGTTAGCAGGATTCTCGAACTGCTGAAGAATGTGAGAGTTTGGTGTCTTTGCCATTATCTCATCCGCCTTTTGAATGGCCCCCTTACAGCCCTTGGCAGGATCGGTAAGGACCAACTCAAGCTCCAAAAGCACGGAGGATGATCCTTCTTTCCAAACTCATAGATGCTGGCATTCTAATGATTAGCCTGTAGCCCTTTGTTGCTGCCATGAATGCCAACGCAATGCCAGTATTGCCACTTGTAGGCTCAATCAGTACACTCTTCAGCAATTTGGAATTAAAAAGTCAAAATGAAAAATCCATCGGCAGAAGAGCTTCATTTCTATCTAAATTCATCTGCAACTGTGCATAGTACCAATACATTGAATATCACTACACAAGGCTAAGAGTCATAAACACGAACAAATAAACCAAGTGTTTGCTTCCTACCATTAAGACTGAATAAATTCGTTGTGAGAAAACAGACCAGTGTAGTTCGTAAAATATTGCACGATGTTAAAAAACAACACCGTTACAGAGTTCTGGTATCCGCCATATAAAAACAAGAGATTGGGAGCATTTTGCAATCCACTAACCTGACCAGGTTTGATAAGCCCCTTGGCCTCAACATCCACGAAAAAGATGCAGAAGTCAAGACTCAAATAAAAAATGACTTTGCTCTACAAACTCATGAAGAATCTCTCCATTTCAGAGCAATCAATAAGCTCTAAAAACGCAATCCTAAACTAAAGAAAACATTTTGATCCAAAATTCGCGATAGCAGAAGCTATGCCTGTCCTTGACACTAGAGCATGGCTCCATCAGTTCAAGCTTTGCCGCCACACAAGCAACGCAGCCGTCTACTACATTGTTGAGGTACACCAACGGAGTTTTACCTGTCACCCCAGAGAATCATAAGCAAAAAATATGGATCCAACACGCGCGAAATCACAAAAATAGCACCAAGGCTATATAATCAATTGGGCATACGCACCTCGGTGACGTCTTTAGCAATTCCAGACTTCTCAGCGGCCATGTTTCCACATCATCGCAAGCAAACGGCAAACTCAAGCCTTGAGGAACAAAGACCTGGCATATTAACTAACTTAGTTTCTTTTATATATCTTGTCGTAATTATAAGAAATCTCTTGTTAATTATTTAAATGTAATATTGATACATAAAAATGTGAATCCTTCTTATTTTCACAGTCGATCGATTTATATGAGAAAATGTCATATCCCTAGTATTTTGAAGGTTGTATTTTGAATTTGTAACGTCAAAACTCTTGAAGCAATGAAGAATGAGCAAAAGAGTTCTCAAAACTAGGGGTGAGCATGGTTTTAAGGTTGGAGCTGGAATCGAAGAACCTATCAAGTTTTAAGTTCCAAAATATGCAGGATAAGTTCTGGATTCCCAAAATTGGTAAAACCATTTTGATGAGCATATTTCAAGTTTTAGGTAAGTAGAATATGAAACCTGGAACCTCAAACTTGAAATCTAGAACCTAGAATAAATTTTGTTTTCTGCTTGGTCTATGTCTTTGTGTGCTTTTATGGTATTTCATGATGTCCAATGACAAGTACAAAATCTGGAACTATTAGTCTAAGTTTCCATTTTATGATTGAGATTTTTACTTTGCTAATAATTTATTTCGTATGTTTAAATATAAGTTATGATTAATTGATGTTAACAATAAGTAGTGGTCATTAAAAACGATGATTCATTGCAATCATTGAATTAATAATCTAGGTGTAACCTAAGTAGAACCCGAAATCGATTTTAAAATCTGTGACAAGTTAGGTTCCAAGTTTCAAGATATATAGGATAAGTTTCAAGTTCCAAAAAATAATAAATTGTTCTAGCGGGTTCCAAGTAGAACCTGGAATCGATTCCAAATCTGGCGAGATCAAACTTGCCCAGCCACCAGCGAGGCTCCTGACAAGCCTCGCCGTGGCGTGGCATCTTCGGAGGCCAGTGACCCTTCGGCAAGGTCATCGGCCTTCGTCTAGCCGGTAGTCGGCGCCGGCCATGACCAAGGCCGGCGACCGGCCAAGAGGAAGAAGAAGAAGAAAAGAAAGAGAAGAAAAAAAGAGAAGAAAAAGAAGAGAGATAAAAATTGTTTCCAAAAATTGTTCCCGTGAATAATAAATTATTTTTTTCTACTTTTTGTTATGTTCCAAATCTATTCTTGGGAATAAAAAAAAATAGATATTTTGTTCCCAGGAACAAAATTTTTACCAAACATGTTTCTATTCTTTTTTTGTTCTCTGGAACAAAAGAATATAAATTTTTGTTTTGGGAACAGAAATTGTTTTTAACAAACAGGCCCTAATTCTCATTCCATATTAACAAACAATATTAAAATTGTGGTCTTGAATCATTTATCAAATGCTGCTGGCCAAAAAGAAAATTATTTTTCTAACGGTGGCCAGAAGAATTATTTATAAAGCAATTATCAAAATAATTAACCCATCGTTTCAATTACTTGCAGGGGAAAGCCATTTCTTGTGGTCCAGCACGCGCAGTTACCATTATTGGGGTACGGTTTGTTAATATAATTATATCCATGTTTGGAAAAGCGAAATGCTGAATTTCAAGTCTTTGGTAACTTTGGCCATTCAAAGCCAAATACTTTTAAAGATAATGCACGAGTATGATGAGTTAAATTCAGATTTTGAGGAAGAAAGAGAATTTCGATGTTCAGTTGCTGCTGTAATATAAAAGCTAATAACTTATGGTCTTGGTAATGAGGAATGAATACGTGATGTGAGTACTATAGTGGAAAATATACGGAAAAAAAGAGAGAGAGAGAGAGAGAGAGAGGGAAAAAGATGTCTTCGAATTTAGAGTAGAATTGAGAATGTTAGTTCTTAAACTAAAAACATAAGTTTTTGGTAGTCAAAGATATTGCTTTCAGAATAATGGTGAACTAGCATTTTTCCCTTGCCAAAAAAAAAAAAAAAGAAAGACGAAGGTGATGTGAGTACTACAGTGGAAAATAAACAGAAAATAAGACTCTATTCATTTTACGGAAAATGACTTCCAAAAAAATATTTTCCGGATTTTCTAGTGTTTATTTCACGAAAAATAAACTAATCAAGGAAAATGTTTTCTATCATTGGAAAAACAACTTTTAAAGATGAGGAAAATGTCTTTCACTTTTCAAAAGTGAAAAACATTTTCCATAACTTTTCCACCTTGTTTCTTTTCACCAACACATTTTCGTTTTATTTTTATGCTTTCATTTTCTTTTTTTTTTTTTTTTAAATAGAATTTTAAATTTTTTTCCTTTTCTTTTTTTCTTTTCTTCCTTTCCATTTCATCTTCTTCCTTGGTCTTGGCTAGTTGCTGACCACGACGGGGCCGATAACTGACCGCGAGGCAGCTCGAGCCTCGCCAGATGTGGCAAGCTGGGCGGGGCTCGGGCCTCGCTCGAGCTCGCCGAATCTGGTGGTGGAGCTCGGGCTCTCGATCCAAGCGATCCCGAGCTTCGCCGCTAGACCCGACAAGCTCGCGGCTCACCAAAGCTCGGCAATCCTCTAGGGAGCTTGGGCGAGATTGGCCAAGCCTCAAGTTTGTCGGCTCTAGCGACCGCGTCTTGGTTTGCTGTTGGGCAGCCGACCATCGTCAAGCCTGCGACAACGAAGGAAGGAGGAAGGAGGAGGAAGAAGGAGGAGGAAGGAAGAAAAAGAAAAAGAAATAAAAATTTCGATTTTTTAAAATACAAGTAATTAAAAATTCATTTAAAAAATAAAAAAATAAAACTATTTTTTTGGTCAATTAAAAATATTAAAATTCAATTCTTTGATAATTTTTCCCAAAGAATTAAATTAGCTAATGAACGGTGAAAAATATTTTCCACTCAAAGTTCGGGTTTTAGCCGTACACGGGAAAATATAGTAATTTTTCAAGAAAATAACTTTCTAGAAAATATTTTCCAAAAACGTGATATTTTCTGCGAAACGAACGAACCCTAAAAAAAAAAGATGTCTCAAAATCTAAATTAGAATTAAGAATATTAGTTCTTGTTTTTTTTTTTTTTTTTTGGTAGTGGGGGGGAGAGAAGAATGATAGTTCACTATTATTCTGAATGCAATCCCTTCCCGTATCAGGAACTAATATCTTTTTAACGTATAATTAGATCGGGTAATTAGTCAAATTACGAAATTATGAACAGAAGCTCGTTGCTTTTTCTTTCTTTATAATTAATTGAGGTCATAGGATTCTATCCATTTATTCATTCGACTCAACTCTGAATTCATTTCATTTTTTTCTCACTAAGAATTCAAACAAGGTTTTGAATTGATCTAGTAAGAATGAAATATTTTTAGAATTCTCTATTGATATGACATGCTGTTTTTTCCAGTCATTCCTTTCAGGATTAGTCGTGGTCTTACAAACTCTACCGAAGGTATGAACGAATCCATTACTTCGTCTACTAGAAACTTATATTTTTAGTTTAAGCATATACATTATCTAGAATAGAGAAAATGACCTAGTTTATAATATCAAATCAAGTGAATAAAATTATTATTCCTCAAAGCTTTTTTTGGTGAATAAAACTATTATTTCCCTTTTCATAAAAAAAAAAAGTTCTTTTTGTTGCTCTCTTTGCTTCTTTGTACTCAATTCCTTTGAGTGTACTAGTACATAATCTTTATGATTAATAATAAGGCTCCTTTCTAGTATTACCAGCTAAAGTGCATGTATGCATGCAAAAACAGATGTTTTACAATTCCCTTATTACAGAAATAATTATAATTATTAATGACACTGGAAAGAGATTACTCGTTCAATATGAAGATATCATATACATGTAGAAAGACAAAATTATTTCAGGATTTGAACTTTTCTTGTAAAATTACTCATAACTTATAAGATAAAAAGATTCAAACTTTAATTTTATAAATGTGATAGATAAAGTAGAATTATTAATTATGCATTTGTCCATTGATAGGACTATTTACAAAAATAAAGATTGAATATAAATTGGGGAAGAAAATAATTGGGATTCATAAAAGTATAGATACTAATCTTTAGAGTGTGAAAGAGTTTTAGATATTCACAACTATTTTAAAAGTATAATTTGTTAGATGTAAGTGTGATTTAATATTTGAATGTTTTAATATAAAGCGTTAGGCCTACTTGTAAGTACCATGTTGAAAACAAAAAACGAATTTAAAAAGGAAAAATACTATGTTTACTAAGATCAATTTACACAAAGGGCGTTGCAAGTACGATGTTTCGTTATTTTCGATTACTCATGCCAGAAATTACGTTATCTAGACATGTCGAGTCGTAAAGATGGCATTTTTCTTTTTATTATTCAATGGGACAACCTAATCTGCAAAAGCAACTCTTTCTGAAAAAAATTCAAAAAAAGGAAAAAATCCCGTTGTTGGGCTGTCTGTGTACTAATAGATCAGCTAGACCCACGAGTTTTAAGTTAAGCCCATTGTTTTGTAGTGTGTCTATTTGTAAGAGTGCTTCTTGCTAGTCTAATGGAAACTCGAAGCGGTTAATAAATCGAGCAAATAAAAGTTGATAAGTTAGTATAAATTGATAAATTGCATATTATAAAGAAATTTATGATTTCATATAAGTGTCGGTGAGTTACCCACAATTACCTAAAAAAAAAAATCATCAAACATTTTTTTTACTAGCAGTTTTTTTAACACTTGCCAACTAGACTAGCAATTCATGTTATTGTTGCATAACTGTGCCATGTCAGTTTTTAGGTCTAACCTGAACACAATACTTTTATTAGATGGGTTACACAACATGAGACGTTGAACATTTTACAATGTAAATCCTCATGTAAATGTGTAAACAAAATTTTAATCATCTATCAACGTGTTTAAATGCATTTAAATGAGTTGCTTTGACACGGATAACATGTTGATCTGTCTAATTAAACGTCTCTTCGCATATAATAAATGGTTTAAAGGGTCAACCCACGAACGACACATCTATTACATGAAACCCGTTCTTTATAAGGGAGTGAACGCAGTTCTTATAAGAGTCATGGCACGTTCGGCCTCTGGAATTGATTCGTTATTTTAAGCGGTATGATTGATTATTTTGGCTACCTATCCCATTCATACTAACGACACATCAAACATACATTTTTGTAAAAATAAATAAGTAAGTAACAAATAAGTAACAAATAAGAAAATAATTAAAACACCAATCCCATCAGATCGGCCCAACACTCTCCAGCGCATTCATAAAACCAGACCACTTCAGCTTCATTGGGCTCGGCCCGTCAAGCTCACCAGATCACAAGCACAGCCCAGACCTTTAGATTGCCCCAACCAAGCCCATGATGCAGGACCTCAGCCATCAGCCCCGTCCACTTAGCTGGGTAATTGAGCCCACCAGAGAAAGCCCTCTCTCTCTCTCTCTCTCTCTCTCTCTCTCTATGAGGACAATCAAAGACAAACGCCATAGACAAACGTCGCCCTCGCGCATATGGGGAAGCAGAGCACGGACGCTCAGGAACCACACCACCACCACCACCACCACCACCATTATCACCAGCAGCAGAAGCTTCTCCACCTTGATTTCCACTCAATCGTACCACCTCCAACGCTGCCGTTCATTCTCCATCGCCGACCCCCACCCGCGGATGTAACACACATATACGCAGAAAACAGAGCATACTAAGAGATACAGAGAGCTGAGCAAAATCCTCTCCGTTCAGAGACTTAATTCACTTTCGTTCCTCTCTTCCACCTCCAGTCCATTCATAACAGTCATCTCCGTCGCCGTTTATTACTCTCACGGCCACGCTGGAGCTCCTCTGTTTGCTCGCCCGCTTCCGAGTCGATGTGCCAGTAGTACCCTGAACTCGATTGTTCTACCATCTCCAACTGTGATGATCGACACCGTTTCCAAGACCATCTAGTACCAACCTAACAGCCGATCGTGACCAGAACTCCTCCTCATCAAGGTATTCTTCTTCTATGCTCTGTTTTTATTTCAGCCGAGCATGTTTCAATGCATGTTGTCTATCGACCGGCCTCAGATTCATTGATTCACCTTTGTCAAGGCTTATCTAGGCCTCTCTGACCTTGTCGTTCACCGATCGTTAGATGTTTTTTATCTGGTCTACGAGCTTAGCACAATTTTTTCATGCCCCGAAAGTTTATTTGGCCTGTGGCTCTATTTCTTTAGTATTTTGTTTGCGCGAGATGGGCGGTGATCTTAAGCGCTGCGCATGATAAAATTTCGAAAGAAATTGATTTACTTTAAATCAATTTCTTAATTTCTATTCTCCTGTGCAAGCTTTCGAAAGAAAGTTAAAACCCGTTTGATAACGACTAAAAATTTCTATTTGAAATAAACTGTTTGATATGAAAGAAAATTTTATTTCTATGAATCATGTTGTCATTCCCATCCTTTTACCTAACTCTTCTTGGTGCTTATGATGGTAATTTAATTTGATAAAAGTTGATAAATCACTTTAATTTATATTGGTAATTCGATAGAGTAGTTAGGAACTTCAAAACATTAGCAATTTATGTAAATAAAAGCTAGTAATTAGTATAAAAAATGCTAATATGCAAACTATAAAAGATTTGGTATTTTCAAATGCTAATATGCAAATAGTGAATGTATTTATTCTCCTCATTCAAGATTCGGGTTTAAGTCACTACACTTTTTTGCATTCTTTTGAGACCACAAAGTGATTTTATGTTAGGTACTAGTTGACATGGAGGGAGGCGCAATTTGCGAGCGATTCGAAATTAATAAAATGAAAGTTGTGCTAGAAATAGAAATTGATTAGATAACAACATAGGAAATCCTCAAATACAAAATAATAGTCGAAATAATACTAATATATTACAAAAGTTGAAAATACAATTTCATGGAATTTTTGGCATATTATTCCCTTGCCATTTTATTGGCAATGGTTTTCCTAAGCATATTTATTTGGTTTCCTCCTCGTTTGAATGTTTGCAAGCTCATCCCGCGTAGGTTCAGCCACGTACATCGGATCTCCATATAGGAAAAAGTTCTTATTCATCTTGTCTTGATCGCAGATGTAATTATGGATGACACAACATACAATTACGATATGTGCTTGCTTTCGAAGTGCAAATGAGGGCATGTGCCTCAAAATGAAAAAACGATTCTTCAATGCCCCAAATGATCTTTCAATGACATTCCTTAAAGAAGAATGCTTATAGCAATAATATCATCATAATTGCAACTTAAAAATATAAATAAACAAAGTCTCAAATACATAAGTCATGAAATGAAATACATAAGTCATGCATGTTTCTTAAACAAAGTCTCAAAAAAAAAATTTCTATTTCTATTTGAAAACAGAGAATTACAATTTTTAGCTTCGATTTCTCCCCCAAAACAATTTATGAAACAGAAATTTGTTTCAAAAATAGAGAAATCAATTTGCATTAAACGGATTTTCCAAATGTGTTCCAAGGGAAGTAGAAAGAAACAGAAATCAAGAAACGTAAATTTTATTATGTGCAGCCTAAAATATTATCACCGCATTTGTCATATTTCCTAGGGTATTTTGTATATCTTAGATATATGTTGAAATTGGCATGAGATTCTTAAGATATCTTTAGAGCTATGTAGTGTACTAAAAGTCAACAATGATTACTCGATTCCTTCAATAAGTACGGACTAAGATGAGTAAACCATGAAATTCCTATATGGTGATTATAAGAAAAAAACAATGATTATTCATTGTAGAAGATTATATCTGCTAATCAATGTCTCTACATTATTTAATAATTCCAAAATCATTTTCTCATCTACTGGTATTAGAATGGGCACCAAATGTTGCGTATAAATAACCAAAACATGAGTTATCATCACATAATATATTTAAACACCTTCGATGATAAAATCATTACATTGGCATTACATCACTGACTTTTTCACCATCAATGACATCAAAACCTAGTATTTGCTAAAAATAGGATATGCAATCAAGCCACATCCAACAAGTTGGAAGAGTCATCAGCCAGTTAGCGAATGAGGGTCTTCGTGATTTGGTGGTTTTATTGTATGCTAGAAGCGACTTTGCTTAACCTGCGGGCAATATAGCGGGGGGAAAATATCACTTTAAGAAAAGTCATCACACACCTCAAATCGAGTTTCTACGGGGGCAGAGCGGTTCTGGATCGAGTGGAGGATAATCGGGTGGATAGGGTGAAGCAGGTTTATAGCATATAGCGGGTGCATACTTGGAAGTTCCTCCGGGCCCACTCTCTTCTTGAAAATGATATAGCAGCTCTAATGATGAAGTCGGCAAAGAACTGTACAAGAGGACACTTGTACCCAAGCGGAACGAACAAGGCAATGTAAAGAATCAATATAATGAAGAGGGCAGTGATTCCGATAACCAATGCGACGACCGCGAGCCAAGTGCGTTTGCTTATGGTCACATAGACCCCTGCCATGAAAGCCACGGACATTGTGGCAAGAGCTATGAGTAGCGGTAGCCTTGTCATTCCAAGAGCACGAAACATCGCATGTGAATCATCAATCTGTGTCCAAAGAAGGATCACAACTGCAATTATGGAGTTGTACATGGCAATGGAGTTGCAGATCACGAAGACATCGTACATGGGCTTGTTCAATAGTGTAGCAATTCCAACATCTGGTTCAGAGCTATTATATCCTCCAGGAATAGAAAAGCCAGCGGCAAATGCCATAGTAGCAATGAGCGTTGCCACGACCATGCGGACTTCGGCACGCGTCTTTAGTGTTTCTGGTTCTGGAGGCTCTCTCTGTGCGTGTAAGCTCGTCTGTAAAATTGCTTTGTCTTTACTCTTGAGTGCCTTGGCGGATACTAAGATTGTCCGTGTTAAGCTCTAGATACAAGTAATAGGGGAAAAAAAAGGACCGTCATTATCTATGAAGATGGACTCACAATCATAGATTTATGATTCAAAAACACAACCTTCTCAAGCGATAGACAGACTTGCAAATGCAATCTTTCTGAGCTTATAGTAGAAACTTAATTCCACTTGGTGACTTTGGGGGAGTTCAAAAAGGAAGTAACCAAAATAACAATGAAAAACAAAAATCGATAACGTGTTAATGTTATTTTTGTCGATATCATTACCTGGTGAAGTGGACCTTCGATTCTTTCAAATTGCTCATCTACAATGTCAAGAGCCGAGGAGTTTCTGTGGTTTACAAGCCCAAGATTGACTCTAGTGTCTCGAGTGAGAGAGAGTAGAACCCCGGGTTGCCACTTCTTTGTGGCTACATGGAGCGGCGTATTTCCTTTCTTGTCTTTCATATTTATAAGCTTCTCAAGCTTGGGATCACCAAGTATGTACTTCACTACGGAAACCCTTCCGTACTTTGCCGCAACATGAAGTATATTTTGCTCTTTATAAATAGTAAGCAACTCTTTTGGTTCTAACCAATCTTGCCCAGGTTGACACAGCACCTTAATTGTTTCAAGATGACCCATCTGACATGCGACGTGAATCGGAAAAAAGCCCTCTATATTGTGCTTGAAGGCGCTCGAAGCGAATTCTTTGATCAGGAATTTGACTCCATCAATATAATTCTCACGTGCTGCTAGATGGAGGGGCGTATCTTCTCTAGCATTTTTTAAATCAAATAGCCCTTTCTTCATCTTTGACATCTCTATCAGCATATCTAAATCATTAGAAAGCAGGAAATGAAGTCATGCTTATGACCAAGGGTTTGTTTATTTTGCCCTCTATTCATTATATATTTCTTTATATTACGTGGAATACATAACCGAATTCTATACTTTTGGGGGATAATTTTAGTATAGACGTTGGAGATTGCTTCAAAGCATAGAGACATTCATCTCCAAGTAGTAATTTACCATATGGGAGTAATTAAGGGCAACCATGACATGAGTCCCTATTTTTCAAAAGTCCTTGGACAATAATATAAGCAGTGTAGTATCTACAATGGCTTACACTATGACTATCGGCTGCTAAAGTATTGAAGTGATGACAATCTTCAGGGGCTAAGTCTTGCCAGGTTCCAAGTCCAAAATTTACGGGAAATCTTCTATAAGTGATGCAGGCTCTAGGAGAAGGTTGAACCAATTTAGGAGAAGAATAAAAAAATGTGAGATTGGCTGCTTTATGAATAAGATTTATAGGTTCAACGGTCTCATATGGATCCAAACTAGACACACATAAATGGTCTGGCTAATAAATTTACCCAAGTGCGAACCGCAAGTACGATCACTGACCTTTCCTTCGATGCATCACGGCTCCGTGAACTGGGGACATGCCTTCAATCCAGGACGAAAGGTCTTCATTTTCATCCACCGCTTCTAGCAAACGCGAGAGAATCTCCAAGTTCCCCGTCTCAACCGCCAAGTACAGTGGGCACTTTCGCTCTTCGTTCTCCTTATTCACCGATTTTGAACCTCGATTTAGGAGCAGTTCGGTAAACTCGTAGTCACCGTTCTTTACAGCCTCATGCAAAGGCCAGTCTCTTGCCGTGTTCGGTTGGTCCACATCACTGCAGAAGTTGAGGAGGAGCTTGGCCGTGCCAATCCTACTTGCTCTTGCCGCGAAGTGGAGGACTGTATCCCCTCTGTTGTTTTTCTGGGTGGCGAGCTGCGGGTCACGGATGGTCTCGAGGAGGGCTCGGAGGATGTCGGCATTCTCGATACCTGCTGCGACGTGGAGCAACGAGCTCCCACAAGGCCCCTTTGTGCTGATAATGTCGGACAAAGAGGCCGTTTCTGTAGCCGAATACTCTTCGAGGGCTCTGATGAACTCATCCAAGTCGCCTCCTTTTGTGGCGGTGTATACAGGTGCAAGACATATGAATTCTATTTGACGTTCTCGTCCTTCTACCAACTCTAGGTCTTTCAATCTGCCTATTTTCTGCTCCCATTCAATATCAGGAATATTTATCCTCATATGTAGACTCTGAACATTGAATATGGTCTCCTCCAAAGTCAAGACTTTTGCGGGGCCTCTTCTCCAATATTCATTGCACAACCACAAGTTGGAGAGTTTTTCTTCTCTAGCTGTCAGTGCACAGCACGAGTGATTCTTCGAAGAAAACATCCACCCCACACATAGGAAGATTTCAAAATTGAAATATCATGTATAGAGATTCAAAATGAAATATCTTATTGCATTTTCTTCGTTGGTATTACCTGCTGCAATATATAACGACATACACATACTCTTCTTATTCAACTCTTAAAAGCTGGTATATTCCAATTTCGAAATTAAGAAAAAGAAGTTGAATACATTAGATCGATTTAAATTCACAAAGTCCTTTTGAAATTTAGATTCTCAATTATTCTGTTTTATTTGGAAAATAAATCACAAAAGTCCAAAGAAAAACAATGAAGATTTAATGACAATAATTAGATTAGATGTTTAATCATGGAACACTAGTTGTTTACTAATTAACATGAATAAATTGTTCATGCAAGATATTACCTTTGTGTCTTCACTTTGACAATAAAATAAAACAAAAAATTAGCATAACCTTCGATGTAAAAAGAGCATGTAGACCAAGGATTCTCGGTCATAGCCTCTGCTAATTTAGGGCATGACATGGGGATGTAACTTGAAAGCAAAGATAAAGGATGGACCTTAATATCCGATCAACAGAAGGTATCTTTTATTTCTTATCTTTTTTGCCTCTGTTATGTATTTATTCTTGTGTCTTGTTCTTGTAAATGCTTTTTACATATTCAGATACACTTTTGAATTGCATAGATGTTTTGCAGGAATTAGTTCTAGCTATTTAAGAACTCTTACCGTTGGTAGAACATAGAATGAGCGCTAGACATATTTATGATGTATATCCATGCTCGAGGACATAAGAATGCATGGGATAAAAAGAAATCGAGAAAAGATGTCAGTTGCTGCGAGATAGATGGAATGGGGAGTATTGCCCACAATATACCTTTTGAAATTAGAGGAAAACAAGGTTTCATAGCAATTATTGCCATGTGAAGTGAAGCACAAAACAGAAAGCGTGTGGTTAGCATGTAAAAGCAAACTTGATCTTGTAGATCATGGGACATACCTGGTATACGATGTCGTCATGCGATATGCGCCACAAATTACAAGTGAGAGGAGCCTGACAAACAATTTATGTAACTGGTGCAAGAAGGAGAAGTACATACAAACATATTTGTTCACCTTAGAGCCTATGTTGGTAAGGTTTATGTGCATTGTAATCTATATATATAGAAGTGCATCGAAAGTCCTAAATCATGTTGCGAAAGTGTAATTAAGTCCTAAAATTTACGATTAAGTCCTAAAGAAATTTATCCAATGAAAAGTCGGTACTTTTGGCACAAAACAATAGATTTCTGTCCTTTAATTTTTTAATTCTTCATGCAGGTAGGTAGCTACTTATTTCTCGACTAGGTAGACGTAAGCATTGACGAATTCGCAAAGGAAACGTCTACCGCTTCGAGTCTCCCGATAAGTTAAAAGAAGATGTCCCTAGCTGCGACAAAGCCATTGCCGACTTTCTTTATTTCACACGTAAAATTTAATCAAAAGAGCACGCACTTCCGAAGGGTAGGACAAACGACGAAAGAAGGTTCATCCATTATTGAATAGTCTAATAATGCGGATGTTTATTTAGTTAGACGATGACCGAGAGCACTCGGGACATGCTTGGGGTCGTTGCCTTCTTTGTGCGTTGAAGTTTTTCAAAATCTTAAGGAATTTTTATGCTATTAGGAGACTCGTTCTCGTTATAAACCCATCCCATATGTGATGACATGTTCTTCGTATTGGCTAATTTTTTGTTTTTTCTTGTGACCAAGGATTTGCCAAAGCCTGCCTTTATCAGCTTATGCTGATTTGGGGTCTCACGGGCCTCCGCGGTGGAGATCCAACAGCGACTATACCTTAGGAGAAACTGACCCAGCAACCCACCGCCGGGGCCCCCACTTTAATTGCTAATAACGCAGAGTTTTGAACCCTTGACCTCTTTCGTTAGAGGAGAAATCTCAACCAACTGCGCTGCCTACGGATGGGTATCTAAAGTTAATGTATATGTGTGGTAAAAAAGATTATCAGCCTAATCAAGATTATGATTGATTTATTAATTATCAGTAGAGAATGCTTATTATGCATTGTAAAGAAGATACTAGAAAAGCATGAAGAAGTATCGACGAAGATACTCCTTAAGAAGGCCCGCAAATAATATGATGCATTTCCTTTTTCATCTGATTTTTCCCTTCCTCCTTTTGAAGCATGAACGGTTTGGGACTTTTGATTCCTGAAAATGCAACATGGTGGCTGATCTCGTTCTGTAAACTTTTGTCATTTTAATGTTTGGTCTCTACACTCGAGTGCGGAAGTATCGTGTGTATTAGCTTCATCAGAAGTCTCCAATAAGAGTAGAAAACACTATGTATTCAAGAACTGATTTGCAATAGTTGCAACACAATGTTATGCATTAACTTTGAGGATGTTAAAGAAACAATCTCCCATATCAGATAAATAATGTGAGCCAATTAATATCTCTATTGGCTTTATAACTTACTAGTTTAAAATTTTGAGCGGACGTGAATTTTGAAGGCATAGCATGCCATAATAAGTGATAGTAAAAGGATGATGGACTTAATCATTCAATTAACGAGACTCATATCCGAGAAAAACTCCAAGTGGCCACAATGAGAATTACGTCATAGACAATCTCGTGGGCTGTAGCTTATGAAGACTTTTATGCACGAGTCTGTAGCTTATGAAGACTTTTATGCACTAATGATTGCATAATGGGAGGTGGCTCTGAAGTAGACAATTGAACTCCGTCCTTTTCCGCTTTTGTTTAAGGACGAAAGCCCCTTTCCCTTAAAATATTAGTCCACCCAACTCTGTCTGCTAAACAAGAAGAAACCTCGCCTTGGCAGAAAGGGACCGAAAAAGATTCCCATGTACCAACTAATCCCACTAAACCCAGCCGAATTATTTAATTCTAGAAAGAGCTGTCACAACCTAACCTCGGGTGTACAATCTAGGGTCTGGCTAATGAATTACTAAGCCTAAATTTAGCTCGAGCCCTCTCAAATCCATACCAATTTGCGACTTAAATTTAAGTTCTTAACATGCAAATGATTTTTTCAATTATAAGTCGTCACTAATCTATTTTTGGTGGGTCGATTGAAAATCCAAATAAAGTAGCGGGAGATTTACTTTACTCTTACGAACCAAAGATTGTGAGTTCGAGGATTTGATTACATTAAATTTCTCTAATGTTCTTTCGGTACCTTTCTTTTTTATTTCGAAAAAAATGTTTTGCAGGTAGCCTGAATTGATTTTACATTAGTTTCCTAATATGTGAGGTGATTATGCAGATATGCAAATCACCAATTTAACACCAAAATAATGCAATAAATAAATTACAAAACTTATCTCATATCCTGCAATGTTAGATCAGAATTCACATCAATAGTCCTAGATATAATTTCTAATTAACAAGCAATCACTCAATCTTTTTCAAGATTTTTTCTTATTTAAATGAAACTTAGTTTGTGTGGAATGCAATGCAATGACACACCAAAATGCCTAACTAAAATGACATGTAACATCAACCCATCATGTGAACTATATGTCACACATCGTTAATTATTTAACATGATCTAATGACAAGAAAATATTAAATGTAATTATCCTAATATGTCACACACTCAAATGATCCTAAACATGCAATGACTAGATGATGAATTGACCTAATTCTAGGTTACACACGCATGATATTTTTTATTTCTTCTTTTCCTTTTTTTATAGAATTTGAAATTAAAATTGCCTAATAATTGAACATGCAATTTAAATTAATGAAAAGAAAATCTAACATCCTCAATTAATGTTTTTGGTGTTTTTAAATTAAAAATTCAGAATAAATAAAATGCCTAATCTAAATATGCAAATTATCCTAAAACATGCAATATTCTAGTTCTTTAAAGGAAGCAAAATCAATCCAAGCAAAGGTATAAATAAAACAATAAGGTAGCAAGTCGGGCAAGACATGATCGATACACATTTAATAAATTAACGAATCGTATATCGCGAATAAGATCAGATTGGCCAATTTTTAATGAAATCGTAAATCATATCTCAGGCGAGAGATCGGATTGGCAATTTTTCCGTTCAATTACGAGTCAGGCATGAAATCGGACTATCAATCATGTGCACGTTATGAAATTAGGGAATAGTCCCTAATTTAAGTAAACCTTTTCGGGAAACTTTGGATAAGATGCATCATTTGAAGATTTGAATTTAATCGCAATATCAATGAATTAAGTAAGGAAATTATCAAATTAAATTTGGATAATATCTTTACCTATTTCGTAATATCATTCCGCAATTTGGACTTGTCGGATGATGGGACCAGCGATGGCTCGTGGTGGATGATTCACAGCGATATCCGACTGAGGAGGGACTACTTCGCAGTGGTTGCGGCAGCTTGCTAAATTGGACCGAAATCGTCGCAACGAACTACTCAACAAATCTGGGAAAATCAATGGAGCGGGCTGGACTTGCGCCAGGTGGTGTCTGCAATTACTGGAGATCGTGGCTGTGTGTGACAGTGCATTAAACGTATAATAACCACGTTAAGAAAGTAAAGCCATGAGAAAATCAGAAAACTCTTCTTCTCTTATTTTCAGGTGTTCACATGGGCATGATATGTGCCCCTTGTACGTGACTATAGAGAAATAAAATTGGAATTTTTATTGAGAATTGATAACTCCCTTGATAGCTTGATGATCTCCACGGTTTACGCCTGAAGTTGGTCTCAGTATGGCAGCAGCTTCATCGATAGGGAATCCGTCGTGGTGTCACGTGCGGACCGACGATGGGACTCTCATTACGGGCTGCTCGGCAAAGCCTGCTGGTCCAGTAATTCTAGGCCAGGGAAGGGACAACTCACTATGGGGACTTCTCGATGGAGGTGGTGACCACACGTGAGCACGTTCCGATGGTGAGGTGGATACTCAGACGTTCGCCGATATAGTCTCACAGCAAACGGTACGGTAAAAACTCCGTGGTGCTCATTCGAGATCCTGCAAAACTGAAAGAGCTTCGCTGTTGTGAAAGGCAAGAGCTCGGCCAAGAGGGGCCATCGCGGTGCAGGTACTGCGTGGATGTCTAGTAGCAACAGTGATGGCTAATGGATCTCGGGAGGCGGTGATAGAACGATCTCAGAATTGGGATCGGAAGAGCAGAAAGAATTCCGGTTTCTATTCTTTATTGGATCCCCCTGGCTCTCTCTTCTCTCAATTTTCCCTGTATTGAATCGTGTGGCCTCTCCCCCCAGGAAGAGAAGGTGATCCGCCTTCCTATCGTGGATGCATGAAAATATATTCGCTTTATTTTTTTCCTTTCGGAACTTATGCCTTTAACCAAGCAAATATACTTATTTTCCTTTTAAGCCCAAGTCACGTCCTTCCTTTTCCTTGAAATCTTTCTGCCACTTTTATTTCCTTTCCATCCTTTCATATTGACGAAATCAATAGGATATGTCAATATCATTCCCGAGTTTAATAATGCGATATCCTCTTTGATTAAGCATGAGCTTCAAATATCCCATATGAAGCACTACGTGATTCTCAATCATGGGCTTGTCTGAAGTCTCTTCATCACAGGCTTAGTCCAACTAGCTAAATTAATTCAAATCCATCCGCCAGTCTAATGCAAATGCAGTAATAATTAAAAAAAAATGCTCCTAAAACTATATGTTACTTTGTTCTAGTATTTTTGTTTAGGGGTTAAAAGTTAATCCCTATTTTTTAATGCGATAAACGACTAAATAGGTTGTCAAAATTTAGGTGTCAACAAGAGCAAACGCGTCAAAACCACCAACTAAACTATGTGCGATACCGACAATAGCATAGCAAAGAGTTCATCGATATACATTCTGCACATCATATCAAACATATAAACAGAAAATCACTACAAAAAAAAAAAGGAAAGGAAACGACTTGGACTTTTCGAATGACGTCCATTCTCCAGTTAATGGATTCACAATTTATCACTATTTTCTCTGAACCATTCTATAGAAAAACTTACCCACGTCACCCCAATTCTCCAATGTGGGACTTTTCTTACACAACTCGAACGTGCATTTCAATATTAAGTGGAAAATTGAACCTGAAGCGAGGGGACATGAGTTTTTTTTCTGACATCACGTGCTTATTTGTGAGTGACGACTGGTGAATATTGGCTGCTTCAAGCTTTGGAGAATCTATTATACATGCCACATCTGATTGTAATTAGTCCCTAACAATTGGATAGCCGCTTACGGATGTCAGGAGCTTCCAAGGATCATAAAAGTCGTCTACATACCTCATGTTATGTGTTCACATTACCAAGTGACTGAACGGAATCTCGAGAATTAACGACTTGCCTTCCATACACATATAAATGTTTTAGGAATGGAGAAGGGACACAGGGATTCGCAAAGATGATATGAACTAAATCATGCAGGTCAAATAATAATAAATCTAGTCATTGGACCCTTTCCTTCTTGCATACATGATAGACCTACAAATCACTATCATTTTTGCGAGATTTTAAAGTGAGGAAATGCTAGTCACATCTTGTGCTAGATATTAATGCTAGAATATTTAAATATTAAATTATACCTTCATTCAGCAACTTATATTTTTAGAACTGTTAGCAATGATCTTTCAAAATCTTTTGTCAATTTTAGAGTACATTTTAGATAAAGCCTTAATTTGACAAGAACATCTCGAGGGTAGGAGCACGAGCATTGCAATTGTAGTGAGTTATACTCTTAGGCCAGATCATCATTATTTGGGTAGGACAAAAGTGGATCGGTTTGATCCGACTAGGGTCCCAATTTTAAGATAAAAAGTCAAAAATTCGCTGAATATCAAATTTCAAACTCTAGCATACAATTATCATATATTCAACATATAAATCAATAAATTAAAATGTCTCTTGGTATGTCATAAATGATTAGAATGATTAAAAGAGTCAACTCACCACAACACATTTGTTTTTTTTTTTTTTGGTTATTCATGCTTGAATGGATTGATCCAATTAGGATTCCAACTAATTTAAGCCCAATCTAAAGATTATTAATTGCGTGTCGTGTTATGTCGTGTTGTGTCGTATCTTGTCAAAATTTATTGGTTCTATTATCATCACTTAAAGAAATTTATCCCATGAAAATTCGGAGTCTTGGCACAAAACAATAGATTTGTGTTTTTTTATTTTTTTAATTCTTCATCTGCAGGTAGGTAACTACTTATTTTCCGACTAGGTAGACGTAAGCAATGACAAATTCGCAAAGGAAACTTTACCGCTTCTTCGCACGATGCTTCGAGTCTCCCGATTAGTCAAATGAGATGTCCGTACCTGCGACAAAGCCATTGCCGATACTTTTTTCGTTTCACACGTAAAATTTAATCAGAAGAGCACGCTGCATAGAGGTGGCAAAATGGGTCATGGACCCATTTTTAGACCCATATTTTTCACTAATGGGTCGTATATGGGTCATGAATATGTAATTGCTCAGCTAAAATGGGTCAAAATGTTTTAAGTTCAATTATATATGGGTTGAAAATGGGTCACACGTTTGACCCATTTTTGACCCATTTTCAAAACTTAAAAACATAGAACTTCCTCAATGACAGCACTTCGTCAGTGACCCATTTTCGACCCACCTCCGCCGCTTGCCTATGCGGCTCGCCTCAACGAAGCTCGGGCAAGTTGTGAGCTTTTCGGCCTTGGTCGAGCTTGGGCTTGCCGGCCTTGGTTGAGCTCGGGCTCACCTGGATCTGGCAAGCCATGAGCTCGCCGGCTGCGATGAAGCTCGCTCACCTGGATCTGGCGAGCAGCAAGCTCGCAGGTTGCAACGGAGCTCAAGCTCGCCTGGATCAAGCAAGCCGCAAGCGCGAGCTTGCCTGGATCTGGCAAGTCGTGAGCTCGCCAGCTGTGACGGAACTCAGGCTCGCCTGGATCGAGCGAGCCGCGAGTGAGCCAGCCATGGGCGAGCTCGGGCTCGCCGGCCATGGGCAAGAATGGGCTTGCCTGGATTTGGTGAGCCGCAAGCTCACCGGCCGCGATGGAGCTCGGGCTCGCCTGGATCGAGCGAGTCGCGAGCTTGCCGACTATGGGCGAGCTCGGGCTTGCCAACCATGGGCGAGAACGGGCTCGCCTGGATTTGGCGAGTTGCGAGCTCGCCGGCCGCGACTAAGATCGGGCTCGCCTGGATCAAGTGAGCCGCGAGCTCACTGGCCATGGCTAAGCTCGGGGTCGCCTGGATTTGGCGATCCACAAGCTCGCCTGTCATGACGGAGCTCGGGCTTGCCTAGATTAACTGAGCCCCGAGCTCATCGACCGTGACGGAGCTCAGCAGCTTGGGCTCGCCCGGACGAGCAAAGCCTTGATCTCGCCAAACTGCGGCTTAGCTAGTCACCATTGACAAAGTAACAATGGAGAAGGAGGAAAAAGAAAGAAAAGAGAAAATAAGAAAATAAAATAATAATAATAATAATAATAATAATAATAATAATAATAATAATAATAATAATAATAATAATAATAATAATAATTTTAAAATAATAAAATGTTGATTCTTTTTAATGATATTTGGTAGATAGATATCCATACTGGAGAAGTACTTTTAGACAAAACTCGATGCTATTTAGATTGATAAATAGAAATTTGAAACATCATAATGTAATCTTTAGCTTGGTGAACTAAAATCAATGAATCAACCAAAATTAAAAACAATTACAATTAAGAAGCTATGCATTCTTGCATTCAAGAAGATTTGTTTAAAACAAATATTATTTTCATGTCAATTATTAGCTCATCAAACTTTTTCTTATTAAGAGTTCTTCAAAAGTATTTTAATTTAAAGGTTTTTCACATTTTTTTATTTTATTTACTTTTTAAATTTGCGCGAAGTTTTTATTTAAGTAACTAAATTGAGTTAAATATAAATGTGTTTCGATAACATGGTTCGGGTTGGGTTGCGTCGGATATGGGTCATATGATTTACACTACAAGAATATTGGTCAAAATGAGTTAAATGGGTCAAATATGGGTCGACCCATTTTCGACCGGATCCATACCCAACCCGACCCACCCATTTGCTACCTCTAAGCATGCACTTTTGAAGGTGTAGGACAAATGACAGAAGAATGTTCATCCATTATTTAATAATCTAATAATGCAGGTGTTTATTTAGTTAAACAATTGACTGAGAGCACTCGGGACATGCTTGGGGCCGTTGCCTTCTTTATGCATTGAAGTTTTTCAAAATCTTAAGGAAACTCCGATGCAATTAGGAAACTCCTGCTCGGTATAAACCCATCCCATATGTGATGACATGTTCTTCGTATCGGCTAAAAGTTAATGTGATGTGCGTGGTAAAAAAGATTGTCAGCCTAGTCAAGATCACGGTTGATTCATTAATTATCACTGGAGAATGCTTATTAGGCATCGAAAAGAAGATGCGAGAAAAGCATGAAAAAGTATCGGCCCACCGACGATACTAGTAAAGAAGGCCCGCAAACAATATGATGCATTTCCTCTTTCATCTGATTCTACCCTTGTTGGGCTAACCTAGCCCATAACCTGCAAATCTCATTTTTCCAATACGCTAGGTCCTTTTACATTTAAAGCAAAAAGAAAAGAAAAGAAGAAGAAGTAGAAACGCAGTACTTCTCTCCCTTACAAAAGAAAGAACAACTCTAAGAACCCGAAGTAAATTCATTATTTTAAAGAAGGACTTGAAGTGAATTTTGTGTCAAATAAAAACTCGAAGTGATCAAGTTAATCTCTATTAAGGACCGAGCTACTTTGTAAACATTTTCCATCGATTAAAATATGGGCAATTTTGTTAGAAATTTGTGATTGGAAAAAAATGAAAAATTCTAAATTAATTAAGTTTAGGTTATTCATTTAAATGTTTACATTTTCTTCTTTCCTCTCCCTCATTGTTCCTCAACCAAATCGATGCCCGGTTGTTGATACCTAAATTTTGGCGATCCGTTTAATCATTTATCGTATTAAAAAATTATGGGTTAATTTTATCCCTGAAAAAAATAGTTAATCACATAGCATATAGTTTTAGGTGCATTTATTTTTTATTTGCATTTACAATGGACCGGTGACGGATGGGTTCGAATTGATGGTTCAGAAACTCTAATTTGACGAGTCGGGCTAAGCCCACAAAGAAAGCAAATCGGCCCAAACTAGTATTCTCGGGGAGATTTTACGGATTTATCTTTGTGAGATTTCAATTCAAAAACAAATGTTGCGTTTGGAAAAATAAATATTACGTTTCAAAAAGAAATATTCGTGGATATGGATTTGGAAAATTTGAAAAAACCTAATCTGTGCCCTATAAATAGGTAAAAATGTGTAGGGTTTAGGGAGGTCACACATATTGATACATACGGCCACATTGAGGGGGAGCAATTCTGAATACACAGAGACACACACGTGAGATAAGAGAGAGATAGAGTGCTCCACCAAGCTTGGTCGAGATTCCCTTGCCATGTGAGTCCCGCGGCTTGGTCGAGATTCCCTTGCCATGTGAGTCCCGCCAGCCACATCGCCGCGCTCTCATGCTCGCAACGCTGCCCCACACTGCAAGACCACCACCGGGACGAGCTGCTGCACTAGCATCTTCAGCTGCGTCGTGATCCCCTCTGATGAAGCATCCGCGAGCCACGAGTCCCAGCAGTTCAATCCTACAATTTGCTCCACCTTGACGCTCATCCAAGCAACATGTGGCGGTGGGTACATTAAAAAATTTATAAAGATGTGTGCTGATCAAAGAAGCAGAGAACACATCCACACGTCTGAAGAAAGAATCCCACCGCACATGAATTGACTTCGCTCTCGATGATCCCGAGTGTGATTTGCAAGCCACGGTGACCATCCCCACTCCTGTCGTCCGACAAGTCCAAATTTGGAAACACATCCGAGTGACATCAAGAGCTAGCTAAGAATTTTGGTTAATTTGGTTCCCATATTTTCTGTTGCCATTCCTTGAAATATTCTAATGTTGGTTGAATTCCTTGATATAAAAAAAAAACGACAGCCACAATTGGGAGGAGACGTAAAAAAGAAAAAAATTTCTTGCTTCTTTTTCTCTTTGTAGGTCAACGGAAGATCAATACAAGGGAACTCGATACCCTGAGAGACGAAGCAGAGCGGTGATTTTTGGTTTGGTTTGTCAGTCCTTGCAGCGAAACCAGAATCTCCAGCAATTCCAGGCCGGTGAGCAATTTCCAGCAAGGGTCAAGCACTGGTCAGCGGGACCCAGATTTCTCACTAAATTTCATCCGAATCCAGCGAGCACGAGACAACCGGCAATGTCCTCGGCCGGTCTCCGAGCACCACTACCGTTCCTGCTCCTATAACCTGGCTTCATCAAGTCTGGCGTCACTTCTAGCAAAGCTCAGGTGTCCTGCACTCGAGCGCTAGCGTTATTCCGACTCGATTGCTCCGCCAAGATCCGTTTTGTCCATGCTGGTCAATAACGGCAACCCCGAGCCGTATCAATCGCCTTGCTGTGCTTGCTGAATTTCTTTTGCAGGTTTTTGAGCAGAACCAGGAGATATGGAGAACTGGGAACAAAGGACATACTCGTTCAACTGGAAAGGTTGAGTCCACGCGGTCAAACCATCTGCCCACCATAGCATTAAACACAGACTCAAGTCCTGCAAGTGATGATCTGCGGCCAAAGCATTCAGCAGCACGTTTCCACCAAACTTGCAAATCTGTCTTCACATCCAACAGATTGGGCGAAGCATCCGGGACCAAGTCCGGCTCAACCTGATACACACCTCGACGTCAACCGCTTTGATGATTCTCTGAACAACTCAACTGACACCCAATTCTTCAATGGGCACAAGAGAGCGTTCCCAATACAAAAGAGGCGGTGAAGTTTGTCCTGTTTTGCCCAAACTTTTTTAAAAGGTGAAGCTTGATAGCAAGGTGAAAAGAAGCTGAAGTTCTCAAACAGAATTCCAAATACTCGGTCTTGTGGAACACGTCCGATGATTACCGAGCAACCGTGCATGCTACTGATCGCCGGCCTTCCTCACCGTGATTTCCATGACCCATCATCCATCAGAATTTGGAGACGTGACCCGCGTGATATCGTGAATTAGGTAAGACTCTCGATCAATTTGATTTTCATATATCTCGTTGCCTGATTCGTAATATTGCAATCTTTCCTTTGAATGTTTGATCAATATTGCCATATCCAAAAGATCTCTTGATCTCTAATGAATTAGGAAGTTTTCCTAATTTCGCAACGTGTGTATGATTGATAGTTTGATTTCACGCTTGAAATACAACTCGCAATCGTATGAAAAAATTGCCAATCTGATCTCACACTCGAGATACAATTCATGATTTTATTTGAAATGGCCAATCCGATCTCATGTGCAAGATACGATTCGTCAATTTATTTCCAAAATGGACATGGATGATATATTGCCTGATTTGTTGCCGTGTTGTTCTTGATGTCTTATTTTGATTGCTCTCGTAAAAGAAAGGAAAAATCCAATAAATCTGAGTTAGATTAGGTTCGTTTTAGAGTATTCATCGTTTTAGGGTTATCTTGCATGTTTAGATTAGGAAATTTATTTATTTCAATTGTTTGAAAAAATGAAAAATCCAAAAAAATGCATTAGTTTAGGATGTTAGTTTTTCCTTTAATTTAAGTTGCATGTGGCAATTTTTTTAATTTCGAAATTAATAAAAAACAAAAACACAAAAAAAGTCATCATGCATATGTTATGTAGAATTATGGTTGCACGTCACTGCATATTAGGGTAAAATTGCATGTTTCATTTTAAGTTTAAATTGATTTTTAGATAGATTGCATCACAGGTTAAAGATTGCTAAGTTAAGATAATATTTTAATTTAAATTAGGGTTTAGCCTAGCCTAATCCTTAATATAAGTCGGATAGAATCTTAATCTAGTTAGGTAATTTTGGCATTTTTCTAATTTCGAAATTTCATGAAAAATACCAAAAATTATCTTAGAATAAGTCAATTTCATTTGGACAAACTACATTTTATTTATGTCATGTAGTTTAAGCCATATTACCGTGTCAAATTATTTCATATTAGATTAGTAGCATGCATTGCATATTGCATGATCTTCATTAAATAAGTGAAAACAAAAAAAAAATTGCGTGTTAATTAGAAATCATATCTAGGATTATTGATGTGAATTCTGATCTAACAATGCAAATGTTTTCGTTGCTATGAAGTAAGTCCTGCAATTTATTTACTGCTTTATCTGAGTGTTAAATTGGTGGTTTGCGCACTCGTATGATCACCTCACATGTTAGGGAAGTGAATTAAAATCAATTCAAGTTGCTTGCCAAAAAATTTTCAAAATAAAAGAAAAATGTACTGAAAGGGCATTAGAGAAATCTAACGTAATCAAATCCTCGTACCCAAAATCTCTGGTTCGTGGAAGTGAAATAATTCTCCCATTATTTTACTTAGGTGTCTAATCGACTTACTGAAAATAGATTAGTGGTGACTCCTAATTGAAAATCATTTGCATGTTAAGAACTTGAACTTAAGTCGCGAATTGGTATGGGCTTTGAAGAGCCCGAGTTAAGTCTAAGCTTAATAATCCATTAGCCAAACTCTAGGTGGTTCACCCCGAAAAATTTAGGTCGCGACACTAGTCATCGTCGTGACTTGATTCTCATTGCTCCTTGCCTTGCTTGACCGGCGGAGAATTTGGGTCTCTGCAAACAAAGAAAGAAGCATATGGTTTTCTTCTTGTCTTTTAATTCGTGCCTCAACCGGCGGAGAATTTGGGTGTTCGACTTTGCGGAGGATGGGTACAAGGAATAGGGAGAACTTTGGTCTTTGACTTTGCAGAGGATGGGTACAAGGAACAGGTTTTTTTGTTTTAGGATTTGTTAATTTTCCTTATATTTTTTTGGACAAAATTGCCCAAACTTCAATCGTCAGAAATGTCACATGCTTGATAACCGGCAAATACTTCGCTGATCAGTGAGCTTAGGTTCTTATTTGGAATTGATTCAACTACTTTGGGACCTTATTTGAGACAATGGGTCAACTTTAGGTCTTTATTTGACACAAAATTAATTTCGGGTCATTATTTGAGAAAATTGGTCCACTTCGGATCTTTATTTGGAATTTTCTCTTGAAAAATAGCAACATATAAGGTTTATTTGCCACATTTAGAATTTTACAGATTCCTTCTCTTTATTTTTTGAATATTACTGAAATAAATGTGATCCTTTGGTGGTATTAAAAAAAACAAAGAACAGATGAGAAACTCCAAACATTTCAAGGATTTGATCAAAGAGAATGCTTGTTCAATGTCGGAACTGAACATGCAGAAACCGTATTGTAGTCTCACAGTTATTGGCCATCCTCCATAACCCTAGGAGCAAATTTGATACAGCACAATTTGCTGTGGTCCATGGATTAGGGTGCAATGTCATTTGCCTTCTCTAGATGCCCATTCTTTTTCATGATCTTCTATTCGGTTTTGAATATGAATTTTGAATACTTATTTGCAGATATTCACAGGTTGTTGCAAAATAATAGCAGCGGCCCTCGGAAAGGAAGATAAATCATGGGATTCCAAATCATAGTGATTACTAGGTGTTGACACCCGCAATTACCTGGGGTATTACGTGCTGGCCATGAGGGAATAATAGGTGAAACGCCCCATTTTGTTCATAAAGTCAAGTACAAACGGCTTTTGTGGAGGCTACTTAAGTTCAGCCTTGATGGAATTCTAGAAGCAAATTCTAGAGTCGATGGCTAGGTAATTGATTGCCACGCGTTAGGCTATGGGGATAGTGCACCAGATTTGAAGATTTTAAAAAATAAACATTATAACTCAAGCGAGAATAACTGCCGCCATAAATGTACATAAAAATAGGAAGCAATTATTTATTTGATGAGCAAGCTCCGAAGGTATCACCGACAAGTTAGGAAGCGGTTGCTTATGGAGAAGGGTGCTAAGAAGAAATTGAAAACATGGAGAATGTTAAGAATAGTGGCCAAGGAAAGGAAACCAACTGATGGTTACTAATTCATTCTATAAATATCATAGTTTGTTCAACGATGATCTCCCGAACAACACAACAACTATCTTTACTTTATCTTTAATTTATCTTTACTTTATTGCATTTTAGCTGTAGTTTTCAAGATTCCCATCGTTGATTAAATTCCGGCGCATGTCTCTATTCGGTCCAGCATCATCGATTGAAAACTAATGTTGTTCCATAAGCTCAGCATCGTTGATTAAATTCCGGCGTTGTCTTTCCTATCCAAAAGTATTACTGTTAATTATATTTCAGTTTTACACCTAAAACAAGTTGTGTCATAGATTAAATTGCAGCATAGTTTGAGTTTGAAACATAGGCTACACAGTTACTTGTGTCCATATTGCATCATCGATTAGATTCTAATGTAATTTGTGCTTAGAAGCAGTTAGCCTTTCAAGCCATTCAAGTATCAATTGTTAGAGTTGTATATACAATTTAATAATAAAATTCCCTCTTGCATTTGACATTCTCTGTCCAAGCTCAACATAGAATCTGAGTCTCTTATACTAAAATCAAAACGTAGTGTTTGGTGAAAGATTGTTCATGGGAATCAAAACCGCTAAAACACTAGGATAGGAAGGGACACAACGTTGATACGTTCTGTTTTGTTCAGATTGCTCAAGGTTCTAATTGTGACGGGCCGTGGAGAGCAAGAGCAGAGGATTTGTCCCAAGCATAACATCAAGGAAGATGTCATCCTTAGTTATCATTGATCTTCGGCAAGCATTTATTGAGATCTTAAGTCACATCGTGGTGCATTTTCATTTTCCAAGTATATTATAGAATGATAGAGCGATATGAAGAAATAGCCAAGTCGATGTTTCATTAGATTTTTATATAGTTTAGAGTTCATCACCTGATTCTCAGAACTTGGTGTTTGAAGCCTGGAAATGAAAGGTACCTGAGGTTTAATCCTGATGTTAATTTCACGACCCTATCCAACCTTTGGACAAGAGCTTTAAAGATGCTTCCTCTGCCATGACGTATATATTTCGACAAGAGAGTCTGCTATGTTTAGCCTTAAAAATCAGAAGGCAGAGCTTGGTGTGGTCAGCTTAACATCATCAGACTGAGTTTAGGAAACAGCACAACATCCTTCATCCTTATGAATCCAAGGCCCCCAGTGGATAAGCGGAACAAATTGATTACCATATGATTTAGTGGTGTGGAAGGATTCGTGTCCCAATTTTCGAATTCGATCCTGTGACAGACAAATTCAGGCCCCAGATAGGACGACAATACAAAAGGATGAGAGTGAAGCAGGTACTGTACTGATCTTATGAGACTGTAATGCTAGCTTGCTATAGAAAGACGAAATTTCCTATTCGCTAGTTGCAATTCCGCCTCTCCATCATGTGATAGGACTCCGGTTTTGTTTCTACCCATTTGTAGGGGAAGTCCCCGAGTATATGGACAAAAACTCCCCTTTTTGTCACATGCAAGAAACGATGGGGTGAGTTTTGCTGTACTAGAAGATCTAGACATGTTTATGGCGTAACTGTAGGTGTCTTTTAGTCAATGATAAAAGTTTCGGGGTGTCTGTGAGATGAAAAATAGTTTAGGACATTGATGTTCCACAAAAAAAAAAAGTCGAAGACTTTTTGTGGGATTATCCTTTCAATTATTCATTTACATTTGCACTTCAAACAAACAGAAAAACCTCTCAAACGCAAACTTGCCATCAAATGTCTAAACTAATGTTACAAATAAGCTACGAGCAAAGAAGCACCACACGAATTTAGCAATTGCACTAACCGTGTGCTTTCCTGAACTGCCATAGCAACTGCTTGATGCTTTGATTTGGTTGTTGACAACGACACAGTCGTCTTTAGAGATGGCGCTTGAAACAAGGCTAAACAGATAGCCCGTCGGCGATCTACACATATTGTAGTCGTGAGCATAATCAGAATCATAGTAGGCAATTATTTTACAACTTCCCCTGCCTTGTACAATATTGCAAGATCAATGGTGCCTTTAACGGACCTCAATGCACGGTGAATCACATCCATGTGAGACTTTCTCAGTTTCTGCATAAACAGACTAACTATGCCTACTGCATGAGAAATATCCGGATTGTCAACGTCAGGTAAATTGAATTGCGGACTAGATGGTAATACATGGTCCCATCCTCGAGATCTTTCCCTTCTTCTGCTCGCAATTTCGCATTAACCTCCACAGGTGTTAATAATGGCTTGCAATCAAGCATCCCAAACTTTACAAATAATTCTTTTGCATAATTTTCTTGGCACAGAAACAAACCATTTTCTCTTCAATTAACTTCATGTCTGAGAAGAAAATGTTTTAGCTCGCCAAGCTCCTTCATCTGGAATCAAACTAATGGGTTCCCCTCAACAAAGTGAATTTCCCATTCATCGTCTTCAGAGATGATGAGATTGTCACGTAAACTAGCATAATAGCCAATTTGCCATCTTGTGCCTTCATGAACGAACTTGAATCCGCAGATGTTACTGAATAGACACTTTGAACGGAATCTTATCAATCTTGCCACATCATGCGCGGGGCGTTTTTTTCTACCCGTACGGTGCCTTTCTCAACTTACTCAGGTTACGGAGATTTTTCGTCTTTTCAAATCTTTAGGTTTGACCAATGTAGATCTTGCAATTTAATTCTCTGTGTAGGAAAGCATTCTTCACATCCATCTACCATAACTTCCCTTACTTGCTGGCATCAAGAAATAGTGGAACACGTACCGTCATAGTCTTGGTTTACTCGACTAAAATGTCTCATTATAATGTAGTTCATATTGTAGAATCTTCTTTCTCCCATGGATTTACCCGCACGGGTCCTTCGGCTGATTGAGAAATATGCTCACTTTGAGCTTCTCATCGATCTCTTTGAAATCAGGCAATAATGTTGCAAGCGACGAGCACTAGGATGATGATGCTTCATCGAACACCCCATCTCGCAAAATGTATTGGCCAATTGTTTGATCACAATATCTCCAACCATACGAGGAGCTTAACTTCAGCTTTGCGGCTTACCTTTTCATGCTTTCCAATGCTCGATTTATGGGCTCCAATCTGCTGTGTACTCTACTTCAAGGAAAATTACCAAAAAAATCCTAAACCTATTGCACTTATATCAAATTAGTCCTAAACATGTTAATTTGGCTATTTAATCTTAAACCTTTTAACAATTACCTATTTAATTAAACCGATTTAGTTTTAAAAATTGTAATGATTTGCTAATTTAGTCCTAAGTCTTTTACCAATTTTCATTGGAAATCACTGACATAGCGGACTAATTAATGCGGTCATCTTATATGGCATGGTCGATACAGATATGGATAATTTTTTAAATCTTTTGATTATTTTTTCCTTTGAGGGCCGCGACCTCCTTGTCCCTCACTGGCCAATGGGCCACTTAAGAAACATGTGCCGGACGAAATTCTTGAACAGAAATTTCACACCTTCAATTACGAAGTTAATACATGGTTTATTTCATTCCACCATGGTTGGATGATCTAAGCATTGCATGCCTTTTTTTTTTTTTTTTTTGGTGGAAAAAGAAAAGTGAATCTACGAATTTCAATAGAAATGTTAATACGGGAGAATGGAGGCAAATCAATAGTTTCTAAAAGTCTATCAATTAAAAAAGGGATAATACCCTAAAAAACCCCAAATTGGTACACTTGTGACAAATTTACCCCAAACTATTTTTTTGACCACCAAAAACCCAAAACTGGTATACTTTTGACAAATTTACCCCAAACTGGTACACTTGTGACAATTTTACCCTATGTTAGTTTTCGTTAAATTTTATTCTCAAATTATTAAGTTAAATAACACGTGACAGTTAACCAGTATACCAATTTAGGATTTTACGTTCCGTTTGTCACAGTTTACAATTTTTATGATTTTTTTGCAGTATTAATCCAATTTAGCATAGGGTATATTTGTCACAAATTTACCAGTTTAGGGTTTTTTGCAGTCGAATAAATTAGTTTGGGGTAAATTGTCATAAATGTACCAGTTTAGGGTTTTTTTATAGTTAGTTGAGGTAAATTTGTCACAGGTTTACCAGTTTGGGGTTTTTCATGGTCAAAAAAATAGTTTGGGGTAAATTTGTCACAAGTGTACCAGTTTGGAGTTTTTCAAGGTATTAACCCATTAAAAAAATCTGGAGAAGTTCAGATTTCATCCCTAATAATGCGTATGTCACTCTGGTCGGGTATCAGTATCTTTCTCTTCATTTTGAGTGATCGAACCACGATCTAATTTTCGACTTTTGGAAGACTACGCTCTTTTGTACTTTTCCCCTACTGTGATAATTGATATCTCCTGTCTTTTCATGAACGCATGTGTAGGAGGATATTTTTTCTCCCATTTTAAGCTTAAGAGATTTCAATAGGGTTAATAGCAAGAAAAACTCCAAACTAGTATGTACCTATGGTAAGTTTATCCCCTATTAGCTACTTTTATATTTTATCATCAAGTTGCTGAGTTAAATAATATATGATAGTTGATGGGTGTATCGTTTGGGGTTTTACCTTTTGTTTGTCACATGTATACCAATTTTTGTTTTTTAGTGGTATTGATTCAATTTAACGGAAATTAATGGAAGGTAAAATTGTCATAAATGTACAAAGTTAGGATTTTTCATGGTATTAACTCATTTCAATATATAGTTTTCCTTTGATTATATGTGCATGTCGAAGAAGTAGAATACTACATTGTTGGATACCCCAAGCACCAAAACATGATACGGGTGGACACATAAGTGCCATAACTTCTAAAAAGTATACTTAAATGTCAAAATCGGAAAAGAAATGAATACTTAACTACCAACGGCGAGAATTTCTGGACAAATTGCTGACGTGGCTTTTTCTGAAAAGAATTTAAATGATGTGTCATTTCTTAAAAAAAAAAATATCCATGTGCTACTGACGTGGCTAGATAGCCCAAAACGCCGTTGTTTTGTTCAAGATTTTATTTTTAATAATGCATGTGCTGCTGACGTGACTAGTTTTATTATTAAAATAATGCCATATCGAATTTTCGGTAAGTCTCGCCAGAGTTGGCACTTAAGTTTCCAATTTTCAAAAAAAGCAGCACTTAAGCATACTTTTTAGAAGTTTTGATACTAAAGTGTTCATTTGTGCCAAGTTTTGATATTTGGGATGTACTTTGGCCCATAATGCTATTAAGGACCCTTAACAAGTTGCAATTACGCTACTTTTCAACCTAGTACGGGTGAGCACAAGGAACCAGATCGAACTGGGAACCACCCGAACTAGATCAAACCAACCGGTTGGGTTTGGTCCCTAGGGGTGCCATTCCAATTCCCGATTCCCTTAAATTGGAACCAGTGATGGTTCGGTTCTCACCGGGCCGGACCGATTATTATTATTATTTTTTTAAAATAGTTTAATTTTATTCAAAATTATAAGGTAAATAAATTTATCTCTTAATTATTAAGAATTTTCTCAATGTTATTGAGATGCAAATATTTAGACAAAAAGCCGAGAAATGCATGCTTTGGTTAAGACTCTTAGTGTCCGCCTTTTATGCACAACTTCTCTTACAATCTTTCCATGCCCATTTGATGTGAGACTCTTGGTGTTTGACTTGTTTGTCTAGTCTCTTGTGATGTACAACCTTCCATGCAAATGTTTTCGATGTGGGCCTCTTGGCTTGTTTCTATTGTTATATTCAGCCTTCCATTCAAATGCTTAGAGTCCCATATCAAGCGGTCATGTAGAGACCATAAAAGGGGTTGTGAATTTGCCAACTCATACTCCAACTAAAGTATGCCTTTCTTAGCCTTTTGGCTGAGATTAAGTATAGTATTTGTTTAGCGTATGATGTTCACACAATTTTTGTAGCATTTTGATCTTTGGGTGAATAAAGATTTAAAGGGGAGGGGAAACTAGTTTATAACCAGTTCCATTAAACTGCTCAGGAATTGAACCATTAGTATAGTTCCCAGTTCCTTGACTAGTCGGACTAGTTCTTGATTCCTGGGTGGGATCAGATTGGATCAAGGATAGATCACCCCTACAACTTAGAACTCTAGTTCTAGCCTCTATAGCAAAAAACTATTTGTTATAGTGTTATAGCACGTTACATGAACATCGAGTTTGAATATTATTTATGCAAATGGTCTCCTTTTACCGAATGGCTTAAGATTTTGAATTGAAAACACTTACTTGCTCTACAGAGGTTAGTGCATTATTTCCATTCCTTAAATTTTTTTTTTGTTTGTGGCTCCCTATATATAAGCAACACATTATTTCTTATTTATTTTTTAGTACAGGACAATGACGTATTGTAAACAAACTATAGGAATTGTTGATTCCCACTCAGTGTGATTTGCAACAAATTCAATCGAGTGGATTTTTAATTTTCTCAAGGAAGCCAGACAAGCTTGTCAGCCAGTTTCCTCATGTAAATGAGTTATGCAGACTGCACCGTTATTTTTGTGACAGTAACGGTGCGGTCACCTTATCATTTCCTATCAACCAATGTAACTCTAAATGAAGTTCTGCTTTCCTATTATAAATATTGCTAAATATACTTAAATGCAATTATGGTAATATTTATAAACACTAAAAAAAGGTTAAAAAAATAATAATCCGAATACTTCTATCTTTTTCTCTATAATCAATCTTAAAAAAAAAAAAACCATTTTTTTTGTTTATTTAGGAAATGAATTGAAATGAAAAGATAACAATGTTATAATGTTGACACATAAATTTTGGCGACCTAGTTAGTTGATTATTGCTTAAAAAATTAGGGAATAAAATTTAGCCCCTAATAAAATATTAAATTAAATTGCATAGCATTAGTTTCAAGAGCATTTGTCATATATTATTATTATTATTATTATTATTATTATTATTATTATTATTATTGCATTTGTATTGGACCTGTGTGAGATGGGTTTAAATTGATAGTTCTGAGCTTTAATCAAACAAGATCAAACCAAGCCCACGACAAAGAAAATTTTTGGCCAAGTCCATGGACATTGAGATTTAGGCGAATTTGAAAAGCAAAATCCTGAAATCTTTTGATCACATGGGAGAGAGGGAAACAATTGCCATAATCCTCGTTATATTTATGCATAATCGGCTATTTGAAGAAAAAATATAAAGAGAGAGTGACATATATGCAACCACTGATTGCATATGAAGAGGCCATTCATGTACACTTCGTCATTAAAGGATTCAGTCCAACCTAATCAGAATATTGACTGAATATCTCTGACAAATAAAAAAGGAAATAAAATATGTCAAGAGAATGCGCTAAAAAAAGAATATAAAGAGGGGCCATACAATTGATACCCATGGCCACATTAAGTAAAAAAATTCAAGCACGCATAGAGAAAGATACACGAGAGAAAGAGAGAAATAGCGTGAAGGAAAGGAGTTCACAAGATGAAAGAGGTACGCTTGAGTTAGCGATCTTTTTCTTCGCGATGATCGCTCGTAAAATATGGCCTCAAGTTGACTTGAAGTCTTGTTTCTGGATTTCCATTATCTGCACGTGGAAAGGTCGAGGAAGAAAGAGAGAAAGGTGGCCAGAAGAAGACAAAGGAGGGAGGTTCGCTCATTGAAAATCGTGTGGGGTTCTCTGTTAGCTCTCTCCTATGTAGCACGGACATTCTCCGAAAGCTTTCGTGTTGTGTCCGACACTCCAACACTTGTCCGACACGTCCCAATACGCTCCGACACGCGGTCAACGAGTGTCGAAAAATCTGACACGAGGTCAACTCTCTCACACACGCTCCGACATGTGAGTCCAGAATTCCAACACGCGATTCCGACATGCACGTGGTTAATTTTAAAAATTTATAATACTTGAGGGTCAAAATATAAATATACACAAAAGAAGTAATAAAAGAAATAATAAAATTGCTATAAATATACACGCACGGGTCAATTTTTTCTTTTTTTTCAGTTTTTTTTTAGAATTGTTTTATTTTTTTTAAAATTCTTTTACTATGAAAGAAGTAATTAAAAAAAATACTATATATGATAAATAAATAAATTTAAAAATATCATTTCAGCATTTTTCTTTAAACAATGTTTTTTTCCTCTAAGTTTTGTGTATTATTGTAACAAATTAAAATAATGAATGATATTATTTAATATTTTTCGTGTAAATTAATTCTAGGCTATTTTTTATTATTTATTTATATATTTATATATAAATATATTTAATATATAACGTGTCGAAACGTGTCGAAATTCTCTATTTTTAAGAAATGACGTGTCGTGTCACGTATCGCGTATCCATGTCGGTGCTACATAGGCTCTCTCATGGGGCTTCACAATTAGAGAGATCTGTGGCAAAAAGAAAGGAGGAAAGAAAGCGAAAGATTCACAACGATCTACTTGGTGACGCTCCCTTGTCTCACCTGGTCTTCCTGCGTGCATGCCAACGTAGAGTTGACTTTGATCCCCTGATGATCTGTTGCTGCTTTGATCTGTGCCGCGCTTGACGACGGGCTGCTGTCCATCTGGGCCGCGACCCCACCGTGCCAATCCGTCCCTATTGTTCCGTAGTCCGTGAGTTGCTGCCGTGCCCCACCGAGCGATCCCCACGAAGTTTTTGTTTGTAGGTCCATTGGCACGAGCCGCTGTCGCCACTCGTCGCCATCGACAACCAACCACGAGTTGCCCACCGTCTGCTGCAAGTCGCCACCACGAGCCACTGTTGCTTGCCACGGCCTCGCCGCCATTGCCTTTCACCGTCAAGGAGCCAATTGCGATCTTGGTCCGATTGCGTTTGGTCCAAATTTGGGAGCCAATATTTGGATTATGTAAAAATCTTGTTTAGTTTGATGTTCAAATATTTCGTTACCTTACGTAAAATATGATATATTATCCTATTCATAATATCGAGTGGCCTTTTAGGGATTATTGCTTAATTTACTAATATGTCATAATTATCAATCCAATCTCATGCCGGCGATACAATTCGCGATCGCGGAAAATCGCCAATCCGATCTCACGTATGCGGGATATGATTCATGATTTCAAGAAAAATTGTCCAATCCGATCTCACGTCCGAAATATGATTAATCAATTTATTTAAAAAATTAAACAAACATGGATGATATCTTAATTTGTTGTCGTGTTGTTATTGATGCCTTTGAATTAATTTTGCTCCCATTAAAGAAAACCCAAAAATTATATTTAAAGTTGGATTGGATTCTCGCTAGACTATCGCCTGTTTGAGGATAGTTTGCATATTTAGATTATGTATTTTATTTTTTGCGAATTTATATTCATGTGTGCGTCACCTAGAATGAGGTCATTCCTTGCATGTCATCTAGTCATTGCATGTTTGGGATCATTTGAGTGCGTGACATGTTAGGATAGTTGCATTAATTATTTTGTTGTCATTAGATTATGTTAAATAATCAATGACGTGTGACATATTGTTCGCATAATTGGTTGCATGTTATATGCCATTTTAGTTAGGCATTTTGGTATGTCATTGCATTGCATTCCATGTAAAGTAAGTTTCATTTAAATAAGAGAAAACATTAAAAAAAAAAAAAAACACTTTTGAGTGAAACTGAGAAATCATATCTAGAGTTATTGATGTGAATTCTAAGCTAATATTGCAGTTGCTTTCATTGCTATGAAGTACATCTTGCAATTTATTTATTATTTTATCATATGTTAAATTGGTGGATTACGTACTTGTATGATCATTTCATATGTTATGAGTAATTTAAAAATCAATGCGAGCTGCCTGCATAACATTTTTTTGAAATAAAAGAGAAAATATATCGAAAGGGCGTTAGAGAAATCTAGTACAATCAAATTCTCAATCATTTAATCTCTTATTTGTAGAAGTGAAGTAATTCTCTCGTTACTTTATTTGGGTTTCTAATCGACCCGCCAAAAACGGATTAGTGACAACTCCTAATCGAAAAAATCATTTACACGTTAAGAACTTGAACCCTAAATCGCGATTGGTATGGGCTTGGGAAAGCCAAGCTAAGTTTATGCTTAATAATCCATTAGACATGGTTGTCGCGACCTCTTTTTTCGGCGTCCGATTAGGGCAGGTGTCTGCGGAGGCTAATGGTTCGGCTATGTCTATTAGGCCTAGCCTGGACTCTCCCAAGTCCACCAATTCATAACTTAATAATCCAAGTTTTTAACCTGTAAGTTGATTTTAAAACGGAGTTGCCATTAATCAATTTGGGGTGGGTCGATTAGAAATCTAAGCGAAATATTGGGAGGAATATTCGCTCTTGCGCAACCAGTGAAACTAGATTCGGGGACTTGATTACATTAGTTAATCATTAATGCTCTTCTAGTATCTAATCTTGTTTAAACCTTAAAGCTTTTTGGATTTTTGAGGGTTTTCTCCATGCATCTGTGGAGGAAAAACATTTTTTTTGGCCTTTTTCTATTTTTTTTAATATAAAAAGGTTTTTTGGATTTTTTGGTCTTTTTCTGGAAAATATAAATCATTTTTGGATTTTTCTGACTTTTTGGTTTTTTTGGGAAAATGTGGGATATTTTTGATTATTTTTTGATTTTTTGGGAAAATAAATTATTTTTTGATTTTTTATTTATTAAAATATTATTTTTATTATAATGTTAAAATAACGACCTAGGTCGGATCCCAGGGTTAGGTCTGACCTGGTTCATTAAAACCCGGGATTTGGGTTCGGACTGCATCGAGTCTAACGACCTAAGTCGGCACGGCCCGAGCCCGGACCGGCTTGCAATTCGTTCTAGTTAACCCCAACTGAGCTGGGCGTGATGTGCACGCCTAGTCCGGTCTCTCTTTTTATCTCAAGGGCCTAGCAGCCCGCCGTTTGAGACTCGATGACTGGCGAAAGCCTACCTGACTCAACGACCCTACTTCGCAGGAACCCTAGAGCTCGACGATTCATGGCTCCGAGAGGGGGGAAAGCTGTGACCTCACCCGGCGGTGACTTGGCGGTGGCGACACGGATGGACAATGGCTAAGGTTTCGAGGGGGTGGAACGACGGTGACGGCGCGAGCGAGACCCGTCGTTACCTGTCTGCAGCAAAGGCACGACGCAATGGCGAACGGTGGCGGTGAGGCAACGACGATGAAGACGATCGGCTGCAAGATGCAAGGGACGGCGATGGCATTGGGGGGAGGCAACCGCAGGGAGTGGTGGTCACAACGGGGCAGTGATGGCGAGCTTTGACTTGCGCTAGGCTTCAACCACCGGGACAACGGGGAATCTGATTTGGGGGGAGCAGCAGCCGGTGTCGGGGGAACAATAGCGGTGAGGTGTCGAACCAGAGGGCTTCACGGCGGCGGCGGCGAGGTGTCCATGACAACTCAGGCACCGCGAAAAGAACCCCACATCATTATTCGTTTCAGAGGAAAGATCAACGAAGAATAGAGGAATTACCACTGTTAGTTTTCCAGCATTCTCTCCCCTCTTTGTGATTTTAATTGCTGCGGCAGCTGCTGCGCCAGAGGAAATTCCCACCTCCAGTTTAGAATCGTAACATCAGAATAAAAGACGACCCAGCTACTCCTACTCCGAAATATAGTTGCAGGGATAGCTACTACTTCTATAACTATCAAATGTAATTGAAAAGGATTTGCTGTGGGCCATAAACATAAGTAAAAGTCACAATCAGGAATGATAGGTGATGGGAACTTATGAGCAAACCTTCTTTCACTGCAAGAAGCACTACAGTTTCAATTGCTTCATCGCTTGATATCTGCAGGAAAGAATATATATTTGTTCTCAGGAATTGCTGATAAAACTGATGAAAGGGATTGAAGCTGATGCAAAAGGTCGAAGTAAAGCTTGGTAGTGATCGCAAATAACCTCAACTGGTTAGAAAGCACGGCCTTCGAAACTTTGCTGCATGCCCAGTTATCACCAGAGTTAAGGTTACTTTGTTCAACCAACATAATTGGCTGACTATGGATGACCTTTAAATAGTGAAGGTGGGAAATTGGACAGCTTACACTACGGGATTGCAGCCCTCTTATCCGTGTTTTGGATATGAATATGATTATTGTCTATCACATTTCCCAAGTACCCAGTGCAAAATAACGCTTACAACAATAGATCAACATCTACATTAAATGGCGAGCTAGCAAAAACACATTTTGTGGAAATCAGCACGGCGGTGGCACTTTGTTTGCAATTGCTTGATCTAGGAAGTACTTCTAAACCTTAGGAACTTCCTTAGTCAAATCGTTTTCATATGTGACCAGTGACCAATAGCAGATGAGAAATCAAACATACTGGTTCCACCAGAGGTCGGAATGACTAAGAGCGCATTTGGTAACGTTTCTGTTTAAAAATTGTTCCAGGGAATAGAAATAGAAGAAAATGTTTCTGTTTCGGGGAACAATTTTTGACCAGAAAGATGCATTTGGTAAACTTGTTTCGGGAATAAAAAATGAATAGAAACACGTTTGGTAAATTTATATTCTTTTTTTTGTTTCTTTTAATTTTTAAATATTTTTATTTTATTTTTCCTTTTTTTCCTTTCTTTTTTATTTTTTCTTTTTTGGCGGTAGCCTTGCCCAGCCAAGGCGACGCTCGCCGACGCTCGACCTCGCTGGGGCCGACGATGCTCCGGCGAGGTCGTCGACCCTCGATGACCGGTCGCCGGCCATGGCCGAGGCCGGCGACTGGCCAAAGAAAAAAGAAGAAGAAAAGAAGAAGAAAAGAGAAGAGAGAGAAGAAAAGTGTTTCTTTAAAAGTGTTTCTGGAACAAGATTTTTTTTTTTGTTTCTCATTTATGTTCTTTTTGTGTTCCGGGAACAAAAAAATCAGATTTTGAACAAAAACGCAAACAAACGCGTTTTTGTTCTTTTCTTGTTCTCGAGAACAAAAAAACAAAATTTCTATTCTTGAACAGAAAAAAGAAATAAAAACATGCAGCCCCTAAAGCTCTCAGTGACACGTGAAATAGCCTGTCACATCACTTCAAAAGCCTGTTGTCACCATAAAAGGTTTACTTTTCATCGAAATTATTCAATGAAGAGAAGAATCCTTACTTGAATAACTCCATCAATAAGGCCAACTTCCAAGACACCTGGAATGAAACCAGCATCTATCCCTGGGATCTGGTGAGGACCTATCAGGAGCAGTCAGTCACAATCTATGAGACAACGTAAATCATCTAAACCAAAAAAGATTAAGTCTGCAACTTTAATATCGAAGAGAGATTAGTGCTTGTTTTTCAAACAACTATCGAAGAGAGAGGCACAAATATTTACTCATTCCAAAACCATTTAATAAGGCCATAGATGCGGCAAACAAGGATGTAGATGAGACCTTTACAAATTTCAAAGTTCATAGAAACCACCTTGAAGTCCACATGCCCTAGAAGTTATAAGGCCTTGAATTAAGAAGCTCCATCGACATATCACAATAGTACCGCAAATTGAAATATGGAAATGAGAACACCACTTCAAATCCAGAACTTCCATCAGAAATATTGGCAATGTGCCATACAGTAAATCTTGGGAGTCATAACCTTTATATCTAGCCCCATCATTATTTAAAAGAACTGCAGTTCTTTTTTGTTTTGATCAGCCCATTTATATCAACAAATTTTCATCTCATGTTTCAGCTTTCTTCATAGACTGCTTCTCTCTCTTTCCATACATAAATGCGAAACTATGAACCTTGAACTATAAGGACTAAAAATGAGACCCCATCATATCAATCTTTCACAAGTCATGGACCAACCTTAATGAACCAAAATTGGATGATAAACTAGATTGTGCAAGGAGATTTTATAATTGCAAAAGGTATAACATGTTGAAGGGAACTAACCAGGCTTGCCATTAGATAATACAGGGCTTTCAACGGGTTCAACACCATAGAGCTGACAAATAAAAGAGAATCAGTAAAGAACTTAGACTAGAAGGGGAGAAAAAGAATAACATGCAGCTGATGCAGCGCTCTCAACACAAAAACAATGTTTAGACGCAAGGTTTTTTATTCAAGGTATCCATAGTTGATAATTATCCAAAATTGACTATATTTTGTTTTAGTTCAACACATGACAAACAATATCATAAAAACAATTTACCTTTATGTCAGGGTTTTGCTCTTTCACAAACTTTTGAGCACCAGTTATAGTATCACCAGTTCCGATCCCAGAAACAAAGGCATCTATTTTGCCTCCTGAGCCTTTCCATATCTTAGGTCCGTTTGTTTCATAATGTATCTAAACAAAACAATGATAGCCAAGCTCAAGTTCATGTCATCACCTGCATATACAACCGACAAGGCATGACACTTGACCACACATGTACCTTTGGGTTAGCGGGGTTCTCAAATTGCTGAAGAATGAAAGAGTTAGGTGTCTTTGCCATTATCTCCTCCGCCTTCTGAGTAGCCCCCTTAATGCCCTTGGCAGGATCGGTGAGGACCAACTCAGCTCCAAAAGTAGGGAGGATGATCCTTCTTTCCAAACTCATAGATGCTTGCTTTGTAATGATTAGCTTGTAGCCCTTTGTCGCTGCCATGAATGCCAAGGCAATAGTAGTATTGCCAGTTGTAGGCTCAATCAGTACACTCTTAGCAATTTGGAATTAAAAACTCAAAAAGAAAAATCCATCAGCAGAAGAGCTTCATTTCAAGACCCGATCAAGTCGTTAAACTGATCCGTTTCTCAGAGTCAACCCCAAACGTAAAATGGGGTAATGATAAACCTCTGGGGGACCTAATGGTGTTTACCTACACCTCCCCCAAGCCTGATCCTCGCAATGAGGCCGCCCGGCATGCAGTCAACAAGATGCAGGGTCCAGGACGCTTTACAAGGAAATGAAGGCAACCAGGTGTAGGTAAACACTGTTAGGTCCCCCAGAGATTTATCATTACCCCATTTTACGTTTGGGGTTGACTTCGAGAAACGGATTAGTTTAAGGACTTGATCGAGTCCATCATTAGCACACCTAACCGATTGCCTTCATTTCCTTGTAAGGCGTCCCGGACCCTGCATCTTATTGACTGCATGCCGGGCGGCTTCATCGTGAGGATCAGGCTTGGGGAGGTGTAGGTAAACGTCTTACGGGTGGTTAACCTAGCCACTATATTTTTCCAGGCGTGGGAGTTGCTTGTACCCCCTTGTGCGATGGGGTTCTCGCGAAAGCACGGGGGCGAGGCACCGACTCGTGCCCAGGGGCCTTGTTATCGGGGTTGTCCCCCCCCGGTGTCTTATGGGTGGTTAACCCAGCCACTATATTTTTCTAGGCGTGGGAGCTACCTGTACCCCCTTGTGTGCCGGGGTTCTCGCGAAAGCACGGGGGCGAGGCACTGACTCATGCCCAGGGGCCTTGTTGTCGGGGTTGTCCCCCCCGGCCGGCTGCCTTCGTTTCCTTGTAAGGTGTCCCGAACCCTACATCTTGTTGACTACATGCCGGGCGGCCTCATCGTGAGGATCAAGCCTGGGGGAGGTGTAGGTAAACACCGTTAAGTCCCCCCAGAGGTTTATCATTACCCCATTTTACGTTTGGGGTTGACTCCAAGAAAAAGATCAGTTTAAGGACTTGATCGGGTCCCATCTTACGAGTGTTAACCCAGCCACTATATTTTTCCAAGCGTGGGAGCTGCCTATACCCCCTTGTGCGCCGTGGTTCCCACGAAAGTGCTGGGGCAAGGCACCGACTTGTGCCTAGGGGCCTTGTTATCAGGGTTGTCCCCCCGGAACGCTGCAGTTTAAGGTCATGCCGAGGACCAAAGTCTTACGGGTGGTTAACCCAGCCACTATATTTTTCCAAGCGTGAGAGCTGCCTTTACCCCCTTGTGCGACGGGGTTCCCGCGAAAGCGCGGGGGCGAGGCACCGACCCGTGCCCAGGGGCCTTGTTATCGGGGTTGTCCCCCCCGGTGGCCGCCTTCATTTCCTTGTAAGGCATCTCGGACCCTGCATCTTGTTGATTGCATGCTGGGTGGCCTCATCACGAGGATCAGGCCTGAGGGAGGTGTAGGTAAACACCGTTAGGTCCCCCAGAGGTTTATCATTACTCCATTTTACGTTTGGGATTGACTCTGAGAAACGGATCAGTTTAAGGACTTGATCGGGTCCACATCTTACGGGTGTTAACCCAGCCACTATATTTTTCCAGGCGTAAGAGCTGCCTATACCCCCTTGTGCACCGGGGTTCCCGCGAAAGTGCGGGGGCGAGGCGCCGACTCGTGCCCAAGGGCCTTGTTATCGGGGTTGTCCCCCCTCGGTGTCTTATGGGTGGTTAACCCAGCCACTATATTTTTCTAGGCGTGAGAGCTGCCTGTCCATCTTACGGGCATTAACCCAGTCACTATATTTTTCCAGGCTTGGGAGCTGCTTGTACCCCCTTGTGTGCCGAGGTTCTCGCGAAAGTGCGGGGGCGAGGCACCGACCCCTGCCCAGGGGCCTTGTTATCGGGGTTGTCCCCCCCCCCAAAGCACTGCAATTTAAGGTCATGCCGAGGACCATGAATCTTACGGGTGTTAACCCTGCCACTATATTTTTTCAAACGTGGGAGCTGCCTGTACCCCCTTGTGCACCAGGGTTCCCGCGAAAGTGCGGGTCTGAGGCACCGACTTGTGCCCAAGGGCCTTATTATTGAGGTTGTCCCCCCCCGGAGCACTACAGTTTAAGGTCATGCCGAGGACCTAATCTTACGGATGTTAACCCAGCCACTATATTTTTTCAGGCATGGGAGCTGCCTGTACCCCCCCGTGCGCCGGGGTTCCCGCGAAAGTGCGGGGGCAAGGCATTGACCTGTGCCCAAGGGCCTTGTTATCGGGGTTGTCCCCCCCAGAGTGCTGCAGTTTAAGGTCATGCTGAGGACCCACAATCTTACGGGTGTTAACCCAGCCACTATATTTTTCCAAGCGTGGGAGTTGCCTGTACCCCCTTGTGCGTCGGGGTTCCCGCGAAAGTGCGGGTGCGAGGCACCGACCCGTGCCCAGGGGCCTTGTTATCGGGGTTGTCCCCCCTGGAGCGTTGTAGGCTCAATCAGTACACTTTTAGCAATTTGGAATTAAAAACTCAAAAGGAAAAATCCATCAGCAGAAGAGCTTCATTTCTATCTAAATTCATTTGCAACTGTGCATAATACCAATACACTAAATATCACTACACAAGGCCGAGTCATAAAAACGAACAAATAAACCAAGTGTTTGTTTTTTATCGGTAAGACTGGATCCATTCGTTGTGAGAAAACATACCAGTGTAGTTCGTAAAATATTGCAAATGTCAAGAATCAACACCGTTACAGAGTTCTGATCATCCGCCATTTAAAAACAAGAGATTGGAAACAATCCATTAACCTGACCAGGTGTGATAAGCCCCTTGGCCTCAGCATCTGTAATCATACTATAGCCAATTGTCACGGCCTGGAAGAAAGCATGTCCAAGAGGTATCCATGGGTCGGCTGTGACACGACTATGGATCCAACGACCCTCGGCTTATCCCCGTCACTTAGGGTTTTTCTCGAGTCTTCTAGAATAATCCTAGGGGCGGGCGATATGAGAATTGTACCGTTATGTAATAAATACGTGTAGTTGGTAGTTGGGGAGATTCAATCTCCACCGTTAGATCTAAGGGAAATTTACGGATACGGTTTGCCTTGTACTTGTATATAAAGGGGTGCTCCCCCTCATTGTAAATCATCTCATTCACGAGTAATAGAAAATCAAGAACTTCTCTCTCTAAAGAGTCTCTCTACTATCTTTGTGAGTGAGTGTGAGTAAGGCTGACTTGGGAGAAATTTCTAAGGCTGCACGGGCAAGGGAACGCTAGATCGATTGGCCCGTGACAAATGGTATCGAGCGAAAGTTTGTTCCAAGTGCAAGCACAATGGCTGATCCACAATCTGATGAGGCGTTTGCCATGGTTGGTGACTACGCTGATCGTGGGCGGAACGCCGAGAAGGCTGCTGCCAAGGGCAAGAAGAGGCATGGAGTTTCGAGCTTGAGGGAGCCAACCGGGGATCTTGCACATCGCATGGCAAAGCTAGAGTTGTTCGTCACCGATGTCCAAGGATCGGTTGATGACCTGACCCAAACTGTGGATGGAGTCGACGCCGGAAGAGAGGAGCTGGTTGAGGAAGTGCAAGAGCTCAAGATCGGCATGGGTGAGCTCCGCCATGAGTTGCTAGGGATCTTACAGGAGGAACTCACACAACGGTACAAGCCTTTGGAGGCCATGATGGCGGCCATGCGCGCGGAGATAGCGGAGCTTAAGAGTAAGCTCGCTGAGACGGAAGTTACACGCGTGAACGGGGTGATCACCGTGCAAGGTCCACGAGTGGACATGTCGAAGCCAAAGGAGTTCCGGGGCTCGCAAGTGGCCGAGGACGTGGACAACTTCCTATGGTACATGGAGCGGTACTTCCAGGCCATGGGAATCAACGACAACCAAACACGGGTAAACACTACTTCAATGTATTTAGCTGATAGTGCATTGTTGTGGTGGTGTCGTCGGTTGAATGATAGGTGTGGTAATCCTATCACAACCTGGGGTGGTTTCGTCAAGGAGTTCCGACGAAATTACTTTCCTACTTATGCGGAGGAAGAAGCTCGTGACGAGCTGAAGCATCTCGAGCATAAAGGTGGTGTGTGCGACTACATCAAGCGGTTTTCGGAGTTGCTACTCCAAATCCCTTCAATGAATGAAGTTGAGGCGTTTCACCAGTTCATGAGCAGTCTCAAGCCATGGACAAAACAAGAGTTGAAGCAGTACAACGTGAGAGATCTCACTACGGTCATGACCGTAGCCGAGTCACTCGTAGAGTACAAATCGCCTTCCACATCTCGATTGGACGCTCGTCCAAGGGATAAAGTCACTGGTGGGGGAGATCGGGGAAGATACAACTGCTCAACCGGAGATAGACCATCGGCTAACCCTCACAAAGCTCATGCGAAGTCAAGTGGAGGAGAGGTATGCTCATATAAATGCTTCTTTTGTAATGGTCTGCATATGGCTCAGGATTGCCCGAACAAGGCTAAGCTGGCCGCCCTGTGTAAAGAAGATGAGCCGAATGAGGAATCGTGGTTGGGTTCCCTGCGCCTCCTTAACTCGATCAAATCCAAGAACGCGAAGGAACCTAAAAGATTGATGTTCGCGGACCTGAAGATCGAGAAGACCACGATGAGTGTGCTCGTGGACATTGGAGCTTCCAACATCTTCATATCGGAAGAGGCTGCGAAGAAGCTTAACCTACGGGTTGAGAAGGGAGCCGGTTGGCTCAAGACTGTGAACTCCAAGGAAATCCTTGCGATCGGCATCGCAAAGGACGTGGAGCTAGAACTTGGGCAATGGAAGAGCAAGGAGACTCTAGAGGTAATTCCCCTTGATGTCTATGATATTATCATTGGGATAAAATTCCTAGATAGAATCCATGCTATGGTTGTTCCATTTGCCGAGTGTATATGCGTATTGGACAAGCATTGCCAATATGTGATTCTGGTCCACCGTGAGTTGAATCGTGAAAGAAAGATGATTTCGGCGATACAACTCACCAAAGGAGCGAGGAAGGGTGAGGTGACCTTCTTAATGGCCTTGAAGATCGAGGATGGCAAGGGTGAAGGGAAGGAAGTCCCAACAGAGATAGCCTAGACACTCGACTCATTCAAGGATGTGATGCCTTCAAAGTTAACGAAGAAGCTACCACCTAAGAGAGAGGTAGATTATCAGATCGAGCTAGTGCTTGATGCTCGACCACTTGCCATGGCACCCTACCGCATGGCACCCCCGGAATTGGAAGAATTGAGGAGACAACTCAAGGAGTTGCTTGACGCGGGGTATATTCGGCCATCTAAAGCCCCGTTTGGTGCGCCGGTCCTATTTAAAAAGAAGCACGATGGGTCACTCCGGATGTATATTGACTACTGGGCACTAAACAAATTGACCGTGAAGAACAAGTATCTGATCCCGCTTATCGCGGATCTCTTGATCAACTCAGTGGAGCTTGATGGTTCACCAAGTTGGATCTCCGATTAGGTTACTATCAAGTTTGAATCGCTGAAGGGGACGAGCCGAAGATCGCATGCGTGACGCGGTATGGATCCTACGAGTTCCTCGTGATGCCGTTCGGCTTGACCAACGCTCCGGCCACTTTCTGCACGATGATGAACAAGGTACTCCACCCCTTCCTAGATCGGTTTGTAGTGGTTTACCTAGATGATATTGTGGTTTATAGCTGGACGTTGGAAGAGCATGTCGAACATCTAAGGCAAGTCTTCCAAGTCTTGCATGAGAACGAGCTGTACGTTAAGCGCGAGAAGTGTGCCTTCACCCAAGAGGAAGTTCCATTCCTAGGGCACATCGTTGGGGGTGGACAAGTGCGGATGAACAATGCCAAGATTCAATCGATCGTCAAGTGGGAGCCACCAACGAAGGTAACGGAGTTAAGGTCGTTCTTGGGCCTCACCAACTATTATCAGCGGTTCATCCGAAGTTACTCAAGCATCATCGTGCCATTGACGAACCTATTGAAGAAAGAGAAGGTGTGGGAGTGGATGGATCGATGCCAAAGAACCTTCAATCGATTAAAGACTGCCATGATCGAGGAGCCGGTGTTGGTACTGCCTAATCACACCAAGCCCTATGAGGTAGAGATTGACGTCTCGAATTATGCTATTGGTGGTGTGCTTATGCAGGATGGCCATCTGGTGGCGTATAAGTCCCGAAAGTTGAACAATACCGAGCGCTGGTATACCATTCAAGAGAAGGAGATGACCGTGGTGGTCCATTGTCTTCGAATGTGGAGGCATTATCTCCTAGGGTCAAAGTTCGTCGTGAGGACGGACAATGTGGCCACAAGCTACTTTCAGATGCAAAAGAAGCTGAGTCCGAAACAAGCTTGATGGCAGGATTTCTTAGTAGAGTTTGACTACACATTAGAGTACAAGCCAGGGAAGGTCAACTCCGCGGCGGACGCATTAAGTCAGAAGATGGAGCTGATGAGTAGTTCAATGAGTTGATCGAGTTGTACTTGGGTCGACCGCATAAAGGAAGTGCTAAAGCATGATCCAAGAGCCCAAGCCCTCATCGGGTATGCCAAGGAGGGCAAGACTCGACAATTTTGGTGTGAGGACAAACTCCTCTACACCAAGGGAAGGCGATTGTACGTGCCTTTCCATGGGAAGCTAAGGAAGGATATCTTGTGCGAGTGCCACAACTCGAAATGGGCGGGCCATCTAGGGATCCACCACACGTTGGCCCTTGTTGAAGATTGGTACTATTGGCCACAAATGTGCGATGACATGAAGGCATATGTGAAGACTTGTCTGGTATGCCTACAAGATAAGTTGGAGCAACGGTCATCGCCAAGCTTGTTGGAGCCACTTTTTGTCCCAACTCATCCATGGGAAAGTGTCTCCAAGGACTTCATTATCAACCTGCCGAAGTTCGAAGGGTGTCAGACTCTTATGGTTGTGGTGGACAGATTTTTCAAGTACGCGACCTTCGTGCCTACGACTAAGGATTGCCCGGTCGAGGAGGCGGCCAAGCTATTCATGAAGCACGTGGTCAAGTACTGGGGTGTGCCACAAATGATTGTGAGTGATCGTGACCCTCGATTCACGGGGCGTTTCTGGTCCGAGTTATTCAAGCTGTTGGGGTCGGAGCTGAATATGTCAACAAGTTTGCATCCCCAAACTGACAGTCAGACAGAGCGGGTCAATGCACTCTTGGAGATCTACCTTCGGCACTACATGAACACGATGCAAATGAATTGGGCGAAGTTAATTGACGTAGCCCAGTTCTCCTACAACCTGCAACGGAGTGAGTCAACCGGCTAGAGCCCATTTGAGATCGCAACCAAGCAGCAACTGAATACCCCTAGCGCTATTGCTTCGAGTTATCGGGGGAGTAGTGCATACAAATTCGCCAAGGATTGGCAAGAGCAAGCCGACTTAGCAAGGGCGTGTCTACACAAAGCCTCCAAGCGCATGAAGAAATGGGCCGACAAGAAGCGATGGCACGTGAAGTTCCAAGTAGGAGACCAAGTGTTGGCCAAGTTGCACGCGGTTCTTCGCTACAAGGACGTACACAAAGGGTTAATTTGTCGTTACGAGGGGCCGTTTCGTGTGCTATAAAGATTTGGGAAGGTCGCATTTAAGCTGGAGTTACCACCAAAACTAAAGGTACATCCGGTTTTCCATATGAGTATGCTTGAACATTTCCAGGTGGATGAGGAAGACCCTGATGGTTTTATGTGATGGGCCTAAGTTGGCCCGTCCGCCCATGATGAGCCTAAAAGCTCGGCCCACAAGATTAGGGCCTATGGATGAAGGGGTACGTTCCTTTATGTTGGAGGGACATATAAAAGGAGAAAGAGAGAGGGAGGAACACACCCGTTGGCATAACGTAAGTTCCTCTCCCTCTCTCCCTCCAAAAGAAAAACGAGCGCAAACGGCAACGCCATCTTCCCTTCAAGACCAATCGACGTCATCGGATCGAACATGATCGGTTTTCTCTTCCTCTTATCGGCATTGGTGTTTAATATGTGGCTAACAAGGTACGCTCGATTCCTTGATGTGCTTTAGGATCGGTGATACATGTTTTTCCCGGGCTTATCTTCCGCATTCGTTTTAGGGGTTTGATTTAGTGTCAAATCCGGTTTTTCGGGGATCCAATATCCCCAACATTGGTATCAAAGCCCTAATTCATGTTTTCCCGACCCCTTTCATGTTTTTTTATTGATTTTACGCGAAAATAATCGGCCGACACGGATCGGGGCGAAAAATCCTGACACCCGAGCACTGTTCATCCATTTTTTCGAGTTTCCATAAGTCGAAATAAATTCCTGAAGGCACAGGGTGAAAGAGCTTGTCGAGAAGAGTCCGTCGACATGTCGAACGTCGCCGGGAGACGCCGGACGCGTCCACACGCCCGGCTAGAAGCCACTGGGCGCCACGCGCCTGAAGCACTGGCTCGGCCAGCGCGTGCGACACACGTGCCGGTCGGCGAACCGGCACGTGCGTGCTGGTGACAGGCGAACCAGCATGCGCCGATCGACGAACCGGCGCGTGCTGATGTCACCATGACATCACGGTAACCGCCAGGATGACGTCATCGCCGACAACCGTTGGCCGGACGGTCACCGGCCGGCGACCCGACCCAACGGCGAACCGACTCAACCCGACCCGCATGGAAGCCTGCACATGCCGTGCACGTGTCGGTTGACGTCTGCGTGACGTCAGCCCGCGCACGCGCGCGGCACGTGCCGGTCAGTTCGTCTGACCGACCGGCCGGTCCGACCGGCCCGACCCACGTGCTCGTCGACCCGACACGTTGATCCGTTGATCGTGACCGTTGACTAACGAATGTTGACGGTTGACTTTGACCGTTGACCCAAAAAAAAAAAAGAGGAAAAAGTATCTGTTTCTTTTTCAATTATATCTGTGTGGGTTTTAAGTAATCCATTTTTTATTTTGCATTTGTTGCATGAATCATGGAAAATTATGTATTTTCCCTTATATAAATTATGAATTATAAGTGATCCATTTTTAGTTCTGCATTTGTTGCAAAAACTATGATGCGTTATGCACGGATACCTGCAATCCCGAGAACGGACGAGGGAAATGCAAGACTTAAAAGGCTGATGACAGAGTTAGCTAATTATCAGTGGCATGACGGTGATTTAGTATCACATGTGGTCAGGGACAATCAGATGATATAGGAAATCATCTAGAATGGTTATCTTATGCCGGATTTTGAGAATGTGCCAACTTTGATGAACACTCTTCCAGCTGAATAGCAAGCAGTGTTAGATCGGCTATAAGAGGTCAACGTGGTCCCGGGTTATAGAATGCTATTGGAAGCTTTTGTAAGAGAATACTATAGGATTGAATTAACCAAAACTTCAACCCTTAGATTGAGCGCTACATGGCGCAGAGTGAATGCGCCTTGGAGGCGACATGAAAGCTCTCAAAAAGTTTTTCCATGGTTAACAAATGTGCCTTCAAATTTTTCATATATTTTGACTGATAGATTAGAAGGAACATTCTCTATTTATTTTTTTAGATTAGTTTGAGATGTTTTTGAGTATGGATAGAGTTGATATTTTTTTATTTCTTTGTATATATTACTTAGTGTAATGGATAGTTGTATTATGTGAAAGCATTGTTATTTTATTGGATGTAAGATATTATTTGCTTTTTGTTATTGTTGAAATTTGCTGTGGGTAGTTCATGGAAGTTTTTGTAACTTCATAGAATTTATTTTGCATAAGACAATTATATTAATAATAGTTTTAAGTTAGGATTTTTGGAGGATGATTGGAAACGTAGTGACATTTTGATTCTGAAACCTTACTTGAAATTATTCATTAATAGGATGGGTCTGTGCAAAGTAGATGCGACTTAGAACTAGGGAAGGAGAGTAAATTTTCTGCAGGTATGCATCCCACATTGGGCGAACAACTCCCGTTCAAGCCTAGCAGGGACAACCTTTTAGCAGAAAACTACTTAGTCCTTTAGTTCAGAGCCTAGAGACACCCAAAAAATGCCAGGATGGAAACGTTTCTAACCTACCCAAGCTGCATTTCTCGAAGGATCATACCAGGCTAGAGAAGAAGGGGAATTTAGAAAGCCATGGAGAGTTTTTCACAAAGCACACACTTTACTTCAGGGGACTCTCCCAACACAATACACCCTCCTTGCCTTATATAGGCAATAAGAGGTCACAAGGACAAACACAGGGACCAACTAATGGGTCTAGGTACACACAGAGGCATCGGAAATTTTCGGGAGGGAATTATTCGCACACTATGAACAGTAACTGTACTGTGAACAGTACATTCCCTAGCCTAGTGCTACAGTAAAAGTGAACAGTGACTCTGCTATAGTGAAAATTGTACGGACTCAACGGTCTCGTCCATCGCGGGCATTGTAGCTACAGACTGAGTCCGAGTCATCTGAGCTGTCTTCTAGGAGATGAGCTTCGTACTTCTGCTGAAGGGCTTCAAGATCTTCTGGTGAGAGGATTTGATTTAGCCTTCTTGATGAGGATGCTTGTACATGAGCCCAATGGGATGCTTCTTCTTCTGCCCAGTTTGTGTTTTCACTTGTAGGACGAGCAGGAATGCTTGGCTGAGGCCAATTTGCTGTCTGTGCATAATACGATGTGTCCATATTCTGGAATGAGGATGAAGGTCCCTGTTCGTAGGGATCCTAGGACAGAGGACCTCCAAACCGTGCATAGGGGTCTTGAGTAGACTGGACAATGTCGTCTTCACTTGTCATTTCATGCTCTTGGGACGATGCAGCTTGTCTGTACTGATTGAGTGCTTCCTTAGCTTCTGGTGCTAGGTCATAATGATCCCACGTAGTGGGTACATTATTCCAAATATCTTCAGGAATGGTTTTGTTTTCTTGGCATAGGATTTGCTGGAGTTCTCGGTACTCGTTTTCACAAAATCTAACAGATCTTGGATAAGATTTGTGAATCCGGGCTTCTCGGCTGTTTAAATGGGGTTTATATGATGTGGTTCCTATTTCAAGTGGCCTATCCAAAATACTACCATTGTTTCTGCAAAAATTCCATGGAAGTCGAAAAAACAGGACGGTGTGAACTTCGGGATTTGGTGTCATGGTTCTCGGTTCATTTTCTAAGTCTTGTTTCCAACATGTAGGATGATAAAACCAATTAAAAAGTCTAAGAGATTCTTATCACTTTGTTTTTCGATGTTTCTTCCTAGCATGAAAATTCTTGTGAGGTTGGCAATGAATCTTCTGGTGGGAATTTCAATGGTTATTAAGTACTTATTGGTTAAGTACCATAACAGCGTTTTGAGCTGGTCAGGGAAATCATATTCTTTCCAGATAAGAGGATGAATGAAAGGATAATTCAAATTTAACCCGAAAGGATAATTCAAATTTAACCCGAAAGGTTAAAGAATCGAACCTCCATTGAATCTGAATAGGTCTGTGTGGGATTGCCACATGAGGTTCTCCAGGTTCTCAGTAAGACTTTCGTTCTGGATTTGCTGAATAATCTCCTCAGGAAATTTCCAGCTTGGCAAGTCTTTGATCTTCTCAATCTTGTATTTCACACCATGGTTTAGCATATGGAACGCAGGTCTCTTGATGTACATGTTGATCTCGGCTGGTACTTTTGGTCTTGACAGAAAATCAGCAAGTACATTCTTTTTTCCAGGAATATGCTTGGTTTCAAAAGAGTATTTTGAAAACCATTCAGCCCATCGAAGTAGTTGAGAGTTTGGAATCTGCTTCTGTTTAAACTTGGTCATCTGAGGAAAAGATGCCATGTCTAATTCTACCAGGAAGTGATGGTCGATGAGATGAAATTCAAACTTTTTGATTCCATTTTTTACTGCTAGGATTTCTTTGAAAGTGGAATGGTAATGCATTTCAGCTTGAGAAAACTTTCCACTTTTGTGAGCACAAAGGAGTCTCTTGCCATCAATTTCTTCGAATAGGACGGCTGCCTAGTATTCATCACTGGCGTAAGTTTGAAGAATTCTTTTACCTGTTGATGGTATTTGCAGCGGTGGGAGATTCTGCATAATCTCCTTAAGCTCAGCGACTGCTTTGGTTTGAGTTTTTCCCCAAGGTGGGGGATTCTTCTTCAGTATAGATTGCTAAGGAATCAAGAACTTTGCAATATTTGGGACAAAATCCCTGAGATAATTGATTATGCCAAGGAATTGCTGAACTTGTTTTGTCGTGAAGTTATCTTCAGGAAACTTCAATAATTCTTGAGCAATATGTGGCCCTGGATAGTATGTTCCCTTGTTGAGGTGCATACCAAGAAATTCAATTTCTGTTTGGGCAATATTCATTTTTCTTTGAGAAAGCATAATACCATGCTTTTTCACGATTTTTGCAAATTTTTCAAGGAGTTGACAGTGGCTCTGTTCATCAGGACTGTAGAGCAGAATATCATCGATATACACTGCTGCACTTGACAAGATTGGTTGGAAAATACGACACATAGCCTTTTGGAAAAGGGATGGTGCTACCTTTAAACCAAAAGGAAGAACTTTCCACTGGAAGTGTTGGTTCGGGATACAGAATCCTGTTTTGGATCTGTCTTCAGGATGGATGCCCAATTGCCAAAATCCAACTTTGAGGTCGAATTTGGAATAAATGTGGGCCTTGGTTAAACCAGTAAAGAGAGAATCTCTGGATGGTAAAGGGAACTTATCATCTTGGAGAAAAAGGTGGAGAGGTTGATAATTGATTACCAATCTCATTTTTCCTCTGTTTTGCTCAGCACGCTTATTGACATAAAAAGCTTCACAAGCCCATTGAGAATTGGAGATTTCAATAAGGCATTGCTGTAATAGTTCTGAGCATTCCCTTTGAGCTAAAGCCAAGTGTTCTGGCTTCATTCCCATATGACTCGCATTTGTTGGGTTGATGTCTTCATTCTTTTTGAAAGGAAGGCGAACAAAGAATTCAGGATTTTCCCATAAAGGATGGGAACATTTTTGAGCGAATTCTGAATGAGATTCTGAGCAGGATTCTAGCAACTTTTGCATAATTGGATCTAATAAGCTCATCTGAATGGAAAAGAGTCTCTGAATATTGACGAATTCAGAGAATTGGTCTTTATGTCTAAGACCTTTTCCAGGGATGATTCGGAGTTGGGAGATTTGAGTCATGATGTCCCACCCAATTATCAGGTCTTTATTGGGAAGACTTGATCCAAAAATCTTTGTGGTTATGGAACACTGGGGAAAAAACTGGACGGTGACTGGAGTGGTTCTGACATTTGTGGAGAAAGTATCTCCTGAAGCGGAATTGAAGTATCGGATGTAGGGAGTCCAGAATTCTTCAGGCAGAATTTTAGTATCTAGAATTGAACAACTTGCTCCAGTATCAATGAGAGCTATGACATGAATGGGTTTGGCAAACTTTGAGGTGAGGATTATTACAGGGAAATGGGGACAGTGAGTTTGACTTGAGAATATGTCAGGATTTGGTTCTGAAGATGTGGGGGATATGTGAAAAATGTCTTCAGATTCTAACTCTTCAGACTCAGTTTCACTAGAAGTTTGATAGAAGGGAATAACACAAAGGGTTTGTTCCGTTGGTTCTTCATTAGCAGAGAATAAGGATTCAATATCATCATTCTCAAGAGAAATACCTGTTTCATTCTCAATTTGATAGATTAAATGATTCTGACCTTTTTTTGCTTGAGGACAATTTTTGGCAAAGTGTCCTTTCCTGTTGCAAATGTAGCAACGGCTGGATTTCTTATGGCCTGTGCGATCTTTCCTCTTGCGTAGGTATCGCCATTTATTCTTTTTTCGGAGATGCTTGGAGCCATGTTTGAATTTCTTTATTGAATACTTCTTGTAATGCTTTTTCTTCCGGGAATACTGGCCACAAGTACCATCACAATCTCGCTTGGAGCATTTGATTTTTAGCTTCTGGCGGGAACAAGCTGATTCAAGACGCTTGTCGTCTGTGATGTATGTTCGGACCATCTGGCGCTTTAAGCATAGTTCTTCAAGGCATAGATGGATTTCTTGTTGGATTTCTCCCAAAGGAATATTTTGTATTCTCTTTTGTTTTCCAAAAAAAGATCTTTCAACCATCTGGGATAGCTCTTTTGGAATGGATGTGAGAAAGACATGCTTCAGATTTGGATCTGCGCCAATTTGGTAAAAGAGCTGAAGCATTATTCGATAATGCTTATCAAGATGCTTTTTTGATAGGAGCAGCATCTTCTTTCGAAGAATTCTCTTCTTTTTATCTCTATGAGATCTCCGGGTGTTCCCACAAAAACATGGTATAAGTAAGTGAGGGCATGGCTGAAGTTGGGTGACATTAGAAACTTAATCTGGTCTTGTTCTGTGAGTGATTGCCACCAAAATTTAAGGCTTCCTGTGAACCTTGTAACAAAGTTGTAAAGGACATCATTCATATCATGGTTGGTGATAGCCTGTGTATTCAACCAAGTATGAAATTCTTCAAGTCTTTCTGGCCATTTTTGATAAGGAATATCATCAATGGTGAAGAATTGTTTTGATGCCATGGATACATGCCTAGTAGGATTGTTCCTAGTAGGATTGCTTGTTTGCCCAAACTCTGGATCAGAATAGTTTGATTCCATTTCATAATCCGGAGGGGAATCAGCCATGAATATTTGTGAGGTTAATGGTGCAGTGGGGGGAGATTCAACTGTAGGAGTTGAGAAGGAAGAAGTAGAAGAAAGAGATGCTGAATCTGATGTAGTATGAGAAGTTTGTTCAGCTGGAAACAGAATCTGCTTATCTGGGATGGTAGGATCAGGCTCAGTCTGTTGGATAACAGGTTCAGGTTCCTGAGTACCCAGGTCCTTTAGAAAGGATTCTAATGGATTTGATAGCATCATCTGTTCTGGCTTGTCTCTTATAACAAGTGAACTCGATTCGGTGGGTGAGCTTTTTTCTTTTCCTTTTTCCTTCTGGAGGGCCTTGAGGCGCTTTCGTATTTCTACCATATCTGGTTCTCTTCTGTAGGGATCTTCTGGAATACTGGCAAAAATAGACGTCTCTGGATGTGGGGGTAGATGCCCAGTTTTAACAGGAGGTGCCAATGGATCGAAAGGTCTAAACCTTCCTTTTTCAAGAAGTTGGATCTGCTTCTTGAGCTTTTCTATCTTTGGCTTTGGGCTATCAAGATAATGATATCCAAGATGTTGTCCTGATTCCAAGGCGTGAAGCCTTTTCTAGAATTCAGAAAGTATCTTTTTGGTGCCTTCATCATATCTTCGGAGATCTTGTTGCACATTTCCAATTTTGGAATCAATAGCCTTAAAGGCATTGTTTTGTGCCAACAGACTCTCTGATTGCCAATTTAGAACAGCTTCAGCAGCAGGAGTTTTCTTTTGTCTCCCATGTTCATCCACATCTGTGGGGGTAGGGATTTTGGGAACATGGCGGTACCTGCCATGTGGATCAATAAACTCTTCTGTAGCAGGGAACGAGAGTTTAGAACTTTCCTTGACAAGAGGAGGAAAGTCAGTATCTTGGAACATGGCAATAGAAGAAGTGGGTGGTGTTTCTGCTGGAACCTCGAGGGGGTAAGAGTGTTTCTTAGCCCATTTAAGGATTGGCTTATAAAATGGAGAGAGAGCTTGCTTTTTCTGGAGAGGAGAAAGTGGAGGTGATTTTGGTGGATCTGGTAAGTTTTAAGATGTAGTACTAGTCTCTGGTGGTGGAGATGGTGCATAAGACACCATGAACTGGTATTTATCACACTCACCAAGAGTATCTACGGAGGAATCTCCGTCTAAGTACCTTTGGTACATCTTATCCTTGGACTTTTTCCATCGAGGCGGAGATCTTGCAAGAGGGTCTACCTCGTCGGGAGAATTTATACAGTAGGAACATTGGCAAAAAGGATCCCAAAAACAATGACCATACTTGTCTTTATAGTAATGAACATGATGTCCATCACCGTCGAAGTGTCGAACATGCTTTTATGGATCTGGTTCGGAAATGGATTCAGGAATACATGGCTCAATCATGAGGATGGTCTGGAAGATAGAAGGACTTTCTTCCTTTTCTTTGCCAAATTTGATGGAAACAGTTCCATCTTTTTTCCGTACGAATTCTGAGTCCGTGGACTGGAAAGGCTTGTTATGCTGGTGTAGCTTTTCGTAGTTGGTGATCCAAGTCTCTGGAAGGAGCTTGGCCAATGTATCCTTTGGGATCTGTCTGGGGACATGGATACATGACGCCTGGTCATTCTGCATGGAGATGAACAATGCATCTTCATTACCATTGTTGAAGTTGAGGTCAAGAGCATGGTTCTGCACTCGATAAACCATCTGGTAATGTAGGGTTGCAGCTACAGAGTCAGCAGTTTAAAGGGCTCCAGTGAGCTAGACTTGGACTTTCAGGAAAGAAAGAAGTTGAGGATCTGAAAGGGCGATGTTGAAGTTTGGATACAAAGTCACAAAGACTGTTCCAGCATTCAAAGTAGTTTGAATAGTGCCGATGCAAGCATGTTGGTATTGTAAAAACCTGGTATCTAACAACGCAATTCTTGCCACAACTGGCAAACCTTTTCGACCATGAAAAGTGAGAGCAAGACGAACAGCGCCATAGTGGACATGAGAATATCCTTGTTGAACCCATTGTCTGGGAAATTCTGGAGGGATTTGAAGAGTAACAAAGTACTTCTTTTCAGTAGCAGGATTGGGATGCTGGTCGAACTTAGAGGACTGAACGTATTCCTTTACTTGCTTTGGGGTCTGGTGAATAAGTTGACGAATGGAGCGGATGGGTGAGAATGATGAGGTGGGTTTAGCAAAAGCTGAATAGGGGTTCATAAGAGGAAGCTGAGTTTCGGAGATCTTGGTTTCATCGCTAAGAGAGACTTCGTAAAGATAATCAATCTTATAAGCATTGGAAACACGAAATTCTGAGAGGGCTGAGGATGAAGAAGAAGAAAGAGCAAGAAAAATGGGTGCTTCAAGGATTTCTGGATCTGTCATGGTGTAAAAAGATCTTCTCAGCACTGGATTCACCTATTAAGCGCATTAATTATTCATGCATATATGTCTGATGTGTTTAGATCGATGGTTTCAGCAATTAAGAACATAATTGCTGATATGAACGGCAACAATTGTGAAATATTGAATATGAAGATTCAATATATGTTAGAAAAGCAAAAAGCACTAGAAGCTCTTGACCATATTATGGAAGATCTTGAGGATGTCGTGCGCCACCTTGAGCTAGTAGAGGACCGCCTAACGGCATTTGAGTCGAAAATAGACATTTGCAATGCTGGTTCTAGCTCAGAAAAGGCTTTGAGCTCTAAGCGCAAGCGTATTGATTCGTTCAATATGTGGGATTGCAAAGGATCAAGTCCTTGTTGCAAGAAATCAAGAGTTAACCAACACAAGAGAGGAAAACGTCCTCAAGTGAAGAAAATGTCAATGGTGAGGTGTTACAATTGTGACAAGAAGGGTCACTATGCTCGCAATTGTTGTGAGCCGAAAAAAGGTAAACACCTCTTGTACATTTGAGAACTTTGCTTATGTGTCAAGTTCTGTATTATTGGCCGAATCCAATCCTTTGTGAACTGTAGATTCAAGAGAAACAGACCATGTAGAGAAGGATAGAGAATCCTTTGTGGAATTCCGACGATACCAACTGGAACTAAGTGGATCTATGTAGGAAATAACTCCAGAGCTGAGAGTTAAATGAATTGGCACCTACCAATTGAACATGCGTGGTGGACGCACCCTATTCCTACATGATATTCTATATGCTTCGGAAATTCGTCGAAATTTAAGTGTCTATTTTGATGTTGGTTAAACTTGGTTTTAGTGTGAACTTCTGTAATAACTGTGTAGATTTGTATTTGGATACAAACTACTATGGTTGTGGTCATTTTCTGGATGGTTTTATTGTACTAAATGTTAACTGTAGTGATGTCAATATTTGTTATTCCCTTGTTTCACGTCTTCTACTTCATATGATAATGATGTGATTATGTGGCATACTAGACTTGGTCATATTGGCCAACAACGTATGAATAGACTAGCCAAAGAGAGCTTGTTAGGCAACATTGAAAAAGTCGATTTGCCTATATGTGAGCATTGCCTACTAGGGAAAACGACAGGGAAACCATTTGGAAAATGTAAAAGAGCTGAATTTCTTCTACATTTAATCCATTTTGACGTCTGTGGTTCAATGAATGTGAGAGGAAGGCATGGGGCTGTTTATTTCATCACTTTTATAGATGATTATACTCGATTCGGATATGTCTATTTAATTTCTCATAAATCTGAAGCAATAAGTTGTTTTAGAAGGTTTATGAATTTGGTAGAAGATCAATTAGATAAGAAAATAAAAGCATTAAGATCCGATCGAGGTCGTGAATATTGATCTGATGAGTTCAGAAAATTATGTGATAAAAAAGGAATAGAAAGACAGTTGTCTATTCCATATACTCCTCAACAAAATGGTGTTGCGGAAAGAAGAAACAGAACCCTACTGGAAATGGTTAGGTCCATGATAGCGCATGCTAACTTATCTATCACTTTTTGGAGTGATGTGTTGTTAGCTGCTGCCTATATACTTAACCGGGTGTCTTCCAAATCAGTTACTTCCACTCCATATGAGTTATGGACAGGTAGAAAACCGGACTTAAGTTTTCTTAAGCCATGGGATTGTGCTGCTTATACTCATGAGTCCTCTCACAAGTTTGGGAAATTGGGTCCCAAAGGAAATATGAGTATTTTAATGAGATACTCCGAACACTCGAAAGGGTATATGTTCATAGGTGAGCAGGAAAGTGGGAGTATAACTGAATTTGAATCACGAGATGTCACATTCTTAGAAGATGAATTTCCTAAGAAGGGCGAAATAGGGAAGATCACTCCCTATTTGAAACCTTGGATCAAGATAATGATATTAGTGGAGTTCGTCCAAGTGGGAGTAATATAAGAAGTGATGAATTGAATTCAACTCATTCTCAAGTACAACCACATGATGAGATGACATCATTATTATCTAATCCAAGTGGGAGCATAATGGGGAATGATGTGCTAAGTGTACAATCTCCCATACGGCGAACAAGTCGCCAAAGTATTCCCGTCGACGTTTTGACATTGAAGGGGAAACTTTTATGATTGCTCCACAAGATGAGGATAAGCCAAGAAATATTAATGAGGCTTTAAATTGCCATAGTAAGGAAAAATGGATTCATGCAATGAAAGAGGAAATGGAGTCAATTAAATCAAACCAAGTCTAGGAACTGGTTGATCTTCCCAAAGGACGCAGAGCTATTGGGAACAAGTGAGTTCTCAAAATAAAGCGAAAGGCTGATGGCTCGATAGAAAGGCATAAGGCTCGCCTTGTGGCGAATGGGTATAATCAACATGAAGGAATTGATTATGAAGAAACATTTTCTCCTGTAGTGAGATTTACCTCGATTCGCATAATTTTGGCAATAGTGGTTAGTATGGATCTTGAGTTACATCAAATGGATGTAAAAACTACTTTCCTCAATGGAGAATTAGAGGAAGGAACATATATGGAACAACATGCTGGTTTCATAGTGAAAGGCCAAGAAGAAAAGGTATGTCGACTTTTGAGGTCGATATATGGCCTTAAGCAGTCGTCAAGACAATTGTATATACGATTTCATAATGCCATAATGGCATATAATTTTACAATGATTGATGAGAATCATTGCGTATATATCAAAAGATCCAAGGATCAATTTGTGATCATATCATTATATGTTGATGATATACTAATTGCCGGAAGCAATATGGAGCTTGTTAATACTGTCAAGAGTTGGTTGTCTTCCAACTTTGAGATGAAGGATATGGGTAAGGCTGCATACATTCTTGGAGTTAAGATTTGAAGAGATCGTTCGAAGAGATTGTTGTTGATGTAGCTAGTATAATCACCTAGAGGGGGGATGAATAGGTGTAAAAACAATTTCTCAAGATGCCACAGCGATACTAGGCAGACGATAGAAAGGTTGTACTATTTTGATTAACAAAATGAATTACGATCAAAGTAAAGTAAAAAGTAAGGAAGAGAAGATTAAACACAAGGTTTATAGTGGTTCGGCTTATCCCAAGCCTACGTCCACTCTTCCGCACTAACAGCCGATCGGTTGGATTCCACTATGAACAAAAGAGATGTTACAGCACAGTTCTTCCTTGATTTCACAGTGTAGATATTCTACCACACTTCCTTAAGGTTTCTCACAAATATAAACACTTTTTTACGTACAAGTTTTCGCTCAAATGTATTGACTAAAAACAACGAGTTTCAGACTTTGGAATTCTTCTATCGTGCACTTCTTGAACAACTAGAACGTCTCCCTTATATACACCTTTATGCCATAATACCCGTTGGCATTCACGAAAGGAATTCTTCAATCTTCCCGTTGGACAGAATCAATTAGGAAGATTATTCGAGCTATTAAAGGAACGTGTCGATAGCCCATCAATCATGTTCGCCCAAACAATCAGGATCTCGGTTTCCATAAGTAGAACCTTCCACGAATATTTTGCCAATCATCGGATCCTTAATCTTCGAATCAATCTCGATCAATCAAAGGATTCCTTTACGTCATATCCAGCTAAGAGATATTCTCCAGTCGATAAGGTCATATCCTTAGTAAAACATCCAGTTCTTGATAGCCTTTCTTTAACGGATTAGAAACTGCCAATGAGGATAGACTTTGAGTCTTGAGTCTAGCTGTCCGGAGGTCTTCAGACTTTAAGCAGCAGAGTCTGCAAACCTTCAGACTAGACTGATGGAAACATTTTGTCAGCTTCAAAACATTTCAAGAAGATTTCTCCAACAGCTGTCTCTTTCGCAAGAAAGATATATAAACAAGGTTCTTGAACAATTTCGTATGCAAGATTGTAAACCCATAGACACTCCTATTGCAAAAGGTGAAGGATTGAGCCATAGACTGTGTCCAAGGACTCCACAAGAGAAGGAACAAATGAAACATGTTCATTATGCTAGTGCTGTTGGAAGCTTGATATACGATATGATGTGTACAAGACCTGATATATGTTTTGCAGTTGGAATGGTGAGTTGATACCAATCCAATCCAGGTCAAGCACATTGGAAGGTCGTTAAAAGAATACTAAGGTATCTAAAAGGAACTGCTGATTATACGTTGAGTTATTAAGGAAAGGATCTGCAACTCAAAGGCTATTCAGATGCTGATTGGAGAGGAGATTTAAATAAAGAAAATCTACCTCTGGATTTGTTTTCTTACCGAATAATGGCACCATATGTTGGAGCAGTAAGAAACAAACGTGTATAGCCTTGTCCACGATGGAAGTTGAGTTCGTGACATTATCAGCAGCAGTATAAGAAGGTCTTTGGCTTAAGAGATTTTTTGGGTCATTTAGGTGTTGTTAGAAATGCTGCAGATTCATTGTTGGTTAACTGTGATAGTCAAGCAGCAAAAGTGTACACCAAAGATCCAAAATATCATGGCAAGACCAAACTTATAGATACCGAGTATAACTTTTGTCAATGATATGACTGCACGAAAATATGTGAACTTAGAGTACATACTACGCATAGAATGGTAGCAAATCCTATGACAAAGCCATTACCTAGAGATGTGTTTTGTGGCCATATGAAATCTCTAGGATTGCATAGAGGTTGATGTACTGAATATTGTAATTTCCCTAAGTGTTCACATTTGATGAATTTGTGTTTTCACCATTAATGCCTATGAATCTTTGTTTGATATTTATGCATCTTAATGCTCAGTGCATTAGTCTAAGTTGAGAAAGTATGTCGGACAGATATAAGATTAGCCCACTCACACGGGTAATTGCCTCTATTTACTATGTGATAAATAGATATGAGACTGTTTTAAAGCTTATTATCTAGGTGATAATCGAGAGCTCAAGTTTAAAATACATATGTCGCCTTAACTGAGTGTTAAGATGATGACATAATACTTACTATGTCCGAAAGTAAAATACCCCACATATTTTACTTTATCTGTCTATGATGCCAGATGTGAGTTTTGATGAATTTTGTGAATGAGTAGATACGTGAACTCAAGTTAGACATTAAGTATGTTTGAACTATCATCTGTACGGTATTGAAGGTGTAGACATACGCTCCATGGGAAAGGATTTAGTACCGTAATACGTATTTCATACTATGTATGCATGAGACGACCAATAAGAGTAACAAAAGTTTGATCTCAACTTTTATGCCGTGTGAGACTCTTGAGGAAAAGAGTTCCTCAATTTTTTAGTGCCCTTATGACTCTTACTTATTCTCAAGATTTTTATTTAGTGTTTGTTATCTTAGGATGTTGCCAATGGTCATGAGTTTGATTTGATCTAATGGGACATTTCTAGAAAAGCAAGCTAAACTGAAATTGAGAGTTTGAAGGAAAGAGGAAGATCGAATTTGGAGAATCACATTGTAGTTTTGTATTCACTGGTTAACCAATTATGACTGTCTTTGGGATAATCATAATTGTGAATACAATATATATATATATATATCATTGTTTAAAAGAGATCAATAGAGATATAAATGTGATCGTTCGATCTAGGGAAATGCATACTAAATCTACACAGGATGTGATGCCCACTATGAGCTGCTATATATTCCTAACAAATGTATGGCAACGAGCTCTCAAAGTATGCTGGTCGCACGGATTATTCACCGGTATGAATGTTGAAGAGAGGTAAAGAGAATCCTGTTCAGCCCACCATATGCGAGTGGGAAATGATGGTTTTATGTGATGGGCCTAAGTTGGCCCGTCCGCCCATGATGGGCCTAAAAGCCCGGCCCACAAGATTAGGGCCTATGGATGAAGGGGTACGTTCCTTTATGTTGGAGGGACGTATAAAAAGAGAAAGAGAGAGGGAGGAACACACCCATTGGCATAACGTATGTTCCTCTCCCTCTCTCCCTCCAAAAGAAAAACAAGCGCAAACGGCGACGCCATCTTCCCTTCAAGACCAATCGACGTCATCAGATCAAACAGGATCGGTTTTCTCTTCCTTTTATCGGCATTGGTGTTTAATTTGTGACTAATAAGGTACGCTCGATTCCGTGGTGTGCTTTAGGATCGGTGATACATGTTTTTCCCGGGCTTATCTTCCGCATTCGTTTTAGGGGTTCGATTTAGTGTCGAATCCGGTTTTTGGGGATCCGATAATCCCTACAAACCCAAATCGTGGGGAGTTGCAACAGGCGCCACTCGGGGCAAAAACCTCGTATGACCGAGAGGTCGAGGGCATCTTGGCAGATCGAGTCATATGGAAGCGGTATATTTGATTCAATGGAAGGGTCTTCCGGAGATTGAAGCCAGTTGGGAGCCCGTGGAGAGTCTTTGGCAATTCAAGAAGTAGATCGACGCATTCCACGCCGAAGACGCGACGAGGGCGTCGCCTGATTAGGTGGGGGAGAACGTCATGGCTCGGAAGAAAGCATGTCCAAGAGGTTTCCATGGGCCGGCCGTGACACGACTATGGATACAACGACCCTTGGCTTGTCCCTGTCACTTAGGGTTTTTCTTGAGTCTTCTAGAATAATCCTAAGGGCAGACGATATGGGAATTGTACCGTTATGTAATAAATACGGGTAGTTGGTAGTTGGGGAGATTCAATTTCCACCGTTAGATCTAAGGGAGATCTACGGATACGGTATGTCTTGTACTTGTATATAAAGGGGTCCTTCCCCTCATTGTAAATCATCTCATTCACGAGTAATAGAAAATCCAAAGCTTCTCTCTCTAAAAAGTTTATCTCTCTACGATCCTTATGAGTGAGTGTGAGTAAGGCTGACTTGGGAGAAATTCCTAAGGCCGCACGGGCAAGGGAACGCTAGATCGATCGGCCCGTGACACAATCCTATACGAATCATGTAGTGAAAAAGATGTAGAAGTCCAGAGTCAAATAAAAAATCACTTTGCTCTACAAACTCATAAAGAATCTCTCCATTTCAGAGCAATCAATAAGCTCTATAAACACAATCCTAAACTAAAGATAACATTTTGATCCAAAACTTGTGATAGCAGAAGCTATGCCTGTCCTTGACGCTAAAGCATGGCTCCATCAGTTAAAGCTTTGCCGCCACACAAGTAATGCAGCCATCTTTAACATTGTTGAGGTACACCAACGGAGTTTTTCCTATCATTTGTCACCCCAAAGAATCATAAGCAAAAAATATGGTTCCAACACGTGCGTGCGAAATCATACAAATGGCACCAAGGCAATATAATCAATTGGGCACCCACACCTCGGTGACGTCTTTAGTGATTCCAAACTTCTCATCGGCCATGTTTCTAGATCACTGCAAGCAAACCGCAAACTCAAGACTGGAGGAACAAAGACCTGGCATATTAACTAATTTAGTTTCTTTTATTTATGTTGTTGTAATCATAAGAAATCTCTTGTTAATTATTTAAACGTAATGGCGATACATAAAAATGTGAATCCTTCTTATTTTCACAATTAATCGATTTAAATGAGAAAATGTCATATACATAGTCTTTTGACGGTTATATTTTGAATTTGTAACGTTAAACATAGTCTTTTGACGGTTATATTTTGAATTTGTAACGTTAAACTCTTGAAGCAATGGAGAATGAGCAAAAGAGTTATCAAAACTAGGGGTGAGCATGATTCCAAGGTTGAAGTTGGAATTGAAAAACCTGTTAGGTTTTAAGTTCCAAGATATATAAGATAGGTTCCGAATTTCAAAAATTGGGGAAACGTTTTGACGGGTAGATTTCAAATATCAGGTAGGTGGAATTTGAAATATGGAATCTCAAATTTGAAATTTGGAACTTGGAATAAGTTTTTTTTTTTGGTTTATTTTTTTGTGTGATTTTACTATATTTAATGGCGTCTAATGACGAGTGTATAATTTGGAATTACTAGTCTGAGTTTTTTTTTTTATATGACTAAGGTTTTTACTTTGATAATATTTCATATTATTCATGTGTCTAAATGCAAATTATGGTCAATGGATTTTAATAGCAAGTAGTGGTCATTAAAAATAATTATTCACTACAATCATTCAATTAATAATCTAAATGAAATTTGAATAGAACCTGGAATCAATCATGAAATCTATGACATATTAGGTTCTAAGATTAGAAAAAGAATAGGAATGCATTTGGTATGACTCACAAATTTACGCATATTGTCCTAGGCGAGTGGCCTCCTTCAGCACTTACCATGGAGGCCAACTGAGGCAATGCACTACCTTAGTTTCTCAATTGTGACAACCTTTGATAATATATCTATTGGATTTTTTGCACCAAGATTCTTCTTCAATGACAAAGTCCCATTATATATCAACTAACGAATTTGATGATACTTTAACTCAATTTGTTTTGCCTTTGAATGAAATATCGGATTCTTTGCAAGACAAATAGCACTCTGACTGTCATTGAAATAACATTGCTATAATGCTCCTTGCCTATCTCCTTCAGAAAATTTCTCAACCAAATCATTTCATTACTAGCTTTAGATATATCAACATATTCTATCTCAGTGGTTGAGAGAGACACAAATTTATGAAGTTTAGACATCCAATTGATTGCACCTAAGGCAAAAACATAATCCAAGGTGTTCTTCTTATTGTCCAAGTCACCACTAAGATTCGCATCAACAAAGCCTTATAAAGTTACACCATTTTTCATAAAACATAATGACATACCTGAAGTGCCTTTTAGGTATCTTAATAACCACTTTGTAGCTTTCCAATGTTCTATTCTTGGATTTGCCATGTATCCGCTCACAACTCCCATTGCATGAGTTATGTTTGATCAAATACATACTATAGCATACATTAAATTGCCAATAGCCGATGCATAAGGTACTTTTGCCATATACTCTCGCTCTTCATTTGTCTTTGGTGACTACCTTTTTCAGAGCTTGAAGTGACTTCCTCAAGGTGTACTTCTGGGTTTTGCATTCTGAACTTCGAATCTATCTATCATCTTTTCAATGTATTTTTCTTGAGATAATTTTAGAATTCTTTTAGAACTATCCCGTGTGATCCTCATCCCAAGAATTTGATTTGCTTAGCCCAAGTGCTTCATCTCAAACTTTTTTGACAATTGTCACTTTAGTATATTGATCTCTTTCATGCTAGATCATGCAATGAGTATATCATCCACATACAACAGTAAAATAATATAACAGTCATCAAATTTTTTGAAGTAACAACAATGATCCATATCACTTTTAGTGAACCCGTTACCACACATAAAAGTGTCAAATTTATTGTACCACTATCTAGGAGCCTATTTCAAGCCATACAGACTTTTTTCCAATTTGTAGACATAATTTTCTTTTCTAGGAACGCCTTCTGGTTATATCATGTAAATAACATCCTCCAAATTACCATGGAGGAATGCAGTCTTAACATATAACTGCTCCAAATGTAAATTCTCAAGTGGCACTAAATACTAACTTGATAGTAGTTAATTTCACAACTAGAAAAAAATCTGTGTAATCAATTCATCATTTTGCTAGAACCCTTTTATTACTAACCTTGCTTTGTATCTTTTGCTGCCATCAAGTTCTTCTTTGACCTAATACACCTACTTCTTCTGCGATGCTTTCTTCCCATCTAGCAATTGAGTTAATAACCATTTTTTTTCTTCGAATGAATCTAACTTATATTGCATTGCGACTCCCACTTAACAGAATTTTTAACTTGCACTGTTTTCGATTTTTTTTTTTTTTTTGGTTCACTAGCATCAGTCAAAAGCAAATAATGCAATAATGGAGAATATCTTACAGGTTTAGTTGGTCTACTAGATCTTCTGAGAGGTGGTTCAAGTGTGCGTAATTCTTGTTCTAGTTTTTTTATTAGAGTCAACAACAATAGTTTCAAGAATTTCAACCAGAACACTCTTAGAAACCTCATCTAATTTAATCTCTCTCTTCTCTAGCGTTTGTTTTTTCACACTAGATTCTGGTGCAGATTTGTCCTTATACAACTTGTTTTCATTGAATGTAACATTAGCATTTCTTATTATTTTTCTATTTTATTCATCCCAAAATCGATAACCAAAATAATCAGAACCATATGCAATGAAAAAACATTTTTTAACTTTTGCATCAAGCTTATCTCTATTTTCTCATTTGTAAATATGACTGTTATGCCATAAAAAACATTAAAAGTCTAAGTTATTAAAGAACAATATAAAATTACTTGAACTCTTCACTCCACTAAGGAGCTGTTTAATGCTATTGAAGTCAAACACTGTATATAAAAAAATTATAAAAAATATATTAGATATATTAGATAGATATATATATATATATATAAATTCAGGGTTGGTTCAAGTTGGACCAACCCTAAACTTCTAAGACCAAGGACTAGCCCGCACAGTGCTAGTCCAGGGATCTCAGGACTAAAGACCGACCAAATCCACTTGGGAACCAGACCAAGACTAGCAAGGTCGGGTTGGTCCAGGGTCGGTCCAAGGTTGACCCTAGACCGATGCTCACCCCTAAGGGGAATTGCTAGTTTATAACAAGATGTCAAAAGTAAGAGCAAATGCATAAACAATAAAATAATAATAATATGCTATTTTTTAATTGTTTAAATTTCATTCCAAGTTTATTTTAAATGGTTCAAGGATTTAAGAAATAAAAAAATAATTATAAATAAGTTACACTTAATTATTATATTATATTACAAGTGAATTTTGTATAATTTACACTTAATAGTAGGTATACTTCATATCATACAAATTTTATTGGGATATTTTTTTTTTTTGTATTAACATTTTACTTTTATAAGATGCAAATTTTATTTTTTTTATTAATATTATTATAATAAAGCAAGTTTATTTAGTCATGTAATGATAAAGACATATATTTTGTTGGAAAATAGTTTAGTAAGAATATTCCTTTTATTTTGTTTGATTTCCATTTTCTTTTATAGACATATCTTTTGAAATGTTCTTTAACTAATTTCAATTTAATACTTTATTAAGCTAATATCAAATGAAGTTAAATCAAATCATGAAAGAATCTATAATTCAAATTATGAATAGTTTATATATGATTCATTTGTATTTTTGTTATGAGCAATATGTCCTCTCTGGCTGGAAATATAATAATGAATATCTTAGAAAATTATCAAAAAGGTTATAAACCCATTAAATTTTTGCCAATTTAGTCTTAGACTTTTAATTTAGCCAATTGAGTTCAAAATCTTTTGACAATTTGACATTAGTCTAAGGTATCGAAAGAGCCTTAAAGTAATCTTGTCTAATCAAGTCCTCAAATCCATTTAATCTTTGGTTCATAAGAGTAGAGTAAATCTCCTAATACTTTACTTGGTTCCTAATTGACCAACTAGAAAATATATTAGTGATGACTCTCAAACGAAAAAGATCTGGCATGTTAAATATTTTGAACCTAGATATGAATTGGAATGGGCTTAAGCTCGAGCTAGGTGCAAGCTTAGAAAACCATTAGCCAACTCCTTTGGTGGTTTACTTTCGAGAGGATTGCAACAGCTTAGTGACTCAATGGGGACACGAAAAATCTTAGTGGACTAAAGTTGATTTTCTCTTTTTTAACAAATATTTTTTTTCTTGTAACGAGGATATAAGATACAAAGTTGTTGATTGGTTAGTAAAGGCCCAAAAATGTAATGCCCTACCTCGTACCTAGGGGCCTCTAGACCTCATCAAGTCCTCTGGGATCTTGTTTGCTCGAACACTTCTTTAAGTTTTATTCTTGACCAACAAAAAAGAAGAAGGAAAAGTCTGGTCCCAAACCAATCAACTTCAAAAAGTTGGATTGTGCCATCATGCACTTTTCCAATGTCCATCCCGTTTGACTTGGCCTTAATGAACTGGTCCCTAATAATCTTATTCTAATACCACTTCCATTTGTTGAGTGTAAAATCGTGATTGTGATGATACAAGAAAATTGTAATTGGCAACTCGAGACATACTAATACTAAAATGCAGTACAAATGTAAAACTCAAATAAGAAATATTATTTTGCACAGCTATTACAAACACTATATAAAAATAGCTAAAAACCACAAGTCACTATTTTATTTTTATTTTTCTCACACCACACACAAACACTCAGAGTAAACTAGCTTATAGAAGGACACACTTTCTAACTGTTTTATTTCTTTCCCTCATATACGAGCAAACTCTCTCTTCTCTCTCTTTGCTGAAGCTCGCTAGCCTTAAGAGAAGCTCATACTTTGGCTTTGTGACTTGCATTCTCAGGCTTTCCAAAGTTTGAAGCTTACAAACTTTGAAAGATAAAACTCTTGACTTTAGGATAGGTTCACGTGTCACTTTAAGAATTTGACCAATAGCTCCACATCTTCATTTTGTAATGATAAAGCATTCATTGGATATCTCCCATATAGCTCCCTACCATATTATTTGGTGATAGTAGCCTAGGTAAGTAAACCTTGATTTCTACTATGATATGCACATCAAGAAACCAGGTCGACATACCAACATCTGAACAAGTGAAAAAGACGGGCTTATTATCGGGGCTCGACAGCCCTCATCAGTGTCTTGCTTTTCGAATTGGGACTTGGAACATCAGTCGTCGGCGACAATTTTAGGGGTCTTACGGGCTGAGTTATCTGGAAATAGAGGCGGTACTATCTGTCGGATCCTTTGCTGCTACATATTGGTACGTTGCCTATCGTCCATAGGAATGAATATAATCCTGCTCCTGATTCGAGCTGCCCCACAGACAAGTGTGTTTTGCCGAGCATAAATATCTGGGACCTTCACTTTAAAGGGCTCGTGGTGCTAAAGGCGGTAGTGAGAGGGCTGCAAACTTCTCTGGTCGTGCATCAGATGGCACTTCAAGGAAACCTCTGGCTCCTTCGGCCTTCGACGAGGATTGTTTTAATTTGAGAGAAGCCCTTGGTGATGTTTGCACAAGCTACCGATGCAACTGTTGAAGTAGATTTCAGTCTCTAGATGACTAGGGAATTTATTTCCACATATAATTAACCCTTGATTTTCGCGATGTCTATCCGATGGTGCTTCCCAATGGGCATCAATTAGGGATGAGGTTTGGGTCCCACTTCAGTTTAAAACCCACCTTAAGGCTAACGCAATGTATGCTATCTGATCTGATGTATGATTTATACTCAAGTTTTGAATCAATGTATCATATGTCTATTTCCGACCAACTATCAAAATGATTCATTCCGTATATTACCAACTAATCTATGTTAAAGACTTGGAAAAAAGGCATCAGAAGTCTTGAACTTTTTCAAATTATTTAATTAGGTCTCAATCTTTTGTTTTGTGGAATTAGATCCCTAAATTATATAGATTGTTCAAGTTGGTTTGTCCATCAAAACAGAAATAGAAAATGCCGATATGAACTAACTCATCAATACATCGACCTGGTCAAACAATTTATAAAAGTCTAAGGATTTCTAGTGTATTTTTCCTTAAAATAAATTTTTGTTAATAAGAAAAAACGAATTAGCAATTAAAAGAAAAATATCAAGAATGAATTAGAAAGGAAAAAAAAAAATTCTCAACCTATTCACTTCCTTTTACGATCGATTCATGCTAGTATAAAAATTCCAAATTTATATTTGTGTAAGATATTTATTCTAAACATTTTTCTATAACATGGATACAAGCTTGGGGTTTTTTGTGTCATAAACAAAATTTATAGTAAATGTGCCACACTGTATAAGTTTGGAGTAAATGTGTCACATAGATACAAGTTTGTGATTGTTAATATCATAAAAAAATGTTTAGGGTAAATATGGCATCACAGTGGATATAGTTTAAGATTTTTTGTGGTTTTTACCTTTTATTAAAACACCAATCCCATCAGACCGACCCAACACTCTTCAGCCCATCCATAAAACCCGACCGCTTCAGCTTCATTGGGCTCGGCCCGTCAAGCTCACATATCACCAAGCACAACCCAGACCATTATATTACCCCAACCAAGCCCATGAAGTAGGACCTCAGCCCAACAGCCCGGTCCACTTAGCCGGGTAAATTGGGCCCATCAGAGAAAGCCTTCTCTCTCTCTCTCTCTCTCCCCGGATATTCGAAGACAAATACCATAGACGAACGTCGCACGTGCGCATATAGGGAAGCAGAGTATGGGCGCTCAGGAGGCACACCACAACCAGAAAGCTTCTCCACCTTTATTCCTACTCAATCGGGCCACCTCCAACCACCGCTAGCTGCTGTCCATTCTCCATCGCCGACCCCAACCCAGCGGCGCAACATATATACGCATAGAAAACAGAGCATACTAAGAGATACAGAGAGTTGAGCAAGATGATCTCCGTTCAGGGACTTTTTACTTTCATTCCTCTCTTCCACCTCCAGTCCATTCATACCAGTCATCTCCGTGGCTGTTCATTACCCCCATAGCCGTGCCGGAGCTCCTCTGTTCGCTCGCCCCTGTTTTTGAGTCGATGTGCCCCCAAGTACCTTGGACTCGTTTGTTCTACTATCTCCGACTCCGATTTTCGACGCTGTGGTTTCCAAGACCTTCTATTACCAACCTAACAACCGATCGTGACCAGAACAACTCCTCATCAAGGTATTTGTCTACTATGCTTTGTTTTGATTTGAATCGAGCATGTTTCAGTGCACGATTGTCTCTCGGCCGGCCTCGGATTCATTGATTCGTCTTTGTTAAGGCTTATCTTAGCTCCTCTGACCTTGTTTTTTGACCAATCACTAGATGTTTTTGTTTGTTAATCGCCTCGCTCATTAAGATCGCCACCTGTTCGATAGTTTGTTCCAAGAGTTCGAATTGAAAGTTTTTATCTGGTCTAAGAGCTTAGCGCAATTTTTTCATGCCTTGAAAGTTTATTTAGCCTTTGGCTCTGTTTCTTTAGTATTTTGTTTGCGCATGAGATGGGCGGTGATGCTAAAATATCATCCCCGCATTTGTCATATTTTGGACTTTCCAATATTAATCACGTTAATAATAATTAAGGTATTTCGTATATCTTAGATATGTGTTTGAAATAGGCATGAGGATCTTAAGATAATGTTAAAGCTATGTAATAAATTGATATCAAATATTCGATTCCTTAAATGAGTAGGGACTAGGACTAGTAAATCATGAAATTCCTATATGGTGATTATAAAAAAAAACAATGATTATTCATTTTGAGAACACTAATTTATTGTTAATCAATCTCTCTAAATTATTTAATAGTCTTAAAATCACTTTCTCATCAATCGGGGATTAGAATAGGCACCAAAAGTTTCATATAAATAACTAAAATATTAGTTATCATCACAGAACTTAATATATTAAAATGACTCTAATTATAAAATCATTACATTAGCATCACATCACCGACTTTTTTATCATCCATGACGTCCAAATCTAGTATTTGCTAAAAATAGGATGTGCAATCAGTCCAAATTCAAGAAGTTGGAAGAGTCATCAGCTAGTTATCGAATGACGATCTTCGTAATTTGGTGGTTTAATTGTATGCTAGAAGCCACTTTGCTTATCCTGTGAGCAATGTAGTTAGGCAAAATATCACTTTAAGAAAATTGATCACACACCTCAAATCATAGGCTTCTACGGGAGACGTATGTCTAAGGGTGAAGCGGTAGAAAGGAGCGGTGGTGGACCGGCTGGAAAGGGTTGACGGGGTGGAGGGTATCTACGGGGTCGTTCAGGTGGAGAGGGTGGATAGGGTGCAGGGGTGGAGCAGGTGAACGGGGTGGAGAGGGTGGATAGGGAGCAGAGAATGGAACAAGAGAACGGGGAGGAGCGTGTTCACGTCCTTCATCTTTCAGTAGTCTGGTGTCACTATGAGTTTTTAATATTTTGGTTCCTGCAAAGTAGTACTTCTGGGAAGCTCCTTTGGTCCCGCTCCTTGAAATTAATATAGCAGCTCTAATGATGAAGTCGGTGAAGAGCTGTAAAAGACGAGAATTGTATCCAAGTGTTATGAAGAAGGCAATGTAAAGAATCAATACAATGAAGAGGGCAGTGATTCCAACGATTAAGGCAACAACTGCGATCCAAGTGCGTTTGCTTATGGTCATATAGACCCCCACCATATAGGTCACGGACATTGTGACAAGAGCTATGAGCAGCGGTAGCCTTGCATATCTTAGGGTATGAGGCGTCGCATGTGAATCATCGATTTGCATCCAAAGAAGGATCACAGCTGCAATTATCGAGTTGTACAAGGCAATGGAGTTGCAAATCACAAAGACGTCATAGATTGGTTTGTTCAACAATGTAGCGATTCCTGCATTTGGTTCAGAGCTATTATATCCTCCGGGAACAGAAAAGCCAGCAGTGAATGTCACACTAACAATAAGCGTTGCCGCAACGATACGGACTTCAGCACGCCTCTTTAGTGTATCTATGTCTGGAGGCTCTCTCTGCTGGCCTAAGCTTATCGTCTGTGAAATTGCTTTGTCTTTGCTTGTAGGTGCTTTGGCAGATATTAAGATTGTCCGTGTTAACCTCTGGTTAGGAGTAACAGAAAAAAAAAAAAAAAAAAGACTGTCATTTTCCATAAAGATGTACTCACAATCAAAGGTTTAGTATTCAAAAACACAAAACCTTATTAAACATTACACAGACTTGCAATTGCAATCTTTCTAAGCTTTCGCTAGAAACTTAATTCCACATGGTAACTTTAGGGGGAGTTCAACGGGTCAAAATAAAATTTATTTTTCATCTCTTCGAAAAGGAAGTAACCAAAACAATAATGAAAGGAAAAAGTAGATAACTTGTTAATTTATTTGTCGATATCATTACCAGGTGAAGTGGAGCATCGATTTCTCTCATTTCCTCATCTACAATGTCGAGAGCCGTGAAGTTGTTGTGGTTTACAAGCCCAAGATTGACTCTTTTGTCCCGGGTGAGAGAGAGCAAAACCTCGAGTTGCCATCGTATTGTGGCTACATGGAGAGGTGTATTTCCGTACTTGTCTTTTGCATTTATAAGCTTCTCAAGCTTGGGATCACCAAGTATGTACTTCACTACGGAGGCCATTCCGTTTTTTGCTGCAATATGAAGTATATTTTGCTCTTTGTTTAAAGTAAGCAACTCTTCTGGGTCTAACCAATCTTGCCAATGTTGATGCAGCACCTTAATTGTTTCGAGATGACCCTTCTTACATGCAACGTGAATTGGAAAATAGCCCTTTATATTGTGTTTGAAGGCGCTCGAAGTGAACTCATTGACCAAGAATTTGACTCCATCAACATAATTCTCCTGTGCTGCAAGATGGAGGGGCGTATCCTCTCTAGCATCTTTTAAATCAAATAGCTCTTTCTTCTTCTTTGACATCTCTTTCAGCATATCTACGTCGTTAGAAAGTAGGAAATGAAGTCATGCTCATGACAAAGGTTTTGGAAATTTTGCCCTCTATCCATTATATTTTTCTTAATATTACGTGGAATACATAACTGAATTCTAAACTTTTTGGGGATAATTTCAGTATAGACATTAGAGATTGCTTCAAAGCATGGAGACATTCATCTCCCATTAAAAAATTTACCTTACGCGAGTAATCAAGGGCAACCGTGACATGGGCCTCTTCCTGTTTTACAAAAGGTCCTTGGACAATACTATAAGTAGTGTAGTATCTACAATGGCTTACACTATGACTATCGGCTGATGAAGTAAAGTGATGACAATCTTCAAGGTAAGTCTTGCCGGGTCCAAGCACAAAAATCATGGGAACTCTTCTATAATTGATGCAGGGTCTAGGAAAAGGTCAAACCATTCTAGAAGAAGAGTAAAAAATGTAAGGTTAGCTGTTTTATGAAAAAGATTTATAGGTTCGACGATCTCATATGGATGCAAACTAGACACACATAAATGGACTGGCTAATAAATTCACCGAAGTGTGAACCGTAAGTACAATCACTGACCTATCCTTCGATGCACCACAGCTCCGTGAACCGGAGACATGCCTTCAATCCAGGAGGAAAGGACTTCATTCCCATCCACCGCTTGCAGTAAAAGCGAGAGAATCTCCAAGTTGTGTGTCTCAATCGCCAAGTACAGGGGGCACTTTCCCTCGTTGTTCTTCTTATTCACCGATTCTGAGCCTTGATGCAGGAGCCGATTGGTCAACTCATAGTCACCGTTTTTCACAGCTTCATGCAAAGGCCTGTTCCCCGCATTGTTCCATTGGTCCACAATTCTGTCGAATTTGAGGAGGCGCTTGGCCATGTGGTTCCTGCGGGCTCTTGCTGCGACGTGGAGGGCTGTGTCCCCTCTGTTGTTTGCCTGGGCGATGAGCTGCTCGTCATCAACGACCTCGAGGAGTGCATGGAAGATGTCGGCATTCTCGATACTCGCTGTGACGTGGAACAACGAGTTCCCACACGGGCTCTTTGTGCTAATGATGTCGTATAAAGAGGCCGTCTCTTCAGCGGAATACTTTTCGAGGGCTTTGATGAACTCATTCAAGTCGCCTCCTTTTGCGGCGGTGTATACAGGTGCAAGACTTACGAATTCTACTTGGCGTTGTCGTCTTTCTACCGACTCTAGTGCTCTCAATTTGTTTATTTTCTGCTCCCATTCAGGATCGCCCATATCGATGCTTGCGGTATCGCCGTTCATCTGTAGACTTTGAAATTTGAATATGATCTCCTCCAGAATTAAGACTTTTGCGGGGTCTTCTCCAATATTAATTGCACAATCACAACTTGGAGATTTTTTCTTCTCTAACTGTCGGTGCACACCGCGAGTAATTCTTCAGAAAATACATCCACCACACAATTAGGAAGATTTCAAAATTAAAATATTATGTATTGAGTATAAAATTGAAAGATTTTATTGCATTTTCTTCATATATGTGACGACATGCACATACTCTTGTTATTGAATTCTTTTATCACAAAACGGTGGTGCATTCCATTTTCGAAATTAAGAAAAAGGGTCAAATACAATAGATCGATTTTAATTCACAAAGTGCTTTTGAAATTTAGATTCGCAAGTATTCTCTTTTATTTGGAAGATAAATCCAAAAGTCTTAAGAAAAATAATGGGGATTTAATGACAATAATTAGGTTAGATGTTCAATCATAGAACGTTAGTTGTTTAGTGATCAAACATGAATGAATTGTTCATGCAAGACATTACCTTTGAGTCAGCACTTTGGCAATAAAAAAAAAAAAAAATTAGCATGGATGTACAAAAGTGCAGATAGACAAAGGATTCTCCTCACGGTCTCTGCTAATCTAGGGCATGATATGGGGATGTAACTTGAAAGCAAAGACAAAGCATGGACCTTAATATCCGATCAACAGAAGGTATCTTTTTTATTTGTTCTTTTTTTTTTGCCTCTGTTATGTATTTATTCTTATATCTTGTTCTTGTAAATGCTTTTTGATATGTTTAGACACCATTTTAAATTAGATATATGTTTTGCAGGGATTAGTTCCAGTTATTTTAGAACTCTCGCCCTTGGCAGAACATTGAATGTGCGCTAGTGCGCTAGACATATTTACGCGAATTGGAGGAAGTACCACAAAGGCAAGGCTTGACAAAAGCGCTTTTGGTGGTGATCCTTGCTTAAGGACATAAGAGTCCGGGGGCTGAGAAGAATTCGAGAAAAGAAGTGAGTTGCCGTGAGATGCCCACGAGTCACTGATTGAAATTAGAGGAAAACAAGGCTTCATAGCGCTTATCGCCATGTGAAGTGAAGCACAAAAAAAGAAAGTTTGTGGTCAGCATGGAAAAGCAAACTCGATCTTGTGGATCATGGGACATACCTGGTATGAGGAGCCTGACAAACTATTCATGTAATCGGCACAAGAAGGAGATCATAGACAAACATACTTGTTCACCATAGATCTTATATATATATGTAGAAGGATGGAAGAGAGGGAGAGGTCTTCAAAGTGAAAACACGAGTGGAAAGAAACTGTTCTTTTTATGAAGAAGAGATAGTTATTTATAGGGTGATGAACAATAAAAAGTGCTACAGTAATGAGCAATATAAAATGAATAGTGATTTTGCTACAGTGATTCTACAATAATTTGTCTGCCACCTTTTGCTACAATATTCGACGGCGCTGCTGTAGTATTTTGTCATGTGATCTTGCAGGTAATCATTTGTCGATGATTATATATATATAAAATAATGAGGAAAGTACAAATAAATTTCTAAATCTATTACATCAATATCAATTTAATATTAAATATTTTAATTGGATTAATTTAGTTCTAAACATTTTGTATTTGTGCATATTGAGTCAATTCGATTAATTTTGATCAGAAATCCCTGACATGAACAACAACCATCTTTCGCACGACTGGCGTCGACATTGACAAAATTTATAAATTTATAAAAAAAATTCTTTTTTTTATTCTTTTTTTTTTTCTTTTTTTTTTTTTCACAGCGTAGGTGAGGGCTGGCAAGCCCTCGGGTGGCCCTCATGACCTCTAGCGAGTGGCGATGGCTCAACCCTCGCAATTAGGTGAGGTTTTGCCCTTGCTTGTAGTTGGTGATGGCTTTGGCGAGCGAGGTAATAAAAAAAATTTAAAAAAAATAAAAGAAATCATAAAATTTATTTACGTTAGCACCGATTGTGCCATGTCGGATGGTCGGCTTCCATATTAATGATTTTCGGCCAAAATTGATTGGATGACCTCAATTGGCACAAATGTAAAATGTTTATGACTAAATCGATATCAAATCAATAAAATTAGGATTTTTTTTGATAATTTCCCCTTTTAGATAACATTATTACCCCATCTTACTCATTAAAGAAAATAGTATATGAAGCCAATAATCAATATTTTGGGGAAAAGTGTTAAAAAAGTCCTAAACCTTTTTCATTTGTGCTAATTTAGTCATAAACCTTTTTTGATGCTAATTTAGTCCTAAACCTTTTCATTTGGTACAAATTCGATTTTTTCCAGCTAATTTTGGCCAGATTTTGCTGACTGGGTGCTCGTAGGCTGACGTGGCACGATTGGCACTGACGTGTACAACTTTTAATAATATTTTAATATTTTAGATTTTAGATTTTAGATTTTCTTTTTCTTTTTCTTTCTTTTTCTTTTTTCTTTCTCCTCCTTCTTCATCCAGTTGATCGCTGAGGTCTAGTGATTGGCCAGAGGCGACAACCGATGAGGTCAGGGTTGACGTTTGGGAAGCCTCGCTAGTGGCCGCAAGGGTGGCCTCTTGTAGGGCAGTGACCTCGCCCTTGTCAACTATGGGCGACGCTCAACCTTGCCAGAGGTTGGGCGAGGCTCAACCCTTGTGGTCAACGCCTCGCCAACATAGTGAGAGGCCGCCCTCTCGGCCAAGGCCTCGCCAGAGGTTGGGCGAGGTTTGACCCTCACGGCCAATGCCTCGCCAGCTTGGTGCGAGGCCGCCCTCGTGTCCAAGGCCTCACCAAAGGTTGGGCGAGGTTGAACCTCATTGGATTTGGCGAGGTTGAACCTCTCTCATGGCCGGCGAGGGGCAAGCCTTGCTGCCTTGTGCGAAGCCGCCCTTGTGGTGACTCTTGAGGCTTCTCAGAGGCCAGTGAGGTTGACCTCGACCTCGTTGGCTATCGCCTCTAGCTAGTTACCAAGGTTCGGCGACTGGTTGGAGAAAGGAGAAGTAGAAGGAAAAAGAAAAAAGAAAAAGAAAAAGAAAACAAAAAAGGAAAAAGAAAATAAAAAATAAAAAAATAAAAAAATATTAAAATATTATTAAAAGTACACGTTAGTGTCGATTGTGCTACGTTAGCCAGTTGGTGCCTAGTTAGCAAAATTTAGTCAAAATTAGCCAGAAAGAACCGAATTGGCACCAAGTAAAAATGTTTAAAATTAATTTGACAAAAAAAAAAAAAAGAGATTTATGACTAAATTGGCATAAATGCAAAAAGTTTAGGACTTTTTAAATATTTTCCCCAATATTTTGAGGAATGGCACTAGATTCAGATTTTTTGTTTTATATCCGTATAAACAAATAGTGTTTAGTTCCCACCGGTAGGCAGTTGCGTTGGTTGAGAGTCATTCTCTCATCGCCGAGGTCGAGAGTTCGAAATCCGCGGTTGCTAGCGTTGTAAGTGGGGGGCCATGGTGATGGGGTCATGTGCTAGTCTCCCCCGAAGTATTGACGCCGGCCCAAATGTGCCACCAGACGCTACTAGGGCCCCATAAGGGGGCTCCGCGGATCCTCGGTTATCAAAAAAAAAAAAAAAACAGATAATGTTTAGGAATTCAATAGAACTTTTTTCAGCCAAAAGGATTTAAGCATTCTAATTCCACAAAATTTGGAAAAGCTATTTCCTTACTTATATAGTACCAAAAATCGCGTAATTAATCCTTTAGATTGCTATGATACTGAGAAGTGCTTTTATTTCAAATATAATGGGTTTATCTTTAAAATTTAATTTTTAATCCACTTCTTTCTGATATAATGAGATCGAGTAAGGATTCCATTTTACCAGAGTTTATAGGATGCGTAGCAAGGTTTTCGTGCGAGGGCAGTCTCCTCTCTTCAACGAAAAAGCAGTGCTAGGAGCACTTTCTTGCCGTGGGAAAATAGCTTTTCCCCTAGTATTTAGTAAAGATTCGTCTTTTTCTTAGGGTACGCCAAAGAAAATCTGACAAAGTTTTGATTAGAAGAGCTCACTGGCTGAATTTGGCAATTATTCCTTCATTGTTGTGATTTTTGTAAACGAGCCGGTTGGCAAACCGGGAAAATTGGGAGTTCATTGACCGGGAACAGTAACCACTTACTTATAGTCGTTGCCTACTCGCGGTGAAAGTTGGGTGGACACGACATCTAAGGCGATGCCTGCACAGGAAGGTGGAAAAGACGACGGGTCGTCCTCGTGCCGAAAATTCAATGAACGAGCAAAAGTGATAATTGAAAGAAGACGGGTCCATGGAGACCACCGTGTGCCATCGTGCTGTCAGTAATGTTTTAGTCAAAAGTAGCCCTCCACGAAAAAAACATGACAAGGCATTTCGGTGAATTTATTTAGTCACTTTCTAAATGTTAACTTATACTATGGTTATATCACTACAAAAATTATTCAAAAAGTCATAAACTTATTATACAAGGGTTAATTCAGTCCAAATTTTTTAGTTATTTCAATTTAGTTCTAAACATTTTGATAATTTTTCGATTTAATTCTAAATCTTTTAATGATTTGTCATTTTAGTCATACCGATTAATTTTAGTTGAAAACGCTGATACAGTGATCTAGTCAACGCCGATTGTTCTAGATGGTATGACAAGAACTGATATCAATAATATTTTACATTTTTAAAACATCATGGAACTTAGGAATGAATTTGCAATTAGTTAGAACGATGTTAAAGCAACGATATCCCATATCGAATAACCAATGTGAGCCAATGAATGTCTCTAGTAGCTTTATAACTTACTAGTTCAAAATTTGAATGGACGTGAATTTTTACTGCATAACATGCCAAAACAGTTCAAAATAAGGGGCGGTGACCCTAAACCCAGACATTTGAACTCCGTCCTTGTCCGCTTTTGTGCAAGGATCCTTCCTCTTAAAACCTTGCTAACTCTGTCTATGAAACAAGAAAACGCGGTTTGGCACGAGGTGACCAAAAAAAGGTTCACATGCACCAACTTATCGCCCTAAACCCAGCCGCATTATCTAATTCTAGAAATAGCAAACATTTCAAAATATTAAAAACCATCAACTAAACTTTGGGTGATACCGACGATAGCATAGCAAGGAGTTCATGAATACAGCCCGCATATTATCTCAAACACATAAGCAGCAAATCACACACTAAAAAAGAAAAAAAAAAGGAAAAGAAATGACTTGAACTTTCCGAACCAAGTATTTCTTCCAGTTAAAAGATTCACAATCTATCACTATTATCTCTGAACCATTCCGCTGAAAAAGTTATCCATTTTACCAAGAATTTTAGCAGTGTAGCTCCCATTTGAAACCCTAGATACACTACATATTGACCGGACATAAGAATAGAGATAATTGAAAAAAAATGGCATACAAAAACAAAGCACGCACAAGGTGTCTGTTGACACTTAAATTTTTGCATAAAAAATGGGTTAATTTTTACCAATAAAATAAAATAAAATTAAAATTGCATAACATATAGTTTAGAAACATTGATTTTATTTCATTTTATTTTATTCCATTTTTGCATTGGACCGATGGTAAACATTGATACGACATGAGATTTTTCATATATTCAAGTAATATACACCAAAGATATTTTTGGGTAGAAAAGAAGGTTTCGGATGGAATATTTGAAAAATACAAAAAGAAATATTACATGAGGTGCGTATATTTCAATGATATATTCAGGGGATTATGCACAAATAAAATTGGAAACAAAATATACCGCAAAGATCAAATTCCTCCCCTATAAAAAGGGTTGTGCGTGTACGTCAAAAGGGGCTCTTCCTTGGGTTTTGTTTATTGGAGTTCGAAATTCAAAAAGAGAAATTTTGGATTTCATGGAAAAGGAAAAAAGTCGAAAAGGTGCTAAAGAAGAGAAAAGTGTGTAGAGTGAGATTGTGGGATTTTTACCCACCTTGTTTCACGCAGGTGAGGGACAGGGATTGGTTACCCCATGAAAAGTCGTAGCCCGTGTTTCCACGAACGCAGAGTCTACCTTCTTTGCCAACAAGCCCCCAAATTCCCGGTCTATGTTTTACCAACCGACCAAGAGAATGGAGAGGCAAGTACGAGGTCACCCACTCTAGGGCGGTTCTCCCGCCTTTATCTTTATGAGCAGTTTAAGAACATGCTTAGGTCCTAAAGGGGGGCTCTTCCTTGGGTTTTGTTTATTGGAGTTTGAAATTCAAAAAGAGAAATTTTGGTTTCGTGGAAAAGGAAAAAAGTCAAAAAGGTGCTTAAGAAGAGAAAAGTGTGTAGAGTGAGAGACGTGCCAATAGACAGGTGAGGTGAGAGAGAGAGAGAGAGAGAGAGAGAGAAAAAAAGAGAAAAAAAGAAAAAAAGAGGATCACTATGTGTCTTCTTCCCCCGGCACCCGACGCCTGTGTCTTCAGTTTGCGCTAGCCTTGCGCCCGCATCATCCACCGTGCTAGCACTGCCTTTGCCACCACCGCCTCGTTGGACTCGCCCGCGATGCGCAGCACCGCTGTCGACGCTCATTGCTACTCCCTCGCTCTGCCGGTGCCTTAGCCTTCGCCGACGCCTGCAACATCCTATCGCCTTCCACCCAAGCGCTAATGCCGCCGCACCAGCAGCTAGTCATTGTGCCTCCCTCTACTTGATGCCTGCGACCTAGCGACTGACGTCCTTAGCTCTGCCTCACCCGCGAGCTCACGCTGGCCACTGCTCCAGCACCATCGCTCGTTGCCCCTACTGTAGCCGCAACGACCCAACACCTCTGCTCGCTCGTTCATCGCTGCGTCCGCCGTCAGCGCCTGCCACCGCTTGTCCTCCATGACGCCACCCCTGCTCTGTTCGTGATTTGCCCAGCCTAGCGCCACGTCTCCACAATCACCTGCGCCTCTGCCGACCTACCTCTACCGATCACCCTTTGCCAGTCTCCGCCGCTCCTGCAACCAACACAGCCCTATCGCTCGTAGCAGCCCAAGCACCGCACTCCATGCAGGAGCGATGCCCCTGTTACAAAATCGCACGTCGATTCCACAAAAAATAACGCTTGCAAATAATTTACCAAATAGAATATAGTAATAAAAGAATAGAATCAGATGAACACGCCAGAAAATTTGTTATCGAAGTTTACCCAAACTTGAGCTACGTCTCTGTGCAGAGGCACTCTGCGAATCTACTAGACTTCGAAAAAAGTTAGAATACAACGATGATCTTCTCTCAAGATCAGGACACAAAGAGATTAAGAACCCCCATCAAGAAAAAAAAACTTACTTTTTTCTTCTCTCTTTTTCTTGCCTCTCTATTTCCTTTTTCAGCGTCTTGACGGCCAGCGTCTTGCCATCACTAATATAAAGATATCACTTTTAACCTAAAATGAAATCCGATGGAAAAGACAAAAAAGCCCCTAAAAATAAATATTTGGCTTTATCTATAACAATCTCCCACTTGAAGACAAATATACCCAAGCACCAAGCAACTTTGTATCCATCTTCTTCAAAAAATAGTAATTGAAAAACTTGTGCCTCTGCGATACTCCTCATCAATCAACATGGAGTAATACCAATGGTAGTAGTACAGAAAATATGCTTCTCTCTATCTACTACCTTTGTCATCATGTCAGTTGGATTCTTTGAGTCATCAATCTTCTGTAACTTTAACTCATTATCTTTCAATGCCGACCTGATAAAGTGATAATGCTTCTTGATATGTCTAGTCCTTGGGTGATAAGCTACATTATTTGCTAAGTGCACTACACTTTGAATATCACCTCAAATTATACTGATTGGCTGTTTTCGATATAATTCCTCCATATAATCTTGTAACCACATGATTTCCTTGGAGGCTTCTGTGATCGCCACGTATTCTGCCTCTATCGTCAATAAAGCCACTACTTTTTGTAGTTAAGATACCCAACTTACTATTGTACCTGCAATTGTAAAGACATATCCAGTGGTACTCTTACCACTATCTCAATCACCTGAATGATATGCATCTACATAACCTTGCAACTCTAGAGATATACTACCATAACAAAGTGAGTAATTGGAAGTATCTACTAGATATCTCAATATCCATTTCACTGTATTCCAATGTTCTCTGCCTGGGTTCTGCATATATCGACTCACAACTCCCATTGCTTGTGCAATGTCTAGTCTCGTGCTCACCATGGCATACATCAAACTCCCCACTGCTGATGCATATGAAATTACCGCCATCTCATCTTTCAAAGCCTGAGCGCTTGGACACATATCATTGGAAAGTTTGAAGTGACTCGCTAGAGGAGTTGCAACCGGTTTTGCTTTGTCCATGTTAAATCTCTTTAACACCTTGTTCACATAGTCTTCCTGCGACAACCATAATTTCTTATTTTTCCTATCCTTGATGATTTTCATGCCTAAAATATTCTTGACCTCTCTCAAGTCTTTCATAGCAAACTGTGATGATAACATCTTCTTCACTTCTATGATTCTCTTCGTATTGGAACTAGCCACTAGCATGTCATTAACATATAAAGAGAGATACACAATGTCACCATCATCATACTTGCGAAAATAAACACAGTGATCAGACTCACAGTGTGCAAATCTTTTTTCTTGCATGAAACCATCAAATTTTAGGTACCATTGCCACGAAGCTTGTTTCAAGCCATACAAGCTTTTTTTCAAGTGACATACCATGTGCTCCTTACCTTTGACTTCAAAACATTTAGGTTGTGCCATATATAGTTCTTCATCTAAGTCACCGTGTAAAAACGTTGTTTTTATGTCTAACTGCTCAAGATGAAGATCCTCCACTGCAACTATACTCAGCAAAACTCTAATTGATGTCATTTTCACTACATGTGAAAATATCTCGGAGTAGTCGATCCCTTCTTTTTTAGAAAAGCCCTTGACTACAAGTCTCGGCGTGTATTTAATACTACCATCCGCTTCATTATTAATCATGTATACTCATTTGTTTAATAAAGCTTTTTTACTTGTGGGTAACTTGGTCAACTCCCAAGTTTTGTTTAGAAGTAACGAGCTGATCTCGTTTTTCATAGCACACTCCCACTGCAAATGAGACGTGTCTACCTTTACCTCATCGTAAGTCTATGGTTCCCCTAAATTTGTATATAAGACATGGCTCAGAACGGTATTAGTTGATGGATCAAAAATTACCTTTGGCTTTCTCACACGTGTAGACCTTCTCAAGACAGGTACTTCAGGGTTGTTAGTCTGCTCCGAATCCTCTTGAACTACCTCTTCACTGATAATATGCTTATCTTGAACCTCTCTTTCAAGTGCACTTTGATCTACTTGAAATATCTTCACGGGCATTGTGTCTAATTTAACATACTTTGGTTCTACTACATTCTCATGCTCTATCTGACGATCTTTGTACATCTTTTCTTCATGGAATACCACATTGCGACTGCAGATAAAGACACAATGCCATACATCTTTTCTCATAATCCTAAAGCCTATAGCCATACTCGTCACCACCATATCCGATAAAGACACACTTCTGGGACTTAGCATCAAGCTTTTTTCTATCCTCCCTGTCAATCAAAGTATATGCAATACAACTAAACACCTTTAGATGAGAATAATTAATCTTTTTACCTGACCACCATTCTTGTGGTATTTCTCCATCCAACGCACTAGATGGACTTTTGTTAATAAGATAAACAGCTGCATCAATTGTGGCAGCCCATAAGTGTACCGGGAGACCCGTGTATAGTCTCATGCATCTTGCATGTTATAGAATAGTCATATTCATCCTTTCAGCTACACCGTTCTCTTGAGGATTTTTAGGAACAGTCTTTAACCCATGCATGCCTTCTCGACTCAAATAATTTGCAAATTCTTTACTTGTGTATTCACCCCATTATCAGACTTCAGAGATTTAATATGATAACCTGTTTCTTTTTCTACCATGGTCTTCCACATTCTAAATATCCCGAATACTTCTGATTTTTCTTTAAGAGCATAGACCCAAGTCTTCCTTGTTGCATCATCAATGAAGATGACAAAATATCTCTTACCGCCATAAGAGAGTTCATGAGCAAGTCCCCATACATCAATATGAACTAACTCTAGCTTTTGGCCTTTATTTTGTCACTCATTCAATTAAAAACTAACAGCCTTATGTTTTCCATAAATGCAACTCTCACAAAAATCTAACTCAACTTTTTGCAAACCTGTGAGTAATTTTCTCGAGTGTAACTGCTTTACACATTTTTCACCAAGATGTCCCAAATGATAATGCCAAAGAGTAGATAAATTACCTGTAGCCATTGTAGTTGCAACCATATCACCGATATTGTCTCATTAGAAAAGGTAAAGCGTACCCGTACGCTTTCCCTTTGCTACTACTCTTACCCCTGAGGTTATCTTCCACTCTCCACAGCCAAAGGTTATCACCAAACCTTCTTGGTCAAGTTTACTAGTTGAAATCCGATTTTTCTTTAATTCCTGAATATGCCTAGTTTCACGCAAAACTAGACGCCCTCCACCTGAGATGTTCACAGTCACGGATCCTTTCCCAACAATGGGACACAGGTGGCCGTTTCCCACAACCACTTGTCCGAAATTTTCACTGACATAATCATCAAATATGTCTTTTTGCGATGTGCAATGAAAAGAAGCACCGGAATTAATAAATCATTTATCTATTGTCAAGTCAAACCCTGCAGATAAACACAAGTTATCTAGCAAAAATTCATCACTAATCACATTAGCTCCTTGATTCTCATCTTACTACTTCTTTTTGTAGGCTTCACATTAAAACCTCCGGTGTCCGATTTTGTGACAAAACCAATACTCATCTTTTGCAACCTGTCTCTTACCCCTTGATTGTGATTTGTCACGCCCGCTAAAATTTCCTCTACTTTTACTTCTTCCACGGTTCTCCACTGTGAGTGCCGTTGAAGATGTAGATGTAAAAAAATTATCTCCACCCGAAACTTTCCTTCGTATCTCTTCATCCATGATACTACTCACAGTATCATCAAGAGTTAAATCATCCTTCATGGTGCTCGAAATTCCCTGCACTGTGGTATTGTAGCTTTCTGGAAGAGAACATAAAAATAATAAAGCTTGAAGCTTCATATCTAAATTTATGCCTGCGGATTCCAATTGACCCGTGACTTGCGTGAAACTATTAATATGCCCTGCCACAGAACCTCTATAAGATAACTTCATATTAATCAGTTTCTTCAGCAAAAGTACTTGATTTGATGTGGACGACTTCTCATAAATATTCGTTAGAATATCCATGGCTTCTTTTGCAGTTTTTGCCTTCGCGATGTGGTACCCTATCTTTTTCATCAACCCTAAACAAATCGCACCTAATGTCTTTCGATCAAGAATTTTCCATCCGGCTTTTGTTGTCGAATCCACTTCCACCATCTTGGGTTTCCAACCATCAAGTGATGCATAGAGATCTTTTTTATAAAGATAATCCTCTATTTGTAGTTTTCACCATCCGAAATCCTCTCCATTGAACTTATCGATTCTGATTTTATCTTCTGCCATCCTGTTTGCTTTCAATCGAACATCATTGAAAACCCTCAAAGTTTTCGATTAGCCAACCCAGGCTTTGATACCAATTATTACGAAATCGCACGTCGATTCCACAAAAAATAATGCTTGCAAACAATTCACTAGATAGAATATAGTAATAAAAGAACAGAATCAGATGAACACGAAAATTTGTTATCAAAGTTCACCCAAACCTGGGCTACGTCTCCGCGCAGAGGCACTCTGCGAATCCACTATACTTTGAAAAAAGTTAGAATACAACGACGATCTTCTTTCAAGATCAGGGCACAAAGAAATTGAGAACCCCAATCAAAAAAAAAAAACTCACTTTTTTCTTTTCTCTTTTTCTTGCCTCTCTATTTCCTTTTTCAGCGTCTTAACGGTCAGCATCTTACCATCGCTAATATAAAGATATCATTTTTAACCTAAAAGGAAATCTGATAGAAAAGACAAAAAAGCCCCTAAAAACAAATATTTGGCTTCATCTATAACAGCTCCTGCTGCCAACCACCTCCGTTTCGAGCCTCCTTGTCGTGCGCCTGTTGTGCTCTCGCTGGAGCTCCGAACCTACTGCCAACCTTGTTTAAAAAAAGAAAAAGAAAAATCAAATTAGGTAGATTTACTTTATTTTAGTAGGCATATTTATTTTATCTTATTTTATTTTTTATATCTTGTTTTCTTTATTTGAAATATTTCTCTATGCATAATTGAAAATTCCGATGTACCACCTAATTTGCAACTGCACATGGATTTTTTTACTCCATCTATAAGGTTTTAGATGAAATAATTAATCAAGCGGGAATAAAATTGATATTTTGATCTTTAAAGCTTAAGATCAATTTATTGATTTATTAGTGAGAAAATCAAGTTTGATTTACATATTATTCCTTGATTTGAATGATATATGGTATCTTTGATAATTTTGAATGGCTTTGTGTTTGTCTCATCTTGATTGCTTTATTTATCCTAGAATATGTTTGAGTTAGATTAGGTTCATATTAGAATATCACATGCTTTAGGGTAATTCGCATATTTAGACTAAGCATTTGATTTATTCTGAATTTTTGAAATAGAAAATACCAAAAACATAAATTTAGGATGTTAGATTTTGGTTTCATTAATTTAATTTGCATGTTTAATTGTTTGACAATTTTAATTTCGAATTTTATTAAAAAAAAAAGAAAACCTAAAATTAGGGCATTCTTTGCACATCATTGCATGTTAAAATAAAATTGCACGTAATTTAATTCTAGATAATATTTTCTAATTTATTATAAGTTTAGATATTTTTTTAGGTAGATTGAAATTATGATAACATTCTAGTTTAAATTAGGGTTTGGCCTAACCTAATTCCTAATATAAATTGGATGAAATCGACAGACTTTTTTTTTTTTTTTTTTTGCAATTTTCTAATTTCGAATTTCATGAAAAATACAAAAAAAATCATTTTAGAATAAATTAATTCCATTCTCTATGATAGATTGCATACTTATTAAGAAAACACAAAAAAAATATTATGTGCACATCATCTAGAATTAGGTTAATAAAATGCATGTCATTTAGTGATTGTTGCTAGGTCCATTTAGTTAAAAATTGCCTGTCATTAGAATTAGGTCATTTGGTATAGATTTAGATTTCATTAAACAAAAGAAATTTAAAAAAAAAAAAAAAAGATTGAGTGATTGCGTGTTAATTAGAAATCAAATCTAGGGTTATTGATGTGAATTTTGATCTAACATTGCAGATACTTTTGTTGCCATGAAGTAAATATTGCAATTTATTCACTGCTTTATCTTGGTGTTAAATTGGTGGTTTGCGCACCCGCATGATCACTTCACATGTTAGGGAAGTAAATTAAAATTAATTCAAGTTGCTTGCAAAACATTTTTTTTTGAAATAAAAGGAGAAAGGTATCGAAAGGACATTAGAAAAGTCTAGTATAATCAAGTCCCCATACCCAAAGTCTCTAGTTCGTAGGAGTAAAATAATTATCCTATTATTTTACTTAGGTGTCTAATTGACCTACCATAAACTGATTAGTGACGACTCATAGCTAATAATATTTTGCATGTTAAATATTTGAATCTAAGTCGTGAATTGGTATGGGCTTGGGAGAGTCCGAGCTAAGTTTAGACTTGATAGTCCATTAGCCTAATTGTAGGTGGAACACCCAAAATTTAGGTCACAACAGTGTCGATCTCTATTGTCTGATACTTTCACCTAAGGAGATTGTTAAGAAAAAGCCTAAATTTGAGCTCGTCAACATACCTAGTTCAATTCACCTTCACTTAAAAGTTTAAATTAATTTGTTATGTAAAATGTATTAATTACTTTACACTATACCAATTCTCTGATGTAGGATTTTTTTTTTTACACAATTCATAAGTGCACGTTGACAGTATGTGGCAAATCAAACCTCAAGCTAGGAGACGTGAGCTTTTCTCTGACATCTATCATGTGCCTATTTGTGAGCCGCAACTCGTGAATATTGGTTGCTTCAAGCTTTGGAGAATCCATTATACACTTCACATGAGATTGCTATTATTCCTTAACAATTGGATAGGCCATGGGGGTCAGGAGCTTCCATGGATCTTAAAAGTCATCTACATACCTCATGTTATGTGTTCACATTGCCAAGTGACTGAACGGAATCTCAAAAATTAACAACTTGTGATCCATACACATAAATGTTTTTGGAATGGGGAAGGGACTCAGGTGTTCACAAAGATAAAATGAACTTAATCATGCGGGTCAAATAATAATAAATCAAGTCATTGGACTCTTTCCCTCTTGCATGCATGACAGACCTTCAAATCACTATAATTTTTGCTTGATGTTGAAGTCAGGAGATGCTATCTCGTGCTGGATATTAGTGCTGGAATATTTAATTATTAAATTATACTTTCATTTAATAACTTAAATTTTTAGAATAGTTAGCAATGTCCTTGAAAATCTTCATTCAATTTTAGAGCACATTCTGGATGAAGCAAGAATTTGACTAGAAAATCTCGAGGGTTGCAGCACAAGCACTGCAACTACAGTGAGTTATATTCTTAGGTCTGATCATCATTATTTGGGTAGGACAAAAGTTAGAGATGGAAAAATGGGTCTTATACCCATATATGACCCATTTAAATCATAAATTGGTTATATATGGGTCACTTATTTTTTGAAAAACTAGTTAAATGAGTTTAGCACTTAAAGACGTAAAATAGGTGGGTCTTAAATGGGTATTAAGTGTGTCTTAAATGAGTTGCATTTAGAACCCATTTTCAACCAAAAAATCACAATTTCTCTCTTCTCTCTTTAACTTTACAAAAACATTTTTTTTTATATAAAAATTGAAATTATAATTAATTTTTTCTTTCCTTTTTTTTTTTCATTTTTCTTCCTCCTTCCGGTCACTGGCACGGCGATTGTTTGCGACCGGCTTGGCTTGGTGAGGCTCGAGCTCTTTGGATTTGGCGAGGCTTCGAGCCTCGCCGATCTAGCGAGACTCGAACTCGTCGGCGTCGAGTGAGGCTCGAGCCTCGCAAGATTCGGCGAGGGGCGCGCTTGAGCTTGCCAAATCTGGCGTTAGCGAGGAGGAGGCCTCACCGACCTCCGGTGAGGCTCAAGCCTTGTCGATTTGGCGAGCCTTGAGCTCGCCGGCGTTAGGCAAGCTTGAGCTCGCTTGTGGCTAATTGTTGGCTGTCATCATGGCCGGCCAAAGAAGAAGAGGAACAAAAAATAAAAAGAAAAAAGAAAAAGAAAATTAAAAATTATATTCTTAAAAAATAAAAATAAAAAATAATTAAAATTTTAATTTTTTTAAAATAAAATTATTAAAATTCAATTTTTAAAATAATTATTTGAAAATTTATTAAAATTATCTATTAAATTTATGTTGTATAAAACTATTTTAGCAATACCATTTTTAAATATATATATATAAGAAATAAGCTTTTTTAGGTTTAGTTAAATAGGTCCGGTATGTGTCGAATATAGGTCAGATCAGGTATGGGTACAAAATTTTGCACCGTGAGAACTGGGTTATAAACGGATTAAATGGGTCGATTTAGGTCGGACCATTTATGACCCGACCCACCCGTTTAACGGGTCTAACAAAAGTGAATTAGTTTGATTTGAATGGGGTCGAAATCGGTGAAAGCCCAATTTTAAGATAAAAAGTCAAATACTTGTTGAATGTCGTATTTCAAACTTGAGCCTGCAATTATTAGATATTCAACATATAAATCAATAAATTAAAATGTATCTCGGCATGTCATAAATGATTAAAAGGATTAAAGGTTCAACTCACGGCAACACATTTATTTTTCATGTTTGAATGGATTGATCCAATTATGATTCCAACCCATTTAAGCTCAAATTGAGTATGCTTAGCTGTGCGCCGTGCCGTGTCAAAAATTATTGGTTCTATTATCATCCATTATAGAAATTTATCCCATGAAATGTCAATACTTTTGGCACAAAACAATAGATTTCTGGCCTTTTATTTTTTTAATTCTTCATCTGCAGGTAGGTAACTACTTCTTATCGACTAGGTAGACGTATGCAATGACAAATTCGCGAAGGAAACATCTACCGCTTCTTCGCACAATGCTTCGAGTGTCCCCATAAGTCAAATGAGATGTCCATACCCGTGACAAATCCAATGCCAAGACTTTCTTTGTTTCACATGTAATTAAATCAAAAGTATACGCCTTTCTATTTAATGAGATGTCCACACCTGCGACAAACTCAGTATTGAACTTTCTTTGTTTCACACGTAGAATTTAATCAAAAGTGCATGCATTTCCGAAGGCGTAGGACAAATGACATAAGAATTTTCATCATTAATTATCACTGGAGAATGCATCGTAAAGAACATATGAGAAAAGCACGAAGAAGTATCGGCCCGACAAAAGATACCACTAAAGAAGGCCCCCAAACAATATGATGCATTTCCTCTTTCATCTGATTCTGCCCTTCCTCCTTCGAAGCATGAAAGATGGGGAGTTTTGATTCCTGAAAATGGAACACCGTGGCTGATACTCAATCTCTAAACTATTGTTGTATTTCTATGTTTGGTCTCTACTCTCGAATGTGGAAGTATCAAATGTAAAAGTTTCACCACAAGTTTCCAATAAGAATAGAAAGAGTTTGGGACACCTGGAATGCCAAATCTTAGCATGAGGGGACACTTAGGGCGTGCATGATAAAATTTCTACTTTTCTATTTATATGTTTCTCTGTTATCCGGAGCAGGTTTGGAATAAAAATCTGTTTGGTAATGCAATTTGATTTTTTATTTATTTTTGGAACAAATTTATATTCCAAAAATAGATTTGAAGAAGAAATCATAAGCTAAAATTTTTAATTTCTCAATTTCTGGCCATAAATCAATTTTTGTTTCAAAAATTTTGTCATGCGTACTCTTAAGTATCAAAATCGGAGCAAAATGAATTAGTTAAGTACCAATGGCGAGAAAAATCGGCCAAAATATTGACGTAGTGATATTCTAATGAGCTAAGTGTAAAATGATATCGTTTTGCATGTTGACGTAGCTAGACAAGTGCTAAAACAACGTCGTTTTATTGCTAACGTGGATAGATAATTAATATAAAAATTAATTTAATTAAATTTAAAATAATTTTTTAATAGGAAGATGAATAGTATCCGACGGCTAAGGGCTTAGCCCTTGCCTCTGCCGCCGCCCCTCACCATTGCCGAGAAGGTAGGGGGATGGTCGATTGGGGTCACTGAGCCCTGGCTAGGGACCGACGACCTTAGTTGACTGGAGGCTAGGGCCTATGAGCCCTTGCTTAGATCTGGGGTGACCTTGACAGACCCTCCCCCACCTTTCTGGTGATGGCGAGTGGCGGCAACAGTGAGGGCTAAGCTCTTAGCTACCGATTACTATTCATCTTCCCCTCTCTCTCTCTCTCTCTCTATTTTTTTGTTTTAAATTTAATTAAATTAATTTTTATATTAAAATTCGAATTGTGCCAAAACGACGTCATTTTTGCATTTCTTTACTGAGTTAGCCTTCTGGCAAGCCATGTAAGAGAGAAAAATTAATAAAAAATTGTCAAGTAGGATTTTCGACGGGGTTCGTTGGATGTGGCACTCAAGTAAAAAATGGGAGATTTGAGTATCTCATTATGGCACTTAAGTATCCCCATGTGTCAAGTTTTGGCTCTTGAGGTGTTTTTTTTGTCAAAATATTAATCAATATGTGTTTAAAAATGAATTTGCAATTAGTTGCGACATAGTGTTATACATTAACTTTGAGGGTGTTAAAGAAACATAGTCTCATATCGGATAAATAATGTGAACCAATTAATATGTCTAATAGGTTTATAACTTACTAGTTTAAGATTTTGGGTGAACCTAAATTTTTATGGCACAATATGCCACGACAACCAATAGTGAAAGGATGATAGACTTAATCTTAGACTGATATCTGAGAAACTCAAAGTGGCCAGTGTGAGCATTACATCTTAGACAAGTTTAGACTGTGGCCCGCTGCATGAGTCACTTAGCGTATGATGACTGTCATGGACATCTGTTCCCATAGCCTAGTAGGTTCAAACTGCAAATGGATGGGCTTAGACTGCTATTTGGGCCGCATAAGCAGAATATTATTGTGTAAGGTAAGATCTTTTTTATTACAGGCCAGAGAATTTAGGTTTGCGTGCCCATCGATCAAGTAGAATTTAGGTTTGCTCCATAGCCAGAACAACTTGTACGTTTGATACTCTCGTTAGCATGCCCGTCGTTCGGGCATACTTGATGGGTTTTATGGGTGGGCCGCCCATGTTGGGCTAACCCCGCCCATAACCTACAAATGTAAATGCCTTTGGCACCTTGTTTTTCAATATGAAACGTTCTTTTACTTAAAAAAAAAAAAAAAAAAAAAGAAAGAAAGAAGAAAAAAGAGAAAAGAAGTAGAAACACACTAGATCTCTCCCTGACGAAAGAAAGAACTTTCTCTCTCAAGTTTGCAATGGAGGCATTTAGTCTATGGAAATAAGGTATGTTCCAAAATGTAATATACCCAGTTCAATAAGTAATTCAAAAATTTCATGGGCATATTTCTCATATATTGGAATATAAAATTTGTTTCATACACTTCTAGATGAAACGCTTTTTGTGTTCTGTTCTTAGAGTCAGGTCATTGAAAAATGGCAACATATAAGGTTTATTTGCCAGATTTAGAATTTTACAGATTCCTTCTCTTTATTTTTTGAATACTAATGAAATAAAATGTGATCCTTTATAGGTATTGAATAAAAAAAAACAAAGAACAGATGAGAAACTCTAAACATTTCAAGGATTTGAACAAAGAGAATGCTTATTCAATGTCTGAATTGAACATGCGAAACCGTATTGTAGTCTCACAGCTATCAGCCATCCTCCATAACCCTAGGAGCAAATTTGATCCGGCACAATTTGCTTTGACTATGGTCCATCGAGCAGGTTGTGATGTCATTTGCCTTCTGTAGATGCCCATTCTTTTTCATGATCTTCTATTCGGTTTTGAATATGAATTTTGAATAATTATTTGCAAATATTCACAGGTTGTTGCAAAATAATAGCAGCGGTCTTGGGAAAGGAAGATAAATCATGGGATTCCAAATCATAGTGATTACGAGGACAGGACAGGATATAACGTTAATCCGTTCTGTTCTGTTCAAATTACTCGAGTTGCTAATTGTGACGGGCCATGGAGAGCAAGAGCAGAGGATTTGTCCCAAGCATAACATCAAGGAAGTTGCCATCCTTAGCTATCATTGATCTTCAGCAAGCATTTATTGAGATCTTAAGTCAGATCGTGGTGCATTTTCATTTTCCAAGTATAATATACACTGATAGAGTGATATGAAGAAATAGCCAAGTCGGTGTTTCATTAGATTTTATATAGTTGGGGGAATTACTAAAAAAGTCTTAAATCTATTGTAATTGTGTCAATTTAGTCATAATTTTTTTGACCAATTTAGTCATAAACCTTTTATAATCGTGCCAATTCAATCCATTCGGCCAAAATTGACCAGCCGGTGCTAACGTGGACACCGGCCGGGGACAGTCGGCTAACAAACGTTAATGTGGCAATTTTTTTTAATATTTCAATATTTTTTTTTTGAATTCTTTTTTTCTTCATTTTTTCCCTACCTTCTCCTTCCTCTAGCTGGTTGGTGCCGGCTAAAGGCAAGGGTTGGCAATGTCAACCTCTCCAGCCATTGGCGAGGCTTGCCCCCACTAGCCACTGGCGAAGGTGAGTCTCGCCCAGTGACGGTGAGGTCGCCGTCGCCACATCTGGCGAGGTCGAGCCTCGCCAGTGGTTAGCAAAGCTCCGTCTCTAGATTGGTGAGGCTTGGCCTCACCTAGCCATGGCAAGTTCGAGCCTTACCATCCCTGGGTGAGGAGCCTCGTTGACTATTAGCAAGGTCGACCCTCGCCTTGGTTGGGCAAGACCTTGTCAGATCTGGTGAGGCTAGGCCCCGCCCAGCAATGGCGAGGGTCGACCTTGCCAATGCCAACGAGCTCAGCCCTTGCCATGACTGGGTGAGGCTCGTCCTGCCAGTGGTCGGCGGGGGTGAGCCTCGCCCTCGCCAATGGTTGGCCGGAGCAAGCTTTGACCTCACCGACCCTCGCCTCTGGCTCGCGTTGGCCGACCAGGGGAAGGAGAAGGTGGGGAAAATAATAATAATAATAATAATAATAATAATAATAATAATAATAATAATAATAATAAAATTAAAAAATATTTAAAAATTAAAAAAGTTTGCCACGTCAGCATTCGCCGGAAGGCCGGCATCCACGTCAATGTTGGCCGACTAATTTTGGCCAGATGGAGTGAATTGACATAATTGTAAAATGTTTAGGACTAAATTGGTCAAAAAAATTTAGGACTAAATTGGTATAATTACAATATATTTAGGATTTTTTTGGTAATTCTCCCTTATATTTTTATGGTTCATGGCTTGATTCTCAGAATTTGGTGTTGGAAGCCTGGAAATGAAAGGTATCCTAGGTTTAATGTAGATGTTAATTTCACGACCCTATCCAACCTTTGGACAAAATCTTTAAGATGGTTCCTCTACCTTGACATATATCTTTCTACAAGAGAGTGTGCTATGTTTAGCCTTAAAAATCCAAAGGCAGAGCTTGGTGTGGTCAGTTAACATCATCAGACTAAGTTTAGGAAACAGCACAACATCCTTCATCCTTATGAATCCAAGGCCCCTAGTGGATAAGCGGAACAAATTCATTACCACATGATTTAGTGGTGCGAAAGGATTCGTGTCGCAGTTTTCGAATCCGATCCTGTGACAGACAAATTGAGGCCGCAAATAGGGTGACAATGCAAAAGTATGAGATTGCAATGCTAGCTTGCTATAGAAACAGGAAATTTCCTATTGGCTTGTTGCAGTTCCGCCTCTCCATCATGTGATAAGACTGGGGTTTTGTTTCTACCCATTTGTAGGGGAAGTCCTCTAGTATATGGACAAAAACTCCCCTTTTTGTCACATGCAAGAAACGATGGAGTGAGTTTTGCTGTATTAGAAGATCTGGACATGTTTATGGCGTAATTGTAGGTATCTTTTGGTCATTGATAAAAGTTTCGGGTGTCTGTGAGATGAAAAATAGTTTATGATATTGATGTTCTACGAAAAAAAGTCGAAGACTTTTTGTGGGATTATCCTCAGTTATTCATTTACATTTGCACTTCAAACAAACAGAAAAACCTCCCAAACGCGAACTTGCCATCAACATGTCTAAACCAATGTCACAAATAAGTTACGAGCAAAAGGAGCACCACACGAATGAACTGGGAAAAATTGCATGAGAATTTCCAAATCTTGTGTGACCTGAAGAGTTTAGGAACCTGAAAAACTTGTTCAAGAGCTTCTCATCTTCATTTTGCACTATATTGCATGTCCCCCTCGACAGTTACTACGGTCCCGCGTGATGTCATTTCTGTGAATGTGTTAGATCTATATTTGTGCATACTAATTTTTTTTATAAAGATAAACATACAAAAAAAAACTAAAACTAAGGGTTAATACTATGAAAAATCTTAAATTGGTACACTCATAACAAATTTACCAAAAACTAATTTTTTGACTACTAAAAATCTTAAACTAATATATCTTTGATAAATTCACTAAAAACTAATTTTTTGACTATCAAAAACTCAAAATCGGTACACTTGTAACAATTTACTATCTTTTAATGTCCGTTAAACCATACACTGCAGAAACAAAGATCAGTGTATTCTAGTCTTAGGCCATGAATAATGATCCTCCTCATTCTTGACTCCATGATAGGATTCTGAGGACCTAGTTTCATAATTTGGCTGCGAAGATTTCTTACCTTTGTTAAAAATTGGCTCACATACAGATCTTGTTGAGCAATAGATAAAAGGTCGTCCTCCAGCTTTTCGAACTTTGCGTCATTCGCCTTTGCGAAGAGAGACTCTTTGCATTCTTTATGTGTTGCACGAACTCATCATCAACTATTGCTGTAACCACAAACGTGATTTCCAGTTCGAGTTTGGCGTGGTTGTTTAGAGGTGTGGGGTCGCCTACTCTGACGACGTTCAAAATCCCAGCCAAAAAAGTATGGCTAGAGCGCGAACGCTCCAATTATTGTTTAGAATGGTTGACCTTCTCCATATTGCTACCCGTCACGGTGACTTGATGACAACTCGTGACTTTTCATTTAAATCCTTCCACCTTTTCTATTTTTCCCTAGGGTTGTCTCCTCTCCCTCTCATCTTCCACAACCCACTTCTTCAATCTCAATGGAAAGGTTGATTTGAGTTAGATCTCTCCCTCCCCTCCCTTTCGCTTTTTTATTGGTTGATTTGGTTCTCTGCTTTCTTTTTTGTGATATTCTCCCGTTTTCTAGAGCTTTTTCCTTTTTGACCTAATCTGGATTTAGAAACTCCTGTCTTGTTTCAGGAAGGTTTCTAACCCGATCTAGTTTAAATGTGGCTTTTTTTTTTTTAATGTATTATTTCGAGATTTCGCTTCCCTTAAATTTCGTTGGTGTACAAGTCCAGTTTCAAAAGATATCAAATAAGTTTCGTGAAGATTTCACTCTCACAGGTGTCAGATTTGTACTCGCTCAACCTTGTTACCCTGAATTTAGATGATATTGGGGACGTGGAACCTATGCGAGCACCACTAAAAGGCAAAGTCGTAGCAGCAGTTGGAGATCTTGATAGGTCAATCACGAGGTGCTCCTCGAGCGAGCACAAAGATGAGGCAGTGAAGTCGGGTGAAAATCCCGATACTGCATAACTTTATATTTTGATGAAATCAAAATGTGGTCTGTAATTCTAATCCCCACACAGGACATGAGAAAGAAAAAGAGAAGCTCATTGAGACATTCATCTGCACATCTTAATGCCCCAGAAAAGAGTAGATGCTGCTCTAGTCTGGAAAAAGAACATCAGCCTGGAAATGCTCAGGGCTCAAAGGTCAAGTTCTCTGCCTCCTTTCTCTCCGACTCGAACAGCACAGAGGAGAGATATCTCTCTCCGAAGCTTGGAAACACAACCTGCACCTATTAATTTATTCTATCAACCAGTAATTCAAACCCATTACCAGTTCAAGCAACTTGTTTTAAGCCCAAGAAGTAAGTTAAGGCCAAAAGCGGAGCCTGGAGCTATTGTCTAAGCAGTGGGATCAAGGGCCTAAGAGGACCCTCATCATGGACTACGACTATCCAGTCGCTTAGCTATTTCGCTTTAACAGGAACACCAGTGAAAACAATCTCGACTTGTCCATGACAACTCAGGCACCGCAAAAAGAACCCCACATCATTATTCGTTTCAGAGGACAGATCAATGAAGAACGGAGGACTTACCACTATTACTTTTCCAGCATTTTCTCCCCTCTTTGTGATTTTAATTGCTGCTGCAGCTGCTGCGCGAGAGGAAATTCCCACCTACAGTTTACTGTCGTAACATCAGAATAAAAGATGACCCATCTACTCCTGCTACTCTGAAATATAGTTGCAGGGATATCTACTACTTCTATAACTATCAAATGTAATTGAAAAGGATTTGCTGTGGGCCATAAACATAAGTAAGAGTCACAATCAGGAATGATAGGTGATGGGAACTTACGAGCAAACCTTCTTTCGCTGCAAGAAGCTTTGCAGTTTCAATCGCTTCATCGCTTTGATATCTGCAGGAAAGAATATATATTTGTTCTCAGGAATTGCCAATAAAACTGATGAAAGGGATTGAAGCTGATGCAAAAGGTCGAAGTAAATCTTGGCAGTGAGAGCAAATAACCTCAACTGGTTAGGAAGCATGGCCTTTGAAACTTTGCCGCATGCCCAGTTATCACCAGAGTTAAGGTTACTTTGTTCAACCAACATAATTGTCTGACTATGGATGACCTTTAAATAGTGAAGGTGGGAAATTGGACAGCTTACACTACAAGAATGCAGCCCTGTTATCCGTGTTTTGAATATGAATATGATTATTGTCTATCACATTTCCCAAGTACCCAGTGCAAAATAACGATTACAACAATACATCAACATTTACATAAAACGGCAAGCTAGCAAATACACATTTTGTGGAAATCAACACAGCGGTGGCACTTTGTTGCAATTGTTTGATTTAGGAAGTAATTCTAAACCTCAGTAACTTCCTAAGTCAAATCGTTTTCATATGTGACCAATGACCAGTGACCAATAGCAGATGAGAAATCAAACATACTGGTTCCACCAAAGGTCGAAATGACTAAAGCTCTCGGTGACACGTGAAAGAGCCTGTCACATCACTTCAAAAGCCTGTAGTCACCGTAGAAGGTTTATTATTAAATGAAGAGAAGAATTCTTACTTGAATAACTCCATCAATAAGGCCAACTTCCAAGACACCTGGAATGAAACCAGCATCTATCCCTGGGATCTGGTGAGGACCTACCCGAAGCAGTCAGCAGCAATCTATGAGACAACGTAAATCATCTAAACCAGAAAAGATTAATTCTGCAACTGTAATATCCAATAGAGATTACTGCTTATTTTTCAAACAACTATCGAAAGAGAGAGAGGTGCAAATATTTACTCATTCCAAAACCGTTTAATAAGGCCATAGATGCGGCAAACAAGGATGTAGATGAGACCTTTACAAATTTCGAAGTTCATGGAAACCGCCTTGAAGTCCACATGCCCCAGAAGTTATAAGGCCTTGAATTAAGAAGCTCCATCGACATATCACAATAGTACCGCAAATTGAATTATGGAAATGAGAACACCACTTCAAATCCAGAACTTCTGTTAGAAATATTGGCAATGTGCCATACGGTAAATCTTGGGAGTCATAACCTTTATATCTAGCCCCATCATTATTTGAAAGAATTGCAGTTCTTTTCTTTTTTGATCAGCCTATTTATATCGACAATTTATCATCTCATGTTTCAGCTTTCTGCATAGACTGTTTCTCTCTCTTTTCATACATTGATGCGAAACTATGAGCCATGAACTATAAGGACTAAAATTGAGACCCCATCATATGAATCTTTCACAAGTCGTGGGCCAATCTTAATGAAACAAAATTGGATGATAAACTAGATTGTGCAAGGAGATTTAATAATTGCAAAAGGTATAACATGTTGAAAGGAACTAACCAGGCTTGCCTTAAGATAATACAGGGCTTTCAACGGGTTCAACACCATATAATTGACAAATAAAAGAGAATCAGTAAAGAACTTAGACTAGAAGGGGAGAAAAAGAATAACATGCAGCTGATGCAGCGCTCTCAACACAAAAATAATGTTCAGACGCAAGGTTTTTTATTCAAGGTATCTATAGTTGATAATTACCCAAAACTGACTATATTTTGTTTTAGTTCAACACATGACAAACAATATCATAAAAACAATTTACCTTTATGTTAGGGTTTTGCTCTTTCAGAAATTTTTGAGCACCAGTTATAGTATCACTAGTTCCGTTCCTAGAAACAAAGGCATCTATTTTGCCTCCCGAGCCTTTCCATATCTCAAGTCCGTTTGTTTCATAATGTATCTAAACAGAACAATGATAGCCAAGCTCAAGTTCATGTCATCACCTGCATATACGACCGACAAGGCATGACACTTGACCACACATGTACCTTTGGGTTAGCGGGATTCTCGAATTGCTGAAGAATGTAAGAGTTAGGTGTCTTTGCCATTATCTCCTCTGCCTTCTGAGTAGCCCCCTTAACACCCTTGGCAGGACGGTGAGGACCAACTCAGCTCCAAAAGCAGGGAGGATGATCCTTCTTTCCAAACTCATACATGCTGGCATTGTAATGATTAGCCTGTAGCCCTTTGTTGCTACCATGAATGCCAAGGCAATGCCAGTATTGCCACTTGTAGGCTCAATCAGTACACTCTTCAGCAATTTGGAATTAAAAACTCAAAAAGAAAAATCCATCAGCAGAAGAGCTTCATTTCTATCTAAATTCATTTGTAACTGTGCATAATACCAATACACTGAATATCACTACACAAGGCTAAGAGTCATAAAAACGAACAAATAAACCAAGTGTTTGTTTTTTATCAGTAAGATTGAATCCATTCGTTGTGAGAAAACAGACCAGTGTAGTCCGTAAAATATTGCACATGTCAAGAATCAACACTGTTACAGAGTTCTATGTTGGACGCAAATTGTGCAACCTCAATATCTCTATAACCAGAACAAGAACATGCATAATTGAGTAGAAAGATTAACGCACCTGTTTTGAGATCCATCGAACATAAAGCGGAAGCAGAAAATGGATTATCCACATATCAAGGGGATCCACGCATTAAGTCTTTCTCCTCTATTGCCCTCCGTATCACTGGCTTAATGAGGCGGCCCCCTCACGTTTAGCGTTAGGTAAACGCCCCTTAGGTGAGGATACATGTGAGAATTAGGGTTAGAGGAGAGGCTTGAGCACTATTTATAGAGTTTCCAGCCAGTCCCCCTCATTACGAGCCAGGCTCAACTCGGCCCACACTAGTCAGCTCATATTAAACTAATTAATAAACTTTCTATCTCACCTTAGACCAACCATGTTTTACAGTAACCGTAAAAACAGTAAATTACAATATCAATTAATTTAGTCCACATCAGGAAAACTCTTACATTCTCCCACTTGGACTATATTAATTGAAATCATACCGTATGTGTGCACATTTGGTCTAAAGATAATTCTTAATAGTCAATCCTATCCCATAAAGTCTTAAACACCGAATCATGGCGGTAACTGCATGTATACACACAGAGCCTTCCATGGTCACGAGTTCTCTCAACTTTATAAATATTGATTCAATATGGTAGTGTGTCAAATGGATAACATCTCTCATAGAGAGATCCCATTTGTCAGTCACAATTCTCTTACCTTAGGTGTCACAAAAACTTGTGCTACTAGAGAATGCTTTATGGTTTCAATGAACCCACATATGTCTTATCCTTATGGTTAACATTTCTTTATGTCTCATAAGACATATGCACAAGGCTAATAACTGGATACCCGGATGCCCCTAGCCTTCACTCAAGATTTATACAACCCCTTGAGACTTTATCAATATGTATTTAATATAATAATAACACATTCAAAAATATTTTATTGAATGCAAAAGTTAATACATATAAAACCATTACAAAGTGTAACGAACACAAATTAAACATTTATTAGAGTAAAGCCAAAATAGCTTCCACTAAACAACAGCATCTCATGATGCTCCTAGGCCCATGCTAACAATATGTCGCTCAAATACACATGAGCGTAGGCCTTTAGTTAGTGGATCTGCAACTAAATTATCTGTGAAAATATGTTATATTAAAACGTCACATTTCTGTATCGTTTGCTTTTGGTCAAAAATTTTGACCATCATATATTTAGACCCTTTGAGACCTCTGTAGTAAATAAATAATACTATAAATTTATTATCTCAATACAACCGTATGAGTTTATCCATAAAGTTAAAATGATCAACTCTGTCATGAGGTTTTGGGGCCTAATAGCTCAAGTAACAGCCTAAAAAAATGTTACTAACACTGCTTACATAGTAGAAGATAACATAGAACTTTATTTACTGCACTTCCTGCTAACATAAATGTGTATTCCGTTATTAATTTTATGTCATCCTAACAGCCAGCAAAGTTTACATTTGAATACCCTACTGGCTGTAAGAATTGAACATGTCTGTAAATTAATATATAATCTCTTGTCTTATTTAAGTACTTTAAAATCTTCTTGGTAGCAACCCAGTAATCGTGTCCTGAATTTGACCGATATCTTCCTAGAAGTCCCGTCACAAAGACAATATTTAGTCTAGTGCAAATTCGAGCATATATTATACTTTTAAGTGCACTGATACAAGGTACACCATTTAATTAGATTTTCTCAATATCTAAATAAGGACAATGTGATAGATTCAGTTCATCACCCTTAACAACATGAGCAATTCCTAGCTTGCAATAATGTATATTAAATATTTCCAATATACAATCAGCAAATGTCCTCCGAGAAAATCTAATATAATATGGCAAAAACAATCATTACAGACCTCAGTATAAATGATATAAGATATCTCAAGGTCATAATTTGTAAGCAAAATATCATGTACATAGAGTATGAGAAAAAATAAATTTTCTCCCACTGACCTTGCAGTATATTGAATTACTTTGTTCCCAATTGAACAAGATAACAACACTATAAAACTTTAATAATATTATCTGGAAACTTGCTTAAGATCATGAATTAGAACTTTTTAGTATACATACAAGTTTACTTGAAACATCTGTTGCAAAATCCTCCAATTACACAATATAGATTTTGTATCTATTTAGCGTAACTCCATATCAAAATAAATTATTAATGTCACGTTCACTCTAAAAGAATCTTTAAAAAGACTAGAAATAAATATTTATTTCTTCACACCACTGCCTGCGGTGGCCCAGTTGGATAAGGTTCCCATAACCCTTTGCAAGGAGGTGAGGAGTTCGAATCCAGCTAGCCGCACGGGATCTTAAGCGTGACGTCGGGGTGGTGGGTCCTCCGCTAGCATCACCCCAGGTTTACCTCACTAGCTGCCGGCTGTACAAGAGTTCCCGGGTTACAAAAAAAAAAAAATTATTTCTTCACTATTAACTATCCACCCCTCTTTTAGAGTAAAAACTTTAGTTATTAATTTGGCTTTAAATTCCACAATCTTTCTTTGAAATTCTTTTAGTTTTGTACACCAATTTGCAACTAATGAACTTATGATCCTTAGACAAGTAAGTTAGTTTCCAAACACTAAGATGATTCATAAATTGTATATCGCATTTTGTGGTATTTAATCACATACTTAATTGAGAATAAGAAAAGATATTTATAAATATGCCATTACATCAACCATATAGTAGATATTGTAATCATGTTCTCACAAATAAACTATATAGTTTGATGGTATAACTGATCGTCTTTCCTTAACAAATCTCCTTAATAAAGCTGCAACCACTTCATTCTACACTTGAGAGGTTTAAGAATTTTCATTATAAACTATATCAAGAATAGTACCTTGAACCTCAACAAGTTTAGTCTATTGTACATGAAATTCCATAATAATCTGTATAAGTAAAGACAAAAACACAGTAACCTCCATCATACTATTATCTTTAATAGTTTGAGAGCAGCTATCCTCTACAATTACGTCAATCTTTAGAAATTTTAGAGTATGTGATTCCATAATTCTTGCATCTTTTTTAGGGTCATAAAATCAATACTCATTTAACAATCTAGATAAGATACAAAATAATTCCGAGTGGATTTGAATTCCAACGCACTTAATATTGGATTAGATAACCTCACTTTTGTATGACACCTCTAAATTTCATATGGTTCAAGTAATTTATGTCCAGTCTGTAACTCAAAAGAAGTTTATGAAACTATTTTTATATGTGAAAATGTTACTTTCAAAATATCAGCCCACAAAAGATAAGATAAATTAGTCTTACTAATCATACTCATCACCATATTCAATATGGTGCATTTATGTCTTTCGGCTAAATCTTTTTATCATGATTTTCAGGTATAGTAATTAAATTATCACCCTAGAATCTATCAAGTATTTGACAAATGACCCTTTAAGCTATTTCGCATTGTCATACTTGCCAAAATACTCACGGCCACTGTTAAGCCTGACAACCTTTTAAGACTAATTATAATTGTTTTATTCTTTATCTCGGTCATTTTCCTTAAATAGAAATTTTTTGGAAACAACCTTTTAACCATATACAAGATGTATATGTCATTAGGACTTAAATACAATTTTTGTAGATGTGTCATAATTTCAATATTAGACAAGACATAATTTCAAGCAACTAAGGCTTCCATCATCTTATAGCAGTGCAGTCCATAGACAAACCTCTTTTCAAGTAATCTAGAACGGAATGCTTTATGGACAGTAAGCAAATTCAATTGCTCTTTTCTCAAGTAACAAATCATATGTCCACAACTTAAAATTTGAAGCAGTAAAAACCTCAATAATATTGGAGTTATTAATTATAGAAAATGTGACTGAAAAACAAGTAATGTATATAATTAGCATCATGTGAGCATTGTGTAACTTGACATACAAGTACACATCTAGAGAGTTACACGCATAATCATATAATTACCTTTGGACAGAATACATAACATGCAGTTGTACATTCTCCACATAATAGCGGTTATGAGAATATATTCAAATGCTTCGTGAATTCATCACCTTTGGGCATATGAATCACTAGAATCAATCACTTCTCCACCACATTATCATGTATCCATCCATGAACTAATACACAATCACCTCCTTTGGGAGTATGATTACGCATTAGATCAGGAGACATCACAATCATTATACGAGACCAAAATTTCTCAAATCCAATCAAGCGTGCCACTTTGGCGGTCACTACTCAATTAAATCATTGAAATTCTCTCATACAAGATATATTAACTTTACTCCTCACATATACTATATACATGTGATTTTAACTTTAGCGATAAGGGCAGCATATCGCAAAAATCACATATCATGCTAATTACATTGTTTTATATATATAGTGAACCTGAAAGATAGATTCCTAATGAGATCACCGATAACAGCAACACAAAAAACTTTTCATAACATAGAAGCAAGCATCTCTTGTGCACCCTAATTACTAATTACTAGAACAATATTAAAAGAATGCTCATCTAAAATATCTCTCATAAATTAACATCAATAGTAATACAGGGTACTCTAGATTGACAAGATTGATAGCTGATCAACTATTACTTATGAGTTTCATAAAGCAAAACATGACTCCAAGACCAATAGCTGATTTATTAGCCAATTTTAAGTAACACATTATCATTGCATCAACTAGTGGCTTATAAATTGAGTCAAAATACAAAACCAAATATCTAAACTATAACAGTATATACAATTACTCTGTGTAAATATTGTCATACTTCTTAACCATAAAAAATATTCAACTTGATAGACATTAACCAGCGACCAGATGGGTTTAGATACAATATGCAATAACTTAACCAACATGCATTACCCATATTCAGCAGATGTGTTAATTAGTACAATTAGTTTGGTCACAGGTTCTTAAGATGTCCATCATTCAAAAGTTTCTAGCGTGTTAAGGAGTATGCTTGAGAAACAAAAATTTCATAACTTTTATTGTTTCTCATCACCTCAATACATAGCTTAAATACTATCACACACTGATTGTATCTCATTAAACAAGTTTCAATTTATAATAAAGTTTGATTTTATTAATGAATCACATCTTCATAATGTTTATGTGATAACATATTAGTAACCCATCACCTGTATTTTCAAAATCACATAAAATACAAGAAAAATATACTAAAAATACACGTATTTAGGGCTTTGTATGTATTTTCACATACATAAAATCATCAAACATGTAAAATAAATACACCACAACGTATATGATGATCATATGAACCTGACGCCACTATCCACGCGCCGAATGGAGGCTCCACGCTCCTACACGCACCGCTTGAGTGCGCGGCGCGTGGAGCTCACGAGCGGGGCGCGTTCGACGCCCAGGCGGCGCGTGGCTGCGTGTGGGAGCGCGTGTGGCCTCCTCCGGCAACGTGCCGCCGATCATCTTGCTCGTCTTATCGAGCCCAATCCGAATTTATGATTTAATTTAATTTTTATTGAACAAAAAATCACGAAAATCACAAATTATGGCAAAATTACTATGCGTTCAAGTTTTAAGGTTATGAAGGCTCTGATATCACATGTTGGACGCAAATTGCGCAACCCCAAGATCTCTATAACCAGAACAAGAACATGTATAATTGAGTAGAAAGATTAACGCACATATTTCGGGATCTATCGAACATAAAGCGGAAGCAAAAAAGGGATTACCCATATATCAATGAGATCCACGCATCAAGTCCTTCTCCTCTATTGCCCTCCGTATCACTGGCTCCATGAGGCGGCCCCCTCATGTTTAGCGTTAGGTAAACGCCCCTTAGGTGAGGATACATGTGAGAATTAGGGTTAGAGGAGAGACTTGAGCACTAGTTATAAAGTTTTCAGCCAGCCCCCCTCATTACGGGACAAGCTCAACTCGGCCCACACTAGCCAGCCCATATTAGACTAATTAAGAAACATTTTATCTCACTTTAGACTAACCATGTTTTACAATAACCGTAAAAACAGTAAATTACAATATCAATTAATTTAGTCCACATCAGGAAAATTCTTACATTCTCTTACTTGGACTATATTAATTAAAATCGTACCGTATGTGCGCATATTTGGTCATCCGCCATTTAAAAACAAGAGATTGGAAACAATCCACTAACCTAAAGGTGTGATAAGCCCCTGGGCCTCAGCATCTGTAATCATTTTATAGCCAATCCTATATGAATCATGCAGCAAAAAAGATGCAAAGTCTAGACTCAAATAAAAAATCACTTTGCTCTACAAACTCATAAAGAATCTCTCCATTTTAGAGCAATCAATAAGCTCTAAAAACGCAATCCTAAGCTAAAGATAACATTTTGATCCGAAACACGTGATAGCATAAGCTATACCTGTCCTTGACACTAAAGCATGGCTCCATCAGTTAAAGCTTTGCCGCCACACAAGCAATGCAACCATCTACTACATTGTTGAGGTACACCAACGAAGTTTTACCTATCATCTGTCACCCCAAAGAATCATAAGCAAAAAATATGGTTCCAACACACGTGCGAAATCACACAAATGGCACCAAGGCAATATAATCAGTTGGGCACCCACACCTCGGTGACGTCTTTAGCGATTCCAGACTTCTCATTGGCCATGTTTCCAGATCACTGCAAGCAAACCACAAACTCAATCCTTGAGGAACAAAGACCTGGTATATTAACTAATTTAGTTTCTTTTATTTATGTTGTTGCAATTATAAGAAATCTCTTGTTAATTATTTAAACGTAATGGTAATACATAAAAATGTGAATCCTTCTTATTTTCACAATTAATCAATTTAAATGAGAAAATGTTATATCCATAGTATTTTAACGGTTATATTTTGAATTTGTAACGTTAAACTCTTGAAGCAATGAAGAATGAGCAAAAGAGTTATCGAAACTAGGGGTGAGCGTGGTTCCAAGGTTGAAGCTAGAATTGAAAAACTTGTTAGGTTTTCAGTTCCAAGATATACAAGATAGGTTCCGAGTTCCAAAAATTGGGGAAACCGTTTTGACGGGTAGATTTCAAATATTAGGTAGGTGGAATATGAAATATGGAATCTCAAATTTGAAATTTGGAACTTGGAATAAGTTTTTTTTTTTTTTTTTTTTTTGGTTTGTTTCTTTGTGTGATTTACTGTATTTAATGGTGTTTAGCAATGAGTGTATAATTTGGAACTACTAGTCTGAGTTTTTTTTTTTTTTTTTTTTTTTAATGAATGGGGTTTTTACTTTGTTAATATTTCATATTATTCATGTGTCTAAATGTAAATTATGGTCAATGGATTTTAATAGCAAGTAGTGGTCATTAAAAACAATTATTTACTACAATCATTTAAGTAATAATCTAGATAAAACCTGAATAGAACTTGGAATCGATCATGAAATCTATGACATATTAGGTTCTAGGATTCAAAAAAGAATAAGAATGCATTTGGTATAACCCACAAATTTTTTGTAACGTAAAATTTATTTTATTTTTTAATAATTTGTTTAGATTTTTCTTTTTTTTCCTTCTCGGTGATTGCTAGTAATCGGAGACCGGCGGTGGTGGCCAAACGCATTCCTATTTTTTTTTTCTAATCCGAGAATAGAAAAAAGAACAATCTTTCATAGTCTTTATCTTTGTAGTGCAAATTGTCCTAGGTCGGTGGCCTCCTTCATCACTTACCATGGAGGCCAACTGAGGCAATGCACTACCTTAGTTTCTCAATTGTGACAACCTTTGATAATATGTTTGCTGGATTTTTTGCACCAAGATTCTTCTTCAATGACAAAGTCCCATCATATAAACTGACGAATTTGATGATACTTTAACTCAATTTGTTTTGCCTTTGAATGAAATATCGGATTCTTTGCAAGACAAATAGCACTCTGATCATCACTGAAAATAACATTGCTATCATGCTCCTTGCCTATCTCCTTCAAAAAATTTCTCAACCAAATCATCTCATTACCAGCTTCAGATATATCAACATATTCTATCTTGGTGGTCAAGAGAGACACAAATGTATGAAGTTTAGACATCCAACTGATTGCACCTAAGATAAAAACATAATCCGAGGTGTTCTTCTTATTGTCCAAATCACCACTAAGATTCGCATCAATAGAGCCTTATAAAGTTACACTGTTTTTCATAAAACATAATGACATACTTGAAGTGCCTTTCAAGTGTCTTAATAACCACTTTATAGCTTTCCAATGTTTTATTCTTGGATTCGCCATGTATCTGCTCATAATTCCCACTGCATGAGTTATGTTTGATCGAGTACATACCATAGCATACATTAAACTGCCAATAGCCGATGCATAAGGTACTTTAGCCATATTCTCTCGCTCTTCATTTGTCTTCGGTGACTGCCTTTTTCAGAGCTTGAAATGACTTCCTAAAGGTGTACTTCTAGGTTTTGCATTCCGAACTTCGAATTTGTCTATCATCTTTTCAATGTATTTTTCTCGAGATAATTTTAGAATTCTTTTAGATCTATCTTGTGTGATCCTCATCCCAAGAATCTAATTTGCTGAGCCCAAGTGCTTCATCTCAAACTTTTTTGACAATTGCTGCTTCAGAATATTGATCTCTTTCATGCTAGATCATGCGATGAGTATATCATCCACATACAACAGTAAAATAATATAACAATCATCAAATTTTTTGACATAACAATAGTGATCCATATCACTTTTAGTGAACCCATTACCACACATAAAAGTGTCAAATTTCTTGTACCATTGTCTAGGAGCCTATTTCAAGCCATACATACTTTTTTTCCAATTTGTAGACATAATTTTCTTTTCTAGGAACTCCTTCTAGTTATATTATGTAAATATCATCCTCCAAATTACCATGGAGGAATGTAGTCTTAACATATAACTGCTCCAAATGAAAATTCTCAGAGGCAATAATCCTCAATACTAACTTGATAGTAGCCAATTTCACAGCTAGAGAAAAAAATCTCCATGTAATCAATTCATTCATTTTGCTAAAACCCTTTTATTACTAACCTTGCTTTGTACATTTTGCTGCCATCAAGTTCTTCTTTAACCCAATACACCTACTTGTTTTGTGATGCTTTCTTCCCATCTAGCAATTGAGTTAATAAACATTTTTTTAATGAATCTAACTTATATTGCATTGTTGACTCCCACTTAACAGAAATTTTAACTTGCACTATTTCCGAAATTTTTTTTGGTTCGCTAGCGTCAGTCAAAAGCAAATAATGCAATGATGGAGAATATCTTACAGGTTTAGCTGTTCTACTAGATCTTCTCAGAGGTGGTTTAGGTGTGCGTAATTCTTGTTCTAGTTTTTTTATTAGCGTCAACAACAATAGTTTCAAGAATTTCAACCAGAACACTCTTAAAAACCTCCTCTAATTTAATCTCTCTATTATCTACCGTTTGTTTCTTCACGTTAGATTCTGGCGCAGATTTGTCCTTATACAACTTGTTTTCATTGAATGTAACATTAGCAGTTCTTATTATTTTTCTATTTTATTCATCCCAAAATTGATAACTAAAATAATCATAACCATATGCAATGAAAAAAAATTTTTTAGCTTTTGCATCAAGTTTATCTCTATTTTTGAATTTACATGGACATATGAAACACGACAAAAAACTTTCAGATGTGAGAGATTTTCCTTCTTTCAACTCCATTCTTCTTTTGGTAACTTAAAATCAAGTGGAACTGAAGGTCCTCTACTAATTAGATATTATGCCGTGTTAATTGCATTTGCCCAAAATGTCTTGGGTCGTCCTGCATGCAACCTCATACTTCTTGCATGCTCATTCAAAGTTCTATTCATCTTTTCGACAACTCCATTTTACTTCGGTCTATTGGGAACAATTCTTGTCATTTTGATTCCGTTTTCCACACAAAATTGTTTAAACTCCTTGCTATCATTCTCACCACTTGAACTCCTAGCTATCATACTCACTGCCATTATCGGACCTTAGACGTTTAATTTTCAGGCCAGTTTCATTCTCTACTTCAGCTTTCCATCTCTTAAAGTAGCAAACACATCAAATTTATTTTTCAAAAAATAAACCCATACTTTTCTGGTGAAGTTGTCAATGAACGTGACATAATAGCACGAGCCTCCAAGGGAATTCATAGAGCTAGTCACCACACATCTATATGCAACAACTCTAACTTTTCTTTTTTCGGTTCTCTTTCAATCTTTGAAAAATTGACATGTTTCTGCTTGCCCAGAACACAATCTTCACATAGACCAATATCTATGGACTTCAGATTAGGCAATTTTCCCTTAGATGATAATAATTTCATCCCTTTTTCGAGCATGTGTCTAAAGCCTGTAGTGCTATAATTTGGAATGAGTTTCAGACTCAGCAACTGCTTTGGTTTCTCTACCGCTTTTAGTTATGTAGAGCATTCCTAATTTTGTTTCCCATGCTACAACTAAAGCACTTTTAACTATTTTCCAAGAGCCTTCCCCAAAAATACTTTTGTATCCCATGCTGTCTAGTTGATTTATAGATATTAGATTTCTCTTAAGTCCAAGAACATATCCGACATCATGCAACTTCCATTGATATCCATTAGTAGATTTTATATAAACATCACCCTTTCTCATAATATCCAAAGGTTCATCATCAAAAACATAAACCTTTCCAAATTTTCCAGCAATAAAATTGTGCATTAATTCTTTGCACAAGGTAGAGTGAAACGATGCACCTGAGCCAAGAATTTAAGACTCAATTGGATTGTCAATTCTGAAAATTAAAGCATCACTATCATGTGTCTCTTCAGGAGTTGCGTTCACATATTTTTCTTCCTCCTAATCTCGGTCTCGATACATTTTTTTTTTGGGGGCTCTACAATCTCGTTTTAGATGGCCTTTCTTTTTGCAATTACAACAAATTATTTCTCCACGAGGTCTCGATTTATTTCTCCCTTTGGACTTTGATCTACCGCATATTGGTTTCATCCTTGTTGATTGCTTCTTCGTCTGCCTTCAATATTTAAGGCGGCATTAACCTGATTCTCTTATGCGAATATTTTTGCTAAGAATCAAATCTCGGATTGCTTGAAACTTGAACTTTTTCTTTCCAGACAAACTGCTCACTGTAGTCACAGTTGCATTCCAACTTTCAAGTAAAGAAGAATATAAAATTAAAGCCTTTACCTCGTCATCGAATTTGATATCCACTGAACTCAACTGAGTTGTGATCACGTTGAATTCGTTGATGTGATTTGTCAAGGAAGCACCCTCGTCCATCTTTACATTGAAAAGACAACATATCAAATAAACCTTGTTTGATGCAAAAGGCTTCTTATACATATTGGATAGTTGCACTCCAACTTTCAGGTAAAGAAGAAAATAAAATTAAAGCCTTTACCTCGTCATCAAATTTGATATCCACTGAACTCAACTGAGTTGTGATCACGTTGAATTCGTTGATGTGATTTGTTGAGAAAGCACCCTCGTTGTCATGCCCCGATCCTCAGGCACGCACACATCCCTTACCTTTGGTCAATTTTAAAATGCGATATCCCAAGACTACATATCACCGACCCTTTTTTATTTTTAATAGCACATGCGGAAGTAGTTATAAAATCCCTAGACAATAAAGTAATGGGATATACAAGTAGGACTAGGAAATTGAACCTGAAAACCAACACCCTTATGTTCATATACAAGCCATACTAAAACAATTGATTTCTACTCAAATTGATTCTATAGCAAAAGTCATCAGGATCCTACTCTAGATCATCATCGGGGTTCTCCTTCAGATACTCCTCTTCGAGTTCTTTCTCCTCAGGTTCTTCATCAAGATCCTGAAATGATTTCCCCAAACCGAGATGAAATTATGTCTCAGCAAGTTCTACCCCCTAAGACCCGATTAGTAAACTAATACACCATAGGGCTGCCTATGTACAACATAAGTCAGAGGACTTACCTTGGCCTCATATTCCACCTACATATTAGTACAGATCAAATAGGCATACAAGCAATCACATCACTGATCGAAGCATCGATCGAATCAACCTAGTCGATTACATGCCAACAAGACCACTCACGGTCATTCCATTCAATCAATCAATTCACAACATCAAATCAAAGCAATGATCAATCGACTTAGTTGATTTCATGTCAGCTGGACCACTTCTAGGTCATTCTAGTCATTGCCATACAGTCTCAACTGATAAAACTAATTACCGAGCCACGTGCATTCTCCGAGGCGATATTCTCTATCATCGAGCCATGTGCATTTTCTCCGAGGCGATATTTCTTATTACCGAGCCACGCGCATTCTCCGAGGTGATGGAATCGATCACCGAGCCACGTGTATTCTCTGAGGTGATGGAACTGATCACCAAGCCACATGTCTCTTCCAAGATGCCATGCTTAACTCATTGGGCTCACGTGCATTCTCCAAGGCGATGCATTAAGTCACCGAGCCACATGCCCTTTAAAATGCCATTCTGAATCAGCGAGCCCACGTGCATTCTCCAAGGCAATGCATCAACGTGTCTCTTCAAGATGCCAATTGTACTCATTAAGACCACGTGCATTCTCCGAGGTAATGCATCAAATTACCGAGCCCACGTGTCTCTTTCAAGATGCCACACTTAATCACCGAACCCACGTGCATTCTCCGAGGTGATAGACCAACTCACCGAGCCACGTGCTTTCTCCAAGGTGATATATAACCTATCATGAATTCACTATACACCTGACTGAATTCCTAGATGACATGTCTAGGCATCGGGTCAGCATACATCTTACACACTCACTTTCATTTTCATAATTTCCAGTATGATCGGTAGTCTATGTTGACACTCGAAATTTTTGTCAACGTTTTAATCATTCAATTTGAAAACATATAAAAAAAATTAAAAATTAAAAAATGAAAATGAAAACAAAACAAAAAAAAAAAGAGAGAAAGAAAAGAAAGAAGTAAAGGAAACACAATAAAAAAAAAGAAAAAGAAAAAAGAGAGAAATAAAGAAAAAGCAGAGAAAAGAAAGAAAGAAAAAGAATGAAAACAAGAAAAAGGAAAAAAAAACAAAAAGAAAAAGGGGGTTTTAGCTCGCACGGGGAATTCTCTCTCGGGGGGGGGATTGACGATCGCTTTTTGGATCTCTCGTTCTCTCTCTAAAAAAAATTTCTCTCTCTGGATCGGAGGACGCTCACATTCTCTCTCGAAAGTAGATTCTCTCTGGCGAATCGGTTTCTCCTTCTTGATCGCTTTTGGCTCGAGGGATTTCGATGGATCTGAGCTCGATCAGTTAGGATTATCATCGAAGGTTCAATCGATTTGAGCTTGATCAGAGGTGACGACGATCATGGTGACAAGGACGCCAACGATTCTGGCTTCGCTGGATCTGATTCGCCGAAGCCAACCGGTAGTAACAACGCTCAATTGGAGATTCTCTCTCTAGGTTTTTCTGATTCGGCGGATCGCTCTTGGTGATTGAAGGCTGGCGGTCGGGGATTCGCTGGGGGTTTTCTCTCTCGGACTCTCTCTCTCTCTCTCTCTCTTTGATTCTCTTTCCGGTTTGCTCGATCGCGGTGACAACAGCGAAAGCGACGGTGGCAGCAACGGCTGCAACGACAGCGGCGTCGACAACAGCTTCCGATCTTTTCTTTGTTTCGTTTGCCCAATTACTCACCGCGGTTCGGTGATCTCCTTCCCAGCGGTACAGACTGGTGAGTGAATTGATCACCCTCTCTAGCTCTACGTGAATCGACGTCCTCGGCGTGCTTGATCGGTCCCTTTTTGTTTTTGTCGTTAGTTGTCTTCTATGGTGTATCTAGTTACATGCAACTTGTGAAACGATCTGTTGAGAAGTGCTTCGCTGATAAGTGACAAAAAAGTCTATGAGTGGAGGTTCTGTTTTGAGTATATTTTTGCTCTATCGTAGTTTAATTTCTTTTTCTCTCTGTTTCTATCTCTTGGATTGTTCTCTGCGGCTCGATCGCTTTATCTTGTCATGATCTGTCACATTTTTTCTCTCGGCCCTATCTTTGGTTCGATTGGATAACATCTTCGCTATTGGCCTATTTGTATCTCCCATACCAACATTTAGAAGAATCATCAGACATCAGTCAACATAATAATCCTCTGGGCTGCCTCATATATATGCCCTCTTGAGCTGTTTGCTTTGCACATGGTATAGCACGCTGCTAATATCGAGTAATAACATGATGGTCATGACGATGAACTCCACGGATGCATCTTTTTTTCGGTTGGAATATATAGTTCTCTGTGTGATATATGCAGATAAATAGAAAATATGATGATGTTGGAATTGCTCTTGGTTGTTCTTAGCATTTTTGTAGTTGTAATAGTTACGAGTTTACCTATATTAGATGTTGACCTGTGGAGGGACATTGTTGGGATTATGAGTTTTATCTCCAGCATATTCCTTTCAAATTTGATGATGCATTGAATCAAAATTTTGTTTTCTAGTTGTTACATTCGGTATGATTGGATATTAGAATTTAGGTGGGTAGAGATATATCGTTAGCCACAGCAATAAAGAAATTTAAATGTCTTGAAACAGGAAGCATGTCATCTTGCTTGTTCACTTCATTCGGTGGTCATTTTCAAGTTCCATAGGACTGATAGATGTATCCCTGCATTTGATTTTCCTGTTTGGTCTTGTTCAGAAATGTAAGAAAGGTGGCTAGCTTAACTCCCACTTTTGTAGATATAAGAAAGGTAGATTGTTGTTTTTACCTCTTTTTATATGTCAATGCTGGTGCCATATTTTGATGTTACCTAAGCTTTTAGCGTCTTAGTCCAGAAAAGTCCTGAATTTTTCTCATCTATATAGACGCTCGCTTTAAATACATGAGGTTTATTTTGATTGCTTTACTTCTCACCTTGATACGAGCTGGTTGCTGTGGTTGTCTGTGTTCGAAGTCTTCATATAGGTTGAAGATGGTTCGATTATCTTTCCAATGAGCTATAGAATGCCATAATCTGACTTCATTTCATATGATTTTTGTGTGTCCAAAGTCAGGTCCAGAATCTGCCAAATGTTTGTCTCTCTGTTTCAGATGACCTTCTGTGTAAATCACTTGATATGAACTGGTAGATGATGTTATTAGGACTTAATGTCTTCTAGATAATTGTACTAGGAATCTCAAGCTTTAAAATGACATATTGCATGCCTGAATCGGCCATCATTTGCCTTGCCTGATGCTTCTTGCAAAGAGCACTAATCTGCTGATGTGTTCTGCTTGTTATGATCTGATCTGACCACTTATACAAATGGCTTTGCTTGAGCTAGAAAAAGACCTAAATTGCAATTGTCACCTAATAGGAATTCGTAAAGGACACCTTAAGCTTTCTAACGATGCCTAGTTTGTCCAATTTGCCCATCATTTGCCCTGCTTTTCTTTTTTTTTAGATCAAGTTTTGAAGTCTAAATTTGTCTTGACCTGCAGTGCTGTCTTGTCTCTATGAATCTGACTGTCTACCAATTTTGTGTGATCTTATACATAATGATCTTGAGGATAAATTCTCAATGAAAGCTGTCCATAATGTCCATATCCATCCCATGCTAAAATTTCGGAATTTTTAAGGTCAAGTAACCTTAGGATTCAAGACAACATGTAGCAATTTAAATTGTTATGCATTTTGCTCCTAATGACAAGTCACATATCAATGTTAATGGATTTGTGTGGCCTTTTGCACATGGATTTAGGGTTAAATGTCTAAATCAAACTTTTTCTTCACATTTAACCCTACGTCATGTTCAAATTTCATGATTTTCATGCATTGATTAGGTGGCTTAACAAATCAGTTATCATGCATCATTCTCTGATTTGCTTATGATTGATTTGCATGCTTTAGCGATTGTTGCTTTTTGGCCATGAATTTGACTTTACCTGAACTTGATACGCCTCAAGAAATTCCATTCATGAAAGTTTCTCTTTATAAAGTGCTTGATTTCTGCGCTTTTTTCTTAGAGCCAATCATACATGGGTTCTACCCCAATTACTTTGATCTTAGTTATGATGATTGTTTATTTCACTTGTATGCACCTAGTCATAAATTTCTTAGATTAGGTTTAGATTAGGACCTTGAAGATGGAGAAGGCGTGAAGATGGTGGAGGTCGATGTCCATTCCGACCATTTTCATGTAATACCCATTTTCCCGACATATGTCTCGGGTTCCATGCATTGTATAAAACCCGACGAGTTGCGGGTTTTCTTTCTTTCCTTTTTAATTGTTTTCTCTTTTATTTTTTTAGGATTGCCTATAGTTTAACTGCTTTTCTTGATTGTTTACTTCATGTTTTGTAATTTCAATTTCATTGGTTGTTTTCCTTTTTATTTTTTTAGAAATAGAATAGCATGAAAATGATCAACCATGCATGATCACTTAGTCTAGGAATTGATGATCCCGAAAATGTAAAAAGAAACGCATGGACATATTAGGAAAAACACAACATACTGTTTAGGTACCAAAAGGGCGCTAATAGCAATATTAGCATAACCCAAATCCCCGAACCTAGATATCTGGTTGCGTAGAAATCGAGGAAACACTCCCGACCCTCGATTGGGTTTCTAGCCGACCCTCGAAAATGAGGCTAGTGGTGACTCCTGTATATTTTTAGGTTGTTATAAACAACTAGATCGCATAAATAAACCTATTGTCACGCGGGATACGAGTTTGGGAGAGCTCGCGATCTCGAGATCAAGTACCCCTAAACCCGACATTTCTCATCCTTGGATACATTTTGAGGGGCGGCGAGATCGGGTCGCGACAGTCTATCACACTACCTTTGTCTCTGGCAACCAATACTCAATTATTCACCAGTCAATTACTCAAATTAATTCAATTTAGGAATAATCCATAAAAATCCACAATTAAATTAATTAAACACGACGTAGAACTTATTTATATAAACAGATTGCACCATAACAATCAGCACGAAATTCCGGTCACTGGCCATCCCAGTTGAATTTCTGGAAAATAAATAATTAGATAAATAATTTCAAAAATTAAATAAATAAGTACAATAAATTCAATTTAGCACAATATAAAGCTCAATTAAATAAACGGCTGCACCACAATCATCAACTTAAAATCCCGGTCACTGGCCATCTTAGTTGAATTTCCGGAAAATAAATAATTAAATAATTAATTCCGAAAATTAATATTTAATTCCTAAAAATTCCATTTAGACCCGAATCGCTTAATTAACACCCGATAAGGGTCGGGAAAAATCCCAAGGAGCATCCAAGAAATATTATAGGCAATTCTCTATCTAAGTACACTAATTATTTCACTAATATGTAATGCAATTAACTAATAATCGCTAATCAATTATAATCTAACCACCTAATTACAATTAATTAACACTACTCAACCTTTAAGTATAATTAGCAAACTAAGAAGGCTTTAGTGAGTAAAACTCACTCAAAACGACGGGCTCAACGCAAGCATCGACTGTCCTCAAAGCAGGCCGAGCATCCGGGCTCGGGAAGGCGGCCAAAACGGGCCAAATAGTTGCTGCCATACCCATTTCTGCACTCTTTGTGCGCTACTAGTTGGAGGCGAAGGAGGGCAGATCCGGGGTTGGCTGGGGTCAGGAATGGGTGGAGGAGCCGAACCAAACCTAGGCGGGGCTTCATGGTGGCCAAAGGTGGGGTGGACGGCTCCGGCGGAGCTCCACCAGATCTGAAACGATCGCTGGAACAAAGGGCTGAGTGAGGGGGAGGCCGAGGCAGGTGGAGCACGGGACAGCATCTCAATGATGGTGGTGGACGGCGGAACGGCGGAAACAGTAGCGTGTGGTCGAGCAAGCAGCGGTCCGGCAGCTCCGGCGTGACTGCAGCTCCTTCAACCGACGCTGGTTGCTGCTTCTGTTTCTGCTTCTACTGCCTTCGAACAGACCGAGTGGGAGGAGGAAGAGAGAGGGCGAAGTTGCGCGCAGGCAGCAAGACGGCGGCGACGGCAGCTCCGGTGGCGTGCAGTGGTGTTCGACGATGGTGGCAAGAGGCGACGACGGGCGGAGTTGTTGCTGCTGCTTCGGCTTCTTTGGTTGTTCAAACTTTGCTCGAACCAAAGGAAGAGAGAAGAGGCGGAGGGCACACGGGCGATCACTGAGCAGCGGCGGCAACTCCGGCGCGACGGCAGTGGCAGCCCTGGTCCGAGCGACGATGGTTGTTGCTTCCTCTGGTCTTCGGCTTCCATGGCGTCGCACAACCGAAGAAGAAGATGGGGAAAGAGAGAGACGGGAAGAAGAGAAAACCGGTTTCTCTTTCTCTCTCTCTCTCTCTCTCTCTCTCTCTCTCTCTCTCTCTCTCTCTCTCTCTCTCTTAGGTCATCTACACACGGGCCATACCTAGCTGTCATCCACCCACCTTTTTTGACAATTATGCCCCCTTCTAGAAGCATTTAAGTAGGCCAAAGTATGGGGTAGAGATGGCATACGAATTTTGCTAAGTTGACCTTAATCCCTCTTGATTCAATTTAAATTGACTCCCACAATTTCATTCAACACATCATCATTCCAATTGGTATTTTTCCTTACCGATGTAGCCCACTTGCATCACAATTTCACAATCTCTAGCTTCAACTAAACGAAAACAACCATATTTATCCAGTCGAAATTATAACAAAAAATCTGGATGTCACACTCGTCCATCTTTACATTGAAAAGACGACATATCAAAGAAACCTTGTTTGATGCAAAAGGCTTCTTATACATATTGGACAATGCCACCATCAAATCCACCGTTGTCACCTCATTGGCAATGTTGAAAGCGACATTTGGCGTCAATGTGAGACGAATCAAACCCATAGCTTCTCCATCTAACAATCCCCGCTCTTCTTGATTCATAGAGTGTGGTTTCTCTCCAGATAGAAGCCGATGCAAGTTCTTTTGGTACATCATATGCTCAATCTGCGTCATCCTAGAAACCAAAGTCCTTACCATTGAACCAATCTATCTTGACCTTCCCTTGGAGACATTTTTCTTATTTGTAAATATGACTATTGATACCGTAAAAGACATTAAAAGTTTAAGCTATTAAAGAACAATGTAAAATTACTTAGACTCCTCACTTCACTAAGGAGCTGTTTAATGCTATTGAAGTCAAACAGGAGCTGTTTAATGCTATTATCAAACATTATATATATATAATTATAAATAATATATTAGATATATTAGATATATAATGTATTTTATATATTATATAATATATATTATATAAAATCAGAGTTGGTTTGGGTTGGACCAACTCTAAAGTCCCAGGATCAAGGACCAGCCCGCATAGTGCTGATCTAAGGATCTCAGGACTAAGGACCGACCCAGTCCCCTTGAGAACCGGAGCAAGACTTGCAGGGTCGGGCCGGTCCAGGGTTGGTCCAAGGTTGACCCTAAACCGATGCTCACTCCTAAGAGGAATTGCTAGTTTATAATAAATAGATGTCAAAAGTAAGAGCAAATGCATAAACAATAAAATAATAATAATATGCTATTGTTTAATTGTTCAAATTTCATTCCAAGTTTATTTTAAATGGTATAAGGATTTAAGAAATAAAAAAAATTATAAATAAGTTACACTCAATTATTATATTATATTGCAAGTGAATTTTGCATAATTTTCACTTAATAGTAGGTATACTTCATATCATACAAATTTTATTGGGAGATTTTTTTTTTGCATTAACATTTTACTTTTATAAGATGCAAATTTTAATTTTTAATTAATACTATTATAACAAAGCAAGTTTATTTAGTCATGTAATGATAAAGATATATATCTTGTTGGAAAATCGTTTAGTAAGAATATTCCTTTTATTTTGTTTGATTTCCATTTTCTTTTATAGACATATCTTTTGAAATGTTGTTTAACTAATTTCAATTTGATACTTTATTAAGCTAATATCAAATGAAGTTAAATCAAATCATGAAAGAATCTATAATTCAAATTATGAATAGTTTATATATGATTCGTTGGTATTATTTGTTATGAGCAATATGTCCTTTTTGGCTGGAAATATAACAATGAATATTTAGAAAATTATCAAAAAAGTTATAAACCCATTAAATTTTTGCCAATTTAGTCTTAGACTTTTAATTTGGCAATTGAGTTCAAAATCTTTTGACAATTTGACAATAGTCTAAGGTATCGAAAGAGCTTTAGAGTAATCTTGTATAATCAAGTCCTAGAATCCATTTAATCTTTGGTTCATAAGAGTAGAGTAAATTTTCCAATACTTTACTTGGTTCCTAATTGACCCACTAGAAAATATATTAGTGATGACTCCCAAACGAAAATGATCTGGCATGCTAAATATTTTGAACCTAGATGTGAATTGGTATGGGCTTTAGCTCGAGCTAGGTGCAAGCTTAGAAAACCATTAGCCAACCCCTTTGGTGGTTTACTTTCGAGAGGATCGCAATAGCTTAGTGACTCATTGGGGACACGAAAAATCTTAGTGGACTAAAGTTGATTTTCTCTCTTTTTAACAAATATTTTTGTCTTGTGATGAGGATACAAGATACAAAGTTGTTGATTGGTTAGTTAAGGCCAAAAAATGGATGTGCGGACCCCTCAATTGCCTTAACTTTGCACAAAAAGACACTTAAGTGCCATAACTTATGAAAGGTACACTTAAGTGCCAAAATCGGAGTAAAATGGATCACTTGAGTACCAATTCGGCCAAAGTCTGACCAAAATGCCGACGTGGCATTTTTCCGGTGAACTGAGCCCAAAACAACGCTGTTTTTGCACGTTGACGTGGCCAAATAATGCAAAAACGGCGTCGTTTTGGGCTGACGTGATAAAAAAATAAAAAAATTAATTAAATTAAATTTAGTTAAAATATTACAAATAATAATTTTAAAATTTTAAAAATTAAAACATTAAAAAAATTTAAAAAAAAAAAAAAAAGGAAAGGGGGGAGGTGGCTGAGGGATCAGCCCTCAGCCGCCGCCGCCGCTGCCGCCCCGCCGCTGCTAGGAAGGGCCGGCGACAACGGGGGGGAGGGTCGGTTGAGGTCGCAACCCTCGCCCAGATTCGGCGAGGGTCAGCGGCCCTCGCTTGGTCGGGCTAAGGGCTACCGCCCACCGAGGGTCGCCCCCAACGGGCGGCGGCCCTTAGCCCGGCCAAGCGAGGGCCGCAACCCCTCGCCACTTGCCGGATCTGGGCAAGGGCTGCAACCCTCGCCTTGATTTGGGGCGAGGGCTTGCGAGCCCTCGCCGCCGGTCAGCCGACGACCCCGGCCGACCCTCCCCCCTCAGTCACCAACCCTTCCCGACGACAGTGAGGAGGCGGCAGTGGTGGCTGAGGGCTGAGCCACCACCCCCTTTTTTTTTAATTTTAAAATGATTATTTTTAAATATTTTAACTAAATTTAATTTTTAAAATTATTATTTTTTAATATTTTAACTAAATATAATTTTAAATTTAATTCATTTAATTTTTATATATACATTTTTACGACGTTAGCCGAAACGACGTTGTTTTTTGCATTATTTGGCCACGTCAGCGTACAAAACGACATCGTTTTGAGTTCACTTTGTCGGAAATTCGCCGGAAAAATGCCATGTCAGCCTTTTGGCCGGACTTTGGCGGAGTGGCACTTAAGTGATCCGTTTTTCTTCGAATGTGGCACTTAAGTATACCTTTCGTAGGTTATGACACTTAAGTGTCCCTTTGAACAAAGTTATGGTACTTGAAGTGTTCTTTTGCCCCAAAAAATGTAATGCCCTAACTCGTAACTAGGGGCCTCTAGACCTCATCAAGCCCTATGGGATCTTGTTTGCTCGAACACTCCTTTAAGTTTTATTCTTGACCAACCAAAAAAAAAAAGAAGAGAAAGTGTGGTCCCGAATCAATCAACTTCAAAAAGTTGGATTGTGCCATCATGCACTTTTCCAATGTCCATCCCGTTTGACTTGACCTCAATGAACCGGTTCCTAATAATCTTGTTCTAATATCACTTCCATTTGTTGAGTGTAAAATCGTGATTGTGATAATACGAGAAAACTGTAATTGGCAAATCAAGACACACTCATAATACAATGCAATACAAATATAAAACTTAAATAAGAAATATTGTTTTGCACAGCTATTACAAACACTATATATAAATAGCTAAAAACCACAACTCACTATTTTATTTTATTTTATTTTATTAATTTTCTCACACCACACACAAACACAGAGTAAACTAGCTTATAGAAGGACACACTTTCTAACTCTTTTATTTCTTTCCCTCATATACGAGCAAACTCTCTCCTCTCTCTATGCTGAAGCTCACTAGCCTTAAGAGAAGCTCATACTTTGGCTTTGTGACCTGCATTCTCAGGCTTTCCAAAGTTTGAAGCTTACAAACTTTGAAAGACAAAAACTCTTGACTTTAGGATAGCTTCACGTGTCACTTTAAGAATTTGACCAATAGCTCCCCATCTTCATTTTGTAATGATAAAGCATTCATTGGATATCTCCCATATAGCTCCCTACCATATTATTTGGTGATAGTAGCCTAGGTAAGTAAACCTTGATTTCAAATATGATATGCACATCAAGAAACCAGGTTGACATACCAACGTCCGAACAAGTAAAAAAGATGGGCTTATTATCTGGGCTTAGTATCGGGGCTCGACAACCCTCATCAGCGTCTCGCTTTTTGAATCAGGACTTTGAACATCTGGTCACGGGCGACAATTTTAGGGCGCTTACGGCTGAGTTATCTGGAAAAAGAGGCGGTACTATCTTTAGGATTCTTTGCTGCTACATATTGGTACTTTGCCTATCGTCCATAGGAATGAAGACAATCCTGCTCCTGATTCGAGCTGCCCGATACACAAAGTGTCTTTTGCCGAGCATAAATATCCGGGACCTTCACTTTAAAGGGCTCGTGGTGCTAAAGGCGGGAGTGAGAGGGCTGCAAACTTCTCTGGTCGTGCATCAGATGGCACTTCAAGGAAACCTCTGGCTCCTTCGGCCTTCCACGAAGATTGTTCTAATTTGAGAGAAGCCTTTAGTGATGTTTGCACAAGCTACCGATGCAACTGTTGAAGTAGATTTCAGTCTCTGGATGACTAGGGAATTTACTTTGGCTTTGTGTCATACTGTACAAATTTGGAGTAAATGTGTCATATAGGTACAAGTTTGAGATTGTTGGTATCATAAAAAAATGTTTAGGGTAAATATGGCACTAGAATGGGTAAAGTTTGAGATGTTTTGTGGCTTTTACCCTTTATTAAAACACCAATCCCATCAGCACCAAAAAAAAAAAAAAAAACCAATCCCATCAGACCGACCCAACAATCTCCAGCCTATCCATAAAACCCGACCACTTCAGCTTCATTGGGCTCGGCCCGTCAAGCTCACCACATCACCAAGCACAACCCAGACCATTAGATTGCCTTGCCCCAACCAAGCCCATGAAGTAGGACCTCAGCCCATCAGCGGTCCACTTAGCCGGATAAATTGAGCCCATCAGAGAAATCCTTCTCTCTCTCTCTCTCTCTCTCTCTCTCTCTCCCCGGATATTCAAAGACAAATACCATAGACGAACGTCGCACGTGCGCACATAGGGAAGCAGAGTATGGGCGCTCAGGAGGCGCACCACAACCAGAAAGCTTCTCCACCTTTATTCCTACTCAATCGCGCCACCTCCAACCACCGCTAGCTGCTGTCCATTCTCCATCGCCGACCCCGACCCAGCGGCGCAACATATATACGCATAGAAAACAGAGCATACTAAGAGATACAGAGAGTTGAGCAAAATGATCTCCGTTCAGGGACTTATTACTTTCATTCCTCTCTTCCATCTCCAGTCCATTCATAACAATCATCCCCCTGGCTGTTCATTACGCTCATAGCCGTGCCGGAGCTCCTCTGTTCGCTCGCCCTGTTTTTGAGTCGATGTGCCCCCAAGTACCTTGGACTCGTTTGTTCTACCATCTCCGACAACGATTTTCGACGCTGTGGTTTCCAAGACCTTCTATTACCAACCTAACAACCGATCGTGACCAGAACAACTCCTCATCAATGTATTTGTCTACCATGCTTTGTTTTGATTTGAATCGAGCATGTTTCAGTGCACGATTGTCTCTCGGCTGGCCTCAGATTCATTGATTCGTCTTTGTTAAGGCTTATCTTAGCTTCTCTGACCTTGTTTTTTGACAAATCACTAGATGTTTTTGTTTGTTAATCGCCTCACTCATTAAGATCGCCACCTGTTCGATAGTTTGCTCCAAGAGTTTGAATTGAAAATTTTTTTATCTGGTCTAAGAGCTTAGCGCAATTTTCTCATGCCTTGATAGTTTATTTAGACCGTGGCTCTGTTTCTTTAGTATTTAGTTCGCGCATGAGATGGGCGGTGATGCTAAAATATCATCCCCGCATTTGTCATATTTTGGACTTTCCAATATTAATCACGTTAATAATAATTAAGGTATTTCGTATATCTTAGATATATGTTTGAAATAGGCATGAGAATCTTAAGATATCTTTAGAGCTATGTTGTAAATTGATATCAATTATTTGATTCCTTAAATGAGTAGGGATTGGGACTAGTAAATCATGAAATTCCTATATGGTAAACAATGATTATCCATTTTGAGAACATTAATTTCGTGTTAATCAATCTCTCTAAATTATTTAATAGCCTTAAAACCATTTTCTCTTCAATTGGAGATTAGAATGGGCACCAAAAGTTTCATATAAATAACTAAAATATTAGTTATCATCACAGAACTTAATATATTCAAATGACTTTAATTATAAATTTTTTACAATTAGCATCACATCACCGACTTTTTCATCATCCATGATGTCCAAATCTAGTATTTGCTAAAAATAGGATGTGCAATCAGTCCAAATTCAAGAAGTTGGAAGAGTCATCAGCCAGTTAGCGAATGACGATCTTCGTGATTTGGTGGTTTAATTGTATGCTAGAAGCCACTTTCCTTATCCTGCGAGCAATGTGGTGGGGGAAAATATCACTTTAAGAAAAGTGATCACGCACTTCAAATCATAGGCTTCTACGGGAGACGTATGTCTAAGGGTGAAGCGGTAGAAAGGAGCGGTGGTGGACCGGCTGGAAAGGGTTGACGGGGTGGAGGGTGTCTACGGGGTCGTTCAGGTGGAGAGGGTGGATAGGGTGCAGGGGGTGGAGCAGGTGAACGGGGTGGAGAGGGTGGATAGGGAGCAGAGAATGGAGCAAGAGAACGGGAAGAAGCATGTTCACGTCCTTCATCTTTCAGTAGTCTGGTGTCACTATGAGTTTTTAATATTTTGGTTCCTGCATAGTACTTCTGGGAAGCTCCTTTGGTCCCGCTCCTTGAAATTAATATAGCAGCTCTAATGATGTAGTCGGTGAAGAGCTGTAAAAGACGAGAATTGTATCCAAGTGGAATGAAGAAGGCAATGTAAAGAATCAATACAATGAAGAGGGCAGTGATTCCAACGATTAAGGCAACAATCGCGATCCAAGTACGTTTGCTTATGGTCATATAGACCCCCACCATGTAGGTCACGGACATTGTGACAAGACCTATGAGCAGCGGTAGCCTTGCATATCTAAGGGTATGAGGTGTCGCATGTGAATCATCGATCTGCATCCAAAGAAGGATCACGCCTGAAATTATCGAGTTGTACAAGGCGATGGAGTTGCAGATCACAAAGACGTCATAGATCGGTTTGTTCAACAATGTAGTGATTCCTGCATTTGGTTCAGAGCTATTATATCCTCCGGGAACAGAAAAGCCAGCAGTGAATGTCACACTAGCAATGAGCGTTGCTGCAACGATACGAACTTCGGCACGCCTCTTTAGTGTATCTATGTTTGGAGGCTCTCTCTGCTGGCCTAAGCTTGTTGTCTGTGAAATTGCTTTGCCTTTGCTTGTAGGTGCTCTGGCAGATATTAAGATTGTCCGTGTTAACCTCTAGTTAGGAGTAACAGAAAAAGGAAAAAAAAAAAAAAAGATTTGTCATTTTCCATAAAGATGTACTCACAATCAAAGGTTTAGTATTCACAAACACAAAACCTTCTCAAACGATACACAGACTTGCAATTGCAATCTTTCTAAGCTTACGCTAGAAACTTAATCCCACATGGTAACTTTAGGGGGAGTTCAACGGGTCAAAATAAACTTTATTTTTCATCTCTCCGAAAAGGAAGTAACCAAAACAATAGTGAATGGCAAAAGTAGATAACTTGTAATTTATTTGTCGATATCATTACCAGGTGAAGTGGAGCATCAATTTCTCTCATTTCCTCATCTACAATGTCGAGAGCCGTGAAGTTGTTGTGGTTTAGAAGCCCAAGATTGACTCTTTTGTCCCGGGTGAGAGAGAGCAAAACCTCAAGTTGCCATCGTATTGTGGCTACATGGAGAGGTGTATTTCCATACTTGTCTTTTGCATTTATAAGCTTCTCAAGCTTGGGATCACCAAGTATGTACTTCACTACGGAGGCCATTCCGTTTTTTTGCTGCAATATGAAGTATATTTTGCTCTTTGTTTAAAGTAAGCAACTCTTCTGGTTCTAACCAATCTTGCCAATGTTGATGCAGCACCTTAATTGTTTCGAGATGACCCTTCTTACATGCAACGTGAATTGGAAAATAGCCCTTTATATTGTGTTTGAAGGCGCTCGAAGTGAACTCATTGACCAAGAATTTGACTCCATCAATATAATTCTCCCGCGCTGCTAGATGGAGGGGCGTATCCTCTCTAGCATCTTTTAAATCAAATAGCTCTTTCTTCTTCTTTGACATCTCTTTCAGCATATCTACGTCGTTAGAAAGTAGGAAATGAAGTCATGCTCATGACAAAGGTTTTGGTAATTTTGCCCTCTATCCATTATATTTTTCTTAATATTACGTGGAATACATAACTGAATTCTAAACTTTTGGGGGATAATTTCAGTATAGACATTAGAGATTGCTTCAAAGCATGGAGACATTCATCTCCCAGTAAAAAATTTACCTTATGCGAGTAATCAAGGGCAACCGTGACATGGGCCTCTTCCTGTTTTACAAAAGGTCCTTGGACAATCCTATAAGTAGTGTAGTATCTACAATGGCTTACGCTATGACTATCGGCTGATGAAGTAAAGTGATGACAATCTTCAAGGTAAGTCTTGCCGGGTCCAAGCCCAAAATTTATGGGAACTCTTCTATAATTGATGCGGGGTCTAGGAAAAGGTCAAACCATTCTAGAAGAAGAGTAAAAAATGTAAGGTTAGCTGTTTTATGAAAAAGATTTATAGGTTCGACGATCTCATATGGATGCAAACTAGACACACATAAATGGACTGGCTAATAAATTCACCGAAGTGTGAACCGTAAGTACAATCACTGACCTATCCTTCGATGCACCACAGCTCCGTGAACCGGAGACATGCCTTCAATCCAGGAGGAAAGGACTTCATTCCCATCCACTGCTTGCAGTAAAAGCGAGAGAATCTCCAAGTTGTGTGTCTCAATCGCCAAGTACAGGGGGCACTTTCCCCCGTTGTTCTTCTTATTCACCGATTCTGAGCCTTGATGCAGGAGCCGATTGGTCAACTCATAGTCACCGTTTTTCGCAGCCTCATGCAAAGGCCTGTTCCCCGCATTGTTCCATTGGTCCACAACTCTGTCGAACATGAGGAGGCGCTTGGCCATGTGGTTCCTGCGGGCTCTTGCTGCGACGTGGAGGGCTGTGTCCCCTCCGTTGTTTGCCTGGGCGACGAGCTGCTCGTCATCAACGACCTCGAGGAGAGCTGCTCGTCACACTCGTCTAAGTCGCCTCCTTTTGCAGCGGTGTATACAGGTGCAAGAATTATGAATTCTACTTGGCGTTGTCGTCTTTCTACCGACTCTAGTGCTCTCAATTTGTTTATATTCTGCTCCCATTCAGGATCGCCCATATCTATGCTTGCGGTATCGCCATTCATCTGTAGACTTTGAAATTTGAATATGGTCTCCTCCAGAGTTAAGACTTTTGCGGGGTCTCTTCTCCAATATTAATTGCACAACCACAACTTGGAGATTTTTTCTTCTCTAACTGTCAGTGCACACCGCGAGTAATTCTTCAAAAAATACATCCACCACACAATTAGGAAGATTTCAAAATCGAAATATTATGTATTGAGTATAATTTTGAAAGATTTTATTGCATTTTCTTCATTTATGTTGCTTGCTGTAATATGTGACAACATGCACATACTCTTGTTATTGAATTCTTTTATCACAAGACGGTGGTGCATTCCAATTTCGAAATTTAAAAAAAAAAAAAGGGGGTCAAATACAATAGATCGATTTTAATTCACAAAGTGCTATTGAAATTTAGATTTGCAAGTATTCTCTTTTATTTGGAAGATAAATCGCAAAAGTCTAAAGAAAATAATGGGATTTAATGACAATAATTAGGTTAGATGTTCAATCATGGAACGTTAGTTGTTTAGTAATCAAACATGAATGAATTGTTCATGCAAGACATTACCTTTGTGTCTGCACTTTGGCAATAAAAATAAAAATAAAAATTAGCATGGATGTACAAAACTGCAGATAGACAAAGGATTCTCGCTCATGGTCTCTGCTAATCTAGGGCATGATATGGGGATGTAACTTGAAAGCAAAGACAAAGCGTGGACCTTAATATCCGATCAACAGAAGGTATCTTTTTTCTTTGTTCTTTTTTTGCCTCTGTTATGTATTTATTCTTATATGTAGTACTTTAGCTAGTACGTCCATAATGGGGTGTGATTGGATTGCACCATTTCAACTTGATACGTTACGTTGGAAAGACACTAATGGAGGGGTACGAAGGGAGACGTATAAAAGCCTCCCGAACATAACCGTTGGAGTGGTTGGCAGATCATTTGTACCAAAGTTTCTCTCCCCTTTCCATCAAAGCGTTTCATTTCATCTTTGCAAGAACAATAGGCATTTACACTGTGGAAATCGGGTGTTTTCCTTGTGATTGCATCCAGACTAACGTGAGGAAATGTCGTTCGTGATTTATTCGCAATTCAATGTTCATTCCGGGGCTATTTGCTATTTGCGCATTGAAATCAGGTAACTCGTCTTCCGCCGACTTGAATTCCAACATTGATATCAGAGCCAGGTCATGATTTTTGCTTTGTTTTTCATCGATTTTTCTCATTTACTATTTGATATTGAGATTAAAAGATTGTATTCTACAGTGTTTTGATCTCTGTCAGTAGGAATTGCCATATGAAAAACTCGAAATTGAACCAAAGCAAAGAACGGGTTCGGGGTCACGTGCATCCATGAGGTTTTGGCCGTTTTTTGAAATAATTTTTTGGTCAAAATTAATTTTTGAATATATAGGGTCAAAGAGCTCGTCGATACGAGTCCAACGATGGGTCGAATGCCACAAGGTGATGCTGGACGCGCCCACACGTGCGGCTAGAAGCCACTGCGTGGGAGCCACACGCCTGAAGTGCTAGCAAAGCCAGCGCATGCGCCACACGTGCCGATTGGCGAACCGGCACGTGCGCGACACGTGCCAGTTGGCAAACCAGCACGCGCCGATCGGCGAACCAGCGCGTGGTGACGTCACCGTGACGTCATCCAACGGTCGGTCGCCGGATGACGTCATCAATGACGTCACCACCGGCGACAGTTGGCCGGCCGGTCACCAGCCGGCGACCTGACCCAACCCGACCCTTGACCAGTCAATGATCGGACAGGTCAACGGTCCGGCGGTCAAACCGGTCGGACCAGCCAAGAGCCATTTGCCTCGCTAGTGGGTGCGCCACACGCACCGCGCACTCAGGCGGCGTGTGAGGGAGCGTGCGGGCTCTGATTAGAGTGTGGTCAGCGGCGTTTGGTTTGTATGAATGTTCTCTACACTGTGGTATAATTATTTTATACTTTTGAATTTTATAAATGTATGAAAATGCTTTGGAAACCCTATGTACGAGTAATTTTTTGGGGTTTAATGCAGCTTATTCATTTATAGCTTGTATTTTCTTGTGATTAGGGAAATACAATAGCTAGCTTGTGTTCAAATGAAGTTATATATGTTGTGTAGAGCTTGGTTCAATGATATGATGTATATATTTTAATATACTTGCAATTTTCTAGTTGCTAGAAAATTAGAATAATGATAGGAAATCCATCACATGTTGAATTGCAATTTTAATTATAGTTGAAGTATGATTGTTGTTTATACATTGGTTATTATCATGCAATGTTTTTTGTGTTAAGGAAAAATGTATAAATTATATAAGGTCATGTAATTATTTTTCCTAGTGGGAGTTTGTAGGTTGATAAAATTGAAAGGAGTTCTCACCTAGAATTTAAAATTTGTGCAAATTAAACTAATTAATGATAATAGAACAATTGTACATAAAAGTTGATTGGGAACATTGTGAACTATTGCTTTTGTGTCTTTTGTTGAATTATCATTAATTTAGTTTATATTTGCTGCAGATTAAATATGTGTGTTACTCTATATAGTGTGCTAGTATTACTTCTATGTTTATTATGTCAATGTGTTATAGCAATTGATTATGGCTTCGGCATCCAAGACCATTGTGGCTGACCTCAATAAGGGTGAGAAGCTAAAGCGGTGACAATTATGATATTTGGCACCAAAAGGTTCAGTACATCATTGAGGAGCAAGAGGTTTTGGAAACGCTCATCCATACCATGGATGAACCTCAGCATGGAACTTCAGCTCAACACATGAGAGATCTAGAAGCTTATCAAACTTGGAAAAAGAAAAATAGCATTGCTCGCATCACGTTGCTGAGTTGTATGTAACATGATCTCATGTGTGAGTTTGAGAGTTATGACAAAGTTCAAGCTATGTGGGTTGCCTTGAAAAATAAATTTGGGGGTACATATGCCACTAAGCTGAGGAGACTCACCATCAAGTTTGACACATTTCAAAAGCGTCCGAATATAACGATGAGGCAGCATCTTCGGGAGATGTCAAACATAATCCGTGAGCTGAAGTTGGCAGGTCACTCCCTCACTGATGAACAGTAAGTTCAGGCTGTTATAAGGTCTCTTCCTGATAATTGGGAGCGTATGAAGATCAACATGATGCATAATGAGAACATCGTCACTTTTGATGATATTGCGTGTCATTTGGAATTAGAGGATGAGCGCCTAGAGGCTGAGAGATTCTCTACCCATGCTTATGTTACTGAATCAAGTTTGCGCAAAGTTTCGGGCTTCAAGCGCAAGAGGAATCTTCAGTTCAACAACAAAGCAAAAATGACTGATCAGGGACCCAAGAGGGCTAAAACCTTCCGACGCAAGAAGCGTAGTGGGAAGAAGGACAAGGCCAAGATGAAGTGCCATAATTGTGGCAAGATGAGTCACTTTGCTCGTAAATGCACTGAGCCGAAAAAGGTACCATATTACTCCATTACTTTGTGTAATGCTTTTGTTTCTAGTACTGTAATGCTTGCTGAATCTCATCCAATGTGGACTGTAGACTCAGGAGCAACAGACCATGTAGCTAGAGACTGAGAAGCATTTGTGGAGTATCGTCGGATACCGCCTGGAAGAAGATGGATATATGTTGGGAATAACTCAAGAGTTGAAGTGAAGGGTATCGGCACATATAAATTAATCTTACGTGGTAGTCGAAATCTATTCTTGCATGATATCCTTTATGCTCCAGATATTCGACGAAACTTGGTCTCTGTAGTTGTTCTTCTTAGCTTAGGTTATGTATTGAATTTCCATGGTGATTGTGTTAACATTTTGTATGGAACAATTTATTATGGTTCAGGTCATGTATCGAATGGTTTATCGTGTTAGACATTGACTATGATCAGTACAATGTTAATGTTGATAGTTGTTTTTCTTTAATTGCTTCTTCTAATAACATTAAGATTGATGCAAGTACTTGGCATGCTAGATTAGGTCACATTGGATTGCAAAGAATGCAAAGATTAGCTAGAGAATGCCTTTTAGGGTCACTCATTAATGTTAGTCTATCCGTATGTGAACATTGTCTGGCAGGAAAAACAACTAGAAAACCATTCGGTAAAGGGACTAGAGCTAAATTTCCATTACATCTCATACATTCTGACATTTGTGGTCCTTTGAATGTGAGGGCGAGGCATGAAGCCTCATATTTCATCACTTTCATAAATGACTTCACATGTTTCGGTTATGTCTTTCTGATCTCCCATAAGTCAGAAGTATTAGACTGCTTTAGACAATATATAGCGATGGTAGAGAATCAATTGAACAAAACAATAAAGGCATTGAGAACCAATCATGGACGTGAGTATCTATCGGAGCAATTCAAGACTTTTTGTAATGAAAAGGGAATTGTAAGACAATTGACTATTCCTAGTACTCCACAACAAAATGGGATAGCTGAGAGAAGGAATAGAACCCTATTGGAAATGGTTAGGTCTATGATAGTGCAAGCAAATTTACCTATCTCTTATTGGGGAGATGCATTATTGACTGCTGCCTATATACTTAACCGTGTACCCTCAAAATCGGTCACTTCCACCCCTTATGAATTATGGACTGCTAGGAAACCAGACTTGAGTAGTCTACGTCCATGGGGATATGCAGCTTATGTTCATGATTCTTCCCATAAACATGGCAAATTAGGTCATAGAGGGAAGAAATGTATCTTTATAAGATATTCCAAACACTCCAAAGAGTACGTGTTCATAGGTGAACAAGCTAATGGAAGTGTGAACGAAATGGAGTCACGAGATGTCACGTTCTTGGATAACGATTTTCCTAATAGAGGTGAGATTGATAAGGACTTTCAATTATATGAGATGGAAGATCCTGATAACACACCCACTAATGTTGTAGAGAGAAATGAAGATTTACCTCAACACACAAGACTTAGTGGGAGTGTTGCATCGCCTGATGAATTGAATTCAAGAGAAATTCAATTGCGTAAAAGTAATCGTAAAAGTATTCCCCGTCGTCGTTTTGAGATTAAAAAGGAAGCATTTATGATTAATCAAAAAGATGATGCTGAGCCTAAGACTGTTCAAGAGGCTCTCTCGTCCTCTGATAAGGAAGAATGGAGAAAAGCTTTGGAAGATGAGATGGAGTCAATGAGAGCAGACCATGTCTGGGACTTGGTTGATCTACCACCCAATCGTAAGGCCATTGGAAACAAATGGGTCTTTAAGATTAAGCGTGGGGCGGATTGATCCATTGAAAAGTATAAGGTTCGCCTTGTGGCAAAAGGTTATACTCAACAAGAGGGTATAAACTATGAGGAAACTTTTTCACCAGTTGTAAAGTTTGCCTCAATATGCCTTATTCTAGCCATCGTTGCATATTTGGACCTTGAATTACATCAAATGGATGTAAAGACAGCATTTCTCAATGGAGAATTAGATGAGGAAATCTATATGAAACAACCAATAGGTTTTATAGCTAAAGGTCAAGAATATAAAGTTTGTAAGTTTCATCGCTCAATAGACTTTAAGCAATCATCTAGACGGTGGTATATTCATTTTCATTGAGTAATAATAATTTTTGGTTTCACGATGATCGAAGAATATCACTGTGTATATGTCAAGCGGTCCAAAGATAAATTTGTGATTTTGTCACTTTATGTGGACGATATTAGTTAACTGGAAATGACAAGGTTTTGGTTATCACTATAAAAGAATGGTTGTCCTCTAATTTTGAGATGAAGGATATGGGAGAAGCTGCTTATATATTAAGAGTTAAGATCAAAAGAGATCGATCAAGGAAACTCCTTACTTTATCACAAGAGTATTATATTATGAAGATTCTTGAGCGTTTCAATATGCAGCATTGTAATCCCATTGATACCCCTATCATGCAAGGTGAAGGCCTAAGTACTGAGATGTGTCCTGAGACTCCAGAAGAAATCAATGTGATGGAAATTGTTCCTTACGCTAGTGCAGTCGAAAGTTTGATGTATGCTACGATGTGTACTCGACCCGACATATATTATTCCGTGGGATTGGTGAGCCGATATCAATCAAATCCCGGTCAAGCACACTAGAAAGCAGTGAAGATGATTCTTAGATACTTGAAGGGCACCATGGACTATTGGCTTTGTTACCAAAGAAATGATTTACGCCTATTAGGTTATTCAGATGCCGATTGGGGTGGAGACATGGATGAGTGTAAATCGACTTTTGGATATGCGTTCTTGCTTAACGGAGGTGTGATTTCTTGGAATAGCAAGAAACAGACATGCATGACGTTGTCTATGATGGAGGCAGAATTTATTGCATGTTCTGCCGCAGTGCAAGAAGTAGTATGGCTAAAACGTTTCTTGGAAAATTTAGCCACTGTCACTGAAGTTCCAAGACCGGTGACAATTTATTGCGATAGTCAAGCAGCCATTGCCTATGTGAAAGATCCCAAGTATCATGGAAGGACAAAGCACATTGGCATAAAAAATAACTTTATCAAAGATATTATAACGCATAAAGAAGTGATCCTACAATACATTTCAACTAATATAATGGTTGCTGATCCATTTACGAAGTCTATTCCGAGAGACATAGTATTGACCCATAGGATGTCACTAGGATTGCGTAGAATGTGATATCTGTTATTGTATAGAATCATTGGTTTATGTATTTATGGACAGATGTATTGTACTTGTTTGTTTATTAGTGATTTGATATTTTATCAATAAGTACAAATCTACAATGAGACTAGCATAAACACACATATATTATTGAAAAGTATGTCAGCATGTAATGATTGGCTCACTCACACGAGCAATCGCCTCAAGTATTGTAGTTAGCATGTTGAGATGCGACGTTATGTACAAATAAATGCTGAAGAGCAAGTTTGGTATATAAAATATGTTGCCTTGATTGGAGTCAATATGAGGTCTGTGATTTGTTTATAATAAGACCGAACATAATAGTCCCACAATCATATATGCTTGAAAGATGTCGGATGCGAGTACTTAATTGGGCGCTATAGAAAGTGAGCTGATATAGCGCTCGGCTAAACATGAGTACGTGAGAAGCATGCGACTATGTTTAGGCTAAGATATGTATGGTGGATATATTTGATAAATGGAATACGCTCTTATAGAAAGAGTAATCCACTATAGCATGTAATTCATACTACATGTGCATTGTATGACCAATAAGGGAAGATGAGTAAAATTATCCCTATTTACTCATTGTGTGAGCTATTGAGGTAATTTATATTTTACCTCAATTTTTTGTGCCATATGTTACTTCTGACTATATTCTCGAAGTGAAAGATTAATGTTGCTACTTTAGCATGTTACGGGCGGTCATGAATAGATATGGCCTATAGGACATGTTTAGGAAAGCAGTTGTTCTGAAATTGAAAGAGACATGAGTGCGAAGGAAGACTGTTATTGTTTTACATCTATCACATGTATTTACTGGTCGACCAATTATATCTCCCTTTTGTGGTTGCGGATAAAATTGTAAATACATAGTGTTTTGAGAATAGTCAAGTATAGCCTTTAAGGGATAGGTATACTTTGGACTGATGTAACAAAATATGTCTAGGCACTGTGAGACATTCATTTTTTATTTTTTTCAGGGTTATAGCCATTATGTCATCCCTAACAGGTGCATAATTTGAGTTCCCAAGTGCAAGTGTACTCACTGGTCGCACGGCTTATTTTCCAGTATGAATTGTTTTGTGAAGTTAATGAATGTTGAATGCATTATATTCTTGATAGAGCGCTATTAAGCCCATCATGTCCGATTAGGAGGTGTAGTATTTTAGCCGGTACGTCCATGATGGGGTGCGATTGGATCGCACCATTTCAACTTGATATGTTACGTTGGAAAGACACTAATGGAGGGATACGAAGGGAGACGTATAAAAGCCTTCCGAACACAACCGTTGGAGCGGTTGGCAAATCATTTGTACCAAATTTTCTCTCCCCTTTCCATCAAGGCATTCCATTTCATCTTTGCAAGAACAATAGGCATTTACGCTGTGGAAATCTGGTGCTTTTCTCATGATTGCATCCAGACTAACGTGAGGAAGTGTCGTTCGTGATTTATTCGCAATTCAACGTTCATTCTAGGGTCATTTGCTGTTTGCGCATCGAAATCAGGTAAGTCGTCTTCCGCCGACTTGAATTCCAACATTATATCTTGTTCTTGTAAATGCTTTTTGATACGTTTAAACACACTTTTAATTTCGATATATGTTTTGCAGGGATTAGTTCCAGTTATTTTAGAACTCTCGCCCTTGACAAAACATTGAATGTGGGCTAGACACATTTACGCGAATTGGAGGAAGTACCACAAAGGCAAGGCTTGACAAAAGCGCTTTTGGTGGTGATCTAAAGCAACACTACATCCTTGCTTAAGGACATAAGAGTCTAGGGGCTGAGAAGAATTTGAGAAAAGAAGTAAGTTGCTGTGAGATGCACACAAGTCACTGATTGAAATTAGAGGAAAATAAGGCTTCATAGCGTTTATCGCTACAAAATTGTGTTTCTACCAAAATTGTGTCATTAAGTCTCTTTGAGTGATAAACTAGACGTACATATAACTTGAATCATCTTAAGATTTGGGAGTGTCCTGCAAAAGTGAGATTATATAATCCAATATTAAGTAAGTTAGAACCCAAAATCACGTAGTATTATTTCATATCTTACCTAGATCATTCGAAAGGGTAATTGATTTTATAACCCCAATTGAGGTATAATAATTGTGGAATCATAAACAGTAAAATTTCTAGATTTGGACGTTGTCGCAGAGGATGGTTACTCTTGGACTATTAAGGATAATAGTACAGTGAAAACTACTGTATTGTTGTCTTTGCCTATACTACAGACTGAACCTGTTGAGGTACATGATACTATCATTGAGATAGCTCATGATGAAGTTCCCTAAGCCTCTCTCAGGTGCAAGATGAGGTTGTAGTAGCTCTACTTAGAAGATCTGTTAGGGAGAGACGATCAACTATACCACTAAACTATATAGTTTATCTATGACAGTATACCTACGATATTTGCAGCATATTTATCTACTGACTTATACAGATATTTTTTCTTGTCCTCAATCGAATTTGTGATTAGATGCGATGAAAGACAATATGCAGTCTATGAAAAATAATGGTATTTGGAAGCTTGTTTAGTTGCCTAAGGGTCACAAGCTCATCAGCTACAAATGAGTGTATAAGACTTGTGTGTAGACTGAAAGGTCTATTTATGGCCTCAAATAAACCAATGGTCCTCAAAGTTTTATAATGTTGTCACTTCATTGAATTTTGTTGAGTGTATATACTATAATGTCAATGGGAGGAAATTTGTTTTTCTCGCACTTTATGTACATAATATCTTGCTTGTGAGCAGTGATCTTGAATTACTACATGAGACAAGACAAATATTGTCAAAAACAAATTTTATATGATGGAACTTGATGAGGTGTCTTTTGTCATTGACATTGTGATCCATAAAGATCGTTCTCCGTTATATATTGGGTTTATCGTAGAGGACATATGTTAATCGTATTTTGGAAAGATTCAGTATATAGCATTGCGAGCTAGGTCTTACTCCTACCATTAAAAGTGATGAACTAAATCCATCATAGAGTCCTTATTCAAACATTGAGAAAACCTAATGGAAGGATGTACCTTATGCTAATACGCTTGAAAATATCATGTATGCTTAAATTTGCACTAAACCAGAAATAGCTTTTGAGACAAGACTTCTAGGCAAATATCAATAAAATCCAGAACGTGATCATCGGGTTGCTACTAAGAAGGTCTTGAGGTACTTAAAGAGGATAAATGACTAAATACTGATTTACAAACATATTTAGGTCCCGTAGCTAGTAGAGTATTTGGATCAAACTTTACTGTCTATCAGGATGAGCATGAAGTCGACAACAAGATACATCTTTATGTTAGTAAGAGGTGCAATATCATTGAAAAGTGAAATTCAGAAATCTATGTCATCCTCTACCTTATAAGAGGAGTTTTATCCTGCTTTTCAACTACTATTTAGGTTATTTAGTTCGGAACCTAATTAAGGAGTTGACTGTGTCAGACTTTGTGGACGGGTTCATATGGTTGTATTGTGACAATAACTCTACAATGTTGTTTATTAATAACGATGGATGTCTTAATGGGTCTAAGCATATTGTGGTCAAAGTTTTTTACCATAAAGTAAATAGTTTAGAATTATGATGTTACAATAGAGCATATTTTCACAGATAATATGTTCCAAATACACTAACTAAAGCCCTTTGCCTATATATATATTATATCTAAATGGCGTGCCGTTTGCATGGGCTTAGAAGCATCATAGGGAACTATTGTTTAGTGGGAGCTATTTCAATTTTACTATAATAAAGTTTATATCTGTATTTATTATATTTAGTAACATTTTTGTATATGTCAACTCTTTTGCATTCAATAAAGTGATTTTGAATGCATTGTTATCGAGTTAAATACATATATTTGATGAAAATCTCAAAGCATTGTGTAAACTTTGAGTAAAGACTATGGGCATCCAATTATTAGCATTAAGGATACATCTTATTACACTTAAAAAAAGTTAACCATTACAATAAGATATATGTAGGTTCATTGGAACCATAAAGATATTCTCTAATAACACATCAACTTTTTGTAACACTTAAGGTAAAAGAACTGTAACTAACAAAGAATATGACACATATGGTATTACTCTTTATGAGGTGTTATTAATTTACCACACTACCATTTTGAATCAATATCAGTAGAGTTAAAAGCACTCATAACCATAAAATGCTATGTGTGTATATATGTAGTTACTGCAATGATTCGATGTTTGAGGTTTTATGGAATCGAATTGACTGTTAAAAATTATCTTTAGACCAAAGGTACGCACATATAGTATAATTTCAATTAATATATCCCAAGTGGGAGAATGTAAGAGTTTTTTTTTTTTAAGACACTTTTATGTAAGCTACATTAATTGATATTGTAATTTACCATTTTACGAGATTGGTCTAGTAAAGTGAGATATAGAATTTATTAAATAATCTAATATAAGGTTGGCTAGTGTGTGCTGAGTTGAGCCCGATTCTTTATAAGAGGGCTTGTCTAAAAACTTTATAGATGGTGCCCAAGTCTCTCTTTCAACTTTTATTCACAAGTATACTCACGTAAGGAACATTTACCAAGCGCTAAGGGTGGGGGCCAATCTCGTTGAGCTAATAATATAGAGGGTAATAGAGGAGAAGCTCTTGATTTTGGATCGTTACTATTCCGCATCAAGAATGATGGATTCCAAATTAGGTGCGCAAATCTCTTTTCTTAATTATATATGTGTTATTGAGCAAAAATAATAATTATATGTGTGTTATTGATTTTAGCTACGGAGATCTTAGGGTGCACTTTCGCGGCTTACACACAATACTCATGAAAACATAGAATTCATGTTCACAATTTCACAGGACGCATAGTGAGGTAAATTAGTAGATTTTAGTGTAATTTCACAAAATTAGGGAGCTCTTGGGCTAAATTAGTAGATTTTAGCAGATTTCTCAATGTCAATTCATTTTCTTCAGATCTGGCTTTCTCAAAACAACACCGTGAGGTGACCTATTTATGTTGAATTTCCGTGTCAGATTCATGTTATTCACCAATCATTCAAATTATTTGACATGTAAATGTTTCCATGTCAACAATTTAACGAGATATTGGACATAAGCAAACGAAATGGTAGATTTTTTTTTACAGGTATACTAGTTTGGGATTTTTTTTGTGGCATGAGAATTGGTTTGGGAAAATTTTGGCACAATATATTGGTTTGCTATTTTTTGTGGTATCAACTCTATTTAAAAAATGACTTGTCAGATTTTTACAAAGGTCAAAATGGATGGAGTTTTTTTTATTTTGGTCAAAAAAATGGATGGAGTTGACGCATGTAATTTATTGCACTCTTCCGTGATTATCTTCTGTACATAGGCAATGTATGGATTTATGCACAAGCACTATTTTTGGGTAATAATCGTAGGGTAGCCTTAACCATAGTTATTTATATGGTGGCAAAACCGAAATTAGCCAAATTTTGAAGTTGAAATATCAATGATTAAGTATCAAAATTGAAAAACGTACTGCGTTTTCTTCATTTACGTTGCTGCTATAATATCAAAGCACATTAAATTCATGAGAAAATTACAAAAAATGTCCTAAACCTATTACGGTTGTTTCAATTCAGTCATAAATCTTTTAATTTGATCGATTTAATCCTAAACCTTTTAACAATTTGCTAATATAGTTCATTCAGCCAATTTTGGACAGAAAGAAATAAAGTGGACACCAACTATCTAACTTGACACGATCGGCACTGGACGTGAATAATTTTTACAATTTTTGAAATATTTTCTATTTTTCTTTTCTTTTCTTTCCTTTTTTTTTCTAAATGAGGTCGGCGACCGTCGAGGACCACAGGTGAGGGCTAGCAACCCTCGTCAACTTATGGCCCCTTGCTCAGTGGTTAGCGAGGGCCGACAAGAAAGCATCTTGGCCATCACCGAGAAAAGAAAGAAGAAAATTAAAAAAAATTGAAAAAATTGTTCACCTTGGTGTTGGCTGTGCCACGTAGGATGGACAATGTCTACATCAGTGATTATTGATTAAAATTGACAAAATAGATTATATTAGTTAATTGTCAAAAGGTTTATGATCAAATTGGCCCAATTGAAAAGTATAAAACTGAATTAACACAAGTGCCATAGGTTTAGGATTTTTTTAGTAATTTTTCCTTCAATTCTTTTATCATAAAGAACTGGTATATACCAATTTCAAAATTAAAAATAAAAATAAAAGTGTTGTACACCTCATATCGATTTTAAATCAAAAGAACTTTTATAAAACTTAGATTCTCAAGTGTTTTCTTTTTATGTGGAAGATAAACTTCCACAAAAGTCCAAAGAAAAGTAATCAGATCTAATGGCAATAATCAATTTACATTTTGAGTGATGGAACATTAGTTGTTTAGATAATCAAACATGAATAAATCGTTCACGTAAGACATTACCTTTGTTCAGAACTTTGACAATGAAAAGAAAGAAAAAAAAAAAAAAACAAGCAGCATAATCCCTTTTCTCAAAACTGGAGGTAAACTAAGGATTCTTGGTCATGGTTTCTAATATAATACATAATATGGGGATGGGAATTGAAAGCTAAGACAAGGGATGACCTTAATAGCCAATCAACAAAAGGTATCTGTTTTTTTTTTCTCTTTATTATGTAATTATTCTTGTGTCTTGTTCTTCTAAATGTCTTTTTATATATCTAGATACACTTTTAAATTCGATATGTTTTGCAGGGAACCTTGTTCCAGCTATCCAAGAGCTTTTACCCTTAGTGGAACGCAGAATATGCATTAGACATATTTATGCGAGTTGGAGGAAGAATCACAAAGGCAAGGCCTGACAAAAGCGCTTATGGATATGTTCTGAAGGAAGCACATTGTCCCTATATCCATGCTTGAGGACATAAGAATCCAGGGGGTGAGAAGAATTCGAGAAAAGATGTCAGTTGCTGCAAGATTCAATGAAGAGTATTGCCCACGAGTTACTGATTGAAATTAGAGGAAAGCAAGGCTGAAAAACGTTGTTGCCATGTGGATTGGAATGGCAAAAAAGGGTATGAAGAGAAGCCCAAACCAGACAAGTTTGTGGTTGACAACTTAACATGGAAAAGCAAACTTGCTTTTGCATATCACGGGACATATATGGTATACCATGTCCTCATGCAATTTACAATATTTTTACAAGCAAGAGGAACCTCAAAAGTATTTGTCTAACTGGTACAAGAAGGAAAGTTAACCAGAAACATATTTGTTTACCTTAGAGACTGCAAGTGGTAAGGTTTATGTGCGTTTGCAGGACTAGTGCAATGGGCGAAGAGCAATCTATCCCCGGTGATCCCACCAAAGTTTAGGAGTATGCCAGGGAGACCAAAGACACAGAAGAAAACAGCAGGACGAGCCAAAGAATTCCGAGAAGATGTCCAGATCAGGTTTTCCAGGGGCTTGTAGGTTATGCAATCAACCTGGTTATAAAATCAGGACATGCCCAATGAGAAAGAATAATTATAATGATAATGAAAGCATGTTATAAATTTCCGACCTGCATACTTCGATTATATATGATATGCTCCAATTTTGCAGGGACAGAATGAGGGCAAGGCTGGAGAAAAAGGAAAAGGAAAGAACAAAAAGAGAGAACATCATGTTAGACGCAAATTGCGCAACCCCAAGATCTTCATAACCAGAACAAGAACATGCATAATTGAGTAGAAAGATTAACGCACTTGGATCCATCGAACATAGAGCGGAAGCATAAAAGAGATTACCCACATATAAAGGGGATCCACGCATCAAGTCCTTCTCCTCTATTGCCCTCCGTATCACTGGCTCAATGAGGCGGCCCCCCTCACATGTAGCGTTAGGTAAACGCCCCTTAGGTGAGGATACATGTGAGAATTAGGGTTAGAGGAGAGACTTGAGCACTATTTATAGAGTTTCCAGCTAGTCCCCCTCATTACGGGCCAGGCTCAACTCGGCCCACACTAGCCAGCCCCATATTAGACTAATTAAGAAACCTTCTATCTCACCTTAGACCAGCCCTGTTTTACGGTAACCGTAAAAACAGTAAATTACAATATCAATTAATGTAGTCCACATTAGGAAAACTCTTACACATCATTGGGCTGGCAATAGCACTCATACATATCCAAACTCCGATATCATAATCCTAGGAATGAGCATGCTACAGGGCATGTAGGATAACTTCTAGGTTCCAAAAATTGGAGAACTGTTTCGGACAAGTAGGTTATAGGATTCAAGTCTGTGTTTTTCTTATCTATGTCTTTGCGGAATCTTATGGTGTTCTATGGCATCCGATGATGAGGTGTAATTTGAAACCACTAGTCTAAGTTTCCATTTCTAGTGATATTCATGACCGGTATTTTTTACTTTGTTAATGTTTCAAATTCTTTATGTGTCTAGATATGAATAATGGCTAATAGATTGTAGAAACAAATGGTGGTTATTAGAGATGACGATTCACCTGTAAACGTTAAATTAAGAATATAGGTGGAAACTTAGTAGATTTTGGAACCTATGATGGGGTAGGTTTCAAGTTGCAGAGTATATAGGGCATGTTCCAAAAATTTAGGAATTGATTCCAAGTTCTAGGTGGAACTTGAATTGACCCTGAAATTGCTCACTCTACTAATCCTCATTATATAAGTGGGCTAAGTGCACTAGAAATTCTAAAACTTGTCATAAAAGTATAATTAAGTCTTAAAACTTTCAAAAAGTGCATTCAAATTCTAAAACTTGTCAAATTGATCAAATCAAGTCTTTCCATTAACTTTACCCAACTTGGCTAATAGTAAATGCTGCCATGGTTTTTTCTTTATTATTATGATTATCGTGTCTCTCCTATCTCGAGAAATTCCTTCCATTTATGATCCCCTTGATTCAGTATAAATGCTCATTATCTGGGCACAGGAGTTCGATCTTATCAAAATTAAACAAAGTAGCCTTGTTAAACCATATTGATTCTTTCTTTTTATCCGGCTTCTTTGAGGAGCTCCCCACCACTCTCTGGAGGTAGCTTCTAACATCTATTTCTCTAGTAAATCCATTTCTTTTTCTGCACTCCTTATCATGATTGTTTTGTCTTTGTTCTTGGCTTTACTAGCTTATCTTTATGCCTTCCATCAGACTCTCTTCAGAGCTCATCTCTCTCCTCTCTCTTGATATGGTGCATTTTTTTTCCTTTTGGTTTTTACTCAAATACCTTGTGTACTTTTCCTAGCACTTGTTGACTTAAGCTTTTCAAACTCGGATATCCACTCTTACTACTACTATGATGACACCTATGCTAAGGGAAGAAAGAAAACTGTCCTAGTGACGTGCCATGCGTAAACTATGATAGGTAAACATACCTTACAAAAGTCGGAATAGGATACTTCACTAAGGAAGTAGCAATGACGGTTAACTATACTAATCATAGCCATTCTGAGTTGCGTTTGGGTATGGAATGGATAGACCCTAAGTGACTGCCTCTCCTACTACAAATGTGTGTGGGCGGATCATCACCCCTTCATTTGCTATTAACAAGACGGCACACGCAAGACAAGATGTCAAATCCATACTAAAACTGACCCTTGAAAGGTGTATTAAAAGCCTTCTCCTTTTCTGCCGGAGAACACTTGAAGGATACGAGGCATAAGACTATTGATCGAACTTCTTAAGAAGGCTTGCTAAAAAAAAAAAAAAATCTTAAGACGGAATTGCTATTGCAGCCAATTTATTGAAAGTTGAAGGCAATGCTAAATGTAGATGCAGATCATAAGGCTAAAACGACATCGTTTTAGATCCAAATTTTATTTTAAAATGAGCTAAATTAAAAAAAAATCTAATAAATTAAATATCCAATTTGGATTTTCCCCTCTTTTTTCTTCTATTGGTTTATTGAGTTAGCTTATTTTTAAATATAATTTAAGTAAAATATGTATTAAAAAATCAGATTTGAATGAAAACATCGTTTCAACCGCATCAATGTCACATAGAAAAATGAATAATAAATAAATAAATAAAGCCACATCAATATTTTGTATTAATTAATTGCACCAATTTGATAAGTTTTAGCACTTAATTGCACTTTTTGAAAGATTTATGATTCAATTGCACTTTCATAATAATTTTTAGGATTTCCAATGCACTTATCCCTTAAAAAAAATACTATTTATTGTGAGAAAATTATTTTTGGGTTCATTAGTCTCTCTTAATTATTTTGTTGTTCCAAAACCAAATTTATAATAAATTGGTGATTAGAACGACTGCAAAATGTTTCAAATGAATAAATAGTATATGAATTATCATCACAAAACTTATTTATTTAAATGCCTCTAATGAAAAAAAAAAATCATTGCATGAGTATGGCATTGCCGAATTTTACATTATTCAAGACATCAAAACCTACTATTTACCAAAATAGGGTGCACAATCAATCCAAACCCAAGAACTAGGAAGTGTTATTTGTGATGCTGAAATATTATCCTTTATCATTTAACAATAGTCTTATATGCCTTTTTATATACATGTAGCATTTCTCCACCTAATAATTTAAGTATTTGAGTTCAACTTTCTAAGTTGATATAAGAGCCAGTGCCCTTTGGCGTATGTACGTCCACCCTATCATGTGCAAATTACTTGATCTCCTTTTCTTTTCTTTTTTTTTTCTTTTACTGTTGGGAGGTATTATTTAGTTCTCAAATCTGAATTGCCTATTTCTTCCTTTGCAATTGAATCAACTACTTTTTGAAGATTTTGTGTTTTGGTGATATATTTGGAGATTCTAATCATCTTAATGTCTCCTTTAATCAGACTATAATTTTTTGTCATGGCCGACAAATTTATGATATTTACCATAAATATCAGTAATTTTTTAACAATATTATGCTGCAATTTATCCAACAAACACAACAAGTTCGTTAGGATGTCACCTTGTTTTTTTTTTTTTTTTTTTCGGTTGAAGTTAGGATGTCACCTTTAATTGGCATGTATGTATTAAAAGAAAATTTGGGGGTAACTCTTGGAGGGATAAAACCGACTTTATATTGATTTTATAGATGGCATAGTATTACTCATTTTTAAAGATGTCATCGTTGGTAAATTATGTTGCTCTAAGATATATACTTGACACAAAATAACAGAAGAAATTATAGAGTCAGATTTCACGCCTATGAAAACAGGAGGCACCTAATTAATTAAATCGAAAGGAACATAAAGGAAAGTGTCATGTTTTTATTGAATGTTCATCTTCTTAGAATAATTTATTTGATACAAAAGGAGAAGTTAAATTGAAATTGAATTACAATTTGTTGTTATACCCAAAACTATTCACATGACTCATGTTTTTACTGTCTAGCATGTGATATCCAAAGTTTATTTTCAAAACAAATATCTAGAGAAATTAACATTAATATTTACTAACAAAAGGACGTCCAATAAAATAGTAACAAGAGAATAATCATTAGGGTCAGATTAGATCCCTATTCAGGCAAAACCTATGTCCACTTTTGGCAAAGCTACTTAAAATAAAACTTGATTTCCAAAGTTAGCATGAAATCTCACCATAGATATGCCAAATATGGCCTTATCAAGTGAACCTTGATTAAAAGTCATAACACTCAAGTGATCAAAAAATAAATTATAGCACTCAAGTAAATATCATACAAGAACTATGGCACTTTGATGTTTTTATCCCATAAATTTTCACACATCTTCTCAATTTTTCAATCCCCGCATTCTACTCTTCCTCTAGTGAATATTGCTCTTTTAGCCTCAAAGTCACGCTCCAAGTCACGACTTTCTTTTTGAGAAAGCCTTCTATGATCTTTTAAAGTTGACCAAACCATCTAATTCTTGTTATTACTTGGTAAATGCATATGTTGTTTTATTTCAAGTTGCAATGATATAAAGGACCCTCTATCACCACCAATGAGTTCTAAATTGCAAGTGGAAAGGCTTGTGTAGAAGTACCTTAATAAAGGGTGAACAAGTTGGAGGAATGGTAAGTTCATGGAGTCTTGAAAATATCATAAGGGGAATAGATCTATAGAGCTTTTGGTCAATAATTTCCGCCGGAAGATCAAATGGAAAGGTTAATGTAACTTGACCACCAACGAGAAGCTTAGATAAACTCACAAATCACTAAAATGAGTAACCGGCTATATCACCTCCTATGAATTTGTGTCACGTGATGACACATTTGAAGACCTAAATGTTCCTTTGACATTCGATCCAAGTCTCAAGGATTGTTAATGGCAAGCTATAGGCCTGGAACTCCAAAAAACATAGACAAGGGAGAACCCAATCAATCCTCAATCATTTTGGTGAAAAGGACTATTTCCTAATATAGGGAACTCTATTTGTGGAAGTTACAACACTGCTAGGTTCATTGTAACGAAAGACTCTATAAGATCAATGCATGATAAATAAATCACAAGTCATGAGAACAACTACTACCAAAGAAAGCTTTACTTTTGATTCACTCATACTCTTGTTGCGTGAGAAAGTTCATTTAATAAGAGTGTTTGTCACTAATTGCAATCTCTATTGAGAAGTATACGAATAGTGTGATCTAATAGCTCCGTGTAACTAATTGTATTCTCTTTTGAGAAGTATACAAGTGTTGTGGTAGTGCTTGAAATTTGGTAGTGTAATCCACTAGCTTCATGTAGAAGCAGCACAGGCTCTTTTTAAGGAGGGTAAAATGAATAATTGGCTTTTGACTTGGTCAAAAGGATAGGCGCTCGCAATAAAAAAATTGACCAATCAATAAGGGGGATGAACTTGCATATTTATAATGGGAATAGAAGGGAAAGTAAAGAAGAAGCAAAGAAAAAAGAAAGTATGTAGTTTGATCAAAATATTTGTGATTAGTTTGAGAAATGGTTTATGAAATGAATTGTGAAGGGTTATATGAACTGATTTATGAATCTGGCTTGTGAAATGCCTTTAGGGTAATGATATGAATTTTTTATTTGATTTGTGGATTATTGAAGGGTGGGTTTGGGTTTGATTTTCATTGTCGATGTTTCCTAAACTCCGAGGGGTTTATGGGTATATGAATTGTTTAAGATCTCTATGTGCCAAGCCACCAACGATATAAGTGGAGAATAGCCCAGGGGAATCTTGGTCAACTTTGTAATGGGGAATTAGGGGTGACCGTAATTGGATTTTGGGAATTAGATTAGTTGATGGAATAGACCATTGACAGGTGATTTCATTAAGATTGATCAATGGGATGGATTGTTGGTGTTTGATTTGATGTTCTTGATCAACTAAGTATTTCTAATATGTGTAAAACTTTATTGAAATGAAATAACTTATGCTTGATTTGGTATGTATCATATCATGAGTGCGAGTACCACATGATTAGTTGATTTGCTGATCATTTTTGTGAATAGAGCCACTTACAAATTAACACATGTCTCAAATAAAATAAAATAAAATAAAAAATAGTAATCTTGTTTTTCTTTGTCTTGCCCCTCCATCTAGCCACTATCTGTTCGTCCATCCACCTTGTTAGGATGCATGTATGAGTTATATTACAAAAGTCCTACATAAAAAAATTGGTGTGGTTGGAAGCAATTAATAAATCATAATTGATATATTAACTTATTTACTTAAGTTTTTGAGTAAAAGTGAGTCCAATTAAATATTGACTGCCTTAGATCTGTGCTCCCCCTTGGCGATCTCCACAATGAAAGTATCGGGATTCTAATGCATACTTCCAACACAACCACTATTTGCCCAGCCAAATGAGAATTTGTTTCGGTCATCTGCACTGCCCAAGCTATCGCAACCTCCATCCTCGACGTCCTGCCGTGGCCACTGCACCCAGCACGATTTTTCTCCCTATACCTTTGTTGCCTCACCTCCCTTATGCCTCCGAATCTAGCCGCGACAATCCCGATGGAGACCGCAAGCTTGACGGAAAAAATAAAGGGAATGGCTCTGCTTGACCAAGGTCGCCGCGACGACCATGGCCCTTGATGGAGCCAACCATAGAGACTGCAATAGAAGACAAAGCCAAAAACTGCTAGATTTGGCGAAGAACCTTGATGAAGCCGACTACAAAATCTACATTGTAAATAACAAACAGAGCCAAACTCATAAATCTGGCCATGCGTTCAGATATGACAGCGGCTCGTCAATGGTCGCATGTCTTGCGGCGAGGTCAAGATACCATGGACAAGCCGCCATGATGGGTAGCACTGCGAACTGAGTGGATGTAATAAAAAAAATTCTCGCCACATTAGCTAGCGACGTGATACTTGCAAATCAATGAATATTTTCTCTGTTTTTATGGTTTAACATTTGATATCTAGAGTATTATAAACACGGATGTACATCAGAGAGAGATTAACATTATTACTGGCACGAGAATCATCAATTGGTTCATTAAATCCCTATCAAGGCAAAACATAACCGTTTTTGGCAAATAGCTACCTAAAAATGAAACTTTGTTTCCAAAAGTTAGGGCTATAGAGCCTTCAGAGAACCAATAGCCTGATGAGTAGCGTCTATATCTTCTAATATCCTTTCGAAGTCTGACTCGAGCCGTTATAGACGGTGGAATTCCATTTGAAAATGTAACATTTTGAGTGAAAAGACATTTTTTTTTTTTTTATCCAAGAGAAGATCTTGCACGATGTAATAATTATAGAGAATAGGGGTGAGTGTTTTACAAATTATTGCAATTACAATATTCTTTGACCTCTCTTAAATGTATAATTCACTCATTTAGAACCTTTTATGGAATTCAAGAGTGGAATGTTTTATCCTAGAAATGACATTGCTCAACCTTCAAGCTCCATAATTGAGGCAAAAATCACTTTGAAAGTAAGGTGATCGCATAACACCAAAACTAACAAGATGTTGTAATTAAATTAATGCAAAATCACTAAAGAAATAAATGACAGACAATGACGTCAAAGATTTACCTAATTTGGTTCAGTACCTACTCATGAGAGCCAGCTAACAATAAATCTATTATAATAAGAAAATTATAGTTACAATTGCTCGTACACTCAAATATTACACAACAAACTTAAACTCAAACATAAAGTATTTATAAATAAACAAATGTAAAAGATACGGCACAAATCCTCAGGTGTTCTAGCCCAAAGCAAAAACTTCACTACGGCTTATCCATGAAGCATCTCTGTACACTTCTTTTCTTTTTCCTTCGTGCGGCTGTGGCAGACAAGAAGAATCAAAGCAAAACCCCTGCTTTTTATTTCTCTCTCACAAAGATCCCCCCATAAAATTAAGTATATATTAATAAATAGAATATGTGAACCCCTAATTTTATTTTGTAGTGCCAGAGAATTTTTTTTTTAACTGTAACTGAAGCTCCCTTTCTTAAATTTCTTTCTGCGGTCAGGCTTGGATATTTATACAACCCAATCAAAACAAATCGCAACAATATATTTACATGTCCTTCAAGATATTCACTGAATTTCTTTCTGACGGTTTAATAAATTGATCCATGTCGTCCAATTGGATTAGGTTTTGTAAATGGTTCAAACTTCAGATATAATTTAACATGCCCAATGTCATGATTCTCCATAGGTGGCATTTGTTGATGGTGCCGGATCAATTTCTAGAGACCTAGCATGAAGTTTGAGGGACCCAAGAGGATACTCTGGCTGCCACGCAGCCCTTTCTACACTCACACTTCTTGAAATTGATATACCAGCTCTAAGGATGTAGTCACCCAAGAGCTGGACAAGACGGCATTTGTACCCAAGTGGAACAAACAAGGCCATGTAAAGACTCAAGATAACAAAGAGGGCACTAATTCCGATGATCAAGGTGACAACGGCGATCCAAGTGCGTTTACTTACGGTCACGTAGACCCCTGCCATGAAGGCCATGGACATCGTGGCAAGAGCTACAAGCAGTGGTTGCCTTGCCTTTCCAAGGGCGTGAAGCACGGCGTGTGAGTCATTGATCTGTCTCCACAGAAGGATCACAACTGAAATTATTGAGCTGAACATGGCGACAGTGTTGCAGATCACGAAGACGTCATACATGGGTTTGTTCAATAGTGTAGCAATTCCCGCATCTGGTTCGGTATCTTTATATCCTCCGGGAACAGAAAATCCAGCAGCAAAGGTCATAGCAGCAACTAGCGTTGCCACGACCATACGGGAATTGGCCTCGTCCTTAAGTCTATCCAAATCTGGAGGCTCCAAATCACTCCCCGGGCCTAAGCCTTTTGGTTGGCAAATTGCTTTGTCTTTGCTTCTAGGTGCTCCAGCAGATAATAATATCGTTCGTGTTAAGCTCTAGTCAAGCATATAAACAAGACTGTTAATTATCCATGAATATAGATTTGGAGTTTGGAAAAATGAAACCTTCTCAAGTGATACACAAACTTGCAAATGCAATATTTTCTAAGCTTACAGTAGAAACTAAATTCCACTCGGTAACTACTTAGGTAGTTCAAACTTTAATTACTTCCATCTCTCCCACTATGGAAGCGGCTAAAACAATAGTGGAAAACAAAAGTAGATAACCTGTTAATTCAATATGTGGAGATTAATACCTGGTGAAGTGGAGCATCGATTTTTTCAGTTGCTCATCTACAATGTCAAGAGCCGTCAAATTGCTGTTGTTTACTAGCTTAAGATCAACCCTATTGTCTCGGGTGAGAGATAGTAGAACTTCGGGTTGCCACTGCAATGTGGCCAGATGTAGAGGCGTATTTCCTAACTTGTCTTTCACATTTATGAGCTTCTCAAGCTCGGGATTACTAAGTATGTACTTCACTACGGAGGCCCTTCCATACTTTGCTGCAACATGGAGTATATTTTGCCCTTCCTTAAAATTTAGCAACTCTTCTGGATCTGGCCAATGTTGAAGCAAATTCTTGATTGTTTCAAGATGACCCATCTTGCATGCGACGTGGATAGGAAGATAGCCCTCTTTGTCGTATTCAACGAAGCTCGAAGTGAACTCATTAACCAGGAATTTGACTCCAACGACGTAATTCACATATGCTGCTAGATGGAGGGGAGTACCACCTCCAGCATCACTTAAATAAAATAACTCTTTCTTCCGCTTTGACATCTCTTTCAGCATTTCTATGTCATCACAAAACAGCAAAGAAATGAATACGTGCCATGCTCATAACCAAGGGTCTGGTGACTCTAGCTATTATATTTTCTTAAAACAATAGAAAGAAAAAAGGCGATATTTCATGGAATCCATAATTAAAATCTAAACTTTAGGGGGATAATTTCAGTATAGACAATGGAGAATGCTTCAAAGCATAGAAACATTCATTTCCAAGTAGTAGTTTGCCGCATTTGAGTAATCAAGGGCAGCCATGACATGAGTCTCTTCCTGTTTTACTAAAGGTCCTTGGACAAAAATAAAAGTGGTTTAGCATCTACAATGGATTGTACTATGAGTACCTGCTATTGAAGTACTAAATTTATAATATTTTTTAGGGGTAAGTCTTGCTATTACCCAAGTCCCAACATATTGTAATCTGCCTCCTCCTAGGCCAAAATTTATAGGAAATTTTTAGTAATTGGTGTAGGCACTAGAAAGTACAAACTTTATCTTAATTCCCAATTATGACCCAAATTTTTTTTATCTCATATAAAAGTACCAACTTTTACTTGAGTCCTAATTTTGGCTCAAACTTCTTATTTGTATCATTACTCTAGCTCTTATCTTAATTGGGGGCCCAAACTTTGTTTGGTATCATAAAATAATAAAACACTTTTAGTTCAACGGCTCATGTGGAACCAGAGTAGACATGCATATGGTCCGAATGAAATATTTATTGGAAGGAGAGCCATAGGAAAGATCACCGACCTATCGTTTGGTGCATCACGGCTCCGTGGACTGGCGACATGCCTTCCAATGAAGAGACTTTCTCTCCATCCACTGCTTCCATCAAAAGCACAAGACTCCTCAAGTCTCCTGTCTCGACTGCCAAGTACAGCGGGCACTTACGCTCTCTGTTCTCCTTATAAACCAAATTTGACCCAAGATTCAGGAGCATACGGGTCAATTCGTAGTGACCGTTCCTCACAGCCTCGTGCAGTGCCGTGTTGCCTGCGTCGTTCGCTATGTCCACGATCCCATCGCAGTCGAGGAGGAGTTTGGCTGCGTGGATCCTCCCGGCTCTCGCCGCAACATGGAGCGCGGTGTCCCCTCGGAAGTTCGCCTCAGTGGTGCGCCGCTTGTCGGGGATGACCTCGAGGATGGCTCGAAGGATGTCGCAATTCTCGATGCCTGCTGCGACGTGGAGCAACGAGTTCCCAGAAGGGCCCTGTATGTCTATGATCTCGGACAAAGGGACCCCCTCTTCCGCGGAATACTTTTCGAGGGCTTCGATGAAGTTGTCAACGTTGCCTTCTTTCGCGGCGGCTTGTAGCCGCGGACTTACACGCCATTTGAGCTCTGCTGGGCGGTGTGGTTTGTTTAACCACTCCAGCGCTTTCAATCTGGCCCTTCTCTGCTCCCAGATTTCATTATCCTCGATAGTTATACTCACGCGATGGCGATCCATCTTTAGGCTCTTAAATATGAATATCGTTCCTTCTCTCCAAGATTTATAGCGCAGCCAGGACTCGGAGATTTTTTTCTTCTCTTGCTGTCCATGCACATCTTGTGGACGAGAGCAATTCTTCAAAAAGAAAATATCTATCGCGCGTGAAAACACCAGCCACGAAATTTAGTGCCAAACACCTGGGTCCCACGAAATTGCACAGGGCATAATTCTAAATTTCTGACCACTTGGAAAAACAAATCCGATTCTGATTCGTCCGGACATTAATCAATTTATTTAGTCCATGTTTCTCAATTTAAGATGGGTTGGCAAAAACGTACGCGAAAATTGAAAGAAAACTAAACTACTCGACTAGCAACGGCAGGGAAAAGACTATTTTACAGTGAGGTCAATAAGTAAAATGCTAAATTGTTTTTTATTAAGAAAATTCCTACATGAATCTAAATTTTTCATCATCATTAAAATTTTAAACATTGATATTTTAGTTTTTAAACTTAAATGTTAATTTGATCAACAATCTTCATTTTTGTTAAAGTTACCAATTCTTTCTCATGATCGTATTGAGTCACAACATAACTAGTTACCAAATTGTTCAAATAGTCTAAAACTAACTCAAGAACATCCTTTTAACTACGTTCAAACCCATGCACACATATAAGAATTGTGGCAGCAAGTTATATGCACATAAATGTCACTAGGAAAAATCTGGCATAACAATTTAGGTCATGACTCTAGCATGTGATTGAGCTAGATCATGCAATACAATTGCATTATTGTCATAAAGTTGCTCAAAGCTAACTAAAAGAGAGTTCTGTTATTAGTGAAGAATTGTCTTCGAGACACTAATTAAACATACATGATAAGCAATATTTCAATTTTCAATACATTAATTACACATAATACAAGAGAAGTAGTGAAATAAAATTCGCAAACTTTTTGTATGTGTGGCTATTTAATTATTATCTTCAGATTCTCATTAACAAGATATAACTTAAAAATATCCCTCAAATCTACCTTAGTTGAATGTATCATTACATAAATTCAATGCTATCCAAAATCACATCGTGCAAAAGTGAAACTTTTAAGTACAGAAGTGCCAAGATTTATTACATATATTTATTTTAAAAGTAATTTGAAATTTTGAACATATCGTGGATTTTAATTTTGAATTTTTCCTTTGTAACTTGGGTTTCGAAGGTTTTAGTGAGGCCATTTTGTTGTTAAAAATAAGTTAATTTGTTGAGGTCAAAATAGTGGGGTCAAAATAAACGATGCTTAAAATATTTATCCTAATAATTAAAATATCTGCAATTTGACTGGGGGCAATTACGAAAACATGATCATATTCGTAGGACACAGAGCGAAAGGAAAAGTGGATAGTTGAGTGTGTTATCTTTATCCTCGGTTTCAAGTATTTAAAGAGATTGAAGCTCGGTCGACTATCTTCTCCTTTTCCACTATTTTCTTCACGTTCGTAGTAGTTGGTTTCTCAACTCTATCCCGATCTTTACTGTCTCTATACCTTTCGTTTTCTTTTTCTTTTGGTTCATTTTTTAATGTAGCAACTTGTTAGCGTCACTCGTCCCCCCTCCCCCCAATAAATTGGGTCTTATTCTAATGCGATGCTACATGCAACACCACATCGATCGGCATCACTTGTCCTTGAAAATATTAAAATGAATATTTCTAAGGAGGATATCAAATTCAAGTTTTTGGCTTGTTGTTAGAGAAAATATATAAAGTTTAGGATTTCAATAGAACTTTTCAAACCATAGAAGTTTAAGAATGTTTTGCACAAGTTATTTTCCTATATCTGCAATCGTCATATTACCCTGACTCTTAAAAATACTTAAATTTCAAGTAAATTGAGTTTGTTGATATTTTGAGATCAATAATTTTGAACTTACTTTTATTTAATATTATGAGATTTAGTTGGGCTTCCATCTTATTATATTTTATAAAATGAGTAGCGATAGTGAGTGTTATCGTACGAGCGTAGTCTCATCACCACTTTATTCCCCTTAAATCAAGGAAAGCGGGCTTTTTTCTTAGGGCCGAAGGAAAAAAAGAATCTGGTGATTGTTAGTAAGGAAAGGTCCTCGTCTCTGTATGCCAATCCTTTCTTTATTGGTTTGATTCATTGACTGGGAACGGTAACCTAAGCGATACCTGCCGCGGATTCAGAAAATATCTGGGGGAATTACGACGTACAAGCAATGAAAGTAAATAAAACCTAACATAAAAGACAGTGCTGTTTTGCAATCTTCAGACAGCTGCAGCGCATTTAGAGTGGCAAAGAAGACCCACCCGTGAAATTAACAATGAAATGATGGTCGCTTCTTTTTCAAGCATATAGAAAAGGCACTGGAAGAAACGGACAGAAGGATTAGACAAGGGCCCATGAGGAGACCATCGCGTAGCTTATCATCACATGCGGGACTGGAACGCACCCATCTCGGCTTTCGATTACGCCAGACGATTGAAATGAAATCTGACAAGAGGCTAATGCTTAAGCGCGCCCGTGTTGTCGGCAAGATTCCTGTCCAAAGAAGCCCTCAAGGACAAATACACGGGGATGCATTTAGTTGGCAAGAAATTATTAACTATTTCTCCTTCCAGTTTTGGCCTCTCTTTTCCCGCGCTTCAGGAAATTTTCCTTCAATAACTAAACTTATGAGAAATGATCACGTGGATCCTATACTACTATTATTATAGGGACTTTACTCGAATACTAATTTTTGAGATACTATGAGAAATGATCACGTGGATCCTATACTACTATAATTCTTTGTAATCTAGCATAAACTATTATTTACACAGTAAATTAAAGATTGGCATACAATCGTTTCTTTTATTATATCCACTTTCATTCTGACAACAATCTTAAAAGGAGAAAAAGGTAAGTGCAACTTATTTTGAATACATTCGATCCTAAAAAAATTAGTCAAATTGGTGTGCAATATTAGCACCTCCGTTAATTCCATCTAATTTGAGTAACATAACATGCCGATATGAAGATTTGTATTGCTTTTATCGGACTTGGAATGCCTGAAGATCTACTTTCATTACTAGCATAGTCAGAAACAAATTTTGCCTAAGCATCAATTGACTTCCACAAACAACTTGTATTAGTTCTATTATAATTAGACAATAAATAGGTTCAATTAATTTAGCGTTCCTATTCTTGTTTTTATAAATTTTGAGATTTTTTGTGTAAAATACATAAATAGGGGTATTGCAATAGTTTGATTATTTTAATTTAAGTGTATGGTATTATTATTTTAAAAAAAAAAAAATTGTGATTATTTTAATTTAAGTGTATGGTATTATTAAGTGTTTGATAATTAATTAGTTTTTGTTTTTATGTTGATGCAGCATATTCAATGTAGGAGTACCAATCAAGTTGATAATTTAAATATTAGCAAGATAAATAAGGACTCCTTTAAGAGAAAATTTGAAAAGTGGGTAATTAACTCCTTTGTCCTAATTTTTCTTCCTTTTTCTTTTGGCCAATTCTACCTCAAAGCTGAACTCCATTATGCTATTAGAGTGGCATGTATGTGACCGATGGGACCAAGGTTCTAAAAGAAATGCTATAGAGGAAGATTCAGCCTTTGAAATTGCTATTTGCAAATTCTGTGAATTTGTCTCACTTTAGAGTGGCAAGTAAAATGAAAATTTTGAAAGTGAGATGAATTCACAGTCTGACTCAAAATGAGTAGTTATCATTAAAAATAAAAAAATTGAGAAAGGTCCATTTAGGATTTGGAACTTTTTATATAAGGTGCAAACGTTATCCTATTTTCCTCGGTCCGCGAACGTTAGGGTAGCTTTGAATTGTATGAGGCGACACCTGCCCAGAAAGAAAGAGCTCCAAGAAATTTCAATGCAAAACAGAATCAACGAAAAGAACTAAGGGTTAATACCCTAAAAAACCCCAAACTGGTACACTTGTGACAAATTTACTCCAAACTATTTTTTTTACCACCAAAAACCCCAAACTGGTATACCTTTGACAAATTTACCCCAAACTGGTACACTTGTGACAAATTTACCCTATGTTAGTTTTCGTTAAATTTTATTCTCAAATTATTAAGTTAAATGGCACGTGGTAGTTAACCGGTATACCAATTTAAAATTTTACGCTCCGTTTGTCACAGTTTATAATTTTTGTGATTTTTTTGTGGTATTAATCCAATTTAACAGAGGATATATTTGTCACAAATTTACCAGTTTATGATTTTTTGCGATCGAATAAATTAGTTTGGGGTAAATTTGTCATAAATGTACCAGTTTAGGGTTTTTTATAGTCGGTCGGGGTAAATTTGTCGGGTTTACGGTTTGGGGTTTTTCGTAGTCAAAAAAATAATTTGGGGTAAATTTGTCAGAAATTAATGTCTGGGTTTGGGTTTTTCGGGGTATTAACCCAAGAACTAACAACCAAAGCAAAAGACAAGCGCTGTTACGGTAACCACGACAGAATGCTTATTTCAATGGTTTTTATCTTTTATTTTTTTATTTTTGCAACATGGTATTCTTTTTTTCCTAATGGACAACCTAATCTGCATAAGCAACTATTTTCAATATAATTTTAAAAAAGCCTGTTGTTGGGCTAAGTCTGTCTGTTTAATTCTAAAAATGAGAAGAGTCTTGATCTTTTAGAAGTTTTAGCATTTTACTTTGATAAAGTTGTTGATCTTCCGGGTTCTTTCCTTTCAGTCCCCTCCTGGAAATGTCCCTGTGCTACCATTGAACACCCGCACTATGTTTAACACTTTTGCAAATGCCTCAAAATAGCACATACCCACATGAAAAAACTGGATTTCAATTTGATCATTAGTCTGCTTTCACATTACCTTTGCGTCGGCACTTTGACAATGAAAGAAAAAGAAATCAGGATAATCCTTGACTCTTGGTAATTGATTCTGCGTAATCTAATGCATGATATGCGGACGGAAATTGACAGCAAAGACAAGGGATGGAACTTAATATCTGATCAACAAAAGGCATCTTTTTTTCTCATTGTTATGTATTGGTTCTCTTACGTTTTGTTCTTCTAAAGCTCCGTTTGTTTCACAGCAAATGAATGATTTAAAAAATATTTTCTTAAAAATGATACTCATATCTCTTAAAATAATTGATCGATAAAAAATATTTTCATTATTTATAACAATTTATATCTAACATTTTCATGGACGACGAAAATATTTTTCATTCATTCATTGTTGTAAATAATTCAAGCAATCATTTAAAAAAATATTTTCCAAATAGTTCATTTTCCGTAAAATAAACTACATTTGGTGGAACATAAAAGGCAAGAGATTTTACATATTTAGGTACACTTTTAATTATGATATGAGTTTTGTAGGGATTAGTTCCAACTTTCCAAGAGATTTTACCCTCTGTGAAACATAAAAGGTTCACTAGACATATTTATGCGAATGAGGAAGAATCACAAACGCAAGTGTCATGGTTGTTGACATCTAAATTTTGGTGACTCGATTATTTATTTATTACATAAAATTATGGATTAATTTTATCCATGATGATGATGATGATGATGATGATGATGATGATGATAATAATAATAATAATAGAATGCATAGCATATAATTTTAAGTGTACTTATTTGTTATTATTACATTTGCATTGGGTACAGTTAAAGGTGGATTTGAATTGGTAGTTCTGAATGTTAATTTAACGAGTTGGATTTAGCGCGAAATGGAAAGAAATTATCCGGCTTTTTTTAATGATCGAAAATTATCTTGTGAGAAATTGAGATTTAATATGATATTACGGTGGATTTTTGAAATTTGAAAAAATCGTATTGTAATTTTATCTTTAGCAATAGGCGATGAAGTTAGTGAAGAATATTCAAGAGATGAGGAAAATAAGGAGACTTTTGTGATTGGGAGATTATAGGCAATCTTTGTGTATATTGAAAAAGAGATGAAATATTTCACGAAGATCACATTTTGTTTGTTTGCTTATAGAAGGAATCCTGTACGATGAGAAATGGGGGGCTTCTCCTCGTTCGAGGAAAAAGACAACAAAAGTCAAAAAGGAAAAGGAGAGTGGGAGAAGAGATGTGAGCGGCAGAAAGTGAACAGTGAGGGAGACGTGAGAAGAGAGAGAGAGATAGGAATGTGAGAGTGACAGGAGAGAGAGAAAAACCAGAAAAACCAGAAAAAAAGGAAAAAAAATAAAGGAGCTATTCTTCTCCTTCGCGTGCCCTTCTGCCGCCGGGACTGAATCCCTGCATAGCGTCGCCGTGCCTCACCGCGCCACAGCTGCCTTGCAACCGTCCGAAGCTCCACCTCGCCGTCGCTGCTCCCGATGCCGACAGAGCTTGAGCCGGTCGCTGCGTCTCCGATTCTGCTTCATCGCGCCTCGGTCCCAGCCCCCTCGCCGACGCTTGCTGAAGCCGCGCCGATCCCTGCCGCCCGCGCCAGCCGTGACACCAGCAGCCTGTCGAAGCCGCCGTCGTGCCGATACGCATCGACTCGACGCTTCTGCGTCGCTGTTCCCTTCCGCCCTGGCGACGCTGTTGCTGTCCCTGCTTTGTCTGTGTCTGCAGGCCTAAGCCCGTGCCGCTCCGACCAGCGACCCGAGCTCTCTGCCCGAGCGTCGCTGCTATTCCGCCCGAGTGCCCCTGCTGCCAACGCTGCCAGTCCGCCCTCGCCGGAGCTCCGACGACCAACCCCCCACTCTAAACGGCAACCCATCACCCTCGGTGAACCACCATCACAGCCTCCTTTTTTGGGCCACGTCGAGCCGCCGTTGGTTGACCCAGATTGAAAAATCCCAATTAGGTAGATTTTTTTTTTTTTTTTTTTTTTTAATTTTGTTTCTTTACTTGAAGTATTCCTTCATGTAAGATTGAGATTCCTCCTGACATGAATAACCTCTTAAATTAAGGATTGACAATCCGAGCCCGAAATCCGATTCGCAATTATTAATTTGATCTACGCTCGAGATTCGATTTGCGGTTTATTTAAAATTGACTAATCCAATCTATGGTTCGTTAATTTTTTTATATCAATTTTATCTTTTTCTGATTTGTCGTCATGTGGTTTGAGTCGATTTTGTTTTCGTAAAAAGGAAAAATTCCAAAAAAAATGCATTTATTTAGGATGTTAGTTTTTTTAAAATTTAAGTTACATGTTTAATTATGTGACAATTTTAATTTCAAGTGTCTAATCGACCTACTGTAAATTGATTAGTGGCAACTTCTAGCTAATCTTTTGCATGTTAAATATTTGAATTTAAGTTGCAAATTGGTATTGGCTTAAGAGAGCTCGAACTAAGTTTAGACTTAGTAGTCCATTAGTTTAATCGTAGGTAGTGCACTTGAAATTTAGGTCGCGACAGTTTGGCGACTCCAATAGTGATTTTAGCTGAAACTCTTAATGGACAAAGATTTCAAGTACATCCCTAACGTTTAAGGTGTTAAATGTTCTTGCAAGATGGGTGGTATAAGGAGAAGTATTTGCTGACATTTGTTTTACAAGGAGGTGTAGGAATATATGGTTTATTTTTATATATGAAGTGTTATTTAATATAAACTATTGTGCATGCTTTGTATTTACACTACACTTTGGCACACACAATCTGTCGTCGGACTTGGGCCGCATATGAGTCGCCCATCTTGATCTCGATTTTTTTTTTTGTGTCAATAGTACCCACCTTGATCTGCATGCACGCGACCCAGGTCGGCTCTTTGACCAAGCCGGAGTTATGAGGACCCGACATAGTCCGCACACCCATGGCTAGTCTGATCATCCTTGTGGCTCTACTTTGTTAAGTCTTATAGACTAGAAATCGAGCCACTTACCATGCGCATGTCTCTGTGATTGCCCCTTGTTTATTGGTAAAGTAAGTTTTCTAAATTCGCACCCTTGCAATCTATTTACTTTATTATATCATTTTGTCGGTTCATGGCATTAGGATTGTCATGAGTCTTAGTCAATATACAATGGAAATATCGGACATTCGAATGATTCTCCCTCCAAAGAAAGAGCTTAACACATGGTGGGACAAGTTAGACCAAGTTGGCCGTCAATTTGTAGAGTCGCACATTAGTCGACTACTTCCATTGCTGCGTATCAACATCCATGGTGGCCTCATCCAAGCACTTGCCCATTGTTGGTGCCCTGAGACTTCTACTTTTATCTTCGGCAGTAAGCATGAGCTCACTCTCACCTTGGAAGAGTATAGCATTGCCATAGGAAAATCCTTGAAAGCTGAATTAATTAGTCTACCCATCGGAATAGATCCCGTTGTGGCATTATCTGATTTTTTCAGAATTAATGAGGACAATATAAGAAAGGTTTTAGAGGCTCACCGTAATACATATCCTTTATTACAATTCATTTCAAATGTGTAGGGTTTTCCTTTTAGCTTTCTTTGGGCTTAGAGTTTTTTTATACCGCAAGACTGCTATTAACCCTTTGATTGTTCAATTAATTAAACAAGTGTTGGAAGGAAAAAATTTCATAAGCATTATTCCGGTTGAAACTTTTCTTTCCCTCGCTCAATTTAAAGGAAGCGGTGATAAGACTTTCCATTCCTCTCCTGAGCTTTTGCAAATTTGGTTTCTTTCTCATATAAACAGGTTTGATGGTTTAATGACTATACATGAAATTAGTCATTCTAATCACCTTATTATGAGATTTGAGGACAACAAAAAGCATGCACCGAATTACCATTATTCTAGATGGCTAGCTTTTATGAAAAATGGACTTCCAAGGGTTTCCTATGGCATGTTAAGTGGTTCCAAGTTCGTGTGGCGAGACTTTCATGTGGAGATGTTGGCCCAATCCCTTTACTGGGATTCACTGGAGCAATGGAGTACTATCCGATTAGAGTGACCCATCAGTATTAAGTCGTGCAAGAGCTTTCCCCGGCGTTGCAAGTAGATTCGCTCCGAGTAAGCTTCGTTGATAGAGATCAAAACCATGAGGATTCCATGCTCATGATCAAATCAATGTAAGACATGTGTCATCCACGAAAGCTTGAATGGCCTAAGGAGGAGCTGAACGGCAAAGAACAGAAGTACTATGCCTCAATTGTTTACATTCAACAACACAAGGTTCCAGAGGAGCTACTTCCAAAGATACTAGAGGTGCCATTGAAGATTACCAACCACGCTGAGAATAGACGTCTCAAAAGAGTTGCTGAAAAAGTTCAAGAGGAGAATAAGCGATTGCACCGAGTGGTGTCCCGAGTGTATATTGATCAAGCTAGATGAAGTGGCTTGAATCGATCTGGTTATTTTCATTTCTAGATTAATGTTTAGGAGGCCGAGTCATTTGCCTTTCTAGTTTATTTGTTTAGGGCATTTCAAGTTTCTATTTTGTTAGGCTGTGTCAAAAACTCTATTAATGAATAAAAGCTTCTAGGCTGTTGCCACGGACTGGTGTGTTTCATATGAGATACTTATTTTTGTTCATTTCTTCAAATTAGGTAATAATGAATCCTCCACATTCGCCCATTATTACACAATCGAGAGCAAAAATGGCTAACCAAACTGAAATGCATGATCGTATGTCCACTATGGAAGACCAACTCCAATAGTTGCTCACCTCTATACAACTTATGACAGCTCAAATTCAATCCCTCCAAGCGAATCCGACTCCTACACCCGTTCTCCTAAAGATAGTAGTCCCGAAGCAGACAAACAAGGCCAAATGGGTGATGACGACATGTTTGAGTTGGAAGATGACCCACTGTTGGTCATTGCTGAAAAGGCAAAGCTTGACAATGTCCCAAAGACTAAGCAAAATGAATGCTTTGCAAAACTTGAAGAGAAACTGAAGAAATTACAAGAGTCACGGAGTTCACTCCTATTCGACTTGTCAGTTTATGATAAGGTCAAGATGCCGAAGAAGTTTAAGATGCCGAAGAAGTTTAAGATGCTGGAGTTCGAGAAATACGATTGTACTTCCTGCCCATTTGCAGATGTACCACATACGCATAACATAATATGTCAAGAATGAGCCCCTCATGATCCAATCATTTCATGCGAGTTTGATAGGGCCCGCATTGAACTGGTATGTGATGAAGAATGTGAACCTTCTCGACACATAGAATGAGTTGGTTGACGCATTTCTCAAGCAATATAAGTTCAACATGGACATGGTGCCTTCCCAATAAGATCTTGAAAGGATGGAGAAAAAGAGGAGCGAGTCATTCAAGGAGTATGTGGTGAGATGGCAAAATTTGGCAGCTCAAATCACTCCTGAGCCTATTGACAAGGAGTTGATGAAGTTGTTCATTAAGACTCTTCCATTTGAGTTTGTAACCGAATAGCCAACACGTATGTCAAGAACTTCAATCAACTTATTCTCGTGGGAGAACAAATTGAGATGGGGATAAGGGAAGGATGGCTTATTGAGCAATCGAGTAAAAGGTTCTTTACCAAGAAAGAGAAAGAGGCTATTGTAGATGTGAATGTGGCTTCTAGCCAAGAAAGTACCAGTCGCACCTCGGCTATCCAAATGAATGCAAGGCAACAACAAATTGCTAGGCGTCAATCATTTGCTCAAGCAAATAATAGAAGGTAGTTCTCCCCTCTCCCTGGATCTCCATCCCAAGTGTTGGCAACCCTCCGAAAGAATGGCTTGCTTGCTAACGAGCCAAAATGCCCTAACTGTGAAAGCATTCGTGGTTATGACTTGACAAAGAAGTGTGACTACCATAGCTGTGAATTGGGACATTCAACTGATGAATGTTTCACCCTCAAGCACTGGATCCGAAGCCTCTTGGACATGAAGGCCTTTTCATTTCAAACTGCTCAGCCGAATGTTCAGAAAAATCCGTTATCAGAGCATGAGGGTAGGGTGAATGCTATCATGGAATCTGAAGCTGGTCGAATCAAGAACTCGAAGGTGCATGTGAAGGATGCCTACAATGGACTGGTGAGAGCTGGATATTATCCAGATCATGAGGATATTCCCCTATCATCGATGAAAGAAAGAGTTGCCAAAATAGTGGATGATGGCATCATTGTGTATGCTGACCATAACTGCATAGTTTCCACTATTTCCCATATCATTATCAATTAGGAGGAGGAGCAAGCTACGCTCAATGCTGATAAGAAAGAAATAGATCCCTCACTCATGGACATGCCCCCACTAGAAGATGCATCCGACAAGGAGATAGTGATTGAGATGCCTTAGCTTTATGAGTATGTCAACAATAAGGTGGTACCTTGGTCCTATGACCTAGATGTCGACTTGGTTATAAGGTTCAGTCGAACTTATGCTCAAGCTAGCGCCCAACCTGCAAAGCCTGTCATTGACGAAAAGGCTAAGGAATTTCTGGCTGTGATTAAAGCAAGTGAGTATAATATGGTTGACCGGTTGCAAAAGATGCTCGCTCAGATTTCTTTGCTCGAACTATTACTAACATCCCCTGTGCATAAGAAGTCGTTGATAGAGGTACTGAGTGAAATTTGTGTGCCAGAAACGGTTGAGGCGGACAAGCTAGAGGATTTTGTGGGATCGATCCTTCTTAAGGACTTGATTGCTTTTTTGGATGAGGAGTTCCCTGTTGAAGGTAAGGGGTATAACAAGGCACTCTACATATTTGTCAAGCACAAATCATCTTGTGTTGTTCCAGCCTAGCTCAGCAGCCTCGACCAGCCCTCTCGGCCCAGTAAGCTATGGTTGAAGCTTAGCCCTAGTTGGGAGCTTGTGGCCCGTTTTTAGGCTTGTTCGGACCTCGTTGTTGTTGCTCCAAGCTTGGTTGTTGTCCACCTCCACATCACCGTCACCATGAACTCATCGGATCTCAAAACTGATGAGTTTACTTGCTAAACTCTACTTAGAGAGTTAATGATGCTTAAGGGGTGATTAATTTAGGCTAATTAAGGATTAGATGGTTAGTTAGATTGGATTAGTGATTTAATCACTTAATTATGCATGTTAGATGGTTAGAATAGACTAATTATGGGCTAATGAGATTGTGCTATTTATCTAGATAGGTTTGGAACTTTTCTAGGCCTGTTTAGGTGGCTAGATTAATGTTTCTAGCCTTTTTAGTATTTATGGTATTTAATTTGCATTATTTAATTATTTTTGCTATTTATTTAATTATTTTATATTTTTCGAAAATTATACCAAGATAGCCGGTGACTGGAATTTTGTGCTGATTGCAATGGTGTGTTTAGATTATGCAATTTAGTGTTAATTTGTGTAAATTGAGTGGTGATTGTAATTTTGGTTATTTATTCCAAGATTATAAATTTTAGTATTTAATTAGAAAATCCCTGGGTGTCGGGTTTTGACACCGAAAATGATTTTAAAGACTATATCAAATAGTGGGATTTTAAAGGGAATGGTATCAATTTTTCTGGTTCAAATTGACCGTGTATATCATACACAATTTTTTTTTTTATCAGGTGTTTTTAATACGAAGAAAATAGGTCAAGTCATTATTTTAATTGGGGCATTTGAGTGCAAAACATGATGTCCTTGGCTAGGTTGATTGATCGTGCGATGGCTAAGTGAACCTGTCCATGTGCGTCGGTAGGATGTTGCTCCTATATAGAATGCCTTATGGACAACGAAAGCTAATCGCAATAGATTTTGGATCGATGCTCCTTTGGAAATGCTATCCCCGATGTGTGTTGGTAGATGTTGCCGTGCCTAAAGGAGTGAGACGAAGCTTAACTACGCCAAAAGACCGATGTGCGTCAGTTCATTGTGCTTGTGCGGGAAGTAACCGAGTTGGAAGTGTGATTGATTGAAATTGAAGTGTCGGATTATGGGACAAAATCGTGTGGAAGGGTATGAAACTTGTCATAATAATTTGGCATTATAATTGGAACCCCTGTGAGTGTATTGATATATTGATGGATCGATAGTATTGATTGAATTGATGTATTGATTGATTGATGGATCGATTGTATTGATTGAATTGATAGGTTAATTGATTGATTGAGTATGTGAATTGTATTGACATTACAGGAGGGAACTGAGGCGAGGTAAGTCCTCTTTTTTGTGTGTATAAACTGCCTATAGGCGTATTTTCTTCCTAGTCGGAGCTTAGGGGGTGAACTTGCTGAGACATTATTTTACATTGTTGTGGGCTCAATCTTTTCAGGTCCTTAGATGATAGCCTCGCCAGTTTGTTATGGTCAGCCTCGGAGGGTTACTAAGCTGGTGACTGACTACTCTGTTCTCGGAGGCCACGAGGTCTGGGTCTATGAGCTTGTAGTGACCATTGTCTGGGTCGATGAAGGAATACATGAGAGGGTACCTTATCAATTTAGGGTGTGGTTTCGTCGTGGGCTCAATGGATACAGAGTTGGTCCCCTCCAGGGTTTTGAGGTTCCCGTTGCGGTAGTTGATGCCGCTTTTGGCGAAGGTACAACTGACCATCTTGATGGTGCTATCGTGGACCTAGCGCCCCCGGAGCCTGTGGAGTCCGAAGGATCGGTGAACGTGTTCGATTAAGGGGTCATAGGATAGTTTCCTTTTTTAGGGCTGATCTTTTTGGTAGACAGACTAGTCTTATATATAAACCTAGCTGTGTATAAAAGTGTGCCTTGGGTTGTGAACTTGTTATCCTACTTTTCTATCCCATGTTGTTTGTTGTCGGGGGTTTTGTTTCGCTTTTGCATGTGCAATAAAATGAATGAGTCGACGACGTGTCCTGAGATGTCGCAAATGTATCGACCACCGAGGGATGTGCGTGCGCTCAATGTTCGGGCGTGACACATGTCAGTCTTGGATCCCACTCATATTCAATTTCCTATGAGTGAAATTTTTTTTAATGTTGATATTGATCTGTTGGCTGATATTATGGGAGTGGCATGAAGTGGATTTTTGTCCATAAATGTCTCAAATGAAGAGGTCATCAAGTTTCTTGTAAAGGACAAAATCCCTAGGGGAAACATTATTTATTCCAAGATGTCTACCTCTAACATTTCGATTCACAAGATTGTCATCAATTGCATCAAACCCAAAGCTGCCTTCAAGACCAATGTTTCGAAATTTGAAGCAAAAATGATGTGGGCTATCTACAATAAAGTTGCTTTATCACTTCCTTATACCATTCTACTACACATGTACAAAAACGTAATGAAGGAGAAATGTCAGCTTTCTTATGTAGATTTGGTTAACAGACTTTTCCAACACTTTCAGATTCAACCACCCTCTAGCTTTTTCTCTAGAATCATCCTTCTAATGCAAATTAGACTCAAAATTATCTATAAAATGAGATTAAAGGACCTGTCTAAAGCTTTGAAACTTATGAAGAAGGAATCTACTAGTAAAGCTTAGATAGGATCTACGGCTGAAAAAAAAGAAAGCAAGGGAAGAGTGTCATCTCACATATCCAAAATGAAAAAGATTTGTTCTTCTTCTACAAGATGAAGAAGAGGAAGATAATGAAAACGAGACTATCTCTGATAATATGGCAAATATTGCCATAAGAGATTCTATTGCTAGTATAGCTTATTTTGAAGAAGAAGAAGAAGACGAGAACGAGAAAGATCCATAAAGGGAAAGTGAAGGATAAGACACTAGAGAGAAAAAAAGTGAGGAGGATGACTCAGATGAAGGAGATGCAACTCTAAATAAGGAGCATGAGCATTATGATAAGGAAGGAGATGATACAAGGGAACTTAATGAAGGAGATGTTGGAGACAAAAACAAGGAAACTAGTCAACAAACCAATGCTGGAAGAGAAGGAATGCGGGAAGGAGAAGGAGTTCTTTCTCAAATTGAAGCCACTGAGACAAAGTGAGTAGGTGAGAAAACGCCTCTTCATGACTAGATTGCAGAACCAACTATACGTGATGGTGTCAATTGATCTCTTCTTGATGCATAGGACATTTATGCATCTCATTTCCCTAAAGAATCACCTGGAAATTAGGACAAAGAGGATAATGTTCAAGGGGAGCAAGATACCTCAAATGTTCAAGTCAATATTCCTTCAATTTTGGATACCCCTCCAATTCAACTTGCAGAGGTTAGTGCCCAAACTAAACCAAATTCAAACTATTCTCGGATAATGGAACTCCTTTTGAAAATTAAGGCACAACAGTATGGGATGGAGGTTGAATCCAAGAGTTGCATGCTACTCTCGATACTATCTCAACATCTCTATCTAGAAAAGTACAGCCTCTTGATAATAAAGCTTAGAACACGAATCAGCAGGTCACTTGGAATTTGGCTAAGGTTGAGACTATCTTCCATCAATCCCTGACCAAGCTTAAGGAGACCGTGCAAACTTTGGAGGATTTTTGACTTGTTCGTGTTCCAAGGAACCCCCAATCTCTTTTCTATTTTCTTTATGCTTGTTTGTTTTTCTCATTTTTTTGCTGTTGACAAGAAGGGGGAGACTTTTGTAGATTTGAAACTTTGACTTGCTGGTTGTGTTTGTAGTTTGTGTTTTCTATGCTATACTGATGTGGTGTGTTTTTATGTAGACTTGCTTTATTAGGTGTGGTGTATTTTTATGCAGACTTGCTTTACTGGTGTGGTGTGTTTTTATACAAACTTTGTTGTGCAGACCAGACTTTAGAAAATGTTATTCGTATAATGCTTACTGTTTATCATCTCTATCAATTATCTTGTACTGCTAAAGTATTGTTTTGCAAGATAACATTTACATTGTGCTTAAATTTGCATAAAAGTTTTATCACCATGAAAAGTGGGGAGATTGTTGAGAAAACTTCTACCAAGTTTTAAAGTTGATAAAACTTTCTAGTTCTTATTCTTATTTTGAAGAACATAGTATTTCTGAAGTTATATTGCTGACTCTTGCCAAAGTCGATTCATTCCATAAGTATTTCTCACTTTGACACAATCTAGAGTGAAACCGTGTCCAGAACGAGGATGAAATCAGAATTAGATTTATTGACTTTGCAAAGGATTCAAAATGAACGCATTATGAATTTATTCTACAACATCTAGCTTTTTGGCGAAGAATCTCACTTACTTTCCATAAATACGTTGATGGAATCAATTACAAATTAATGAAATCAATCTTGAAGACAAGTTCCTTTTTTGGAAGCATCTACTTATAGAAACTTAGATTTTGATTGTATGGGCAACTAAAATCAATGGATTTTTATCTCAATCTTCAAATGGCTATAAGATCCCCTTAGTCAATTCTGTCCAATGGATTGATTTGAAGAAATTTCTTTGGAAAATGCCAACGGCTAGTGAGACGTGGAGGAGTATTTAAGGAGATCATTCAGTCTATTTAAGGTAGAGACATGAAAATTGAAATTCCAAAGTCTAAAGTTTTTCCAACTACTTGTTTTTCATCGGCGGTCCTTATAAATTGTATTCAAGAGAGAAAATCACCAAAAAAAAAAAAGTGACTTAGTGAGTGAGAAGAGATTTTCCACTGAGTGTTGACACTTAGTCAGAAGGTTGTCAGCGTGAAAGAGTGGACGTAAACTTGATTTAAGCTGAACTATTATAAATTTCGTGTGCAATCTTCTCTTCCCTTAACTCTCTTTATTTAAATCTTGGGAAAATCAGAAGTTTGGTGACTTATTTATTAGACTTTGTTCAATACTTAGACTTTGCTCAAAATTTATTTTATTTATCAAAGTTTCTTTTAAACACATATTCACCCCCTCTAGGTGTTAGTACTAGTATTATCACTTACTAGCATCATCAAAAGGTACCCAAGGTTCAATCCATATGTTAATTTCACGACCTTGTCCATTCTATGGACAACCAAATCTGAAGATGATCTCTCTTCCTTGACATATATCTTTCCATGGAACAGAGTCTGCGATGTTTAGCCTTAAAAATCTGAACCCAGTGCTTGGTGTGGTCAGTTGACATCATCAAACTAAGTTTAGAAAACAGTGCAATATACTTCATCCCTCTTAATCCAAGGCAGCCAGCGGATACAGCGGAACGAATTGATTGCCATGTGAATTGGTGGTGAAAGTAGTTGTGTGTAATGTGACCCTAACAAAATTTGCTAAATTTTCAGATCCTATCCCGTGACAAAGAAACTAAGGTTGCATATAGGATGACAATGCAAGGCCATGAGAGCGAAGCAGCTACTCCACTAATCTTATGAGACTACCATGCTGGCTTGCTATAGAGAGTAGATTCACTATTAGCTAGTTGCAGTCCAACCTTTCTATTATGTGATATGGCTAGCGTTTTGTTTCTTTGTATCTGTAGGGGAAGACCTTGATTATTTGGATAAAAACTGCTCTTTTTTCCCAGATGCAAGAGATGCGGCGAGTTTTTGCTGTAGGAGAAGATTTTGACATGTTTATGGCCTAACAGTAGGTATTTATTGGTTATTGATATAAGCCTTGGGCCGTTTGTGAGACGGAAAAGAGTTTGGGACATTGATGTTCTACAGAAAAAATTGAATATTTTTTGTGGGCTTATCCCTATGAATTATTCCTTTGCATTTGCACTTCAAACACAGAAAATCTCCTCATCATCGATCTATAAATATTGTAGTGTTTTTGTTATGGGAACTATTTATGAAGAGAAGTTCATTTAAATTCATAATGCTGTTGTCTAAATATCATGGCTATGAAGAAAAATCTATGCTCATCTTAACATTATCAAGACCCTACTTTTTGCTATTCAGATGATGTGGATATAGATAATTATTGCTTGGATATCATCAGGGCAACAATATGGATATCGGCTAATTTTATTCACCAATGCATCTGATTACTTCAGAGTGTCTACGCTAAAGCTAGATATCTTTAGACACATGGAAATATATTCAGACGCAAAATTTCAACCGTTATATCTAGTGCTCTGGCCTGAATTTCCATCATAGAAAGTATTGATCTGCAATCTTAAAGATTATTTTGCAACAAGATCTTTAAAGCTAGTCATCTTTGATTGATTGACAATCACTTCATAGACAAGCTAATTTCCTAAATTGAAAAACTCCACTTATGAAAATTGGAGATTTGCTTATATAGGCGACCAAATTAATGAGGATTCAAATCTTATTTCTCAACGGCTACTCAATTTTCATCATGCAATCTCATCCAATTGGTTGATTGGAGAGTGATGCTCTGAAGACTGTCCAACGAGAGTGAAGGAATATAAGAAGAGACCAAAGTGTTGAAGAGAATAGAGAGGTCCAAAGTAAAAAAGTTCCAAAGTTTGAAAGAACTTCGATATTGCATACTTGTCTTTCATGAACTTCAAAGTGTAATCGAGAGACTAAAAAGAGTGATTGAGTGAGATAGTGAAACCTATTATACATTGAGGATTATCTCTCATAATTGTAATCTCTCATTAATTATATAGTGAAATCTAGCTAGTAGGTTGTTAGTATGGAAGAGTGGATGTAAAATTTATCTAAACCAAACCACTATAGATTTTTTGTGCAAATTCTCTTATCCTTAAATTCTTGTTGATTATTTTTTATATACCTTTACACACTAATAAATTATGTTAAACCCCTGTTGATATTCAAACTCTTGCCTTTAGAAACTGGTGAATATCATTATATTATTGTCACTTTGATCTTGACTACTTTACTTCCGCTTTAAATTTGTCAAAATTTGTTAAAATCACATATTCACTGCTCTTTAAGTGATATTGATATCTACAACAATATATTGTAAAGAAACAAACCACTATCTCTTCCATCCACTTCTAAGTTCGAGAAAATGTTTGAGCTTGTCAAGCTTCTCCATTTGAAATCGAATTGATTGGTCCCCCTCGACAAGTGAATTTCCCTTTCACTGTCTAGATGATAAGGTCACCCTTGAAAACTAGCACCGTAGCCCATTTATCATCGCGTGCCTTCGCAGACAAACATGGATCCGCAGATGCTATCCAGTAAACACTTTGAACTAGAAATCTTGGCAATCGTGCCTCACCATGCACACGCCGCTTGTTTCCACTCATACAATGCTTTTTTTTCAACTGGGATAAAGTGTTCCAGAAATCCTACAATTTGTCACGAAAATGCATTTCATTTCTAATACTTGCAAAAAGTGCATTTAAGTCCTAAAACTTGTCAAATTGTTTCAAACGAGTCCTAAGATTGACACCGTTAGCCTTTTCCATTAAAAATGCTGACGTGGCATTTTAAATAATTTTTTATTTTTCAGGTGTATTTTTTAATTGATTTTTATCCATTTTTTTAAATTAGATTTTAAAACAAAAAAATTAAATTTATTCTTATCTTATTTTCAACAAAAACTAAAAAGAAAAGTTAAAAATTTTATTTTTAAAATTGTTAAAAAAAAAAAATCAACGTGGCTCCTCTCCCCTGCCGCAGCTGTCGCCGCCCATCGCTGGAGGGGCTGAGCGACGGTCGTTGGCCCCCCACGAGGGCTGACGGGCCCAAATCGGGGCACCCTCGCTCAGCTCTGGCGTGGGTGCTCAGATTTGGGCCCGCCGGCCCTCGCGGGGGGCCGGCAGCCGTTGCCCCCATGGGCGAGTCGTCGCCGGCCCTCACGGGGGGGCCGGCGACTATCACCCGCCTTGGGCGAGGCCTTGTTGGCCCTCGCTCGGGGCCGGCGAGGCTTGCCTAGATCTGGTGATCCTCGCCGGCCCCGAGCAAGGGCCGACAAGGCCTCGCCCAGGACGGGCGACGGTCGTTGGCCCTCGCCTGGGGTCGACGAGGCCTGGCCACCCTCCCCCAGGGTCGGCAACCGTTGCCCGGCCTCTCGGTGATGGGCGCGGCGGCGGGGGAGAGGAGCTGCTGTTTTTTTTTTTTAATAAATATTTTAACTTTTTTTAAATTTTTTGGTGAAAATAAGATAAAATGAATAAATTTGATTTTTTTAGTTTTTAAATCTAATTTTTTTTTAAAATAATTATTTAAAATGCCACGTCAGCATTTTTAACGGAAAATGCTAACGGCGTCGATCTTATGACTCGTTTGAAACAATTTGACAAGTTTTAGGACTTAAAATGCACTTTTTTCAAGTTTTTTTGACCTGAAATGTATTTTAAAAATTGTAGAGACTTTTGGAACACTTATCCTTTTCAACTTGTGCACATAATCGACATTTTTTTTATAAATATTTTCAAATCCTTAGGTTGATCTATGTAGATCTCATGATCAAACTCTCCATGTAGGAAAACATTCTTCACATCTATGAACTCTTGAATTTTTTTTTTTGACAATTCAAGAGTTTATTTCAATAAAAATGAAGATCAAAAAGTAAAAAGAAAAAAAATGAAAAAGAAATAATAAGCAAATTAACAAATGAATATAAAAGGTGCAAGTTCGATTTTAGGGCTAGGGCGCGTGAAGCCCATCTTGTGCGGCTCAATCTGGCAAACCCGTCAAGTTGAAGGAATTTCTCTCCCTCTAGCCCAGCTATTAATTGAGTTCCATTGATTACCATATTCTTTGATGTGGGCCTAGTTTTGAAAATTCAATTCAAAATACTCTCTAAAAAGGCCAAAACAATTATAACAAATATAAAAGGTGTGAAGCTCGGCCCAAGTTTTTGAATTCCTCATTTTTTGAAACATGAAACCTATCATATATACCCTAAAATCTACCATATCACAGGTTCTAGGGTGGTTTAAGGATCTACTCAAGTTTTATCTGTATTATTAATTGAACTATTACAATGAATTATTATATTTAATGACCAACATCAATCATAACTTATATTTAGCCATATTAAGAATATAATATATTAACAAACTAAAAGTCTCAACCGTAAAATAGAAATTCAGACTAATGATTGTAAATTATACACTAATTATCAAACACTATAGAATTCTGCAGGATCATGTAAGGAAATAAAAAACAAAAACTTATTGTTTCAAATTCCACCGACCTAAAACTTACTTATCCAAAAAGGTTTCCAATTTATGGAACCTATAACGTACTCTACATATGTTGAAACTTGGAACTAAACAGGTTTCACCATTCTACTTATTCGGCAGGTTCTATTTTAGAACTATGTTTGCCCCTAAATATGTGATCAAAAGAATGAGAATGCATTCCTTGACAAAGACCTCAGAGCAACTCGCTCACAAAACTATTTGGATCTCCCCCGAAGGATATTCAACAGAGCTCTCTGGCCATAAATGAAGCCAAGTTCTCTCTCAGCCAGCCTTCTCGGATTGTCCAGCCTCTCTTCATTCCGACGGACTTCGAAGTTCCTCAGCTTTGTTCCGACGAACACAGCTGCTTTTGTTCAGTCCTTTGATTGCCGCAATGGAATTGAAGATAAGTCATCCCTTCTTCTCTGATTTCCATGTGCGATTCAATCCGTAATATTGATTTTCGATATCTTGCGTGTCACCAGCATTTGTATCATTCTGTTGGAGATATGTGAAGATCGAGCTAAAGATAATAATCAATCAATCCAAGATTACAAGAGATTATAATTGTTTAATTATGTCAATATGTGATTGGATTTGATTTGATGTATATTCTCTTTCTTTTTCTTAGTTAGACATTTAATGTATTATAAATGGGACTCATACAATGTAAATCATTCATACATAGAGATATACAAATTACAAGCTCTTTGTTCTCTTTGTTCTCTCTTATACTTGGCTTAATTTTCAAACTTTGACATGGTATCAGAGCCATACTCTTCAACATAGCTTCCGCAAATCTTCGAATTGCCTTTGTTTCTTTCTTGTAAACCGGATTACGCAAAGAGCAAAGGAATTCATCATGGCCAAGAATTTTGAAGGAGAGATTCTAGTAGAGGAAAGCCCAAACTCACCTCAAAGCAGAAATCCAGGCTCACTCGACCCATATGAAGAGGTGCGTTCGACGGCCCAACATACTACTAACCCAGTTCTTGCTCCAGCAAATGTTTCCGGCCCAACCCGATGGCCACCAGTCCCATGGTTTCCCTTTCAGGGCCCGTGGGGAATTGGGTCAATTCAGCCATGGGCCTCATACGACACATATGGAGAAGGCTTTTTGAGTTCTGGAGTAGGCCCAATGGGCACGGGCCGAGCACAGGCCCGAGCATAGGCTTGATGGGCACAGGCTCGAGACCTGAATCATCCTCGGCGGGTCAAGGAGGAAATCCCTACCTGAACATAGGAACCGGGTACCTACCGTTCCCTTTTCCAGCGAGCATCGGCCGGCCGGAACCCGGCGACTCATTCTACACGTCGCCAGGTGATGGCCCCAAGCTGCGCCTTATCTCCTTACAGCTTATTAGACCAGAAAATTATAGCACTTGGGCTTGAGATCTCCGGCAGGCGTTGGTGATGAAAGAGAAAGACGGCTTCATCTATGGAACTGTGCCCTTCCCAACCAACGACCGCTCGCAGCGACACAGGTGTAGATGTAACCAGCTCGTGTGAACATGGATCAGCAACTGTTTGGTTCCCGAGGTGGCCGCTGGACTTCCACCAACCGAAGACTTGAAAACGATTTGGGAGAGCATCCGTGAGATGTACAGAAAGCTTGATTGGACCAAGCTGTTCTCGCTCACCCAAGCCGTATCTGATCTGAAGCAAGGAAACTAGTTCGTCACAGCATGTTTTAATCGGCTTTCGGCCCTCTAGAATGAACTTGAGGCTGCTGAGGAGAAACTTGAGGGACTGGAGGAAACCCTTCGACAATATAGGGCTATACGAGAGAGGGAAAAATTGACTCGGTTTTTTGCTAACCTTAAATGAGAGCTACTCACATTTCAGGTCGCAAGTACTCGTAATGGAGTCGTCACAACCGCTTGGGTGGATCCCATTGGCGGTCCAAGAGGAGAGCCAGAGGATGGCAGAGGCTAGGCACGTGCGAACCGGAGATGGAGTGGCCTTCGCAGCTCCCGGATCTGGCTTCTTAGTGACTGGAGCCCCTCACCGGCGTTCGCCGCCCCCGGATCTGGTCTCTGCCGATTAGCAGCTCCTCGTACATCCCCTCTTCGGCGGAGCAGCCTTTCGGGCTCCATGGAGAAAGCTTCTCTTAAGCAGCTGAAAGAAAGAAGGGAGAAGAAGGAAACCCTACTTTCCGGATGGATGGCTCAGATCAATTCTTTAGATTTGACGGCCATTATTCAACTAATGTTTCAGTTGAATCCAACGGCTCATTTAAAGGATCCTACGGTCCTCGTAATTCTACATCAAGTTTGAAGGAAAATATTAAAGGAGAAAGGGAAATTATATTGCAGCTACTGCAAACGCCCTCATCACACAGTGGAGATTAGTTGGAAATTACATGGTAAACCTGGGGAAAAGGGAAAGAAGGAATCCTTAGCTAATCAAGTCACTTGGCACTATATCAATCAGCCAATTACTCAAAATCATTATCAGCAAATCATGAGGGCCCTGAAACAGCTGGAAATATCTGATAAAAGAACAGGCTTCTAGGTATTTCATTTTGCCTTAGCTCCATTTCTCATGATCATTGGATAATTGATTCAAGTGCTAGTGACCACATTATCTGTGACAAGAGTTTCTTTTCCCATACTCATAAATATATTTTCCCTGTCACTGTGAAACTTCCAAACGGAAATACCACAAATGTCACAAAAATAGGGACAATACATCTTAGCTCTTCCATTACTCTTAAAAATTTACTTTATATCCCTCAGTTTGAGTTCAATCTTATCCTAGTATCAAAGGCTTGTGAGGATAATTCATGTAGAATCCTCTTCAATTTTGACACTTGTCTTTTTCAAGCCCTTTTGACTGGCAAACTGATGGGCTTGGGTAGTCTTTCACAATGATTGTATTTTTGGACAAATTTTCCCAAAAATTTCGATTTATCATGTATTTTTGTGATTAAAAAATCATTGTGTAACATTGCTACCAATGATAAGATTATCCTTTCTCATCGACGTTTTGGTCACAGTGCTTCCTTTCCACATCCTCAATGTGATGTCTGTCCTCTTGCAAAACAATCACGTGTTCCCTTTTCCACAAGCAAATCTCGAACTACAAAAAATTTCTCCTTAATTCATGTAGACATTTGGGGGCCCTATCATGATGGGTCTCTTTTTTTCTCACTATTGTAGACAATCATTCTCATGCTACATGGGTCTTTCTTATGTAGTCAAAGAGTCAAGCTCTTTCTCACTTAAAAAGTTTCTTCACTCTGACAAAAAACTAGTTTGGAAAATCTGTTCAATGAATTCGAATAGATAACGAGAAAGAATTTTCTAGTCATGACTGCCAATCCCTATTTTCTTCAAGTAAGTGCACTTATACACCTCAACAAAATGGGGTTGTTGAGCGGAAACACCGCCATCTTGTAGAAGTCACACGTGCACTTAAATTTCAAGCTTTCATCCCTGAGACTTTCTGGGGAGATTGTGTGGTCACAGCAGCCTACCTGATCAATCGCATGCAAACTAGGGTTCTCAATGGACGCACACCTTTTGAGATTTTATTTGGAAAGAAGCCTAAAGTAAATCATTTGAGAGTTTTTGGCTACTTATGCTATACTACTACCTTGGGTCCTCGTGACAAGATGAGTCCCCAAGCCAGACAATGCATTTTTATGGGTTATCCAACTTTCCAAAAGGGATATTGTGTTTTTGAGCCATCGACAGGTAACTTTTTCGTAAGTAGAGATGTGGTTTTCCATGAAGATGTTTTCCCTTTTCAGGATGAGGTATCTTCAAGTGAATCTTCAAGCTCAAATCAGCATAATAGAAATTTTCTATTTGAGGAAGATTTATCATTGAATACCCATTATATATATGTGCCAACTTCTTCTCCCGTGATCGAGACAAATGCAGCATCTTTACCTATCCCAGAATACCCAGCTCCGGAATCTACAATGTCAATTGAAGAGACATCTAATCTTGAACAATTATCTTCTTCTGAGGTATGATCTCCTGCGTCTACTCATATTCCTCCATGACGATCAGGACGAACCACTTGTCCCCCAACTTGGACAAAGGATTATGTTTGTGCCTCTCTCAACTCATCAGATACTCCATATCCTATCTCCTCTTATGTCTCATTCAATTGTCTATCTGCGGAGCATATGTGTTGCATTAGTCGTATCTCTGAAGAAATAGAGCCATCATCTTATGATGTGGCCGTTCGTGATCCTTGATGGCAAAAGGCTATGGAAGCTGAGTTGCATGCCTTGATAGAGAATCACACATGGGATATAGTATCGTTACCTATTGATCGTAAACCAATCGGCTGCAAATGGGCATACAAGATCAAGTACAAGGCTGATAGTTCCATTGAACGGTATAAAGCTCGCTTAGTCGCAAAGGGTTTTACGCAACATGAAGGTTTTGACTATCACAAAACTTTCTCTCTAGTTGCGAAGGATGTCACTGTTCGTTCCTTCCTTTTTGTTGTTGCCTTCCGGGACTAGGAATTACATCAAATGGATGTCCACAATGCCTTTCTTCATGGAGATCTTGATGAAGAAATATATATATGGATCTTCCACCGAGATTATGGCGACAGGGGGAGTCTGGAGTATGTCGTCTCCATAAGTCCCTTTATGGACTCAAGCAAGCTTCTCGTCAGTGGTATGCAAAGTTCACTTCAGCTCTTACAACCATTGGTTTCAAACAATCCAAGCATGATTATGCCCTTTTCTCTTGGACAAAAGGTACGTCTTCAATCTACTTGATGATGTATGTTGATGACATACTCATTATGGAAAATAATGAATTGGGCATCAAGAGACTTAAGGAATATTTGCATTCTAGCTTTCGTATTAAAGATTTGGGACCTCCCAAGTATTTCCTAGGCATTGAGATTGCTCGTTCAGAGCTAGGAATTTCTCTTAGTCAACGAAAATTTGTGTTAGAAATCATATCAGAAGCAGGCTTATCGAGATGTAAACCGGCTGTCATTCCTATTGATAAGAATATCAAGTTGACTACCATTGACTATGATGCTGGATCATCATCTAAGATTGATGACCCTCTGCTTGAAGATCCATCCCGCTATCAAAGGCTCGTAGGGAAACTTATATATCTCACTATGACTAGACCGGACATATGTTATGCAGTACAGACACTTAGTCAATTCATGCATAACCTAAATGAATCTCACATGAATGCCGCCTTGAAGGTTATAAAGTATTTGAAGAAATGTCCAGGCCTTGGAATACTTCTTTCACGAGATTGCAATCTTGAAATGGCAGCTTATTGTGACATAGATTATGCCACATGTCCTATGAGTCAAGATCAATTACTGTTTTTGTATTAAACTGGGAAAGTCGTTGCTTTCATGGAAGACGAAGAAGCAATCCACTGTATCTTTTCATCTGCTGAAGCTGAGTATTGAGTTATGGCTAAAACCATTTGTGAAATAGTTTGGATATGAGGCCTACTTTCAAATATTGGGATACAAGTCAAAGGGCCAACAAATCTATATTGCGACAATGACGCAGCACTCAAACTTGCAGCAAATCCCATTTTCCATGAAAGAACGAAACACATTAAAGTCGACTGCCACTACACTCAATACAAGATTCAAGCAAGAGTAATCAAGACAAATGGAATTGAAACTACGGAACAGCTTGCTGATATTTTTACCAAACCATTATGTCAAATACAACACACATATCTATTGAGCAAGCTAGGCATCTTGAACATATACCAGCCGTCAACTTGAGGGGGAGTGTTGGAGATATGCGAAGATCGAGCTAAAGATCATAGTCAATCAATCAAAGATTATAGGAGATTATAATTGTTTAATTATGTCAATCTGTGATTAGATTTGATTTGATGTATATTCTCTTTTTTTCCTTAGTTAGACATTTAATGTATTATAAATAGGGACTCATACAATGTAAATCATTCATACACAGAGATATACAAATTACAAGCTCTTTGGTCTCTCTGTTCTCTCTTATACTTGGCTTAATTTTCAAACTCTGACACATTCAGCTCTAATTCCACTGACGCAATCAGCTTAGGAACTCAATTCTGGCAACCCTCTCGGAGAGGAGATGGACACGGAGTGAGAGAAATCTGAGCAAGAGAGAGGTTCAAGAGAGAGTGAGGGAGCCTTCGCCGCACGTGAACCCCGTTTGACGATCTCCTCTGGTCGACATCCTCAGGCTGAACCGCTAATCTCCTTTATTTTCCCTATTCGGACCCTGTTTTGAACACGCCGGGCTGGAGCTCGTGGCCTTCCGGCTCACGCGATCTCTGGCCCAGCCGGTTCCCCATTGGGCTGCTGTGTGTTCTGGTTCACTTGTTGAGAGTTCCGGTCAGGATTTGAGTTTGGGTCGAGCCGGAATCTCTCGTTGCTCTAGCGTATTCCACCTGTTCGGTAGAATGCCACAGCAAGATCAGCCCCTGTGCCTTCATCTTTGACCGAAATCTAGTTGTCCGTGCGCGTCGCACTCTATTGTGATGCTCCAGTGGTGTTGGCCGACCTTGGGCGCCGGCCGTGTGGTCGTTTGCCACGTTCCCATCGTCACCGTTGTTTGTTGGTGTTTGGTCGAGAAGGGTATGGTCGACCGACGAGTGGCAGTTACAGTGGACGATCGATGAGGGTGGTGGCTCAGCCGCGGCTTGAGCTTTGGCCGACGCTTGTCTAAAAAAGCGAAGGAGCTTCGGGGGATGAACGTCGCTCGAGAAGGGACGTCGTGAAGAGACGACGTAGAGAAGAAAGGGTGAAAGAAAACAGAAATAAACAAATAATAAAAAGAAAAGGAAAAAGACAAAATGGAGAGGAGTAGATTAGCATGGGCTAGATTAGTTTAATTAGGTTTGGGCTAGCCATAGGTTAAGTGGGCTAGGGCGTGCTTGGGCTCTGGTAGATGTGGGCATAAAGTTAGGTGAATAAGTTTGGGCTTAGCTTGGGAATTTTCAGATATAGGCTTGGTCTGGTTAAAGTCCGATTGGGCTCCAATAGTTAAGCCCATTTCTTTGTTGGCTTCTCGTGTTTTAAGTTCTCGGCCCAAGCCCGAGAGTCCAAGTTCAGCCCATATTCGGACTGGGCTCAGCAGCCCAGCCCGGACCCCTATTTTTGGATTAACAATATTTAAAAAATATCTTTTAAAAATTTAAAATTCAGAAAAAAATTTTTTTTTCTAAAATCAGAAATAACTTAAAATTTTGGTTTCAAGTAGTTTTCTCATAAAGTGTGGGAAAATCATTGATAAAAAAATCGGGCTCAAAATTGAACAAACTCTTATGGTTTTATGAAAAGGTTTCAATGTTTACTATTTTTCTAGGCGAATTATCAATTGATAGCATGCTTTCAATATATTGGTTGTGGTTTCCCTTTAACCTACTTAGGAATGGCATTTTTCTTATTTCTTATCATTAAATTATTTCTTTTCCTTACAATTTATTTAATACTTTATGGTTGCTAATTGTTACTTTAATGATTGCGTAATTGCGTGCTCTTTTTACGTATTAATAGATAAGTTAAAAATCAATCAAAACCGTCTAGCAAGTAGGGGTGTGCATCCAGGTGGGTGGTTCCCAACCTAGAACTAGGAACCGCCCCCTAAGGACTGGTTCCAAAAAATTGGAATCGGGAATCACTCGTTAGTTGCATGGATTCACTCAAGAACTGAACTGCCGGTCCGGTCTAATTCTCGAGTGGATCCATGGAACTGGTCTCACCAATATTAATATCAATTTCCAAATCTCACTGTGAGTACTCTTCATATCGAGTAATATTTTTCTTTAAATCAAACTGGCTCAATTAAGGGTACCATTTTCCTTTATTTTTTTTTTCCTATTTTTGAATCATTTAAGTTGAAATTTAAAATATTCTTTAAGTTCATGGTTTTAGATGATTGTCATATGTAGATCTTATTTTCCTTTATCCCCTAACAGTGCTCAATCTCTTACAACCTTTGCGTTATTAAATTATTTATGTAGAAACAATTCTACTAGTACTTCACACATTCTTGAAAACAGTAACCCTATGTGAGTTCTGAAAGTATCATTTGAATGAGTCATTTGTTGAGTTGCTAAAAGATAGCTTACACATTTTACTAAATTCTTATAAAAACATGGAAACCGTGAGAGGAGATGGAGCTATAAAATTTAGGTTTACTAATTAGTAATTTTGAAATTTATTTTAATATTAAAAATTAATATATTATTATAATATAATGATTTGGTCTAGGTGGATAGATCTACTCATGGAACCGGAAATCGGACCGGTACCCACTGGTTCTCATAAATTGAAATCGGGAATTGGACCGGTTCTCTCAAAAACCACTGGTTTCGGGCGATTTGGGCAGGTCCCGATTCTTTTGCACACCCCTACTAGCAATCACCTTTTTGAAATGAACGGGACTATGTACCGAAATTGCACTAGTTAATCAATTAGTATAACCAAGTCCTAGCCCTAAATTCTCTAACTGCGTTGGAAGTGAAGCATATTCCCATGTTTAATATGGTTTCTATCCAACCCCACACTACTCATTAGAAAATCCTTATAACGTCAATTGGACCCAACATCGAATACTCCAATATCATGCGATGTATGAGCTTGGGGAGCCCACGGTTAAATAAGGGCAGTGGGCCCACTTTTTAGGCAATACCCTAAACTTATGTCTTCTCCCTTCCGAACAAAAAAGGTAGGTCGCAACATGAATCATAAAAAATAAAATTATTCCTTACGAGAAGATTATTTTCGCGTTCATCAGTTTCTCTAAATTATTTAATAGTTCCAAAACCTTTTTTCTAACCAATTGGCCATTAGAACAAGCACCGCCCATTTAAAATAAATATTCAGAAAATTAATTATCGTCGCAAGATTTATTCATTCAAATACCTCTTGTAACAAAATAATTACATTAGCATGGCATTATCGAATTTTACAAGATTCATGACATTAAAATCTAGTATTTACTAAGGACGTCCAGTCATTCCAGATCCAATAATTAGGAAGTCATTTGTGAGTTAGCAAGTGAGGTTCTTCGTCTTTATAAGGAGTAGACATGATAGTTTACTAACATGTGCTAACCACATGAGAAAATTAGACTTAGCTTGAGGCAGCGTGCAACCATTATTCTGAATCTTTTTCTTTTTGGAGGTATCGTTTAGTTGTCAAATCTGAATTGCATTCTTCTTCCTTTGCCATTGAATCAAGTGCTTCACTTAGTAGATACACTCAATTCACTGTGACTAATATATATTTTGAGCCATTTTGTCCCTCATATGTTTATTTGGCATCTATCATAACAAGTTTTTTTTTTTTTTTTAAATTTTTTATGGGGTAAATCTTGGAGCGCTAAAAGTGACATTTTTCTTAATTTATGTATAGCATAGTATAACTCAATTTTCAAAATTAAAGGAAAACTGTCCTAGTTGGTGATCAATTTTCTTCTATGATATATAGTTGACAATACATAGTAGAATAAATTAAAGGGTCAGATTTCTTGCCGATGAAAATGTGAGGCGCCTAATTAATTGAAGTGACGGGAAGCACAAATGAAGGTGGCATGTTTTTATTACATGTTCATCTTCTTAAATTGAAATCGAATTGGCATTTGTTTTTACACCTAATACTATTCACGACACTTATGATTTTACGGTCTAGCAGTGATATACGGAGAATTGTTTAAACAAAAAAAAAACCAATAGAAAAATTAGCACTAATGTTTACTAATAAAGGATGTGCAGTCCCATACTAAAATGATAATAATAAATAGGGCGATAGTACATCCCTGTCAAGGCGAGATGTACCTCTATTTTTGGCATGGAGCTACTTAAAATAAAACTTCGGTAACAAAGTTAGACATGCAAAATATAGCTTCATTACGGCACAAATTTTCATTCACGTCTTCTCAGTTTTTTCAATCCTCACCATCCCTCTTTCCCCACCCACACCTGGTAATGGTTCCGCGAAACCTTCGAGGATTTCGAGAGGGTGCTCAGGCAGTCGCGGCTTATTGTCTAGATTCTCGAGCGAGCAGGCGGTTTGGCCCTTCCTGGGGATCATAAATTGAAGAAATCGGTGTAAAAGCTGCAACGAAGTATTTCATGAAGATGTGGGAAATACGATTGCGATTACGAGGTGCCCACCGAATCGTAGAAAATGAGCCGTGACAATGGCAATCCAAGTCGTTTGCTTACCATCACGTAGACCCTTGTCATGAAAGTCACGGACATTGTGGCAAGAGCTATGAGCAACGGCAGCGTTGACTTGCTAATGGCCAAACGCACTGGATCCGAACAATTTATCTGTGTCCAAGGAAGGTTCCCAACCACAATTATCAAGCTGTACATGGCGACGGTGTTGCAAATTTGTTGTACATGGGTTTGTTTAACAGTGTAGCAATTCCAGCATCTACTTCAGAGCCATTATATCATCCAAGAATTGAAAAGCCGGTGGCGAATGTCATAGTGCCATGACCATACGGGTATTAGCCTCGTTCCTTAGAGCTTGCATGGTAACGTTTCTGTTTTTCTCAATTTCTGTTCTTTTGTTCCCCATAACAAAAAAATAATAGAAATCCGTTCGGTAAAACTTTAGTTCTCGGGAACAGATTTGGAATAAAAATAAGAAATAAATAAAAAAAATGGTTTCTTGTTCCCGGGAACAATTTCTAGGAATAAGCCAATTTTTTCTTTTCTTTTTTTTTTCTTTTGTTTTTCTTGCTTGTTGCGGCCTTGGGTGGCCGCTTGCCAACCACCGGCTAGCCACGGCCATTGTTAGCTAACTGCTAGCTGTCACTGACTGTCGCCCCACTGGCAGCGACCATTGTTGCCGTCGCCGTCTGATCGTTGTCGTTGCCGCCCATAGCCCACCAACCACCCCTGACCTCCGATGACCGCCACCGATTGTCGTTGCTGTCGCCGACCACCGGCCGCCACCGCAGGACCATCGGTCACCGGTCGTTGCCGCCCTCGACCACCGTCGCGGGCGGCAGTTTGTGTACAAGAATAAAAAACAAATAAATACAAAAAATGAAAAATGGTACCAAACACATTTTTATTCTTTTTCTATTTCAAGAATAGAATTTTTGTGTATTTACTGAACACTTTATTTTACTCAGAAATTGTTCTCCGGAGTAGAAATAGAAAAGAACTATTTCTGAAAAGAAATTATTCCCCGACCAAGAAGCGTTACCATGCGCCCCCTTAGTCTATCCAAATGCTGAGGCTCCAGAAATCTGCACGGGCCAAAGTCTTTTGACCGGCAAATTGCTATATCTTTTCTTTTGGGTGCTTTAACACGTACTAAGATTCTTGATGTCCTTCTTTGGTTAAAGCGTAATACAAAAAAAGACCGTTATTGTCCGTGAAGATGGATTAACAATCAAAGATTTAGAATTCCAAAAAATGAAACCTTCTCATGTGATACATAGACTAGTAAGTGCAATCTTTTCTGAGCTTATTTTAGAAACTTAATTCCATGTGAGACCTTTTCAATTGCTTTTGCCTCTCACAAAAAGAAAGTAGCTAAAATAATGGTGACAAAAAAAAAAAAATAGTAGTAGATAAGATGTTAATCCATTTTGTCGATATCATCACCAAATGAATTGGAGCATCAAATTTTTTCCTCTTAGTGGCAATGTCAAGAGCTGTCAAGTTGTTGTTGTTCACAAGCTTAAGATCAGCTTTGTTGCATCGGGTGAGTAAAATCACAACCTTACGTTCACACTATGATGTGGCCACATGTAGAGGCGAATTTCCTTCATTGTCTTTCACATTTATAAGCTTCTTAAGGTTAGGATTGCCAAGTATGTAGTCCACTACAAAGACCCTTCCGTGCTTTGCTTCAACGAGAAGTATATTTTTCCCTTCCTTAAGACTTAGCAACTCTTTTGGGTCTGGCCAATGTCGAAGTAGCTCCTTGATTATTTTGAGATGACCCATCTTACATACGATGTGGATCGGAAGATAGCCCTCTTCATCGCCCTCAAAGGAGCTCGAAGCAAACTCATCAGCTAAGAATTTAACTCCACCAACATAATTTACGTATGCAGCTAGATGGAAAGGAGTACTTCCTCCAGTATCTCTTAAATCAAATAGCTCCTTCAGCCTTGACATCCTTTCCAACATTTGTACATCATTATAGCAGGAAATGAATGAACTTGCCCATGGTCAAGGGTTATTTTTTCTTAAAATAAAACAAAAATATGATCGAATAGACACCGGGAAATGCTTCAAAGCATAGAGACATTCATTTTTAAAGAGAAGATTACCGCATTGGAGTACCGAAGGGTATCCATGATATGGGTCTCTTCTTGTTTTACAATAGGTCCTTGGACAATAATATGAGTAGTGTAGTATCTACAATAACTTATACTATGAGTATTGACTACTTGTTATAGCTGATATAATAAACTAATTCTCATGAACTTCAAGTTACAGAGAGAGAGAAGGAATGATGAACTTCATTCAGCATTAATAAAAAACTGTCAAGTACAAGCTAAATAAGAACCTCTTTTGGAACTGCACACAAACGTGCAAAACAGAACCACACACAAACATGCAAAACAGACTCGTTCCACTTCCTAGAAAATAGCTAACAAACCAACCGCCTAACAAATAAACTTGACTGAATAATAAAAAAACAATAGAACATCAGCAGCAGCACTGAGATGCGGCACTGAGACACAGCTCTAACAAACTCCTCCTAGGATCAGTTTTTGCTGCAAACTCCTATTTTCTCTCTTAACAACTCAAATCTACCAGCCTGAAGTGGCTTTGTGAACATGTCTGCAAGTTGATCGTCAGATCTACAATAGACCAACTTAACTTCACAACTTTGTTGCACTTCACGCAAAAAGAAGAATTTGACTTTAAAATGCTTGGTTTTGCTATGAAAAACTGGATTATGTGATATTGCTAATGCAACTTGATTGTTCACATTAACTTCAATGCAATCATTAGAATTCAATCACAGATCCTTCATTATCTTCTTCAACCACAAAGCTTGATTTACAGCTACAGTAGCTGCTATAAACTCAGCATTTGCAATGGATTGAGCTACAATCTCCTGCTTTTTGGAACACTAGGAGAAACAAGCAAAACCAAAAGTGAAGCAGTACCCATATGTACTTTTCATGTCATCTACTGAGCCAGCCCAGTCATTATCAGAAAAACCCTGCAACTTAAACTTCTAACCTTTCCTAAACTTCACACCAAGGAATAATGTTCCTTTAAGGTATCTTAAGACCCTTTTTGCAGCAACCAAATGTAATTGACTAGGACTACTCATGAACCTGGATAGAACACTTACAAAAAATATAATATCTGGTCCGGTTGCTATAAAATACATGAGACATCCAATTAAGCTTCTATACATAGAAGCATCTACTACATCTGTTCCATCATTCTTTTGCAGCTTCTCCTTAGCAACCATAGGAGTGCTTACACTTCTACAATCTTCCATTTGAAACTTCTTCAGAATTTCCTTCATGTATTATTTTTTTTTTTTTGTAGATGAAGATCTCATGTGAAGCTTCTTTGGCTTCCAGACCTAGGAAGTAAGCCATATTTCCCAAGTCTGACATCTCAAAACTTGCAAATAGACATTGCTTCACCCTTTCTATCAGTTCCACATCATTCCTTGTCACCAATAAATCATCTACATAGAGTGACAGAATTACAACATTGTGATTCACCCTCTTGACATAAAGAGTGAACTCATTCAAGCTTCTTATAAAGCCAAAATTCTACAAATATCGGTCTATTTTCCCATACCAAGCTCTTGAAGCTTGCTTTAGTCCATATAGAGTTTTCTTCAATCTGTATACCTTCTCTTCTTGCCCTTTGATAGTGAGGCCTTCAGGTTGTTCAATAAAAATCTCCTTCTTGAGCTCTCCATTCAGAAATGCATATTTGACATCTAACTAAAATACATGCCACCCATTCTTTGCTGCAACAACTAATAGTAGCCTGATTGTATCAAGCCTTGCAACAGGAGCAAATGTTTCAGAATAGTCTACTCCCCATATTTGAGCATAGTCTTTCACAACCAGTTTGGCTTTGTGTTTATTCACAGAACCATCATGATTAAGTTTCGTTCTGAACACCCACTTAACCACAATCACATTCTTATCAGATGGTCTGTCAACAAGCTCCCATGTGTGGTTTTTCTGAATCATTGCAAACTCATTCTGCATTGCTACAATCCACCTTTGATCCTCCTTAGCTTCCACAAAGTTAGATGGTTCAAGCACTGCCACATTGCTTCTTTCATAGATTTCAGTAGGTGATCTCGTGCCTCTTACTAGCATATCATCCATACTATCTTCCAATCCTTTTATAACTTCATCTACCTTTACAATTGTTGCAGGTTGTTGTTTTGCAAATTGCTGTTGTCCCGCATTCTTTTCTTCCATCAAATTCCACTCATCTTCCTCTAGAAAAACAACATCTTTGCTCACGATCACCTTTCCTGTCATAGGGTGAAAAATCCTATAAACCTTTGATTGGAGACTGTACCCAATGAAGACTCCAAGCTTAGCTCTTTGATCCAGCTTGTCCCTCTTGACCTGAGAAACATGAGTATAACACAAATACCCAAAAACCTTCAAATTCCTCACAAAAGGTCTAACACCATACCATACTTCAAAAGGTGTTGACCTCTTTAAGGCCTTTGTGGGCAATGTGTTCAACAGGAACACTACATTATTAACTACCTCACCCTAGAACTTCTTATGTAACATCTTCTCTTGCATCATACATCTAGCCATCTCCATAATGTTTCTGTTTTTTCTCTCATTGACCCCATTTTGTTGAGGTGAATAGGGAGTAGTGACCTGTTGCACAATGCCTGCTTGCTCACAGTTTAACTTAAACTTGTGAGCGGTATACTCAGAACTATTGTTAGACCTGAGTATTTTAATTTTCTTCCCACTCTGATTCTCAACTAAGGCTTTGAACTTTACAAACACATCAGCAACTTTAGACTTGGCTTGTAGAAAATAAACTTAGCTCATCCAAGTCATGTCATCTGTGAAAGTAATGAAATACCTGCTACCACTAAGAGATGGCTTGGACATAGGTCAACATAAGTCTATGTGGACTAATTGCAGCTTCTCATGTGCTCTCCAGCCTCCTCTTTTGAAAGGAAATATGGCTTGCTTGCCAAAAAGACAAGTTCTGCACTGTGGAAATTCATTTTCCAAACTTGGCAAGTCATCTGCCAAGCTATTCCTTTGCATAAACAACATGTTCTTCCTGTGAACATGCCCAAGCCTTTTATGCCATAGCTCTGCATTTTCTTCTTTGCACTTTAAAGCCATTTGTTGCATCTCTTGTAGCTTGAAGATGAAGCTCTTGTCCCTCATTGGCATTCTCAGCACTTCTTTGCTATCTACATTATCAATAAGGCATTCCTTCCCTTCAAACTTCACCTTATAGCCCTTCTCAACTAATTAACCAACACTCAATAGATTTTGGTCAACTTTTGGCACAAAGAGAACATCACCGACCAGCTTTACCTTCTTATTTCTTTCAATAGCCACTGTACCCTTCCCTTGCACTTCGATATACTGTCCATTGCAAATTCTAACTCTGGACCTGACTAACTTGTCTAGACTCCTAAACAGCTTCAAATTGCCAGTTATATGATTGGTACAGCCACTATTCACCAGCCATGCATCATTCTCAAAAGAAGAGCCAAAATAAGAAGCTATAAACAAATGTTCTTCCTAGTTTCATTCACTGCTATATGTGCTTCTCCTGCTTGCTAGTGGTTGTTCTCTTTGCAGATCGCTTCCATGTGACCAACCTTGTGACATCTTTTGCACTTAGCATTAGGTTTCCTCCAGCATCTAAAGGACTGATGATTAGTTCCACCATAGTGTTGACAATGCTTCTTGTTCTTCTTCCATTTGCCAAACTCACTAGAACTTCCTTCTTTTGCTGCAAACTTGGAGTCACCTACATTTCCTTTGGATTGATTCCATTTCTTCCCTTTGCCTCCATTATTGGACTTCACTTTAGCTTGTAGTGCACCCTCTACGGGCTTTTCTCTTTTCATCAGTCTTTTATGCTCCTGTGCCTGCAGGGCATTTAACAGTGTTGCAAGCTTTATGTAAGCTAAGTCTCTTGTATTTTCTAAAGAAGCTATGGTGGCTTCAAACTTCTCTGGAAGAGACTCCAGGATCTTCTGAACCAACCTTTCATCCTTCAAGTTAGTCCATAAGACTCTGATTTTTTCAGCTATCTCAATAAACCTATCAGAATATTCCTTTACTGACTCTGAATCCTTCATCTATTATCTCTTAAACTCTCTCAAGAGATTTAGCACATTCATACTCCTTATCTTCTCATCTCCCTCGTATTCATCATTCAAGAAATGCCATATTGCCTTTGCAGAATCACATCTCATGATCCTTGTGAAGATAGGGGGTGAGACAACAGCATACATGCAAGACTTTGCCTTGGCCTTCCTTGTGATTCTCTCTTTATGGTACTTTATCTAATTCAAGGTTGGATTATTTGGAAGTGGAGCAACCTCATAATCATTCTCCATAGCCTCCCATAGATCATGAACCTCCAAGAATGCTGTCATCTTAACAGCCCAAGCTTGATAATTTTCCCCAGTAAAGACTGGAGTAGCCATTGTAGAGAATCCACTCAATCTTGCCTCCATTAGTTTTTTTCTTTGCAGATTAGAAGCAGTCTTCACTCACTTACCCTCACTTCACAGTCCCTTAAGATCCCACAGAGGCTCTGATACCATTGTTATAGCTGATATAATCAACTAATTCTCACAAACTTCAAGTTACACAGGGACAGAAGGAATGATGAACTTCATTTAGCATTAATAAAAAATTGTCAAGTACAAGCTAAATAAGAACCTCTTTTGGAACTGCACACAAACGTGCAAACAGAACTGCACACAAACGTGCAAGACTGACTTGTTCCACTTCCTAGAAAATAGCTAACAAACCAATTGCCTAACAAATAAACTTGATTGAATAATAAAAAAATGATAGAACATCAGCAACAGCACTGAGACACAGCTCCAACACTACTGAAGTATTAACTCGATGACATTTTTTAGGGAGGTAAGTTTTGCCATGACCCAAGTCCAAAGATATTGTACCAGCCTTCTTTTGGGCCAAAATTTATGGGAAACTTTCAATGATTGATCCAAGCTCTGGATAAAGTTAAACCATTCTAATAGAAAAACAAAAAATGTGCATGAGACCTACAAGTTCAGTAGCTGGAATGGACCTAAAATAGGCACACCCATAAAGTTGTATGGTTGGAAATGATGAATGTACCGTAGTTAGAGCCATAAGTACAATCACTGACCTAACCTTTGGTGCACCACAGCTCCGTGAACCCGCGACATGCCTTGCATCCTGGACTTCATTTTCCTCCATCAGAAGCTTGAGAATCTCCGAGTTTCCAGTCTCCACTGCCAAGTTACAGTGGGTATTTGCTCTCCTTGTTCTCGAATACACCACTCTTGAGCCTCGACTCATGAGCATACAGGTCAACCTGGAGTAACCGTTCTTCACAGCCTCATGCAACACGGTGTTTCCCATGTCGTTCACCACGTGCGCAATGCTGCCGCAGCCAAGGAGGAGCTCAGCTGAGCGGATCCTAGTAGCTCTTGCTGCGACATGGAGTGCGGTGTCCCCTTGGTAGTTCGCCTCAGCTGCGAGCCACTTGTCATGTATGACCTCGAGAAGGGCTTGGAAGATGGCAGCAATCTCGATACCCGTTGCGATGCGAAGCAATGAGTTCCCAGAAGGACCCCGTATGTTAATAATGTCGGACAAAGAGACCCTCTCTTTGGCAAAATACTTTTCCATTACCTCAATGAACTTGTCAACGTTGCCTACTTTAACAGCGGCGCAGAGCAGCAGATACACGCGATATTTGAATTTTGCTCGAAGTTGTGTTCCATTCACCGAATCTAGAGCTTTCAATCTGGCCCTTCTCTGCTCCCAGATTTCATGATCACCAATATTTATTCTCACATGATCACCGTCCATCTTAAAAATCTGAAACTTGAATATCATATTCTCCAAAGCTAGATGATGGTCTGTTGAACTCTTTTGTGGTGTCTCTTCTCCAATATTAATTGCACAGCCACAACTTAGAGATAGTTTCTTCTCTAGCTGTCAGTAAAAATCTTGTGGCCAAGAGCATTTCTTCAAAAAAGAATATCTTTGGCGCGCGAAAACATCCACTACGGAGTTCTTCCCTCACAATTGTACTGGATTCATATTAAGAACATTGTCGGTGCAGACTATTCTACGCAAGTAATTCCTGAAAAACTGTTGGTGCTGCGAAATTGCACAAGGCGTGAATTTAATATTCAGACGATTGGGAATAACAAATGCAATTCTGATTCGACCACAAAATTATTAAATCATCAAGTCTGTCTTTCTCAAATTAAGATGGATCTGCGAAAGGCATGTCATCTCCTGAGAGAAGTGTTCTGAGATAATAATTAACAGCAATGAAAGTACTGCTTGAAAATTTAAAGAAAACTAAACTACTTGGCTAGCAGCGACAGAGCGAAGATTGTTTTTAAGTGAGGTCAATAAGCAAAATGCTAAATTGTTTTTGAACAGGAAAATTTATACACAATTCTGAAGTTTTGATCCTTTATAAATTTGTAAACATCCACATTTAATTTCTAAACTTAAAAATAAATTTGATCCACAATCTTCATTTTTGTTGAACATATTTCACGATTGAGCTAAGTTACAACATACTAGTTACCTAACCGTACAAATAGTCTCAAACTAACTTAAGGACGTCCTTTAAACGTAGTGCACGCACAATGACAGCAAATTATATACACATAAGAGTCACCAAACATAATTTTGCAAAAAATTCGGATCATGGCTCTTGCACATGATTGAACTAGATCACACACCACAATTACATTATTGACATAACGTTGCCCAAAGCTCGAGTCTTGTTATTTGTGAATGATTGACTATGGGACACTGGTTTAATATACATGATAAGAAATGTTTCAATTTTCAATGTCTTCATTACACATAATACAAAAGCAGCGCATTGAAATCCGTAAAACTTTCGTATGTGTCGTTGCTTAATATATAACTCGAACTACTCATTAATAAGATATAACTAAAAAGTACCCTTCAAATTTAGCTCAATTGAATGTATTGTAACATAAATTCAATGCTAATGAGAGCCAAAATCACAATCACACAGATGAAATTTTGAGAACTCAATTTCAAGTTTAATTCTATTAAACTTTGTCCTAGTAACTTGAATTTGGCTAGTTGGTTTTTAAGTTTGACCCTTTTTTTTATTGTATTTATTGTTAAAAAATATAGTTTATTGGGGTGGGGTCAAATTGACGGACGGCTAATATTCAAAATATCCGCAATTTGACTAGGATAAATTGTCCATGCTACCGCCGGCTGAAAACAAAGAAAATTAAAGCGCGAAACTGTAATTAAACTGCTGCAATTGAAAATGAAATTGTAGTTTAAATTAAAACTTGGAAATCACAGCCTACTGGGAATCTAATGGCCCTCAAATTATGACATTTAGGGTGTGTTTGTTTTGCGAAATACATTTTTAAAGAAAACATTCTTCTCATTTTTCGGTATTTGGTTCGCTTAGGAAAATAAGTCAACGGAAAACGTTTTCCTCATCAACAGAAAAAGTTTTCCTACTAAAACTTGAATTTAGGAAAATGATTTCCCCTTTAAAAGAACTGAAAAACATTTTCCGAATCTACCAAAACTTAGATTCGGTGCTTGGTTTACAAACAATTATTCTTATAAAGTTATATTTTTAAAAAATTCGAATTTTAATTGTTTTTTTTTTTTTTTTCTTCTTCTCTACCCATCACTAGCCATGGGGATGGCCGGTGAGCTTTGGCCTTGCCGGAATGAGTGAGCTTATGGCCTTCGACAATGAGGCTCAAGCTTGCTCAAGGCCGGTGAGCCTCAAGCCTCGCCAGATTAGGCGAGTTTGTGGCCTTTGACGGTGAGCCTCGAGCCTCGCCAAATCACCACCAAAGGCCAACGAGCCTAGAGCCTTGCCAAATCGAGCGAGCTTGCGGCCTCGAGCGGCATGGCTCGAGCTCGCCTGAGGTAGATAAACTTGCCCGAGGTCGGTAAATTTGTGGCAAGGCTCGAGCAGTGAGCCGTAGGCTTTGCCAGATTAGGCAAGCTCACAGCCTCTAGCGGCAAGCCTCAAGCCTTGCCAGATTGGCGAGCTCACGGCCTTCGTTGAAGGCGCAGGATTGCCCCTTGTGAGCTAGTTGGGAACGAATTGCCAGAGGAAGTAGAAAGGATGGCAAGAGGAAGCAAAGGAGCAAAGGACAAGAAGAAGGAAAAGAGAAAAAGAAAAAGAAAAATTAAAAAACTAAAAATTCATAGTTTTTAAAATTCAAAAATTCAAAATTTTCTTTTGCTAAGATAAAGTGTGAAATCATTTTCTAATGGAATCCAAACAATGGAAAATAGTTTCGATTATATATCTCCGAACAAAGAAAAACAAATTGTATTTATGAAAAATATTTTTCAAGAAAGTATTTTCCTTTATTATTAAGATTTTTTGCGAAACAAAAGCATCTTTAGTAAAATATGGAAATCATATTGACAGGATGCACTAGGAGAGGAGAAGTGAAAAAATAAAATATAAAAAAGCTAAAAGTGAAATATTGCAAATTGAAAGGGAAAGTCGAACAAAAATTCGGGAAAGTTCTAGCATAGTTGAGGGTGTCATCTTCTTCCACTTCTTAAAGTATTTTAAGATATTGAAGCTCAGCGACGATTTTTTCCTCTTCCCATTAATTTCATCACGTTTATAATTATTCATCGACACCATCTCGATCCTTACTACTCATGACTTTCCGTATATGTTTTACTTTAAGTTCCCGTTGATCCTTAGGTGTTTACTTGTAATCCTCTTGTTCATTTAATTTTGGCGCGCACGAGAGAGATATGTAGCCTTTATTTGTTTTTATTTTTCCTCTAGTTGAAGTACCGGGTCTTTTTTAAAGCAACGCCACAGTAGCGCCGCCTATCTTCAAATTGGGTTTTTTCTTAATGCGGCGCTGCATTCAGTATACATCGATGAGGAAACTCTTCAATCAATCAAAAAACTATTATTTGAATGTCAATTTAGTTCTAAATATTATATTCTTATCAATTTAATTCTAATTTTTTGCATAAAATTTCAATATAGTCATTTCAATCAATTTTGCGTAGAAAATCATTGATGTGGAAATGTGCCACATAGGACATTGGCGATAATTAGACTGCCGTGTCAGTAATTTCTAACAAAAATTAACTGAGAAAACTATATTGAAATTTCATATAAAAGTTTAGGATTAAATTGACAAAATTAAAAAGTTTATGACTAAATTGACATCTATACAATAAGTTTAGAACTGATTGGATAATTTTCCCCACATCGATCAACACTACTAGTTCTCGAAAAAAATTAAAGAATGACTCGTTAGATATTTGCATTAGTCAAATTGAATAGAGTTAAGGTAGGTAATTAATTGCACTTTTTGACAAGGGTTTGTCATTCTTTATTAAGGCGGTGCATGAGGTTAGGCACAAACAAGTCTTATTTTCGGTAATCACCGTAGAGTAAACTTAGCCATTTTGTGTGGTGGCAAAATTTAAATTAGGAAATTTTTAAAGTTGAAATATCTAGCCTAGAGTATCAAAATTGAAAGATCTTATTGTTTGTAATTTGTGTTGCTGCTATAATATCTGAGGACATACACTTGCCCTTGTAATTGAATTCTTTTGTCACCAAAAACTGATATCTTCCCATTTCGAAAGAAAAGAAAAAATTTCCCGGCTTTTGCACATTAGATAGATTCTAAATCACAAAGTACTTTTGAAACTTAGATTCTCAAATATTCTCTTTTATTTAGAAGACTCACAAAAGTCTACAGAAAAATAGTGGAATTTAACGCCAATAATTAGATTAGATGTTCTATATTTGAACATTAGGTGCTTAGTAATCAAACATGAATGATTGTTCATGCAAGACAATAGGGGTGATCGGTTCCTGATCGGTCCGATTCCTGGTCGGTCCGATTTCCGGTTCCGGTTCCCACCCCATAACCGGGAACTAGACTGACGAGTATGTAGCAAAGACGAAGAAGTCATGGGTCTCTATGTGACATCCCGAATATATGAAATGGGTATTTTGCCGGCACGCCTATAGTCCTTTTTCTTTGAGCTGATCACTCACGAGTTAACCAATCTATTGGGTGAAGCCTTTAAGGGATATAACTGCGGTAAAATTCCTAAAAGCTACCTGATAGGTCGGATCGGACTAAAATCACGCTCGATCGATTTTAACCATGAAATTGAATTCGGTTTCGGAAATCGGACATTTGAGCATGTCACGATTCATCTATAGGATGTCGTCTTGTCTTTCGGTGAAATTTCGTTGGGGATTTTTACGGAAAATCGTTACGAACGATTCGGAAACGAACGGAAATTCGGACGAGCCCAATTAAAGGAAATTCTGACTTCTAGACTAAGCTACTTGACGACAGGAAAGTGTGGAAATTTTGTAGGCTTTATTCTTGATGAAATTGGATGTTGATTTCATGAAGAAATTGAAATCCAAAAGTGTGAAATTCGGAGCTTGGATGGGGGTTGCAACATTTGACATTAAATTAAGTAATTGTGGATAATTATATGTAGGAAAATATTTGGGGGACACCAAGAGATATGCATGAAGAACTTTTGGGCAATTTAATGATGGATTAGATATTTTAAATTGGACTTTTTCCTCACCCTCATCTGTTCCCTCCGTCGGTCTCTCATTCTGGCACGTCTCTTTCTCTCTCTCTTACTGCCCATCTTCGACCGACTTCTTCCCTCTCTCTCGCTGCTCACCTCACGCCAGCAGCTGCTTCAATTTTGTTCATTCTGCCATCCCACCGAAAACCCACAGAAATCCCCCAACTCTCCAACGCTTCCCCCAGCCTGCGGCCACATGTCCACCTCCTCTCTACCTCTGCGAAGTCAGCCAATTCCACCGATGTTGACCGAGGCAACTTCAGCAACTGCCGCATGTTCGGTCAACCAGGGAAGCCTCCCCACCGGTGTGTTGACCTCAGCTTCGACGCCACTGCACCCCTCCTCGTCTCCATCGATTCCGCTGCAGCTGCTTCACTCCAACGCACGCCTCCACCGAGTTCCTTCACGCTGCCACTTGGCCGCGTCTGCACCGCATCTGGTCAACAAACCGACGTGGAAGACCATCGAACGAGCTTCGATCCTCGCGTCTTCAACTTCGGTCCCAAAGCCAGCGAAGCAGTGCCGAACGAAGACTCCACCGCCTTCTGCATCCACGCGTCCACGGCCTGCAACTTCACGGTCAACAACAGCAAATTCTTTCCACTTTGTTGACCACCGAGTGAAGCCAACCCGTTCGCTCCATCATCTTCGGAGGTGCCACGTTTCTTCGCTGCTTCGGCGTCCTCCTGCAACGACGCCCCTCGAAGATGCCAGCGAAGCTGCTTTCCTCGTCCGTATCCACCGAAGACAGCCCAGCGAAGCTCGGCTCAACAGCAGCTTTGTTGCTTCCTTGTTCAGTCCAGTTGAAGCCGCAAGCCAGAGGCCCATTCAGTGTCTTCAGCCCGTAATTTCAGTTACAGCAGTCAGCCCATCAATTGAACAGTTCGGCCCAACTTGCAGCAAACCCATTTGAAGTCCAGCCTGCGAAGAAAGCCCAATCGCAGCCAAGCCCAAGCCCAAGCCCAAGAGTGAGCCCAGTCCAGCGAGGCCCAAGCAAGTTCGGCCCAAGCCCAGCTTTTGCTGTGGGCTTGCGAGGCTTGTAGGCCCAGCCCGAGTATCCGTCGACGCCGCCAAAAGTTTGGATTTCGGTTGCCGTCGCGTCGTCGTCATGGTGTTCCGGTCTTCGCTTCGCCAAGTGAGTAATCTCACTAATTCTTGCTTAGTAGACTAATGATGCTTTAGGGTCGATTAGATTTAATTAAGTATAATTAAGTGGTTAGATTAGAATGGATTAGTGATTATTAGTTAATTGCATTGCATATTAGTTAGGTGGTTAGTGTACCTAGCTAGAGAATTTCCTATAGTATTTATTGAATGCATCTCGAGATTTTTCCCGACCCTTATCGGGCTTCAATTAGGCATTACATGCATAAATTGGATTTTTAGTATTTATTTTTAATTTTCAAAATTAATTATTTAATTATTTATTTTTTGGAAATTAGGCAAGGATAGCCGACGACTGAAATTTCGTGCTTGATTGTCATGGCGTAGTCCATTTATTTATTTGAGCTCTATGTTGTGATGAATCGAATTAATTGTGCAATTTGAGGAATTATTCCTTAATTGACTAAAATTGAGTGAAATTGAATGATTGATTGGTGGATGACTGAGTGTGGTTATTTAGCATTGACAATGTTTTGATGAGTTGTAAAGTAGAGAAAATCGTGAGGCTGAACTGAGAATAATTTTGGCTGAGATCGATCAGGTACAAGGTATAAACATACGTGGTTCAGTGATAATTAAATTACCGGTGAAAACGGCGTTTTAAAGAACGCATGAGTACTATCTATTACCTGCATCAGTATAGACATACGTGGTTCGGTGATAAGGAAATTACCGGTGAAAACAGCGTCTTAAAGAATGCACGATTGCTGTCTACTACATGCCTCATTATGGACATATGTGGTTCGGTGATTAAGAATATCACTGGTGAAAACGGCGCCTTAAAGAACACACGAGTGTTGTCCAGTACATATGTCACCTTGGCGAAAACGACGCCTGAGAGCATTACCGTAGCTCTGTGACTGAGAATGCAATGGGAGGTTTTATATTGAGAAGTGATTTGACCTGGAAATGATCCGACTGACATGTAATAGACTAGGTCGATTAATCAATAATTTGATCCATTGTCGTGAATTGACTGATTGAGTGGAAGTGACTTTGAATAGTCCGATTGACATGTAATCAACTAGGTCGATTGATCGAGATATCGATCTATGATATGTTTGCTAGGGTGCCTATTGAATTGTGCTAATATGCAGGTGGAATCTGAGGCAAGGTAAGTCCTCTGACCCATGTGTGTATAGGTAGCCTGGTTAGCATATTGGTTTCCTAATCGAGTCTTAATGGGGTAGAACTTGCTGAGACATAGTCTCATCCCGGTTGTGGGACAACATTTCAGGCCCATAAATAAGCCTATGAAGAAGGAACCGGAAGAGGACAATGAGCTGGTAAAAGATGAAGAGCTTGAAGGATGTGAGCTTAGTGAAGAAGAGTCAGAAGAGGATCAGGATGATCATGAGTATGACCCGGATGAGGATTGAGATCCCATCCTCTTTTGTGAATCTTGTCTAAATGTGAATAGTGTGAAACTAAAATGTTATGAATAGTCTTGGGAATAGACTTTGAGTTATGCCATGTATAAAGGTTTGGTTGTGGATTTCAATATGAAAATTATGGCCTTACTTTTCTATCCCATTGTGTTATTATCTGGGGATTTATAACCGCTTCCGCACGTGCTTAATAAATGAAATGGTCGGTGATACGTAGTCCTAGGATATCGCATTATAAAATCGACTAAGTAGAAAGATGTGTGCATACCCGAGGATCGGGGCATGACACTCTATAAATAGCAATGGAGGAGGGACTGTTTTGTGTTAAGCGGCCATTATTCTTTGTGCTGTTGAATTTTCGACGGCATTGAGGACTTTTGAATGGCATTTTAGCTGTGACAAGACTTCAAGATTAAAATATCGTATGGAGAACAGGGGAAGTTTAACAAAAAATGAGAAGTCGGTTCGGTCCGGGTTTGTTTTGCTCACCCCTACAAGACACTACCTTTGTGCTGACGCATTGGCAATGAAAGGAAAAAGAAATCAGCAAAATCTCCAATGTAAAATGTGTAGGTAGACAAAGGATCCTTCGTCATGGTATCTACGTAATCTAATGCATGATATGGGGATGGAAATTGAAAGCAAAGACAATGGATGAACCTTAATATCCTATCAACAAAGGGCATCTTCTTCTTTTTTCCTCTTTGTTATGAATTTATTTTGATGTCTTGTTCTTAGAAATGTTCTTTACAGGGATTAGTTCCAGCTATCCAAGAGCTTTTATGCCTGGCAGAACATAGAATCTGTACTAGACATATTCAAGCGAATTGGAGGAAGAATCACAAAGGCAAGTCTCGACAACATCGCCATCATATCCATGCTTGAGGACATAAGAATCCATGGGATGAGTAGAAATCAAGTGAACATGTCAGTCCAGGATGGCCCAGCTGCTCCAAGGAAAAGAGCTGGCACTCAATTAGTAGCGCTGGCACGACAGTTGCTGCTAGATGGAAGAATCACAAAGGCAAGTCTCGACAACATCGCCATCATATCCATGCTTGAGGACATAAAGAATCCATGGGATGAGCAGAAATCAAGTGAACATGTCAGTCCAGGATGGCCCAGCTGCGCCAAGGAAAAGAGCTGGCACTCAATTAGTAGCGCTGGCACGACAGTTGCTGCTAGATGGAATGGAGAGTATTGCCCACGAGTCCTGATGAAACAGGAGGAAAACAAGGCTGAAACTGAAAGCACTTATTGCCACGTGGATTGGAATGCAGAGAAGGTTATGAAGTGAAGCACAAACCAAACAAGTTTGTGATTAACATGCAAAAGCAAAGTTTCTCTTGTAGATCATGGGATACACCTTTGATCGAAATGTCCTCATCCAATTTGCGCCATAGATTTCAAGCGAGAGGAACCTACAAGTATTTATCCAACTGCGACAAGAAGGAGAAGTAGATACAAACATGTTTGTTCACCTTGGAACCTGTAAATGGTGAGGTTTATGTTTATGTGAAGGGTGAGGTATTTATATGTATATATACTTCTATTTCTTCCGTCCATCCTAAAAAATATTGGTGCATATTGTGGAAAAAAAAAAAGACTTATGTTTTCCATCTTTGCCCGTTAAATCACAGTTTAAACCGTCTGGCTCATTAAAGATAATTATCTATTAAAAGTGTAGAGGATATTTTGAAGGAGGCCACCAAATTTAAGTTTTTGGCTTTATGTTGGTATAAATGGTTAATATCATGAAAAATTTCAGTATCTCAATGACAAATTTATCTAAACTAATTTTTTGACTATCACCCTCCGTTTGTAGATTATAGTTTTTCGTGGTATTACTCCAATTTAATGAAAATTAATTAAGGATAAATTTATTATGGCTTTTGGCAGTCAAAAATTAGTTTGGGAAAATTTTGGAGTAAGTACACTATCAGTGCAAAAACTTGTGTATTGAGCTCATTTGGTGCCAAAAATTTATTTTGGATCACTTAAGTGCCAAAACTTTTGAAAAACGATCATTTCAGTACCAATGCCAATCTGGTTGGTCGGAAATCCGATGTGGCACTTTTTTTATTAATTTTTGAAGCTGATATGGCTCGCCAGAGAGTACAGTCAGCATTTAAACAACAAAACGATGCCATTTGGTGTCTTTCCCCCAATTCAAAACCCTAAATCCCCAAATTGAGAGAGAGAGAGAGAGAGAGAGAGAGAGAGAGAGAGAGAGAGAGAAGATAAGCCGACGATGGGCCAGTCGCCGTCCTTGACGGCCCCCATGCTCGGTGGCCGCGGCTTCGACCTCGACCCCGACCCCAACGATGGCCAAGTCGAAGGCCGTGATTTGGCTGGTGCTCGGGGAGGCCGCCGACGAGTTCACTGCCCCTGATCTCTCCCTTTCTATGTCTGATCTCCCCAACGAGTGCCTGGCTTGCGTCTTCTAGTACCTAGGCTCCGGCGATTGGGGCTGGTGCTCCCTCGTGTGTCGCTGCTGGCTCGCAATTGAAGGCTAGAGCTGCCAGAGGCTCGCCGTCTATACCCACTCGGAGCTACTAGACGCGGTCTCGGCGCTGTTCGCGTGGTTCGACTCGGCCACGAAACTCGCGCTCAAGTGCGACTGCAAGTCGTTGAGCATCGGCGACGACGGCGACCGAGTGACAGCGGTCGAGCGAGCTAGGTCGGTGTTGGGCGAGAATCGGACAAAAAAACCCTAATTTCAATCCCAAAATAAAAATAAAAATCACCAAATGAGTTGTGCGGTGTCGTTTTTGTGAGGCCATCCACTTAGGACGGAAAAACAACGTCATTTTCTTAAAGAGGACGAAAAATGACGTCATTTAAAAGCCATGTCGATTTTTTTAAAAAAAAATATAAAAGCCACGTAATCATTTTGGCCGGAATCTCTCATCGGTGACACCAAAATGATCGTTTTTCCTTCGATTTGGCAAGACTTAAGTAATCCAAAATGAAGTTTTGACCAAAGTCAACGCCGTACATAAGTTTTGGCACTGATAGTGTACTTATCCCGAAAATTTTATTATAAGTATACCAGTTTGGGGTTTATTCGCAGTATTAACCCTAATACAAATAGATAACTTTTAGGACTTCTTTGTTTATTGGTCTAGTTTATCTAATTGAACCAGTTAGCGACCATAATCGCACCGATAATTCAACGTTGTCAAGCCACGACATAGATTGGTTAATTAATTGACCAGGAACAGTAACCACGTGGTTACAGTCGCTGCCTTGGCGTCGGGGGAATTTCAATGCACAAGATAATCTAAGGCGACGCCCGCCCAGGAAGAAGACAATATCTGAGGAAATTTTGATGCAAAAGCAGAGAATGGGGGTGAACCCAACGATAATGACACTGGAAGGAATAGAGAGAGATTTGACAACACGTAGTTTATCATTCACGTGAGCAACTCGCCCATCTCTGCTTTGGATTATGCCAGATGGTTGAAAAGAAATCTCAGAAGAGGACCCGCCACTACTTTAGCGTGCCTGTGTCTCTAGAAAAGATTTCAGTCGAAGGAAGCCTTCGAGGAAAAATACAAGAGGATGCATTTTAGGTGGCAAGAAATTATCGCTCCTTCCTGTTTTGCCCTGTTTTACCCTGAGAAGTACGAGTATTCTCCGGAAGTCTTTGTATCGTGTTCGACATTCCGACATGTATCCAACACGCTTCGACACGCTTCAACTTGCGGTCAACGAGTGTTGGAAAATCTAACACGTAGTCAGCTCTTCCTAACACGATCCAACATGTAAGTTCAAAATTCCAACACACGATTCTAACATATACGGGTCAATTTTAAAAGTTTTTAATACTCGAGGGGTCAAAATATAAATATATGAAAAAATAATGAAAATAACAAAAATAAAGAGGAAAGAAGAAAATTTTCACTCTCAAGTTTCTCACTTCTAAGTTTCTCACTCTCACGCCCCTCTTCTTGCCAGCGTCGCTTTGCCCCCTCCCCCCTCGGTGGCCTACCCCACCAACTGTTGTAGCCGCCTCGGCCCCAGACCAACTCATCCCGACCCCACCTTCACCAGGTGTGTTTCCGTGCCATTTTTGCAGCTTGATTCGGCTGATTGGGGTCTTGAATTTTCTCGAAGGGTCGCTTGTCATGTGCAAAATTATCTAACAATGTTGTTCGGCAGCTCTTTCTAGAGATCCCATGTCGTTGTGTAGTTGGATCTAGGGAAAAATGTCAAACAGGGTCAACGTTTGCCGTGAGGAGTCAAATTCGATCGGAACTTGGAATTCGAGTAGTTTGGTTACTTTCAGAATGAGACTCGATTAGGAAATTCCATCTTTTTGCTAGTTTGGGATAAGTGATTTCATGACCCAATTGTTGGTAGTTGGCTCATGGTCAAAAATATTGATAAGGATGAAGCAAAAGAGACCCAGTATTTGTATGATTCATAGATTCGTGAAAGCATACTTAAAGTTGTGATTTTTTTTTTGCTTCTTTCCGCCTCTTGCAGGCATCACCTGCAAGTTATCTCTTTTGATCTATGGCATTGGCTTGTGAGTTATCTCTCACATTTTCCATGGTAAATTTAGTGATTTCATTTTCTTTTGGTCATTTTTTGAGAGTCCTTGTCCTGGATTTTCATTTTTCTCGAACCTTATTTTGCATAGGAGCTCCAAGCTAGTCTTAGTTAGGAACTCCAAACTTTATCTGGGATTATAAGAAATCTCACTAATCTCCGACAATTATAAGAAAACAGGACATATTTACTCCTTTGTGTTTGCAATTTTTGAATTTTTTGTTAAATCTCTATTAAATTAAGACAATGAATGATATTAACAAATATTGGATTGATGTTTTTAGTATAAATTAATTATATGCTCTTTTAATTATTATTTATTTATTTATTTTGCTATTTGTATATAAAAAAAATATATTTAACATAAAATGTGTTGGAACATATCGGAATTCTCTATTTTTTTTTTAAAATTACTTGTCGGCATGTCCTATCGTGTCGTGTCGCATGTCACGTGTGCGTGTCGGTGCTACATAGGTTTTGCCCCATTTTCTTGTACTGCAAGAAAGTTCTTTTCATATTTTATATTTATGAGAAATTGTCTTGTGTAGATCGTATACTATAATCATGGTCATTTTCTTTTTTACTACGATTCACCACTCTTCAAAAGAAAAAAAAAAGAATATACAAGAAATTTTAAAATTTATTACAAAAATATAATCATGTTATTAAACTTTTCAAATTGGTGCAATAGTTACTTGTCATTGGGCTAACTCCATATGTTTAATTCTTAGGAATAAGTAGGGCCTTGATTTTGCATTAGTTAACTGTATATTTTGTTTTATCAAATTGTTTATCTTCTAGGTTTGATTCGAAACAAACCTTTCCATATATAGATTATGTCTATTATCGAAATCCAATACGCGATCTTCCATAATACACCCGCACCATGTTCAACAGTTCTACAACTAACTCAAAATAGCACATACTCACGTGGAAAAAATTGGACTTCAATGTGATCATCAGTCTGCTTTCTTAGTGGAGCGCACTAAATTATTGGACACTAAATTGTTGGACATCAGGACATCAATAATGTTGTAATCTTCTCTTGTTTCCCATTCATTGGGAATCTTTTTGGGGCTAAGTACACTATCAATGCCAAAAGTTTTTGTCGGATCACTTAAGTGCCAAATCGGAGGAAAAACGATCACTTTGGTGCCACCGGTGAGAGATTCTTACCAAAATGATTACGTGGCTTTTATATTAAAAAAAATAAAATCGACATGGCTTTTAGATGATGTCGTTTTGCCGTCATATGTGGATGGTCTCACAACAATGACGCCGCACAACTCATATGGGATTGAAATTAGGGTTTTTTTTGTTCGATCTTCGTCCAACACCGACCTAGCTCGCTTGGCCATCATCGCTTAGCCACCGTGCTCGACCTCCGTCGTAGTTGCTTGACTAGGTGAGCAAGGAGAGGCTGAGGTTGTTTCTCGGGCAAGAAGCGACAAGAAGAATAAGAGGCGAGGGTGGAGGAGGAGGAGGAAGAAGGGGGGTTGAAGGTGGAGAGAGAGAAGACGAGGAGGGTGAGGGAAACAAGGAGGGTGCAGATGGAGATGATGGATTGGGCTTTGCTTAGGGAGTGGCTGGTGCTAGTGTTGTTCTTTGGGGAAGAAGATGACAGGGAAGCCCTGCCATGCCTTCTCTCTCTCTCTCTCTCTCTCTCTCTCTCTCAATTTGGGGATTTAGGGTTTTGAATTGGGGAAAAGACGCCAAACGACGTCGTTTTGTGGTTTAGATACTGATTGTACTCTCCGGTTAGCCACATCAACTTCAAAAATTAATAAAAAAAAAGTGCAACGTTGGATTTTTGGTCAATCTGATTGGAATTGGCACTAAAATGATCATTTTTCAAACTTTTGGCACCAAAGTGAGCATTAGCGCCGTACAGAAGTTTTGGCACTGATAGTATACTTACCCCGAATCTTTTTGAACCGCATGGTTTTACTCTAATAGTTTGCAATCACGTGCATATTTGTAAGCATATGTCCACACTATGAACCATCAAGAAAGGCAAAGTCCCTTTCATTTGTCAAAAAGCAACCAAATAAAATGATGGTCTAAGTCAATCGGGGGTACAAGGTCAACGAGTCGGTTGAGAGACTGTGAAAAGATCAGGTCGACCTTGCAGAAGGTGTTTCACCCACTCTTCCACCTTCATTAGCATGAACGGCTACTATATCGGCCTACCGGTTTCTCAAACACCTCTTTCGAGATGCAATAGAGTCTACCCTTGCTATATTCAACATCTTCCATTAATCTTTTCTAGAAATTTTGCATGCTTTGCTTTTTCTAGTTCAATCTTCTTCCTTTCCCATTCAGTTTCCTGAATTTCTTTATTATGAGAGCCAGCTCCTTGTCATCCATATCATCATCTGTATTTGTATAATTAGAATTAGCATTAGACTTAAGCACAATTGATTTCTTACCTTTTGGATCCTCTTTGTCATTGGTCTATTTCACTTCATATGATTGAAGAGTGCCTATCAGCTCATCAACAGAAAGATAAATGATTCTTTGTGTCTCTCAGATTGATGTTTTCACATGGTTCCAGTCCTTAAGTCCTCGTAGAAGTTTGTTGACCTGCATTGGAGCAGAAATTGGTTGACCTTGATATGTCAACCCATTTACAATTTTTGTAAATCGACTGAACATATCTTCAATAGACTCTCCAGGTTTCATTCTGAAGGATTCACATTGGCCAAGGAAGATATTTATTTTTATCTCCTTTACATGATTTGTTCCTTCATAGGTGACATGTAGTCAATTCGGGGTCTCAGCCTCAAAAGACGTCTTGAGAGGTGAGGGGGGCCTCCACCAATATAAAGCAGGCCAGCAGGCTTCTCCCAAGCGATGTGGGACAGGTATCTGGCTGACCCTTTACACCCTGCCCGGATCCACCTTGACCTGGCTCTGATACCAAGAATGGGCCTAAGCTTAGAACCAGGGAAGGAGAGTAAATTTCCTGCAGGTATGCATCCCACATTAGGCGAACAACCCCGTTCAAGCCCTTCAGGAACAGCCTCTTTGCAGAAAACCACTCAGCCCTTTAGTTCAGAGCCTAGAAACACTCAGAGGATGCCAGGATGGAGACGTTTCTAATCTATCCAAGCTGCATTTCTCGAAGGATCCTACCAGGTTAGAGAAGAAGAGGAATTTAGAAAGCCATAGAGTATTTCACAAAGCACACACTTTACTTCAGGGGACTCTGCCCAACACAATACATCCTCATGGCCTTATATAGGCAAAATGAGGTGACAAAGCAACAAACAAGGACCAATCTCATGGGTCCGGGAACAAACAGGGGCACCAGAAATTTCCGGGAGGGAATTATTCGCACACTATGAACAGCTCCATAATGGACATGAGAATATCCTTGTTGAACGCAGGTCTCTTGATATACATGTTGATCTCGGCTGGTGCTTTAGGTCTTGACAAAAAGTCAGCAAGCACATTCTTGCTTCCTTAGCTTCCGGCGCTAGGTCATAATGATCCCACATAGTGGGTGCATTATTCCAGACATCTTCGGGAATGGTCTTGTTTTCCTGGCATAGGATTCTTTGGAGTTTTCGATACTCGTTTTCACGAATCCGAGATCTTGGATAAGATTTGTAGATTCGAGCTTCACTACTGTTCAAGTGGGGTTTATAGGATGTGGTTCCTATTTCAAGTGGTCTATCCAGAATACTACCATTATTTCTGCAAAAATTCCATGGACGTCGAAAAAACGGGATAGTGTGAACCTCGGGATTTGATGTTATGGTTCTTAGTTCTCTTTCCGTGTCTTGTCGCCAACATGTAGGATGATAGAACCAATTTAGAAAATCTAAAAGATTTCTATCACATTCTTTTTCAATGTTTCTTCCAAGCATGAATATCCTTGTGAGGTTAGCAATGAATCTTCTGGTAGGGATTTCAATGGCTATTAAGTACTTATTGGTTAAGTACCATAACAGCGTTTTGAGCTGATCAGGGAAATCATCTTCCTTCCAGATAAGAGGATGAATGAAGGGATAATTCAAATTTAACCCAAAAGGATAAAGAATCGAACCTCCGTTGTACCTGAATAGGTCTGTGTGAGATTGCCACATGAGATTTTCCAAGTTCTCAGTAAGACTGTCGTTCTGGATTTGCTGAATAATTTCTTCAGGATATCTCCAGCTTGGCAAATCTTTGATCTTCTCAATCTTATATTTGACGCCATGATTGAGCATATGGAACGCAGGTCTCTTGATATACATGTTGATCTCGGCTGGTGCTTTAGGTCTTGACAAAAAGTCAGCAAGCACATTCTTTTTTCCAGGAATATGCTTGGTTTCAAAAGAGTATTTCGAAAACCATTCAGCCCATCGAAGCAATTGAGGGTTTGGGATTTGCTTCTGTTTAAACTTGGTCATCTGAGGAAAAGATGCCATGTCTAATTCTACCAAGAAGTGATGGCCGATGAGATGAAATTCAAACTTCTTGATTCCATTTTTAACTGCCAGGATTTCTTTAAAAGTGGAATGGTAATGCATTTCGGATTGAGAAAACTTTCCACTTTTGTAGGCACAGAGATGTTTCTTACCATCAATCTCTTCTAATAGAACGGCTGCCCAAAAGTATTCATCATCGGCGTCGTTTGAAGAATTCTTTTACCCGTTGATGGTATTTGCAATGGTGGGAGATTCGCATAATCTCCTTAAGCTCAAGAATCGCTTTGGTCTCGAGTTTTTCCCCAAGGTGGGGAGTTCTTCTTTAGCATGGATTGCAAAGGACTCAAAAGCTTTGCAATATTGGGGACAAAATCTCTGAGATAGTTGATTATCCCCAAAAATTGCTGAACTTGTTTTGTTGTGAAGTTTTCTTCAGGAAACTTCAATAACTTTTGAGCAATATGTGGCCCTGGATAGTATGTACCCTTGTTGAGGTGCATACCAAGAAATTCAATTTCTGTCTGGGCGATATTCATCTTTCTTTGAGAGAGCATAATGCCATGCTTTCTTACTATTTCTGCGAATTGCTCAAGGAGTTGACAGTGTGATTTTTCATCAGGACTGTAGAGCAGAATGTCGTCGATATATACAGCTGCACTTGACAATATTGGTTGGAAAATACGACACATGGCCTTTTGGAAAAGAGATGGTGCTACCTTTAATCCAAAAGGAAGAACTTTCCACTGGAAGTGCTGGTTCGGGATCTGAGAACCCCGTCTTGGATCTGTCTTCGGGATGAATACCCAATTGCCAAAATCCGGCTTTGAGGTCGAATTTGGAATAAATGTGGGCTTTGGTTAAACCAGCAAAGAGAGAATCTCTCGGATGGTAAAGGGAATTTGTCATCTTGGAGAAAGAGGTTGAGGGGTTGATAATTGATTACCAATCTCATTTTTCCTCTATTTTGCTCAGCACGTTTATTGACATAAAAGCTTCGCAAGCCCATCGAGAATCTGAAATTTCAATAAGGCCCTTTGTAATAATTCGAGCATTCTCTTTGAGCTAGAGCCAAGTGTTCGGGTTCATTCCCATATGACTTGCCTTGGTGGGATTGATGTCTTCGTTCTTTTTGAAAGGAAGGCGAACAAAGAACTCGGGGTTTTCCCATAAAGGATGAGAACATTTTCTGGGCAAATTCTGAATGGGATTCGAGAACAGGATTCAAGCAACTTTTGCATGATTGGATCTAGTAAACTCATTTCAATGGAAAAGAGTCTCGAATATTAACGAACTCGAGAATTGGTCTTTAAATCGAAGACCTTTTCAGGAATGATTCGAAGTTGAGAGATTCGAGTCATAATATCCCACCCAATTATCAAATCTTTATTGGGAAGGCTTGAACCAAAAATCTTTGTGGTTATGGAACAACGAGGAAAAAACTGGACAAGATGGCGGTGTGGTTCGACATTCGTGGAGAAAGTATCTCCGAAGCGAATTGAAGTATCGGATGTATGGGGTCCAGAATTCTTCAGTGTAGAACTTTTGTGTCTAGAATAGAACAACTTGCTCCCGTATCAATAAGAGCAATGACATTGATAGGTTTGGCAAACTTTGAAGTGAGGATTTTAACGGGAAAATGAGGACAGTGAGTTTGACTTGAGAATATGTCAGGATTTAGTTCGAAGATGTGGGAGATATGTGAAAAATATCTTGATCCCGAGTCGACTCAGTTTCACTGGAAGTTTGGTAAAAAGGGATGACACAAAGAGTTTGTTCGGTTGGTTCATCATCAGCAGAGAATAATGATTCAATATCATCATTTTCAAGGGAAAAACCTGTTTCATTCTCTATAAGATGATTCTGACCTTTTTTCGCCTGGGGACAATTTTTGGCAAAATGTCCTTTCTTGTTGCAGATATAGCAACGGCTTGACTTCTTATGGCATGTGCGATCTTTCCTTTTACGTAGGTATCGCCATTTCTTCTTTCTCCGGAAATGCTTGGAGCCATGTCTGGATTTCTTTATGGAATACTTCTTGTAGTGTTTTTCTTCCGGGAATATCGGCCACAAGTACCATCACAATCTCGTTTGGAGCACTTGATCTTTAACTTTTGATGAGAACAAGCTGCTTCAAGACGTTTGTCATCGTGATGTATGTTCGGACCATTTGGCGCTTTAAGCATAAATCTTCAAGACAAAGATGGATTTCTTGTTGGATTTCCCTAAGGGAATGTCTTGTATCCTTCTTTGCTTTCCAAAGAAAGATCTTTCAACCATCTGCGTTAGCTCTGTAGGGATGGAAGTAAGAAAGACATGCTTTAGATTTGGATCTGCGCCGATTTGGTAAAAGAGCTGAAGCATTAGTCGATAATGCTTATCAAGATGCTTCTTCTGAAGGGAGCAGCATCTTCTTTCGAAGAATTCTCTTCTTTTTAGCTCTTTGAGATCTCCAGGGGCTCCCACAAAAGTATGATATAGGTAAGTAAGGGCATGGCTGAAATTGGGTGACAACAGAAACGTAAGCTGATCTTGTTCTGTGAGTCCTTGCCACCAAAATTTAAGGCTTCCTGTAAACCTTGTAACAAAATTGTAAAGGACATCATTCATATCATGGTTGGTGATGGACTGTGTACACAACCAAGTATGAAATTCTTCTAGTCTTTCTGGCCATTTTGGATAAGGAATATCGTCAATGGAGAAGAATTGTTTTGATGCCATGGACACATGCCTAGCAGAATTGTTTCTGGCGGGATTACTTGTTTGTCCAAATTCTGGATCAGCATAGTTTGATTCCATCTCATAGTCATAGTCTGGAGGAGTGTCAGCCATGAATATTTGTGAAGTTGGTGGAACGATAGGGGTAGAATCAACTGTATGGTCTGAGAAGGATGAGAAAGAGGAAAGGGATGCTGAGTCTGATGTGGTGGAGGAGGTCTGTTCAGCAAGCAGAATGGGTTTTTCTGGAACAACAGGATCAGGCTCAGGCTGTTGGGTGCTAAGATCAATTTCTTGCTTACCTAAATCCTTCAAAAAGGATTCTAATGGATTTGATAACATCATCTGGTCTGGTTTTTCCCTTATAACAATTGAGCTTGATTTCGTAGGAGGTGTTTTCTCCTTGCCTTTTTCTTTTTTCGGGCTTTGAGACGATCTCGTATATCCGATTCTCTTCGGAAGTATCTTTCGGGATATTGGCAAAAACAGATGTTTGTGGTCTTGGGGTACATACCCGGTTCGAACGAGAGGGTGCGAGTGGATCGAAAGGTCCGAACCTTCCTTCTTCAAGAAGTTGGATCTCGCTTCTTGAGTTTATCTATTTCGGCTTTGGACTTTCAAGGAAGTGGTACCCAAGATGTTGTCCTGATTCCAGGGCGTGAAGCCTTTTCTGGAATTCAGAAAGTATCTTCTTGGTACTTTCATCATATCTTCGGAGATCTTGTTGCACATTTCCGATCTTGGAATCAATGGCCTTGAAGGCATTGTTTTGTGCTAACAGAGTCTCTGATTGCCAGTTTAGAACGGCTTCAGCAGCAGGGGTTTTCTTTTGTCTTCCATGTTCATCCACATCTGTGGGGGTAGGAATTTTAGGAAGATGGCGGTATCTGCCATGCGAATCAATAAACTCTTCTATAGCAGGGAATGAGAGTTTAGAGCTTTCCTTGGCGAGAGGAGGAAAGTCAGTGTCATGGAACATGGCAATAGAAGAAGTGGGTGGTGTTTCTGCTGGAATTTCAAACGGGTAAGAGTGCTTCTTAGCCCATTTGAGGATTGGTTTGTAAAATGGGGAGAGAGCTTGCTTTTTCTGAGGCAGAGAGGGTGGAGGTGATTTTGGTGGATCTGGTAAGGCTTGAGATGTGGTGCGAACTCGGTGGTGGGGGTGGTGCATAAGACACCATAAAGCGATATTTATTACTTTCACCAAGAGTATCTACGGAAGAATCTCCGTCTAAGTACCTTTGGTACATCTTATCCTTTGGCCTTTTCCGTCGGGGAGGAGATCTTGCAAGCGGATCTACCTCGTCCTGGAGAATTTGTACAAGTAAGAACACTGGCAAAAAGGATCCCAAAAACAATGACCATAGTTGTCTTTATAGTAATGGACAGGATGCCCATCACTATTGAAATGTCGAACATGCTTTTTTGGATCTGGTTCAGAAATGGATTCTGGAACACATGGTTCAATCATGAAGAGGGTTTGGAAGATAGAAGGACTTTCTTCCTTTTCTTTGCCAAATTTGATGGAAACAGTTCCATCTTTTTTCCTTACAAATTCTGAGTCTGTAGACTGGAAGGGTTTGTTGTGCTGATGTAGCTTTTCATAGTTGGTGATCCAAGTCTCCGGGAGGAGCTTGGACAGTGTATCCTTCGGGATCTGTCTAGGGACATGAATACAGGATGCCTGGTCATTTTGCATGGAGATGAACAACGCATCTTCATTCCCATTGTTGAAGTTGAGGTCGAGAGCATGATTCTGCACTCGATAAACCATATGGTAATGTAAAGTTGCAGCTATAGATTCAGCAGTCTGAGGGGCTCCAGTGAGCTGGACTTGAACTTTCAGAAAAGAAAGTAGTTGGGGGTCTGATAGAGCAATGTTAAAGTTTGGATACAGAGTCACAAAAACTGTTCCTGCATTTAAAGTGGTTTGAACAGTACCGATGCAAGCGTGCTGATATTGTAAAAACCTGGTGTCTAACAATGCAATTCTTGCCACTACTGGCAAACCTTTGCGACCATGGAAGGTGAGAGCAAGACGAACAGCTCCATAATGGACATGAGAATATCCTTGTTGGACCCATTGCCTTGGAAATTCTGGTGGGATCTGGAGAGTAACAAAGTACTCCTTTTCGGTAGCAGGGATGGGATGCTGGTCGAATTTGGAGGACTGGACGTACTCCTTTACTTGCTTTGGGGTTTGGTGTATGAGTTGGCGAATGGAGCGGATAGGTGAGAATGATGAGGTGGGTTTAGCAAAAGCAGAGTAAGGGTTCATAAGAGGAAGCTGGGTTTCGGAAATCTTTGGTATAAAGAATACATGGTTTTTGCATCAAGAGTCTGTTTCTTGGTAATTTTTGCTTGGTTGGATTCCTTATCATCCTTATCTAAGACTTCTTTTCCTTCGTCAGATGCTACTGCCTTTGGGTTGATTCCTCTTTCTACAACATCCTATTCCAGAGGATCTCTAGATCTCAAGAATGTCTTCATTTTATTCTTCAATACACTATATTCTTTTCCATCGAAATAAGGTGGCCTTGTATTGCTCTACCCCTCCACGAGTCCTGGTGCTAAACAACTAGCCATAGAAGATCTTTAGCTTAGAAGTACAAACACTTCACAGAAGAGCATAGGGCTATGATACCAATTGACAAAGCTAGTCTAAACACCTAGAGTGGGGTGAATAGGTGTCTAAAAGAAATATTGACAAATAATTGCGGAATAAAACAAGTTGCGAGCAAAGTCTTGAATAAGGATCATAGTCTAATAAACGAGCTACCGGACTTCTGGTGAAAATTCAGAATCAGATAAAAGATGAAATAGTTTTTGCGATACTTAAAAAATGGTGCAATAGATAATACTGAAAATAATCAAAGGAAGATAAAATTGTACACAAAATTTATAGTGGTTCGGCTTATATCAAGTGTACGTCCACTCTCCCACGTTGGTAGTCTTGTGGCTAGAATTCACTAAAGTATTAACAGAGAAGTACAAGGTTTTGAGTGCAAACACTCAGTGGAAGATTTCTCTTTCCCTCATTAAGTCACTCTTCTTGTGATTTTCTTTCTTTAATACAATTTGTAAGAGCTGTCGTTGAAGAACAAGTGGTTAGAAAGACTTCATACTTTGGAATTTCAATTTTCACGCCCTACCTCAAATAGACTACCTCCTTAAATATTCATTCATGCCTAACTAGCTATTGGCATTCTCCAGAGAAATTTCTTCCAATTAATCCATTGGATAGAATCGATTAAGAAAATCTTGTAGCTGTTTGAAGATTGAGATGAAAATCCGTTAATTTTGATCGCCCATGCAATCAGAATTTAGGTATCCATAAGTAGATGATTTCCAAAAAGGAACTTGTCTTCAAAATTGATTCTATCAATTTGTGATTGATTCCATCAATGTATTTATAAAAGCTAAGTGAGATTTTTCGTTAGAAAGCCATATATTAAATAATAAATCCCTATTATGTTCATATTGAATTCTTGTCACAAGATAAATAAATTTAAGTCTGATTATATTTTCGTTCTAGACTTGGTTTCAATCTAAATTGTGTCAGAATGGGAAAGACTTCTGGAACGTATAGACTTTGACAAGAGTCTGCGATATAACTTCAAAAGTGTACTATTCTTCAGAATAAGGATAAGAATAAGAAAGTTTTTTCAACTTCAAAACCTAATAGAAGTTTTCTCAACATAATGGACCATCATTTTTTTAGTAATCAAACATGAATGAAATATTCATGTAAGACATTACCTTTGTTCAACACTTTGACAATAAAAAATAAAGGGATAAGTGCATTGGAGATCCTAAAACTTTCAAAAAGTACAATTAAGTCCTAAAATTAGTCTAAAAATGCAATCAAGTCCTAAAATTTTCAAAAAGTGCATTTGACAAGTTTTAGGGCTTGATTTTACTTTTTGAAAGTTTTATTACTCGATTGCACTTTTGAGACAAGTTTTAGGACTTAATCGCACTTGTTGTAAGTTTTGGGACCCCATTAAGCTTTTGTGATAAATTCTAAGACTTTTATTACGCTTATCCCATAGGGGGGAAAAGTAGCATAATTCGTTTTGCAAAAACTGCAGGTAAACAAAGGATTCTTGGTCATGGTTTTTCAATGTGATGCATAATGTGGGGATAGGAATTGAAAGCAAGGAGAAGGGATGGCCCAAATATCCAATCAACAAAAGGTATCATCCTTTTCTCTTCGTTATGTATTTATTTTTGTGTCTTGTTCTTCTAAATGTTTTTTACATATTTAGATACACTTTTAAATTTTATATTTGTTTTGCTGGGATCGATTCTAGCTATCCATGAGCTTTTACCCTTGGCAGAACATAGAATGTGCACTAGACATATTTATGCATATTGGAGCAAGATCACAAAGGCAAAGCTCGATGAAAGCGCTTGTGGATGTGTTCTAGAGGAACAACATTCTCCTCTATTTATGCTTGAGGATATAAGAAACCCAAGGGATGAGAAGAATTCGAGAAAAGATGTCAGTTGCTGCGACATATGGAATGATGAGTATTGCCCATTAGTCTGATGAAATTAGAGGAAAGCAAGGCTGAAAGCCGTCATTGCCATGTGGATTGGAATGGCAGAAAAGGTTATGGAGAGAAGCACAAACTAGACAATTTCGAGGATGACAACACGGAAAAGCAAAATTGCTCTTGTGGATCACGGGACATATCTGGTATACCATGTCCTCATGCAATTTGCACGATACTTTTACAAGCGAGAGGAACCTCAAAAGTATTTGTCTAACTGGTACAGGAAGCAGAATTACCTAGAAACACATTTGTTCACCTCAGAGACTGCGAATGGTAAGATTTGTGTGCATTTGCAGGACTAGTGCAATGGGCGAAGAGCTACATAGTCCCAGTGATCCCACCACCGTTTAGGAGTCTGCAAGGGAGACCAAAGACAGAGAGAAGAAAACAGCAGGACGAGCCAAAGACTTCCACGAAGATGTCCAAACCAGGTTTACTAGCGCATTGTAGGTTATGCAGTCAACCTGGTCATAATATCAGGACATGCCCAATGAGAGAATAATGATGATAATGTAAGCATGGTATTAATTTCCTACCTCCATCCTTCGATTATATATGATATGTTCCAATTATGTAGGGACGGAATGAGGGCAAGGGTAGCAAAAAGGGAAAAGGAAAGAACAAAAAGAGAGCATCATTGGGCTGGCTATGGCACTTTTACTAATCCGAATTCTGTTGTCATAATTCTGATGTCATAATATGAATTCCTCATTACGTATGAATGAAGATTAAATATTAATATGAATAAGTGTACTAGATATTCCAAAATTTATCCCAAAAGGGCAATTAAATCTTAGAACTTTTAAAAAGTGCAATCAAATCATAAATTAAAATGGTGTAAGCCAGTTATTTTATTAATTTCGTCCAACTTGGCTAATAGAAAATGTTGACGTGATTTTTTTATTTTTTTTAATCTCCTCTCTCCTATGCAGTGATGTCATAACTAAAACATGCAAGGTAAGGGTAAAACGACATCAATTTGGTTTAATCTGATTTTTTAAATCCAAATTTTAATTAAATTAAATTAAAAGATAAGCTAATTAAAAAAAAGGACGAGAGAAAACTAGGCGAAGCCCTTGCTTGTTTTTTCCCCTTTTGTGGGTATTTAAATTTTATTTTATAAGTTATCGAAAGAATTTAATTACAAAAATTTGATAAATTTTAACACTTAATTGCACTTTTTGAAAGTTTTTAGGATTTAATTGCGCTTTCTTGACAAATTTTAAAACTTCCAATTCACTAATCCCTTAAAAGATGACTATTCATTAGGAGAAATTATTTTCAGGTTCAGCAATCTCTCTTAATTATTTAGTAGTTCCAAAATCAAATTTAGGTTCAAATGAATTGTTTGTATATGAGTTATCATCACAGAACTTATGTATTTAAATGCCTCTAATGAAAAAGTCATTACATGAGCATGGCATTACCGAATTTTACATCATCCAAGACATCAAAATCTACAATTTACCAAAATAGGGTATGCAATCAATCCAAATCCACTTTTGGCAAAGCTACTTGTAATAAAATTTGGTTTCCAACGTTAGCATGAAGTCTTACCATAGATATGCTAAATATAGCCTTATCAAGTAAGCATTAATTGGAAGTCATGATACCCCATTGGTCAAAACATAAATTATGGCACTCAAATGAATGTTATACAAAGGTAACAACACTTGTAGTGTCCTTATCCTATAAATGTTCACACATCTCCTCAGTTTTTCAATCCCCACTTTCTGCTCTTCCTCCACTGAATATTGCTCTTTTAGACTCAAAGTCATGCTCCAAGTCATGAGTTTCCTTTTGAGAAAACCTCCCGTGATCTTTTAAAGTTGAACAAACCATCTAATTCTTATAACTACTTGATAAATGCAAGTTTTGTTTTATCTCAAGTTGCAATGATATAAAAGACACTCTGTCACCATTGGCGAGTTCCGAATTACAAGTGGAAAGACTCATGCATACCAGAAGTACATTAATAAAGGGTGAACAAGTTGGAGGAACGGAAAGTTCGTGGAATCTTGGAGATACCATTAGGTGGATTAATATATAGAGCTTTTGGTCACTAATGTACCCAGGAAGATCAAATGGAAAGGTTTATGTAAGTCAATTATCAACGAGAAGCTTAGATGGACTCAAAGATCGTTAATATGAGGAGTTGGCTATATCACCTCATATGAATGTGCATGTCATGTGATGACTCATCTGAAGACGCAAATATTCCTTTGACCATCAATCTAAGTCTCGAGGAATATTAATGGCAAGCCACATACCTAAAACTCTAGAAAAGATAAACAAAGGGGAATCCAATCAATTGTCAATCACTTTGGTGAAAAGGATTATTTACTAATATAGGAAACTCTTTGTGGAAGCTACACCATCGCTAGGTTGATTGTACGGACGACTAGATTGCCAAGTGATTAAGTTGTTTATCTTCAACGACTAAATTGATCCACTTGAAGATTATCTAACGGCTAGTCTAGTACTAAAGATTGTATGAGAAGATCAACACACGATAGAGAAATCCCAGATCATACTACAAGAGAAAGCTTTACTATTGATTCGAGTGAGAAGTTCATTTACTAAAAGTGTTTGTCACTAATTGTGATCTCTTTTGAGAAGTGTATGGTTGTTGTAGTAGTGCTTGGAATTCAGTATTGTGATCAAGCTTCCTGTCACTAGTTGTGTTTTCTTTTGAGAAGTGTACTAGTATCGTAGTGCTTTGAATTTGGTAGTGTGATTTATTGGTTTCGTATAGAAGCAGCACAAACTCTTTTTAAGGAGGGTAGAATGTAATTTTTGGCTTTTGACATGGTCAAAAATAGTAGGCGCCCAAAAAAAAAATTGACTACCTAAAAAGGGAATGAACCCGTAGATTTACAATTTGAATAGAAGGGAAGGATACGAGAAGAAAAGAAAAAGAAAGAAAGGAGTATAAAGTTAAAAGGACGTGAGCTTTCACGTATACTCGCCTAGTACGTCTCGACAAGTTAGATTAGCTTTGTTTTGTAGTGTTTGACGAAGATTCAGACCTTGGTTAATCTAATCGGATGAATTTTTAGAGTTAAGTCATAAATTCATATATGTGAATTTTGGACTGCAAATTTTGATTTAAGAGTTGTTAAGTTATGGAATTATATATAACTGATAGCTGAGGGCATTGTGAAGACGGAGGGTTCGACAAAAATCAATTTGGAGTTGTGATTTAGTTGAAGTGACTTTTTAAAGTTTCTATGCTCAAGTTATGCATGGCATATAAAATGAATAATTGCTTTGGATGAGCATTTTGTTGGCGTGTGGGAGTTTTTTTGTTAGCAGATTAAACTTTATTTATTTGCATCATAATTGACGTGGTGTTTTACTTGAATTCAATATTATTATCTTTTCACTTAATCAATAGGATTACGGGTATATCAGCTCAGATATCTTTCGCAGTTTTGTTTAAACTTTCTCGAGTGATTGATGCTTATTTCTTCTTTGAATTTGTACACTCATATTCCTAAAATGGTAAGGATTATTGCATAGAAATTAGACTGGATATTTACTACCCTTTATGGTATTTGATATAGTTTGAATTGATTTTGATCATTTGAAATATTTTGATCTAAATAATTGTGAGTGCTTGAGAAATGATTTATGAAATGAATTGCAAAAGCCTATACAAGCTCCTTTATAGCCTAGTTTGTGAAATGTCTTCTAGGTTATGATATGGATTATGAATTTGTTTTGTGGACAAATAGAGGATGGTTTTGTGTTTGATGTTCTAAACCCATTGAGGGATTTATGGATATGTATATTGTTTAGGATTTATTGTGTTATGAGCCACCGGCAATATAGATGGAGATCTATTGTTGCGACCTCCTTGAAGTGGATGGAACTACTGAAGAGTTTGGCTAATAGATTATTAAGCTTAGATTTAACTCAGGCTTTCCCAAACCCATATCAATTCGCGACTTAGGGTTTAAGTCATTAACATGCAAATGATATTCTATTAGGAATCGGCAATAATCTATTTTTTTTATGGGTCAATTAGAAACCCAAGTAAAGTAACGGAGAATTACTCAACTTCTACAAACTAGAGATTATGGGTACGGGATTTGACTACGTTGAATTTCTCTAACACTATTTCAGTACATTTTCTCTTTTATTTCATAAACATATTTTATAGGTAGGTTGCATTGATTTTAATTTACTCCCTGAAATGTGACGTGATCAGGTTTGTGTGCAACCATGATTTAACACTCAATAACCAAAGTATTAGACAAATTGCGAAGAAAAGGGGAAATTACTTCCCTCGAAGCAACGGAAGCATCTACAATTTTAGCTTAGAAATCACATTAGCAATCCTAGATATAATTTCTAATTAACACACAATCACTCAATTTTTTTGGGATTTTCACTTGCTTAAATGAAACATAATCTACATGCAATACAACATAATGATATACAAAAATACCTAATTAAAATGACATATAACATATAACCTATCATGCAAACTATATATCACATGACATTAGTTAAATGATATAATCTAATGATGGGTAAAAATTAATGTGATTATTCTAACATGTCACACGCTTCAATCCAAATGATTCCTAAACATGCAATTTCTAAACAATAGGTGAACTAATTCTAAGTGACATGCAAATGATATTGTATAAGTTCTGTTTTAACTAAAATTCGAAATTAAAAGTGCCCTATATCTAAACATGCAGTCTTAATTAAGAAAATGAATCTTAATAATCTAGAAAAAAAATTCTTTGAATTTTTATTTTCAAATTTTTAAATAAGAAACTCTAAATATGCAACATTATCTAAAAAGAATCTACTTCAATTTATTGTATCTTTTTGGATTTTTTTTTCTAAAACCAAAATCAATTCAAACCCAGCAAAAATAGAAAGAAATCAAATCCACATTAAACATGACATCAGATCACACGAGATATTATAGATATCCGTCTAATTTCGGAAATAAATTGACAAGTTGTATCTCTAGCATGAGATTGAATTGGCTAATTTTTCATATAATCATGAATCATATCTTGGGCTTAAGATTGGATTGATGATTTTTATGCAATTATAAATCGTATCTCAGGTGGAAGATCAGATTGACAATTCTGACACGTTGTGAAATTAAGAAATTATTTATAATTTAAAGGCTATTGAGGAATTTCATAGATTTGATAATGTCACTCAAAGGTTCAAATAAGATTGTGATTTCACAAATTAGGAAACAAAATATATAAAAATCATGTTAATGAAAATTCTTACCTAATTTTGCAATATGCTCGGATAGCATTTCCAAACTCAGATGACCGATAAATCGCGGGAATCGGGGTCAACAATGCTTCACAGTGGCTAGCTCGCGGACGACGGTTCATAGTGGCACAATTTCGCTTGGTGAGAGAGCTGCTCACGGTGAGGTGACTCAGTGGTGATGGTTGGGGGACGTAGCCGAAAAACCTGCAAGAAAGCGAAACAATATTGGCACGGCAAAAGCTGTGAAGCTCCTGGATTGCCGGTAAAGCAACTGGAACCGTGGCTGATGGCTTGCGGACTGGGTATAACGAGACTTTGTAAGGAGCGAGGCCGGATCCAGTTCGCTGGACGTTCGCCTGGAGGTTGCAGGACTGCCTTCGGGAATTCCGCGTGACCTCTGGAACGCTGGTGCTTGCCTGAAAACTTCGTTGATGTGGCTGAGATTTGCTGGAAATCGCGCTGACATGCTGCAGGAAAGCTTCACCGAGCCTGATGGTTTGCTAGATGGAAATTCGGTATGGGCTGGGGCAAGAATACCTCACGACAAAAGCCAAAAAGAACCGGCACGAGTGGAGACAAAGCTTGACTGAAATCATGGAACACAAACGCGGCACCAGTAACATGTCATGTAAAAACCATCACAAAGAGGAAGCCAGCCTCTCCCCTCACGTTCTCTCTCCACTCTCTTTTTTTGTCTATGGCCGCCGGTTGTGACCGACCAGCAAAAGAGAAACCACCCCCCACCCTGCCGGTACTACGCCCGTCTCTATGAAATGTGCGGCCGCGCTTTTGTCTTGTAATGGGTCCTTCTATAGATGGGACAGCTGAGGTTTTCAAGGAAAGAGCAGATCTTCGTGTCACGCCCCGCTCTTTTGAATGCATACCCATCCCTTGGTGGTCGATTAAATTGCGACGTACCAGGATGCGTCGCTGACTCATTTATTTTTAATGCACATGCGAAAACGAATTTACTAATGCTCTAGCAATTATAGACATGTGATAGAAAAGCAAGACAACAAATTTCAAATCAAACACATTATTAAAAACCACACTCGAGTTTACAAATAGAGATCAACTCTAGGGTTTAAGTACGGGAGGTCTATCTTCAAAAGAACTTCTAAGCCACCCATACTCCTGATCCTTCAATCTCTAGCTCCTAGTTCTTCACACTAAGGACCTAAAAATGTGAGACAACGTCTCAGCAAGTCTACCTCTTAAGCTCCGACTAGGAAGAAACTACGCCTCAAGTCAGAGGACTTACCTTTGCCTCAGATCCTTCCTGTTAGTCAGTACAATTTATAAATTCAACGAATCACTTCAACACACCCAATCATCAAATTAGATTGAGTCATCGATCAATCGATTCAGTCGATTTCATACCATCAAGACCATCTCTCGGTCAACTCATTCAATATTATTTATCAATTTTGATTACATCAAGGAATGCTCACCCTAAACTGAAGATAGCTAGAAATGCTCGCCAAAAGCTCATAACAACGTATATTGCCCACCCTAAGTTGATATATCAAAGCCCTCAGGCTGATATAGTATACGACTAATGCTCATTAAAGCTATGCGGTACTTAATTGCTTACCAAAGCTATGCGATACTTAATTGCTTACCAAAATTGTGCGATACTTAGGGTATACTACTCACTCTAAGCTGATATATCAAAACCCTCAGACTGATATAGTATACCATTTTACTCCACCAACAATTTCACCACTTTTATTATACCCGATAAAATAATTGTGTATGGGTACACGATCGGCCTCTACCAAAAATATAATATCTTTACTTTATAAACTCCAACTAATTATATAGTCGATAAAAATATTTTGGCATTGTAAACCGATGCCTGATGATTTTCTAATTAAATACTGAAATTAATAAATTTTGAGATAAATATCCCAAAATTACAATTCACACTCAAATTGCACAAACCAGTGCTCAATTAAAATAAACCAATCACACCATTCCAATCAACACGAAATTTCGGTCACTGGCTATCTCGGTCTAATTTCCAGAAAATAATAATTAATTAAAAATTACCAAAATTAATTAATAAATACCAATAAATGCAACTTAGGCCGTAAAAACCTAATTAAACACCGAAAAGGGCCCGAAAAAATTCTGAACCTATCTAAATAAATGCTACAGTTTATCTAATCTCTAATTACACTACTCTAACCACCTAACATGCAATAATGAGTAATTAAATTGCTAATCCGTTCTAATTAACCACATAATCCATACTTAACATAAACTAATCAACCCCTAAGCATAATTAACTCCATAAGTGGAGATTGGTGAGTAAACTCATTGGATTTGCGAGCCAGTGAGTCCATGACAACGACGGTGCGATGGCGGCCAAAACTTGAACTTGCGGTGGCACCAACGGGGACTTGGACCAGGCCGAAAACGGGCCCGCAAGTCTCACGGTTGCTGCGGTCTTGAAGGGGCTGCTGGTCGTAGCTTGGCTCAGCAAGTTGCGGCTGGATCAAAGGCCAAAGCGGGCTAGCCGTGAGTGACTTCAATGGGGTGGCTGCATGTGAAGATGAAGCTGGATGTGTGGGCTGTAGTGGAGCTACTGATAACTCTATAAAAATAGAGTTATTTTACCTATTTTAGGCAACAATTAATACAATATTTATGAGAAAATATTTGGGTTTCCTTCTGATTATTTGAATTTTCCTTGTTTATGTAGAATAATGAGATATGAAGAAAATACGGAAAAGAATGGCAAATATCAGGAATTCAAATAAAAAAAGCAGCGGAAGATGGATATCAAATCAAGAAATTTTTGATTTTGTTCTTTAATGTTATCTGCAAGCGTTGGAAGTTAAATATCTTGGATATATCCTATAAATAGGAGAACAGAGAGAGTAGCTAGGTTTTTGGGGGTTAGATTATTTTTCATTGTTCTGAGAGTTTTTTAAATATTTTGAAGAGAAGACAAAAGTGGTGACAGAATTCTTACTCTTTGATTCAAGATGCTGGGTTTGATTTACATTTTTATTTTTTCATCTACTATGTTCTAATTTTTTTTTTTGTTAGGGCTATGATGTAGCCTAATCATGATAATGTGAATTTTATGATTTTTATGTTTTACAATTGATTTCATACATGTGAGTTATATATTATTGTGCTTAATGCTTTTGAGTGATTGGCCATCACTTAAATGATCTGATGCGCATGTTTGAGACTGAGAAGTGATAATATGCAATTGCTCATTATAATATATAACCATGAATTAAACGTGGATAGAGATATACTGCGTTATTTGTGTAGCTTTCGGTGATAATGTGATCCAGAAGACTCATTGTAAACCAAGAATATTCATAATTTTTAATGCACTTATGTTTATTTTAATTCACATATAGATATAGTGAATTAATAAGCTGAGTAAGTTTGCTATACCTAGAGATAGGATAGTAAATAGATTAGGAAATTCCGCTATCACATGTTTGATATCGTTCTTGTATTCACAACAATCTGAAATTCATATCTAGTGGTTATGGTGAAATTGGATGCTCTAACATATTTATTTGATCGATTTATTGCATTTAGTCTACAAATTTTGTTTTTAATTTATTCTTAATTATATTTTGATCTGTTAGATAAATTTTAGAATTAATCTATTTTAGTATTTAATTGGTTTATTAATCATCGATCTCCATGGGACGACATTTTTTCTTATCATTATATTACTTGTTCGATACGTGTACTTGCATTTAGAATTTTACGAACAGCTACAAACGAGAGGGAACGGAGCTCGCGTACGTGTGGCAGCTTCGGTGGAGATGGGGGCATCGATGGGGTCAACAATTCCGTTGGAGGACTTGGCGATTGACTTCGGTGGAGCTGCAGCGTGGACGGGGCAGGAAGGTGGAGATGGTAGAGGCGAAGGATGTGTAGCAGCAAGGATGGGGCAGAGAGGTTGTCGGTCGAAGGAACAAATGAAAGAAAAGCAAGAGCAGCAGCTCTTCGGTGGAGTGGGAGCCCGCGCAAAGAAAATGAGGGAGGCAACAATCATGCTTGAGAAGAGAGGGAGGAGAGAGAGAAAGGGACATCGGCAGAGAGGGGGAAGGATAAGAGAGCAGGGATTGTCGGCTGGTGAGGGGGGTGGGGGAAACGTGCAAAAATAAAGGGAAAGGGAGAGACGTGTGCAAATAGGAGAAGGGAATGCAGCTGGCATTCAAGAGCTGTGGATGGAGGGTTTAAAGTCAACAAAAGTATCTTAAACAAGAGTTTATTCATCCTTATCTTCAGCTCACTTTCAAACAACATTATCAATTGGTCATCCAAGGCCAATTTCCACACCAACTTGACCCTTTTGAAGTCCAAATGAAGGCCAAAATGTAACAGCCCCTCAAGCCTACGAATTTCTTCTAATAGGGCTTCAATTTAATCCAATTTCGTCCCAAAAAATCTCCATGCTAATATACTTGGTCCCCACTTACTTCCTTGCACGCAAACTTCCACAATAACAAGTCTTGGACCGCAAAAATGGCCACTCTCACTCCTATTCGAATTTACTTTTGTTTTTCCGATTCATCCGAAATTTAATTTCTTAACAAATCTCTCCAATTTGGTGATCAATTTTTGTTGAGGAAGAAGCCCACACAAAATCCACAATTTCTCATCTCTAAGTAGCTCACCTTGGAGGCCAAAAATCTCTTCAATTTGGCCCCTCCGAATTTGCATTCTTTTTTGAATTGTCCGAATTGATTTTTCAGTAAAAATCCTGAACTCACCGAAAATTCCTCGAAAGATGAGTTGACATACCTAAAATGAATCGTGACATGATAAAACTTTCAAATTTTGAAATTGGGTTCAAATTCGTAGTTAATTTCAACTTGACGCGATTTTAGCATGACTTAACCTACTAGGTAGCTTTTAGGAATTTTTGGTGCAATTAATCCGTGATTGATTTTTTTTCGAGTCACAACTTACCTCTTCGACACATTGACGATTCTCGGTTGTCGTGAAAATCTCAAGGTTTTAATTACGAGCACAAGATACCTAAAATGACATAAAATTGTTCTAGTGTCAATCGATGAGAATTTTGTAATCAAGTAGAATCATCCACACTTTGATCACACATCTCAATCAAATCGACTATCCATCTCTGATCGATTTTGACAATGCCGTAATAACCCTTGCAGATTAGTATGGTCGGACAGTTGATTTCTGGTCGAATTCTTAAGTCTTTTGCATTTATATTCATTAACGACTTCACCTGATAGGCTAGTTATCTTATGAATAGCCATCCCAGAGAATAACACTATAGGCGCGTCGATGAAAAGTTTAACTTATCCAATCGAAAGTAGAACCTGAAAATCAGGATGTTACACTTTGCTCCTCTTGTTGATGCTTAATATTATTAGCTAGTGACGTGACGATCGCATATTTTCTCTAATTTTATGTTCTAGCATGTGATTCCCAATATAGAGAGATTAACATTAATGTTTAGTGACATGAGAATCATCAATTGGGTCATATTGCATCCCTATCGAGGTGAAACATAACCGTTTTTGGCAAAAAGCAACCTAAAATAAAACTATATTTCCAAAAGTCAGGGCTTTCAAGACCTTGAGCCTTTGGAGAACCAATAGAATGATTAGTAGCCTCTATATTTTCTGATGTCCTTTCGAAGTTTGACTCAAACGGTTATAGACCGTGGAATTCCTTTTGAAAATGTACCGTTTTGAGTTAAAAGACTTACTATTTTCTTTTTATCTAAGACAAGATCTCCCACGAGATGTAATAATTATAGAGAATAGGGGAGAGTGTTTTACAAATTATTGCAATTACAATCTTCTTTGATCTCTCTTAAATGTATAATTCTCTTATTTAGAACCTTTCATGGGATTCAAGAGAAATTGAAAAGAAAATTACGAGTGCATTGTTTCTCATGATTTTGAATTTTGTTATATCCTAGAAATGACTTTGCTAAATCTTGAAGCTCCATGATTGAGGCAAATATCACTTTAAAAGTAAAGTGATCACATAAGGTAGAAATTGATAGGATCTTGAAATTAAATCAACCTAGAATTACTAGAGAAATAAAGAAGGAACAAAAAATAAAAGAATACCGAAGATTTACAAAGTTCAGTATGAGTGTTGGTTTCCTTCACGGAAAGTAGTAGTAAATAATTCATTATAATAGGAGTATTAGAGTTACAATCACTCTAGCACTCGAGTATTTTTCACAGTTAAATTAAAGTCAAACTCAAAGCCTATACAAATTGACAAATGTAAAACTCACGGTACAATTAGCCAGGTGCTAGCCCAAAGCAAAAACTTTGGTACGACTGTCCAAGAAGAGTCTATGTACGCTTTTCTTTTTTCCTTGGTGCGGCCGCGGCGGGCAAGAAGAATGAAAGGAAAACCCCTGCTTATTATTTCTTTGACAAAGACTTCTATCTGCCCATAAAATAAAAACATTTTTATAAAGTAAACAAAAAAGAGCCCCTAATTTTGTTTTGTAGTGCTAGAGAAATTTTCCTTTTTGTTTTAACCGTAGCCGAATCTCCTTTTATTGAATTTATTTGTGCAGTAAAACTTAGATATTTATCCAGCCCAATCAAAACAAAGTTCAACATATATATGCCCTTCAAGATATTTATTGAATTTCTTTTCTACTATTTAACAAGTTCAAGACATAATTTAACACACCTCAATATATTTATCCAGCCCAATCAAAACAAAGTTCAACATATATATATATATATATGTATGTATATGCCCTTCATGATATCTATTGTATTTATTTTCTACTATTTAACAAGTTCAAGACATAATTTAACACACCTCAATATTTTGAGTTTCCGTCGATGACATTTGTTGCTGGTATCGGATCAATTTCAGGACATCCAGCGGAAGGATTGAGGATTCCAAGAGGATAGTGCGGCTGCCACGTGGCCCTTTCTACGGTCACACTTCTGGAAATTGATATACCAGCTCTAATGATGTAGTCCGCGAAGAACTGGACAAGACGGCAATTGTACCCGAGCGGAACAAACAAGGCCATGTAAAGACTCAAGATAACAAAGAGGGCAGTGCTTCCGATAATTAAGGCTAAAATGGCGATCCAAGTGCATTTGCTTACAGTCACGTAGACTCCTGCCATGAAGGCCATGGACATTGTAGCAAGAGCAGTGAGCAACGGTTGCCTTGCCTTTTCAAGGGCAAGAAGCACAGCGTGCGAATCATTGATCTGTCTCCAAAGAATGATCACAATCGAAATTATCGAGCTGAACATGGCGACAGTGTTGCAGATCACAAAGACGTCATACATGGGTTTGTTCAATAATGTAGCAATTCCTGCATCTGGTTCAGAGTCATTATATGCTCCAAAAATAGAAAAGCCAGCGGCAAATGTCATAGCAGCAATGACTGTTGCCACAACCATATGAGAATTGATCTCATCCTTTAGTCTATCCAAATCTAGAGGCTCCAAATCGTTTTCTTGGCCTAAGTCTTTTGATTGGCAAATTGCTTTGTCTTTGCTTCTGGGGGCTCCAGCAGACAATAAGATTGTTCGTGTTATGCTCTAGTCAAGCATATAAAAAAGACCATTTATTATCCATGAAGATAGATTTGGAAGTCGGAAAAATGAAACATTTTCAAGTAATACATAGACTTGCAAATGCAATATTTTCTGAACTTACTATAGAAACTAAATTCCACTTCGGTAACTATCGTGGGTAGTTCAAATTTTAATTATTTTCATCTCTCCCACAAAGGAAGCGGCTAAAGCAATAGTGGAAAACAAAAGTAGATAACCTATTAATTCATTTTGTAGAGATCCGTACCTGTTGAAGTGGAGCATCGACTTTTTTTAGTTGCTCATCTACAATGTCGAGAGCCGTCAAGTTGCCATTGTTTACAAGCTTAAGATCCACTCTCTTGTCCCTGGTGAGAGACAGTAGAACCTCAGGTTGCCACTGCAATGTGGCTAGATGTAGAGGTGTATTTCCTTCCTTGTCTTTCACATTTATGAGCTTCTCAAGCTCGAGATTACCGAGTATGTACTTCACTATAGAGGCCCTTCCGTACTTTGCCGCAACATGAAGTATATTTTGCCCTTCCTTAAAATTTAGCAACTCTTCTGGAAATGGCCAATGTTGAATCAATTCCTTGATTGTTTCGAGATGACCCATCTTGCACGCAATGTGGATCGGAAGATAGCCCTCTTTGTCGTATTCAACAGCACTCGAAGTGAACTCATTGACCAAGAATTTAACTCCATCAATGTAATTCGCGTATGCTGCTAGATGGAGGGGAGTACCACCCCCAACATCACTCAAGTAAAATAGCTCTTTCTTTTGCTTTGACATCTCTTTCAGCATTTCTACATCATTACAAAACAACGAATGAATGAATTTGTATCATACTCATAACCAAGGGTCTAGTCCTCTAACTACTATATTTTCTTAAAATGAATAGAAAAATGCGATATTACATGGAGTTCATAATTGAAATGTAAACTTTAAGGGGATAATTTCAGTATAGACATTGGAGAATGCTTCGAAGCATATAAACATTCATTTCCAAGTAGTAGTTTACCACATTTGAGTAACAAGGGCAGCCACGACAACAGCCTTTTCCTATTTTAAAAAAAGGTCCTTGGACAAAAATAAAAATGGTTTAGTATCTATAATGGCTTATACTATGAGTACCTGCTATCGAAGTACTAAATTTATAATATTTTTTAGGGGTAAGTCTTGCTAGGACCTAAGTCCAAACATATCATAATTTGCCTCCTTCTGGACCAAAATTTATAGGAAATGTTTAGTAATTGGTGCAGGTTCTAAAAAGTACAAACTTTATCTTGATTCCCAATTATGACCCAAATTTTCTTTTTATCTCATATAAAAGCATCAATTTTTGCTCAAACTTTTTTTCCTCATAACTCTAGCTCTTGTCCTAATTGGGGACCCAAACTTGTTTTTATATCATAAAAAAAGTACTCACTTTTGGTCAGCACCCAGATCTGGGTTCGTCAAGTTTCCGTTGCAGATTGAGACGCTAAATTTTTTGCAGCATTACTGAACAAAAACTTGAGAGGGCTAGATTTGAGTACCCACTAAAAGTAGGTTTTTTTCTTCTTCTTTTTTCGAAAATTGAGACCTGATCCAAAATTGGTATCTCTTTCTATGAGATTAAAAAAAAAAAAATTGTGGCCAAAATTGATACCCAAGTAGAGCTGATGCTTCGTGAATTTACTGGAGGGAGAGTTAAAAGTGAAATCACTGACCTATCCTTTCGTGCATCACAGCTCCGTGGACCGGTGACATGCCTTCCAATAGAGAGACTTTCTCCCCATCCACCGCTTCCATCAAAAGCACAAGACTCCTCAAGTCTCCCATCTCGACCGCCAAGTACAACGGGCACTTACGCTCTCTGTTCTCCTCATACACCAAATTCGACCCTCGCTTCAGGAGCATCCGAGTCAACTCGTAGTGACTGTTCTTCACAGCTTCATGCAACGCCGTGTTGCCCGCGTTATTCGCCATGTCCACGATCCCGTCGCTGTCGAGGAGAAGTTTGGCTGTGTGGATCTTTCCGGCTCTCGCCGCGACGTGGAGGGCGGTGTCCCCTTGAAAGTTCGCCTTGGTGGTGCGCCACATGTCGCGGATGAGCCATTCTTGATGCCTGCTGCGATGTGGAGGAACGAGTTCCCAGAAGGGCCCTGTATGTTTATAATCTCGGACAAGGGGACCCCTCTCTTCGGCGGAATACTTTCCGGGGGCTTCAATGAAGTTGTCATCGTCGCCTTCCCCGGACTCACCTGCCATTTGAACTCTGCCGGGCGGTGTGGTTTGTTTAACCACTCCAGTGCTTTCAATCTGGCCCTTCTTTGCTCCCAGATTTCATTATCCGCGATTTTCAAGAACTTGAAGATATTGAAGCCCTGTTGACTATCTTCTCCTTTCCCCACTAATTTCTTCCCGTTCTTAATTTTTGCTTTCTCGACTCTATCTCGTTCTTTACTGCCTCTATGACTATTGTTTTCTTCTTCTTTTAGTGGGGATATTTTCTTAAAGTATCGCCACATCACGTCAGGGACAATTGTCCTCCCAAAACAAAAATTGGAACTTTTTCCACTGGGGGCCCCTTTCATCATCACTTATCCTCGATAATATTAAAATGAATATTTCCAAATTCAAGTTTTTGGCTTTATGTTGATGTAAATTAATAAACTTCAGGACAAGTAGAAAATTTTCGAACCATAGAAGTTTAAGAATTTTAATTTTCACAAAATTTGCACAAGCTATTTCCCTATCTGTGAAATCTTCTGATCACTATGATTCTAGAAAGTATTTTGATTTCAGATTTTGAATTTGTTTATATTTTGAGATCAATAATTTTGAACTTACTTTTATTTAATATTATGAGATTGAGTTAGGCTTCCATCTTACTATATTATGTAAAATGAGTAGCAACAATGAGTGTTTGCGTACAAGGGCAGTGTCATCACCCATTTATTCCCCTTAAATCAAGGAAAGTGGGTCTTCTTCTTACTTCTTAGGGGCAAAGTAGAAAAATATCCAGTGAGTGTTGATTAGAAGAGGTCATTGTCTCTTTATGCCAATTCTTTCTTTATTGGTTTGATCCATAATTGACAGGGAACAGTGAGCCAAGGTGATGCCTGCCCAGGAATCAGAAAATATCTGAGAAAATTGCGACGCAGAAGCAATGAAAAAAAAAACACTAAACATAAAAGACAAAGTGCTGTTTTGGCGAACGTCAGAAAAGTGGTGAAAATAGACTAATAAAGACAAAACTTCAACGACATTTTACGCGGAAAAGAAGACCTACGTGTTAAAATCTCGACCATGAAATAATGGTCCCTGCTTTTTCAAGCATATAGACGAGACACTGGAAGAAACAGACAGGAGGATTTGTCAAGGACCCACAACGAGATCATGCAGCTTGTGCTCATCATCACAAGTGGAACGCACCCATCTCTGCCTTCGATCACACCAGACGATTGAAATGAAATCTCAGAAGAAGATCCGCCAACGCTGTCAGCCGGCGAGATTCCAGTCCAAAGAAGTCCTCATGTTAAAAATAGATGCCGATGCATTTAGTTGGCAAGAATTTATTCATTATTGCTCCTTCCTGTTTTAGCCTCTCTTTTTCCGTACTTCAAGACATTTCTTTTCTTATTAATACCGAGTTTGTTTCTAATGCAGCACGACGCTAGAATCACATCAGCATCAATTCTCCTTAAAATATTTGGGATCTTTTTCTAATGCGTGGTTATATTCTGCAAAATATAAAAAAATACATATTAAATTTTTCATAAGTCAAACTGGATAGAATTAATGTAAATAATTAACTGCACTTTTCGATAAGGATATATCTTCTACACATAGGTAGTGAATATATTTATGCACAATCAAACCGCAAAGTAAGGTAAACCATGGGTTAGTGGAAAAATCTAATTTAGGAAAATTTCAAAATTGAAATATTAAGTATAGAGTACCCAAAAACAAAAGATCTTATTACATTTTCTTTATTTGTGTTGCTACCATAATACCTAAGGAAAAACACATCCTAGTAACAAACTTTCTTCATTACAAAAAATATGAGTGCCAAACATCTGGAGTATTAAAACTTGGCATAAAGAGGCATTTAAATACCAAAAATTATGAAAATAATACTTAAGTGCCAAAATCGGAGTAAAATGGATTAGTTAAATACCAGGGGTAAGAAAACCCAGCCAAAATGTTCACACTAACGTGGCTAAACAAGTGCAAAAATGACGTCGTTTTACTATTGATGTAGATAAATAATTAATATAAAAATTAATTAAATTAAATTTAAACCAAAATTATAAATAAATAAATAAATAAAGAGAGGAAGGAAGAAGTTGAATAGTTGGAGGTGACTGAGAGATTCAAATCTGCGCTAAAACTACGTCATTTTTGCATTTCTTAATTGAATCAACTCTCCGGTGAGCTACGTAGGCGAGCAAAATTAATAAAAAAAAAAATTACCATATGGGATTTCCAGCGGGGTTCTCAGGATGTGGCACTTAATTGTCCCATTTTTTTTAAATAGCATTTAAATATTACTTTTCTAACTTTTAGACTTAAGTGTCTCTCCGTACTAAGTTTTGGTATTTGGGCTATTCTTTTGCCCAAAAACTATTATTGTCCAATTTCAAAATAAAAGAAAAAGCACTTCAAAGGTTTCTTGCACATTCAATTGATTATAATCTACCAAAAGCTTTTGAAATTAGATTATCTAGTACACTCTTTTATTTAGAAGATAAGCTTTTAAAAAAACATGCAATTTAATGAAAATAATAAGAGTAGATTTTGAATAATGGAATGTTTGTTCTTTAGTAATCAAACATGAATGAATTGTTTGTGCAAGACATTACCTTTGTGTCGACACTTTTAGCAATGAAAGAAAATGGAATCAGTATAATCCTTGATGTAAAGTGTAGGTAAAGGAGTATTGCTCATTTGTGCGTAATCTAATGGATGATATCGGGATGAAAATTGAAAGCAAAGACAAGGGACGACCTTAATGTCTGATCAACAATGGATATGTTTTTCTTTTCTCTTTGTTAGGTATTGGTTCATATATCTTGTTTTTCTAAATGTTATTTACATATTTAGTACATTTTAAATTTGATATATGTTTTGCAGGGAATAGCCCCAGCTATCCAAGAACTTTTACCCATGGCAGGACAGAGAATGTACGCTAGACATATCGATGTGAATTGGAGGAAGAATCACAAAGGCAACGCTCGAGAAAAAGTGCTTTTGAAGGTGCTCTAAAGCAACAACATTACAACTATATCCATGCTTGAGGACATAAGAAATCCATGGGATGAGAAGAATTCGAGAAAAGATGTCAGTTGCTGCGAGATGGAATGGTGAGTATTTGCCCACAAAGTTCCAATCAAATTAGAGGAAACAAGGCCGAAAGCACTTATTGCCACGTGGATTCAAATAACAGAGAAGGTTATGAAGTGAGGCACAAGACAGATGTCCATTTTTTTTAACAAAAAGGGAAAAAAAAACTAACAGTGATATTAGAGTCTCGTTTGGTTGGTATTGGGCATTTGTCCTATCCACCTGTTCTTAAAACTATCCATCCAAATATCTAACTACTAAACTATAGCCAACTTTACATCATCCTCATTTCCTATTCCTATTTTTTTAATGGGAATAATTACGACTATTGGAACATTCAAATGACTAGTTTCTTAATGGCCCAAGATTTATGGGACAATGTAGAAAAGGTTTACGCGGCTCTTCAAGAAGGTGCAAGTGTTCCCAAAGAACCGCTTCAAAAGGATGCAAGGGCACTATGTGTTATTTATCAAGCATTCTCAGAAACGGTATTTCCAAGAATAATTGAAGCGAATACTGCAAAAGAGGCTTGGGAGATATTACAAGAAGAATCCCTTGGATCAAAAAAGGTATGCAATCTTCAACTTCAAACTATGAGAAGAGAATTTGAGAATTTTAAAATGAAAAGTTATGAGACTATCCAAGAATATTGTGGAAAATTAAAAGAACTAGTTAATTAAATGAGAGCATATGGAGATTAAATTATGAACCAAATGGTTGTAGAAAAAATGTTGATGTCACTTAGTAGAAAATACAATCCTATTGTCACCACTATGGAAGGAACTAAGGACTAATTGACCCTATTAGTAAGTGAATCAATAGGATCTCTAGAAACATATAAGAAAAGACCGATGGCATAAGATTAAGATTCGGTTGAAAGTGCTCTTTAGTCTAAAATAAACATACAGTCTCATCAATCCAAAATGGTGGATGAGACACAATGTTGCTTTTGTATAAAAATATGACCACATGGAAAAAGATTGTCACTCGAAGACAAATTATCGAACCAACTATGTTGTGGTGTAGTTTATACTCCAAGGGGCTATCCCAGTAGGGTCGTAAGGGGTAGTGCCCCGGCAACGCTAAAATGGTGTTATAGTTTGAGCTTATATTTTATTAGTAGTTTGGGCTTGATCTTATGAATAAATGCTAGTTATATATAATCTATTTCTCTCGTAATTGATGGATGTAACAAAGCGGAGAGATGTGCTAATTATGGTGGAATTCTATGCTGGATATAATCCTAGTTTAAGATGAATCGGGATAAAACATTATGTCTCACCTTTTTGTTCGTGCTTTTATTCTCTATTTTCTTGTAATTGTGTGCCGAATCCTAACAAACTATGTTGAAGAAAAGAACACATTCTATGTGGGTCAAGGGGCAAATGATACATGGTATATTGATAGTGGGTGTAGCAATCATTTGATGGGGGATGGATCTCTATTTATCGATATTGATACATTAGTGAAATCCCAAGTGAAATTGGGCAATGACAGATTATCCTATGTGAAAGGAAAAAGGCACTATCACCGTTGAAAAAAAATAAAGGCCTGAAATGTATTCATGACGTATATCTTGTCCCTAGTCTTGCAAAAAATCTACTGAGCATGGGCCAAATGATACAAAAGTGGGTATTCTATGAACTTTAGAGGAGATGCCTGCATTATTGTTAGAGATATTGCTATGAAAGCTCAACTTGATGAAGGGTTATGGCATCGAAGATTTGGCCACTTCAACTTTGTTGGGCTAAAAATTCTTCATCAAAAAAAATATAATGAGAGACTTTCCAATCAATTCAAAAAATTCATATGTTTGTGAAAAATGTACTCTTGAAAAACAACAAAGACAGTTCTTCCATTTGGAGGTGCATGAAGAGTTAAGTAGCCATTAGAGCTAGTTCAATAGATGTATGCGGTTCAATGATGATGTCGATACCTAGCAAAAATAAATGCTTCATTCTCTTCTTCGATGATTACACAAGAATGACATGTATTTACTTCTTTCGAGAAAGATCATAGGTTTTCTCTATTTTTTGGAAATTCAAGAATCACATGGAGAATCAAAGTGACCAAAGAATCAAGGTTTTGAGAAGTGATAGAGGCACCAAGTACAACTCTAATGAGTTCAAGAAATTTTGTGAAGATGAAGCAATCCATCATCAACTAACTTTTGGCGACTCCCCAAAGCAAAATGGAGTAGCGTAAATGAAGAATAGAACCATCATGGAGATGGCAAGTTCTAAGCTAAAGGAGAAGGGCCTTCCCAATTCTTTCTGGGCGAAAGCAATCTATATGGTAGTATACATCCTAAATAGATGTCCGATTAAAGCAGTCCAAAATAAAACTCTAGTTGAAGCATGAAGCTTATGAAAGCCTTCGACAAAGCATCCTAAAGTGTTCAATTGTATATGCTACGTCTGCAATCTTGATCAAAATAGGAGTAAGCTCGATGAAAAGACTACCAAGTCTACAACCAAAGAACTAAGGAGCTTATAATTAGTTGAGACATTGAGTTCGACGAGAATGCAGTCTAGAACTAGGAGGATAAGAAGATTGAGAAGATGTATGTCGCCTTGCTAGACATACCATCTACTTGAGAAGAATCAATAGCGTAGGAAAAAGGTAAGCTTCGGATTCCACCACTCATAACGTAACACCACCATCCTCTCCAAGAGTAACACAATAAGATTCCACTCTAGAGTCTCCAATAATAAGGGTAAAATCCCTTAGAAGAACATACGACACATACAACTTTGCTATCTTAGAACCAAAAAACTATGAAGAGACATCAAAAGAAGATGTTTAGATAAAAGCCATGGAGGAAGAGATGAAGATGATCAAGACAAATGAAACCTAGGAGCTCGTCAATTGCCCCAAAGACAAAGAGATGATCAAATCAAGTGGGTTTACAAGACAAAGCTCAATGCATATGGGTCTATTGAGAAGCATAATGCAAGACTCATGGCAGAAGAATATTTGCAACGGCCATATATCGATTATGCTGAAACTTTCGTTCTTGTTGCTCGTCTTAATACTTTTTAGGCACTCATAGCCCTAGCAACATAAAAAGAAGGGAAGATCCATCAACTACATGCGAAGTCAACATTCTCAAATGGATTTATCGTCGAAGGCCAAGAAGAAAAAGTTCTAAAATTTCAAGAAGGCCCTCTACAGCTTAAAGTAAGCGTCACGAATACGGCATAGCAAAATAGATGAATACTTGACCAATCAATGATTTGAGAGGAGTATGAGTTAGCCAATGCTCTACATCAAGACTCAAGGTAATTATGAAACTCTCATTGTCTCTTTGTATGAGCAAGATCTCATATATACAGGGAATAATAAGATGATGATTCAAGAATCAAAGAAGAAATGATGAAAACATTTGAGATGACGGACTTGGCTTGATGCACTACTTCCTCAACATTGAGATTGACCAAAATGAAGGAGTATTTATTTTGCAGAAGAAATATGTCAAGAACCTCATGAAGAAATTTATGGTGAATTATTGTAAAACAGTTACAAGACTATTCATGACAAATGAAAAGCTATCGAAGGAAGATGGAGCATAAAAAGTTGAGGCTTCTCTTCACAAAAGTTTGATTGGTAGTATGTTATATCTCACTACTACATGACCAAACATAATGTACACAACAAGTGTACTATCACGATTCGAGAGTCAAATTCATTTTGGAGCTTCTAAGAGAATTCTAAGATATTTTTGAGGAACTACACATTGTGGCATTTGGTATTGGCCATGTAATAGCTAAGTTCATTGGCTACACTGACAACGACTGGGCAAGCTTAACTTATGACAGGAAGAGCACTACCAATTATGCATTCACTCTAGGTTCTAGAATATTCTCATGGGCATCCAAAACACTAGATTTCATGGCACAATCTATTATAGGAGCAAAATAAGTTGCAACTACCACTAGTTAAGCAATATGGCTTCAAAAAACTCTAGAAGACATTGAAGAAGCACAGACAAATCCTACTCCAATATTTTATGACACCAAGTCTAGAATTGCCATATCAAAAAATCATGTCTTCCATGGAAGAACTAAATCTATCGACATCAAATATCACTTCACATGGGAGGTACAAAGTAATGGAGAGATTGAGCTACAATATCGCAAGACTGAAAATCAAGTTGTGGACATATTTACTAAAGGACTACCTTTTTTAATTTGAGACATTGCAAAATATGCTTGGAGTATCATGTGAATGGATCAAGGAGTATCACGTTGAAAGAGAAGACGCGCTTATCACTGTACCTCTTGTACAAAAGGAAGGCAGTGAAATTAGCCTATAAATAGGCATGATAGTGCTCGTGTATGTGTACAAAAAAAAAAAAAACCTTTCCTCCTTTCTTTGTATTACCCACTAAATAATAAAAGTCTTTTTTGTTTAATATCACAAAAAATCTTAAATTGATACACATGAGATAAATTTACTTAAAATTAATTTATTGATCACAAAAGCTCCAAACTTATACATTTTTGACAAATTTACCCAAAATCGGTACACTTCTCATAAATTTACTTTCTATTAGTTTTCATTAAATTTATTGTCATATTGCTAAGTTGGATAACACACGACAATTGACTAATGTACAAGTTTAGGATTTTACTCTTTGTTTGTTATAGTTATATCAACTTTGTGGTTTTTTGTGGTATTAATTTAATTTAACAAATGGTATATTTGTCACAAACGTATCAGTTTTAGATTTTTTGGTGGTGTTTAAGGTAAATTTATCATAAATATACTTATTTGAGATTTTCCATGATATTAATCATTTTTTAATCCCTTGGGCTTCTTTGGTGCCACTCTCATAAATCTTTGCCCAATCCTTTTCCATTCCCACACGTTTACACACACTAGCATATAAACCAAAAACAACTAACAAAAGAAAAACTCGTGGTTAACATTGAAGAAGCAAACTTGCTTTTGTAATATCAGGACAAGCCCATTGAAAGAGAACAATGAAGGAAATGTAAGCATGTTACTGATTTCCTATGTACATACTTTAATTATATATGATATGTTCCCAATTTTTCACGGACAGAATGAGGGCAAGGCTAGTGAAAAAGGTAAAGGAAAGAACGAAAAGAGAGCATTACCGGGCTAGCTATGGCACTTATACAAATCCAAACTTTGGTATCACAATCTTAAATGTAACATTTAGAATCAGAGAAATTCGCCGATTACATAACATATGTGTGCCTCCTAGATATTAACATATAGTCAACATACTTTAATTATATATGATATGTTCCCAATTTTTCACGGACAGAATGAGGGCAAGGCTAGTGAAAAAGGTAAAGGAAAGAACGAAAAGAGAGCATTACCGGGCTAGCTATGGCACTTATACAAATCCAAACTTTGGTGTCACAATCTTAAATGTAACATTTAGAATCAGAGAAATTCGCCGATTACATAACATATGTGTGCCTCCTAGATATTAACATATAGTCAGTGGTTTTTATGCGTTTCATTGTTGTTTATGTGCGTTGTTAATGCCAGTTTTACGTGTGCAATCCTCCGTTGTTTTATGTGATGAAGATATTATGCCTTCACTTGGTCTTTTGCAACAGCTTGGAACTACAATCCAACAAACGATATCAACTCCTCACACTTCACAGCGAAAATTAACAAAGGATAAATTTGTCATAAATGTATTAGTTTATAGTTTTTTTATAGTTAAAAAATTAATTTGGAGTATTTCGTGGTATTAACCCTTTTTTAAAATTATGGGCTAGACTTTCGATCAAATATAGTTCCAGGTGAAACATTTTTCCAAGTGCCCGTACACTTCTTAGGTTCAGTATTCTAGCAAGCATGCCAATTGACCGAGTCTAATTCCAGGTGGTTTTTCTGTGTTCTGTACTTGCACTAAAAATGGGACACATATAAGGCTTATTTGCGAGAGATTAAATTTTACATATTCCTTACTTGTTATTTTTTTAATACTACTAAAATAAAACGTTATTCTTTAGTGATATTGGATAAAATAGAAAAACAAAGAACAAGTGAGAAACTTCAGAGAAAAAGAAAATTATATAAATGTTTCCAAGGATTGGAACGAAGAGTGTCACGCCCCGATCTTCGAGAGTGTGCTCATCCCTCGGTGGTTGATAAAATTTGCGACATTCCAAGATGCGTCGCCGACCCATTCATTTTATTGCACATGCTGAAGCAAATAAACAATACCCCTGACAACAACCAACACGGGATAGAAAAATAGAAAACAAATTCACAACCAAAACACTTTTATAAACACCCCGGTTTATATACAAGACTAGTCTAAAGACAAAAGTCTACAAAAGACAGGCTCTCAAAACAAAGCTGTCCTAAGACTAGCTAACCGGACAGATTCGCCGATTCTTTGATCTCCACAAGCTTTGGGGGCGTCGGGTCCTCCACAGCACCATCAGGAGGGTCAGTTGCACTCTTACCTAGAGTGGCATCGACTATCACAGCGGAATTTCAAAACCCTAGAGGGGACCCACACGGATCCATTGAAACTATAATGAAACCAGGCTCTGAACCGATGAGTTATCCTTTGAGGTAGGTCCTCATTGACCCAAACGGTGGTCACCACGAGTTCATAGACCCATTGACCCCCTGGGGCATGGTAGTCAAAACTCCGCTCGGTAACCTTCATGGGCCGACCAAAACGTTACGGAGGAACAATCATCTAAAGACCGGAAAATATTAAAGTCCACAACAGGGTGAGACAATGTCTTAGCAAGTTCACCTTCTAAACTCTGACTAGAAAGGAAATATGCCTAGGGCGTCCTAACCGCACAGCCACACAATCACAGAGACTTACCTCGTCTCAGATCCTTCTTATATGTCAGCATAGTTTATATACCCAACCATATGCGGTAATCAAACTTAAACAATTGGAATGCCATCACTTTCATCTTAATAAATACAAGGGGTCTTGATTATATGGCCAAATTATTATGACACGTTCCATTCCGTGTCACAAAATTTTGGTCTCATAATTCGGCACGTTAATTTCACTCAGCATGCGTTGCAATTGTTAATCACGGCCACACATGAGTATGGCCTACTCGAAGTTCGGCAGTCTTCTGGTGTAGCTAGGCGTTGTCTCGCCCCATTGAGCATGGCAACGTCACTACATCAACGACATTCCATAAAGGAGCATCGGTCCAACCTCTACTGCGACCAGCATCCATTGATAGGGCATCCCAAATAGGGGCACGTCCACTCGACTCATTTCAGGGATGAGTTCTCTTAACCAACACCCGACCGTTCAATCTCAGCCCTAGGATGCCATGTATTGCACTAAAATACCTCAATTAAAATAGTGAACTTGGCATATTTTCTTCGTATTAAAAATACACGGCAAAATAATCGTGTGTGGGTACACGGTCGATTTGAACTAGAAAAACGGATACCATTCCTTTTCAAATCAACTATTTGATATAGTATTTAAAACTATTTTCGGTGTCAAAACCCGACACCTGGTAATTTCTAAATAATTACCAAAATTTCCAAATTTTGAATTAAATACTCAAATTTCAATCACCATTTAATGTGCATAATTTAACATTAAGTTGCAGAAACCAAGCACACCATTGCAATCAGCATAGAATTCTGGTCACCGACTATCCCAATATAATTTCTGGAAAATATTAAATAATTAAATAAATACCAAAATTAATTAAATAATTCAAATAAATTACCATAAATGCTCACTAAGGCCATAAATGCTAATCTAACTACCTAAATGGGCCTAGAAAATTTATAAACTATCTAGATAAATAGTACGACTACTTTAGTTCCTAATCTATCCGTTCTAACCACCCAACATGCATAAACGGAAAATTAAATCACTAATCCATTCTAACTAACCACATAAACTCTAATTAGCCTAAACTAATTATCCACTAAGCATAATTAACTCTATAAGCAGAGTTTAGCAAGTAAACTCACTGATTTAGCGTTCCGATGAGTTCACGGTGATGATGACACGAAGGTGGGCGATAACCAAGCCCACAGTGATACCAACAGAGGTTTGGAAGGGCCCAGAAAAGCCATACGAACTTCTCAGCTGAGTTGAGGGGTTCGGTTCTATCCAAGGCCGAACTGGAGGGGACCAAGGTTGGAACAACGGCCTGAGGTGGCAAGGTGGCTGGATGAGCGAGCATGGGCAACGGTGGTGGCGACGGACGGTTGGACGGTGACGTATGGTGGCTGGACAGCTCACTAGACCAGTGAACAAAGGTGAATGACGGCGCTAGGAGGCGGGACGATGCGCAAGGGCTCGTGGTGGTGCGATGGCTTGCGGATGGCAAGCAGCGGTCCTAGTGGCTCCAAGCAGTGGTTGACAGTGAAGGGAAGCTACTGGCTGGTTTTCTCTATAATTCTAAGCTTTCAAATTGCTCTAAAATGGAGAAAGCAAGATCAAAGAGGAAGAAGAAGCTAGCTGCTGAAGAGAGGGGGCCACCAAGCCTAAATATCCCATTTTCATCATCACACATGCCCCACCAGCTGCTGCCTTCCATCCTCAGCCATTTGCAGCCCTCAATCTTCCACAACACACTTCCTAAATGGTCCAAAATGTTACCTCCTCCATGGCCTACGAATTTTGTACCAAAATCCCATAAATTGAATCAATTCCTCTCCAATTGGATCCAATTTGACGTCCATAAATCTAGCCAAGGTGCCATCACCAAAATCAACATTTTTCCTCATCAATGTTTCCAACTTGAATCCTAGAAACACAACAAAAAACGGCCTTCTTTACTTTGAATTTTTGCCAAAAATCTCAATTTGTAGAAAATTTTGAGGATGAGTCGACATTCCTAAAATGAATCGTGACATGACAAAACTTTCAATTTCTAAAATCGGGTTTAAATTCACGGTTAATTTCAATTTGACGCGATTTTAGCATGACCTAACTTACTAGATAGGTTTTAGAAATTTTTGGTGCAACTAACCCGTGGTCGATTATTTTCGAGCTACATTGTGCATCTTCGACACATTGTGCAATTAACTCTTGGTTGTCGTGAAAATCTCAATGTTTCAAATACAACACAGGGTACAGAAATGACAGAAAAATTGGTCTAGTGCCGTTCGACAAGAATTTTGCAATTAGATGGAATCACCTAGACACTAATCGCATACATCTATTGAATCAACCTATCTCTAGTCTTTGATCGATTTTGACAGTGCCGTAATGACCATTGTAGATTAGCACGGTCGAGTAGTCGATTCTTGGTCAAATTCTCGAGTCTATTGTGTCCGGATTTCTTAATGGCTTCATTTAATAGATTAGTTATCTCGTGAGTGGCCAATTCAGGGAAAAGAACTATAGGCGCGTTGATGAAAAGCCAAACTTATTCAATTAAAAACAGAACTTGAAAATCAGGCTGTCACAAAGAGAATGCTTGTTCAATATCTAAACTGAACATACAAAAAGCTGTTAAAACACGAGTAGTTAAAGAGAAAAAAATAGAGAAGAAGATAAGTGATTTTTTATATGGAAAACCTTTCAAAATCATAAAGGGAAAAATCATTGTGATGCACTAAACAATCTCTTCACTATTAGTATCATTATCAGAGTTACAAGCTTCATGGTTCGGTGTGGAGGAAGAGACTAGGGATGAAGATGGCCAATGTGACGTAGCAACACTGCCTTGATGGTAGCCTTCATGGTTCGATTTGGAGAAGAGACCGTGGTGGAAGCTGGGCATTGGAGATTAAAGTTGATATATTGCTTTGGAGAAATGGATCATTGAGATGTCTTGGCAAGAAGGATACTTGAATTAAGGGGAGCACACTTATTACTAAGCTCACACATGAGTAAGAGATTGTTGAAACACGTGTGAGTTGTGTTAGAAAATTTCTAAATCAGAGAATTGGTTTGTTGGGCAATAGTTGTTTCATAAGTGAAGGGTGTTCCCAAGAAAACCATATCGTAGTCTCACAACTATCCTCTATAATCATTGGATTGAATTCAATATGGTAAACATGCCTTGACTATGATCCATTGAACAAGGTAGGATGTCCTTTGCCTTCTCTAGTTGCCCATGCTTTTTCATGATCTTTTATCTAGTTTTGAATATGAATTTTGGAGACTTGTTTGCAGATATTCATAGGTTGATTCAAAATAATAGCAGCAGCAATGCAATACGAAGATAATCATGAGATTCCAAATCGAAGTGATTATTAGGATAGGACAGGATACCATGCTAATGCAATTTGGTATGTTGAAATTGCTCGAGTTACTAATCTTGATGGGTCATGTAGAGCAAGAGGGACTTGTTCTAAGCATAACATAAAGGAATATGATGGGCAAATTGATCTTTTTCCAGCAAGCATTAAGTACTTGCTAGGCAATATTGCTCATTAATATCTTAAGTTAGTTTGTGGTGCATTTTCATTGTCCAAGACATTTATACACTGATAGAGTCATATGAAGAAATAACTTGGTTGATGTTTCAATGGATTTTTATCTAGTTTTGAGTTCATCACCAGGTCTTCAGAATTTGGTGAAGGTATGAAGCCAAGAAATAAAAGTTACCCCAAGTTCAATCTAGATGTTAATTTCACGACCTTGTCCAACCTTTAAATAAGTGCATTTCAAGATGATCTTCTACTTGGACTATCTATTTCCATACAAGAGTGTCTGCGATGTTTAGCCTTAAAAATTTGAACCAAAGCTTGGTGTGGACGGTTAACATCATCAAACTAAGTTTAGAAAACAATGCACTCTTCAAATCCTACTTCATTATGAATCCAAAGCCACCAATGAATTAAGCGCAACACATTGATTACCATAGGATTTACTGGTGAAAGGAGTCGTGTTTAAAGTGACCCCAACAAAATTTGCTGAATTTTCTAATCCTATCCCATGGCAGAAAAATTGAGAACACATATATTACATCAATGCAAAGGTGTGAGGGTGAAGCAACTATTGTACTAATCTTATGAGGGAGAATTGTCCAAAAAGTCCTAAACTTATTATACAGAGGCAAATTCAATCTTAGATCTTTCAATTGTACCAATTTAGTCTTAAACCTTTTGATAATTTGCCAATATAGTCATAAACTTTTCAATTGTACCAATTTTGCCCAAGAAATTTTGATGATTTGCCAATTTAATCATAAACATATTGTTTGGATATTTGATCGAAATCATTTGACAATTTGCCAAATTAGTTATTTTGGTAAAATATCCATAAAATATGTTTATGACTAACTTGACAAATTATCAAATATTTAGGATTAAATTGACACAAATAAAAATTTAGAACTAAATTGAAACAATTGAAAATTTAAGAATGAATTAGCCTTCGTACAATAGATTTAAGACTTTTAGGATAATTATCTCAATCTCGTGAGCGTTATAGAAAGATGAGATTTCCTATTGGCTAGTTACAGTTTAGCCTCTCTATTACGAGATTGGACTTGGGCTTTTATCTCCCCATTTGTAGGGGAAGACCCCAAGTGTGACATTCTAACCCCAAGTGTGACATTCTGAAATTTCAGTTTTGCTTTCAATTAAATAAATCGGGCCTTTTATCAATGCGCTTATTGTGCTATTTTCAGAGCTGATCAGTCTTGAGATAACTAGACTTTCTAAGGAAGTCATTAAGGATTTTAACGCAATAAACTTGAGAATTTGACCAAAAATCGACTGCTCGACCATGCTCATCTACAGAGATTATTATGGCATAGTAAAGATCGATTAGACATCAGAGATAAGTCGGATCGACTGAGATGTGTGACTAAATGTGGGTGATTCCACCGAATTGCAAAATTCTCGTCGATCGGCACTAGGCTGATTTTTCTGTCGTTTTGGTACCCCATGTCCGTATTTGAAACCTCAGGATTTTCACGATCATCAAGAGTCACCAATGTGTCAAAGAGGTTCATTGTGGCTCGAAGAAAATCGACCACGGGTCATTTACACTAAAAATTTCTAAAAGTTACCCAGTAGACTAGGTCATGCTAAAATCATGCTAGATTGAAATTAACCGCGAATTTGAATTCGATTTCAGAAGTTGAAAGTTCTATCATGTCACGAGTCATTTTAGGAACGTTGAATCATCCTTCGAAGATTTTTTTGCAAACCGAGACTTTTGGCGAAAAGTCAATATAGGGCTGTTTTTGTTCGGAAAATTTAGAGAACCAGTTTTTTATCGTGTTTTTGGGATGCAAGTTGGTTCCATTGGCAAGGAAAAATGTCAATTTGATCGAGGACGCAATGGTGGGAATTTTGAGGGCCGAATTGATTTGATTTAAGTGGAAATTGGAGATGAATTAGGAGAAATCACGTGCAAATTCATAGCCCCCCATGCCCTAACCTTTTGGACCACCTCAATAGCTTCTAAGGGAAGATTGATGGCTGGAAAATTGTTGAGGAAGCCAGCAGCCATGGTGGGACCTCTTATAGGAGACAAGAAGATAGAAGTGAAGCAAGTGGCCCCCTCAAAGCCAAAGTTGTTCCCCCTTCTCCTTCCTTTCGTCGACCCCCCCCATCTCCAGCAAGTTGAAGCTTCCAAAAACTAGAAAGCCGAGAAGAGCAGCCTCCCTCCACCATCGAGCAGCCTATCTGAGCCGTCCAGCATCGTCACACCACCTGCATGCTAGCCGCGCCTCCTTCTTGCCTTCACATCTCTGGCCGTCGTCCCTGTCTGTTCGCACGTCCAAAGGCCTCATCTAGCGTCACTAGCTGCCGTGCGTCGTCGCGAAGGCCACCGGAGCCACCGCTTGCCTCCGCCTAGTCCCCGCTACAACCCACTGTCCCGTTCTCGCCGTTTTAGCCGTTGTCGTCGCTTGGTTCGGCCTTTCTCAATGAAGAATGGAACCAAAACCCCTCAAGTCCTCCGTGCACTGTTTTGCCTACTTTGGACCACATCCGAGCCTCGAAGGTTATCCCTGCTTTGGAGTTTATCGATCATCTCCACATCCCCGTTGACGTGGTCCCATCGGATTGCTAATCCAATGATTTTACTCAGTAATCTCTGCTTAGGGAGTTAATTATACTTAAGGGTTGATTATTTTATACTAAGTATGGATTAGGTAGTTAGTTAGAATGGATTAGTAATTTAATCATTTGATATTGCATGTTAGATGGTTAGAGTAGTGCAATTAGTAAGTAGATACGTTGGAGTATTTATTTAAACAAGTTTGGAAATTTTCCGAGCCCGTTTCAATATTTAATTAGGCTTTTTTGGCCTAAGTGTGCACTTTTGCTATTTATTGGTATTTATTAATTAATTTTTTGTAATTATTTAATTAATTATTATTTTTCAAAAATTAGACCAGGATAGCCGGTAATTGGAATTTTATTATGATTGCAATGGTGTGATTGATTTATTTAATTGAATTATGGTTTGTGCAATTTGAGTGTGAATTGTGATTTTGGGAATTTATCTCAAAATTTAATATTTTTGGTATTTAATTAGAAAATATCGAGCTTCGGTTTACAACGCCAAAAATGTGTTTATGGACTATTGAAACTAATGGGATTTTTAAAAGGGAAAATATTGTATTTTAGCTAAGGTCAACTGTGTACCCACACACGATTATTTTTATCAGGCATTGATAAGAATAGTGAGATGATCATGATGGTATACTATATCAGCCTACAGGCTTGATATGTTAGCTTAGGGTGAGCAGTATATAGGTATACTATATTAGCATGTGGGCTTTGATATATCAGCTTTGGGTGAGCAGTATACCTTAGCAGTTTTTGGTGAGCATTTGGAGTATATTATATCAGCCTGCGGACCTTGATATATTAGCTTAGGGTGAGTAGTATACTATGTTATCAACTTCTAGCAAGCTATGTTTATTATTAGCTCTAAGTGAGCTATACTATCTATCTTCAGCTTAGGATAAGTAGTTCTTGATATGATCGAACTGGATAGATAGTATTGAATGAGTGGACCGAGAGATGGTCTTGATGACATGGAATTAACTGAGTCGATTGATCGATGACTCGATCCGATTTGACACTTTGATGTGTTGAAATGATTCGTTAAATTTATAAATTATACTAACTTGTAGGAAAGAATGGAGGCAAAGGTAAGTCCTTTGACTCGTGTTTGTGCTTAGGCAGTCCTTGGTACATATTTTCTTCTTAGTTGGGATTTAGGGGGTAAACTTGCTGAGACATCATCTCACCCGTTGAGGGATAACATTTCAGGTCCCTAGATGGTAGCTCCTTCTAAGCGTTTTGGACAGCCGAAGAAGGTTATAGAGCAGGTATCTTACATCCCGCTTCATGGGAGCGCAAGAGGATGGTTCTATGAGCTCATAAGGTCCGTGGTTTGGGTTGATGAGGCTCTATCCCATAAGGTACCCCATCAATACAGATCATGGTATCGACGTGCATGGAATGGACAAAGAGAGGGTCCCATACCGGAATCTGAGATACTTGTGTATCTACCAAAGGTTGATTTCAGAAAAGGAATGGTCGACCCTCCAGGTGGTTCAGTGGTGGACCCGTACCTGTCAAATCTAGGGTCCCCGATGTATTTGGAGGAAGACTCGAATGCTTGAGGACTTGTAGCACTCTACCCCCCCCCCCCTTTTGCAAACCTTCTATATAGTCGGCTAATATTGTATGTGACCTTGTTTGTTATGTATAAAGGTGTGGTTTGGTTTTCAAAAATTGTGGCCCTACTTTTCTATCCCATCTGGTTATTGTTTGGGGATTTATTTATTCGCTTCCGCATGTGCATTAAAATGAAAGGGTCGGCTATGCGTCCTAGGATGTTGCTATTTAATCGACCGCACAGGGATAGGCACGCGCTCGGAGGATCAAGACGTGACACCAAGTATCTAGATGAAAACTTTCCTTTTCTCAAACGCAAGAAACAATGAGACAGCTTTTTGCTAGAGGAGAAGATTTGAACATGTTTATGGCCTAACGGTATTGTTTTTTTTCTTTTTTTTTTGGGTCATTGATATAAGTTTTGGAGTGTTTGTGAGATGAAAAATGTTTGGGATATTGGTATTTTAAGAAAATAATTGAAGACTTTCTGTGGGATTATCCTATCAATTATTCATTTGCATTTGCATTTCAAACAAACAGAAAAACCTCTCAAACGGGAACTTTCCATCAACATTTATAAACCGGTGTTACAAATATGCTAGAGGCAAACTCTTTTATTTTTATTTTATTTCATACAGTTATCTTATTAACCTTTATTAGTTCAAATGTTGTTTTTTTATTAAGTATTTTTGGAAATTATGAAAGTTTCGAATTTTATTTATTAAAAAATTATTATTTTTTATTATTTTTACTATTCCGAATTTTTTATGTGTCTTTTGAAGGCAACATTTGGAAATTATATTCGTTAGTTTATAACCTTTCTCGAAAGATTGCATTTGTTCATTTTTCAACTTCTTCCAAAGGGATACCTTTGTTCATTTGTAACTTCTTTTGAAAGGACACATTTGTTCACTTTGCAACCTTTTGCGAAGAGTTACCTAGGTTCTTTATATATATTCACATATACATATATGCGCATGTCAATTTTTTGGATGAACGAGCATGAAATCATTTTTGACTCTTTTTTTCTAAACCCACAACCATTTTTTCAATTGTTTCTTAGAGAAATCCTAGAGAAATACTAGAATTGCTATCTAGTATTTTCATTTAACATTTTGTTGTATCATTGAGAATATTTGCCAATAACTATTAGCAACATTATCGGACAAATAAATCCTTAAAGAAAGTGATATCGCACCTTAAAGTCAGACTTGATTGCTCTATTGATTCAAAGCCATATTTCTCCAACATTTTGTACTTTGAAAGCATTTTTTGCAGGTCTCCCAAGTAGTTTCTGATTATTAGCGTTACTATTTGAAAGCAGTTTCACATTTCACCAAAGTGGTTAATTTTTAACACTCCCCCTCAACAGCTATTACTTTCCTTCTGCATCTGATGCCCATGAGCTCCCAAACTTAACGAACTTGGAGCTGGTAGGTCCCTTAATGAAGATATCAGCAACTTGTCCATCCTTCCTAGTAAACTTCATCTCTATCTCTTCTCCACAAAGCACTTTCTCACCAACAAAGTGACAATGGACTTCCACATTCTTCGTTCTGGTGAGAACACTGGGTTCTCTGCTAGTTGAATTGCTGGTTGATTATCACCGTGCAGTCTTACTGGGCATTCATTAATTTTTTGGTGCTGATCCTTTAGCGACTGCACTGATCATGTGCTTCCCTGAGCTGCCATAGCTACAGCTGGATACTTCGCTTCGGTGGTCGACAATGACACGGTTGTATTTTAATGCACCAAGAGACGGCTCTTGAAGTGAGGCTAAACATACCACCCGTTGTCGACCTATGCGTACTGTAGTTACAAGCAAAATTGGCATTGCAGTAGCCAATTATTTCACAACTTCCACCTGCCTTATTCATATTGCAAGATCAATGGTGCCTATAACGTCGAATTACATCTAGGTGAGACTTTCTCAGTTTTTGCATAAACAGACTCACTATGACTACTACCCAGGAAATATCCGGATCTGTCAATGTCAGGCAAATCAAACTGCCGACCAATAGGTGATGCATGGTCGCATCCTCGAGATCTTTCCCTTCTTCTGCTTAAAAAATTGCAGTAACCTCCATGGGGATTAATAATGGCTTGCAATCAAGCATCCCACATCTTGCCAATAAATCTTTGCCATATTTTTCTAAGCACGGAAATAGAACATTATCTCTTCTATCCACTTCAAGTCCGAGAAAATGTTTGAGCTTGCCAAGTTCTTTCTTCTGGAATCAAATTGATAGGTTTCCTCAATAAGTGCATTTCCCTTTCATTGTCTTTGGAGATGATGAGGTCATCCACATAAACTAGCACCATAGCCCATTTATTGACACACGTAGTTGGTGTGGCCACTACTTGTCATGTCCCTTCACTCCCGCTTCATCGTTATTGACATAAGTCGCTCAAAGATAACCGAAAAGCGGTCTATTATTTGTTAACGAGTGATTTTGGGTCACCGATTAAACATACATGATAAGAAGTGCTTCAATTTTCATTGAACTGATGATACATAACACGAGAAATGCATTGAAATATGTAAATTTTTCTTACGTAGGGTTGATAAATAAATATCTCAAGTCCCTTGTTAACAAGATGTAGTTGAAAATTATCCATCAATATTAGCTCAATTGAATGCATTGTCAAATAAATTCAATGATACTGAGAACCGAAATCACAGTCATGCAAAGACGAAGTTTTGAGAGCTATAATTTATTGAGGTTATCTTAATCGACAATTAGAATATATGGGCTAATAATCAAAATGTCTGCAATTTGACTAGGGAGAGTTGCCTCAACTCCTGATAGGCTGGCATCGCCACTACCAACTAAAATTAAAAAAAAAAATCACAATATAAAGTGAGCTATATTAATTAATATTGTAATTTACTACTTTATGAGATTGATTTAATAAAGTGAGATATAATGTTTCTTAATTAGTCTTATATGGAACTGACTAGTGTGAGCCGAGTTGAGCTCTGCCTATGATGAGAGCGCGTGGCTAAAAACTCTATAAATAATGCTCAAATCTCTCATCTAACTCTAATGCACAAATATATTCACATAAGGAGCATTGATCAAATGCTAAGGGTGAGAGGCAATCTCATTGAGCCAGTAATATAGAGGACAATTGAGAAGAAACTCTTGAGTTTAGATTGTTGTTATTTCAAATAAAAAACAATGGATTCTAAATCTGGTGCTAAAATATCTTTACTTAATTATATGCGCTTTCGTAGCTTACATGTGGAATTAGAGCAGCCATAGCCTAGAACTTGAACGTACGGATTTTTCCATTTTTCATATTTTTTTGTGCAATAAAAATTGATTTTGATTGCATAATTCGAACGTGCTCATTGAGATGAGCATTTTGAATGGACACACCACCACGCGCCGTTGCGGCGTCAACACATGGCAGACACACGCTCCCACGTGTGCAGCGTGGCCAGTGTTGGAGAAATCGTTCCAGAATATTTTGAAGCTGACAAAACGTTTCATTCAGTCTAGTCTGTGTATCTGTAGATCGTCTAGTGTAAAGTCTGAAGACTTTCTGCCTACCAGACTCAAGATTCAAGACCCAAGATTCAAGACTCAAGACTCAAGACTATTCTCATTGACAGTCTTTCTGATCTAGTGACGAAGAGCCGAAGTATATGGTTGAGGATTTAATCCTATCGTCTGAAGAAGATCTTTTTGGTTGGATAAATCACAACGGATTCTTTTGTTCGTATCTAGATCAATTGAAGATCCGATGGTCGACAAAGTATTCTTGGAATGTTCTATTCTTGGAAACCAAGATTCTGATTGTATGGGCGAACAGGATTGATGGGCTATCGTCAGGTTCCTTTTATAGCTCGAATGATCTTCTTGATTGATTCCGTCCAACGGGTAGATTGGAGGAATTCCTTTGGTAAGTGCCAACGCTATGATGGCATAAAGGAGTATAAAAAGGAAGTCGTTCTTGTTGTTTAAGAGTGTGATCGATAGAAAAATTCCAAAGTCTGAAGCTCCTTGATTATTAGTGGATACAGTCTGAGCAAAATTGTATACACAGAGAGTGTCTATACTTGGTGATACCTTGAGTGAGTGTGGTAGATCATCTACACCGAGAAATCAAGGAAGATCAACACTGTAACATCTCTTTGTTCATAGTGGAATCCAGCCAAATTGGCTGTCAGTGCAGAAGAGTGGATGTAGGCTTGAATCAAGCCGAACCACTATAAACCGCGTGTTTAATTCTCTTCTTCCTTGCTTAGTCTTACGTTGATTATTACTCTTCGCAAATCCTTCAACTGTCTAAGTATTGCGCAAGTATACATAAATTATCAAGAAAAATCTTTGTATACCTATTCACCCCCCTCTAGGTACTCATACTAGCAATATCAATTGGTATCGAGCCCGTGTTCTTACTTTGTTTGAAGTGTTTTACTTGAGTAAAAGATCCATGGCTAGTATGCTAGCACCGGGGCTGATGGAAGGGCAAAGCAATACCAGACCACCCTACTTTGACGGAAAGGATTACAACATCCGGAAGAACAAGATGAAAGCTTTCCTACGATCCAAGGATCCTCCGGAATGGGACGTTGTGGAAAGAGGAATCATTCCTACTTGCTGCATCGGTCTCTGAAAGAGGGAAAGAAACTGTTGATGCCAGCGGAATGGCTCAGGAAGAGATAAACAAGAGACAAGCACTCGATGCAAAAGCAATTTATTCTTTATATTGTGCCTTATCTCCAACTGAATATAACAGAATATCTTCTTGTGTTACAGCAAAAGAAGTCTGGGATAGATTACATATCACTTATGAAGGGACAGACCGAGTGAAGGAGACCAGAATTAATATTCTCCTCGGTCAATACGAAGCCTTCAAAATGAAGCCGGGAGAATCTATAAGCGACATGTTTAGTCGTTTTACAGATATTGTCAATGGTCTTGAGAACCAAGGACAAAAAATTTCTGATCCCATGAAGGTGAACAAGCTTCTGCGTGGACTCTCCAAGGATTGGAATCATATTAAGACTTCAATAAGAGAGACGCAAAGAATTATGCCTCTATCTGTCGACGAGCTGATCGGAACTCTTCAGTCTTATGAAGTGGAACGAATTAATGAGGACGAAGATCCAAGAGGTAAGAAATCTATTGCATTAAAATCAAATGATGACTCTGATGATGCAGATTCTGAAGATGATATGGATGATGAGGAGCTCGCCCTCATGATAAGAAGATTCAGAAAACTGAATAGAAAAGGCAGAAGGTTCAACTCAAAGAAACAAAGTTTCCAGAGACAGCAGACCAAGTCTGTTGATGATGAGGAACCAAACAAAGATGTAGTTTGCTTCGAATGTAAGAAGAAGGGACACATCAGACCCAACTGTCCTCTTCTGAAGAAGAAAAGAGGAAAAGCTGAGAAGTTTCGAAAAGCTCTCAAAGCCGAAACCTGGAGTGATACAGAATGTGAAGAAAGTGATAATGAATATGCCAACATATGTTTGATGGCACATTCGGACTAGACTCAGTTCTGGATCGGACTCGAACAGTGAATTTGAGGTAAGTGATTTTAAAATTCCTGTCAAAGTCTCTAAATATATTGATGAACTGTGTTTCAGTCTTAAGACTTCTCTCAAAAGGATTTCAGAACTTAAAAAGGAAAACTCAGCTCTAAAACAAAAGGAAGTCATTTTAGAAGAAAGAGTTAAAAGTCTAGACCAAAATGTTTCTGTTCTTAAAGAAAAAGAAGATGATCTTTTGAAAGAAAATGTTTTCTTAAAAACGGACTTATCAAATATTTCAAAGAAGTTTTCGATAGGATCCGAAAAGCTTGAAAAATTTCTTTCGGTTCAAAGACCTTACTTCAATAAGTCTGGTTTAGGCATGACAGCGGAAACAATTCCCTTGATTGATTTTCCTAAAGTTAAAGAAAGAATTAAGAAAAGACCGTCGAGAGAGGCTTACAAAAATCATTTCAAGAAAGTTTTTGTAAAGTCTGTTGGTCGAAATGCTCTAAGATGTTCAAAGTGTAACAAAGAAGGATCACTTTGAAAAAGAATGTCCTATGGTTTGGAAACCTGTTAAGAAAGTATGGCCTAATAATGCTTATCCTACTAACACCAAAGGACCCAAGAAAATTTGGGTACCAAAGAAAACTTGAGATTCTCTTTTAAATGCAGGTCTCCGTCAAGAAAAAGATAAAATGGTATCTTGACAGCGGATGTTCAAGACACATGACAGGAGACTCAAAGTGCTTCGTAAAACTTGTTCAAGTAAACGGCGAAAATGTTTCATTTGGAGGAAACGGCAAAGGAAGCATCGTGGGATTTGGAACTGTGAAAATTGGAAATCTCACAATAAGCAATGTTTCTCTAGTGGAAGGACTCAACTATAACCTTCTCAGCATTAGCCAACCGTGTGACACTTTTGGTTTCAAGATCTCCTTTCAAGAAGGAATTTGCTATGGAATTAGTAAAGACTCTACTCAGTCTTTCATGGGTCAAAGACATGGAAACATCTACCTCTTAGACATAAAATTGAATGAATCTCAATGCCTAATCTCAATTCAAGATGAAGCAAGCTTATGGCACAGAAAGCTTGGCCATGTCAATATGAAGCAATTGGCCAAAATCTCATCAAAGCAGCTTGTTCGAGGTCTACCCAAATTACCATATCAAAAGTCCGATCCATGCACACCCTGTATTATGGGAAAACAGGTAAGAAATTCATTTAAGCCAATAAATCATGTCACTACTAATCATGTACTACAGTTACTGCATATGGATCTCTTCGGACCAACCAGAACTCAGAGTATTGGAGGTAAGAAATATTGCCTAGTAATTGTGGATGATTTCTCTCGCTTTACTTGGGTATATTTCCTTGCAAGTAAGTCAGAAACCTTTTCGTATTTTGAAAAATTTGCTAAAAAGGTTCAAAACGAAAAAGGATGTGTTATCTCAAGTATAAGAACAGATCATGGAGGTGAATTTGAAAATCAAGATTTCACAAAATTGTGTGATGAATCTGGTTTTAAACATGTATTCTCTTCTCTATACACTCCTCAACAAAATGGAGTTGTGGAAAGAAAGAATAGATCTCTTCAAGAAATGGCTAGAACTCTTTTAATTGAAAGCAAAATTTCTTCACGATTTTGGGCTGAAAATTTGTTTCAACAGCATGCTATATCATCAATAGAGTCTTCCTAAGACCTATTCTTGAGAAAACCCCTTATGAATTATTCAAAGGTAAGAAGCCTATTGTTTCATACTTTCATGTGTTCGGTTGCAAATGCTTTATATTGAAAAATGCAAAAGATCGAGTTGGTAAGTTTGAAGAAAGATCAGATGAAGGCATCTTCCTTGGATATTCTACATCAAGCAAAGCCTACAGAGTCTACAATAAGAAGAGCCAGTCTGTGGAGGAGTCAATGAATGTCAAATTTCAAGACTCTACGCAAGATGAACCTGATCGAGACTCAGTATGAAGAGTCTGAACCTGCTCCAGACCTTCCAAAGCTTACAACTCAAAAAGTATCTCAGACTCTGGAAGACCAGCGTCGAGATGTTCATGAAGATTCAAATAAAGAAAGAGATCATCATCCAGACAAATCAACCAGTAACTGGAAGCATAAGTCCGGTCATCCTAAAGATCTCATTATCGGCGAAATTAATGAAGGAATTCGTACCAGATCCAAAAGACGTGAAGAGTCTAGTCTTTGTGGCTCTCATTTCTGAAATCGAACCAAAAAGCATAGAAGAAGCTTTATCGATGAAAGCTGGATCGAAGCTATGCAAGAGGAGCTCGAGACAGTTCAACATTAACGATGTGCGGGAATTGACATCTAAACCAAAAGGTAAAACTGTTATTTGAGCCAAATGGGTGTTCGAAACAAGATGAATGAAAAAGGAAAAGTCGTACGAAATAAAGCAAGACTCGTGGCCAAAGGATACACGCAAGAAGAAGGAATAGACTATGATGAGACTTACGCTCCGTAGCAAGGTTAGAAGCTATTCGTCTATTACTTGCGTTTGCTTGTTACAAAAATTTCAGGTTATTCCAAATGGACGTCAAAAGTGCTTTCCTAAATGGATTTATCCAAGAGGAAGTTTATGTGGAACAACCGCTGGGTTTGAAGACCCAAAGAAGCCGACTCGTCTTTAGACCGAAAAAGGCCCCGTATGGTCTAAAGCAAGCACCTCGAGCTTGGTACGACGAGACTAAGTAAGTTCTTATTACAGAACGGCTTTGTTAAAGGTAAAGTAGATACTATTCTATTCATCAAAAAGGAAAACAAAAGCTTTTTACTCGTTCAAATATATGTTGATGACATTATTTTTGGATCCTCTAATGAAAGTCTATGCAAGAAATTTTCTAAGTCTATGCGGGATGAGTTTGAAATGAGTATGATGGGAGAATTAACATTCTTTCTTGGCCTTCAAATAAAGCAATTGAAGGAATGAACTTTTATTTTCCAAGAAAAATATACTAATGATCTTGTCAAAAGATTTGGATTGGAAAATTGCAAGAAGACTGATATACCAATGTCAAGTTCTTTGAAGATAGACAAAGATGAGGAAGGGAAGAAAGTTGATCAAAAGCTGCATACAGGAGCATCATCGGTTCACTTCTTTATCTTACGCTTCTAGACGACATTTTGTTGAGTGTTTGTATACGTGCTAGGTTTCAATCAGATCCTAGAGAATCTCATCTCGGTGCTGCAAAACGTATCATTAAATATGTTGCTTCATCTTCAAGCATGGGTCTTTGGTATGCTAAGAAGGGAGACTTTAATCTTCCGGGATATTCGACGCAGATCGGCCGGCTGCGAGTCGATAGAAAGAGTACTTCGGAACTTGCCGTTGCTTGGAACGGGACAGTGTCTTGGTTTTCAAGGAAACAAAGCACCGTAGCTCTCTCAACAACGAAGCGAGTATGTTGCTTTTGGAAGCTGCTGTTCACAAATTCTATGGATAAAACAACAGCTACAAGATTTGGCATTGAAGACTCATGCACAGAAATCAAATATGACAATACCAGTGCAATCAATCTCACCAAAAATCCAATTCTTCATTCAAGAGCAAAGCATATAGAAATTCGACATCACTTCATTAGAGATCATATTCAAAGTGGAGAAATCTCGATTCAATTTATTGATTCAAAAAGTCAACTCGCGGATATATTCACAAAGCCTTTGGAGAAAAATCAATTTGATTTTATCCGCTCCGAGACTCAACATTTTGAAGCTTGAAGAAGTTAAAGTCTAGAGACTCTCCATCCTTCAGACTCAGAAAGTTAATAACCGTCAGACTCAAATATCTCAAACTCAAATCTCTACGACTCGGACGTTGATGACTATAGGCGTAAGTTGTTACTTTATCTAAACTCGAAAAGGTATGATCTTTCGTTTAGTTATTTTGTAGTCTCCGTGAAAATCGAAAAACTTGTCTTTTCAAAATGATTAATTTTGGCAATTATTGATTTCGAAAAGAGGTATTCGTACACTTTCCTTGTACCGATTGAACTTCCCCTTTTCAAAGCGAGTTATATATACACAGTTTTCTCTTTCAATCTTCAAAACCCTAAAAGCATTCTACTCTCAATCCGGTTTCTACTTCGTGTTCATCCTCGAAAAAGTTGTCATCTTTTCTTGGGAAAGCAAGCAAAGGAATCTCTCAGCGACAAGAAGAATGTCTTCTTCGAGGAAGTCTTCAAGAATCGCGTCAAGGGGACCACAGAAGATGAAGGAGGGACCTACCCACTTCGATCTCACAGAAGAGGAAGAATTATCGAGTCAGCAACACAGCCCGATTCACTCTCCACCACGTCATTCAACGCCTTCTACCCCACAAGGTGCGGGTCAACATCCGGAGGAAGAGGTAATTGAGGACGCAGACCCTGTAAGAGTCCAAAAACCCTCTTATATTTACAAACTCTACCGTGCATTGAAAAGTGCGGGACTCCGATGAAATATGTGGATGATTTTCTTAAAGAAAAGGACTATGGAAATGAGTACATTTTCCTGAAGAAAATGGAGGATTTGGGAATTGCTCCCAAAGGTAAAGCGGAGAAGCGCTTGCAAATATTCCGAGTGACCCTCGGATGTCGGGCCCAAATTTGATTGATGGGAACGACGATGACAAAATGTTCACGATTTTCAACCGAGATTGGGTGTTGCTGCGAAGGTGAAGGGAAAGAGGATGGAGTTATTTAAATCGAAGGAACAGGAAACCTTGTTCTTCAAAGCTGCTGAAACGAGGGGTGATAAACCCTAGGAGTGTCGACTTCGATTTCCTAGATCTTGTGAATGTGAACTTGAGAGAAAAGTTCGATCTGCTTCCATTTGGAACGTTTTTGCACCGACACTACGGACGGATATGCACAACTAACTGCATATTTCTATTCAAATCTTAGCTTTATCGATGCGAATAGAATATCTTTCGGTGTTCGAGATCGGGATTATGTGTTGGATGTGGATATGTTGGCGGACATAATTGGAGTTGAGCGGGACGTTATCAACCAGTCAAAGTCTCAGTTGCTCGTGCCACAATGGACCTTGTCGAAGATAGAAATATTGAGGGAAAAATCATCTATTCACGGATGCGTGCCATCAACATTGTGTTGCACAAAATTGTTATCAATTGCATTAGGCCGAAGTCTACATCAAAGACTGATGTGTCTAATTCTGAAGCAAAATTGATGTACGCAATCAACTCTGGGAAGAAGTTCTCTCTCCCTCACACTATTCTCTTCCACATGTACGAGCAATGTCAAAAGACAAGGGACAATTGCCTTATCCGGTCCGGTGACCAGGATCTTGAGACACATGAATATTGAACCGCCACACACTCTCTGTGTTCGACCGTGCGATAAGATGGTGGTAGGTTTAAAGATGTTGACAAAGATGCGTTTGCAAGAACTTTCTAAGGCAATGGAGAAATTCAGAGTGAAGACTCCAGTTCCGTCTGCTTCAAAAAGAAAGGGAAAGGAAGCCATTGGTGCTCCCACCAAAAAGAAGAGAACTCTCATCTTGGAAGATGAAGAGGAGGAGGAAGATCTTACAATCACTGCCCTGATAAGGACAAGACGTTCTGTTCCCCAATCAACAGAACAGCAGAAGAAACAGAGAGAAGAAGAAGAAGAAGTCAAGAACAGAGAAGAAGAAGAACAGAAAGAGAAAGAGACAGAAGCTGAAGAAGAAGAAGAAGAAGAAGAGCCAGAAAAGTCTGCAGCTAAATCTGGAGAGAAGGATATAGAAGAGCATGATCATCACTCTTCTCCTCTTGATGTCCTAAAGACAGGGGGAGTTGGCGAGCAAGAGAGATTCTCACCTCATGCTGCCAATAGTGAAGGTCTACGACAATCTCCAGCAGCACCAGAAGAATTTCAGGCTTCTCAATTGCTTGAAGAAGGTCACGATACGTCAGAACCAAATCTGCAAGACTTCACAGAAGCGCCATCGTCTGCATTCACTCCATCTGAGAAAGCCAATGCTAGTACACAGACGGACAATTCTGCTGATTTTCGTCGTATCATGGATATTCTTCGGAAATGCGTGGCCAAATCTATGCTCCGGATTTGTGAAGTTCAAGCCATGAAGAATGCTGGACAAGCATCTTCAGTTACCCTGGAGGATAGAATGAAAGACCTCGCTCTACAACTGCAAACCAATGCCAAGGGAGAAGAGGTAGCTCAACTGAGGGAAGACTTGAAGAAGCTCGAAGGAGTAGTCTAGTCCATGGGGGATTTCCAGATTGTGCGCATTCCCAAGCAGACATGACATCATTCTCACCTTTTTAATGCTGACAAAAAGGGGGAGAAGCAATTTGAACCAACCAACCAACCAACCTTTTTAAATTTGTTTGAATGTGTTTGTTTTTGAACTTGAGTGAACTTGGATGAGAACTTGAATCTGATTTGAATTGATTTGTGGATTTTAATGCTTGTTGTTTGCATTCATATCAAGTATTGTTATATGGTATTACTCATGAAAGACTAACCATTTTTCTGTGGATGCGAGTCGGTTGCTTTGTTAATCTTTATGAGATTGCCATATTGCTTGAGAAATGTTTTTGCAGGTCAAAGAGGTTCAAATCTACGGGAAAGTTTTGTCACCATCAAAAAGGGGAGATTGTTGGAGAAATCGTTCAGAATATTTTGAAGCGACAAAACGTTTCCTTGAGTCTAGTCTGTGTATCTCGCAGATCGTCTAGTGTAAAGTCGAAGACTTTTTCGCCTACCAGACTCAAGATTCAAGACCCAAGATTCAAGACTCAAGACTCAAGACTATTCTCATTGAGTCTTTCGATCCGTGACGAAGTACGAAGAGCCGAAGTATATGGTTGAGGATTTAATCCTATCGTCTGGAGAAGATCTTTTGGTTGGATAAATCACAACGGATTCTTTTGTTCGTATCTAGATCAATTGAAGATCCGATGGTCGACGAAGTATTCTTGGAATGTTCTATTCTTGGAAACCAAGATTCGATTGTATGGGCGAACGGGATTGATGGGCTATCGTCGGGTTCCTTTTATAGCTCGAATGATCTTCTTGATTGATTCCGTCCAACGGGTAGATTGGAGGAATTCCTTTGGTAAGTGCCAACGCTATGATGGCATAAAGGAGTATAAAAAGGAAGTCGTTCTTGTTGTTTAAGAGTGTGATCGATAGAAAAATTCCAGAGTCGAAGCTCCTTGATTATTAGTGGATCTGATCTGGCGAAATTGTATACACAGAGAGTGTCTATACTTGGTGATACCTTGAGTGAGTGTGGTAGATCATCTACACCGAGAAATCAAGGAAGATCAACACTGTAACATCTCTTTGTTCATAGTGGAATCCAGCCAAATTGGCTGTCAATGCAGAAGAGTGGATGTAGGCTTGAATCAAGCCGAACCACTATAAACCACGTGTTTAATTCTCTTCTTCCTTGCTTAGTCTTACGTTGATTATTACTCTTCGCAAATCCTTCAATTGTCTAAGTATTGCGCAAGTATACAGAAATTATCAAGAAAAATCTTTGTATACCTATTCACCCCCCTCTAGGTACTCATACTAGCAATATCAGCCAGCGTGTGCATCCGCTCGCTAGGGCTAACGCTAGTGTCCCGTGCAAAGGTGATTGGGGTGAACCAACTCAGGACTCTATCGACTCGACTTGATCGACTTGACCTAAGTCCAACCTAGTTCTTCATTGACTGGACTAGTCAATGGTCAAATCGGACATTGCCCATTGACCAATCAGAACGGCAGTTTGGACCGGTCCAGGAAAGCCCATGCGTGCACTACACGCATTGCACACTCTAGCTGTGTGTATGTGCACATTCGAGCTCCAATTGGAGCGTTCTTAGTACTTGCGTGTTTGCATGAAGATGCTCTACACCATGGTAAATTTATTTTACATGTTTATAGGTGTAAAAGTACATACGAAACCCCAAATACGTGTATTTTTTGGTAATTTTCCGTATTTTTCCTGTACTTTCTATGATTTTGGAAATGCAAGCTCTGGCTCACATAAGTATCACCATATAAAGAATGTGTAGAGTGTGACTAGTGGATAATATGTATAAGGTTAAACATGTACTAATGATTGGAGCAATGTAATTAGCATTGTATGTGATTTTAGTGACAAATTGCCCCTGTCATCAAATCTAAAATCATGTGTATGTAGTTGGTGTGAGACATGAAGTTTATATCCCTTCTATTAGAGAGTTTCCAAGGATTCAATTGAGTTGTAACTACCAAAGTGACACACTTGATTGGATTTGAAAAATATCGTTCTCATATTTTAGTAGATTGTCTCATGTACTAATGCGTAGTCATACTCCAAAAAGAGGTGATTGTGTATGAGTTCAATAAGGGATACATAAATAGCCTATGGTTGATAAATGACTGATTTTAGTGATTCATACACCCAAAAGTAATGGATTTATAAAAGTTGGAATATATTTTTAGGGTCGTTGTCATGTAAAGAGTATATAATTATATGTTATGTATTCTGCCTAAAGGTATTTATATAATAATGTATGTAACTCTTGTGATGTGAACTTATATGGTTTCAAGTTACATAGTACTTACATAATGCTAATTATATACATTACTTAGTCACATTATCGGTAAATCATAACTCCATAACTATCGAGGTTCTTACTAGTTCAAACTTTAAGAAATAGGAGGAGTATTTTCTGTGTCGCGATGGAGTTGGTGGATGTTCATATTGCTCTTACTGATGATAGATTGGTAGATTACACCACCAACAACGAGACTCCAGAAAGCACATTTTGCTGCTTGGAAAAAGAGCAATTGGATTTGCTTGTTATTTATGAAGCAATCCATTTAGGAACACTCAAAAAAATGGTTTGCCAGTTGACTGCCTTACTAGACAAATGATGGAAGCCTTAGTAGCTTGAAACTGTGTCTCGTCTAATGCTGAAATAGGGATACATTTATAAGGACTCTTCAACATAAGATATGATGGTTTTGGTGGTATTATGGATTACGCCGTATGGATGGTAGACCCGAAATCTAAAAATCATACTTATAAAGGAACTCATAAAACCATCAATCATTTTGACAATTTGGATCATGAGAAAGTATCATTCAAAGGATAGTGGCTGTTACTTGTTTTCTAAGAATGTCACATAATGAAAGATTGTGATAAAAAATAAAACTTGATTGTCCAAGCATGAGTCTAAAGGTAATGATTTTTTAGCATTTGTTTATGAATCCAACCTATTAGAAACTCGTCAAGTTTTTGGTGGCTAAATAGCGATGCAACAAATCATGTTGCATTTACTATATAGGGATTCATAAACCAAAGAAAGCCAAATAATGAAGAATCATAGCTCATAGTGGGAAACAACAATAAAGACAACGTTGAATTCATAGGAGATATCATTTTAATTCTACATTCTGGTTTTTATTTGATATTAAGAAACACGTTTTATGTACATTTCTTGAGAATGAACTTAATTTTCATATCATGTTTGGACATGTATGGCTTATTATTATTTTTAAATTAAGAATAATATTATTACTACATTCTTTAATTCAAGTAAGGTTGGGTATTGCAATATACCCAATGGATTATACAAATTGCGTTTAACTCTCAATGATATATAGGTTGCTTGTACGGCTGAAAATGTTATTTTCAAAAGACCTCTGCCTAAAGTAGTGTTATGCATTAAAGTCTCAATCATATCTCTAGAGAAAGAGTAGAAAGAATAATAAAACAAACATTCTGTTTACTCTTCAAAGTGACATAAAGACTTGCATAGATTATGATAAAGGTAAGACAACCAAGACAAAGAAAAAAACTGCAGTCCGAAATTTTGTCCTATTGGAGATCATTCACACTAATATTAGTAGGCTCTATATGACAATCTTGTGTAGAAATTTTTATTTCATCATATTTATTTATGACTATTTCCAATATGGATATCTTTACTTGATTAAGGAAAATTTTGAATCTCTTGATAAGTTCACAATTTTTGGATTACAATTGAGAAATAATTGGGAAAAGTCATAAAGGTTGTCAGATTTCATCAAGGTGGTGTGTATTTTCGCAAGTATGGCAATATTGGATAGCTTATAAGCCATTGCCAAATACTTGGAGGATTCTCAAGTAATAGCTCAATTTACTATGCTCAAAAATCCTGAAAAAAAAAAAAAAGTGATCAAAAGGTGTAATTGCACTATAATAGACATGATAAGGGGTATGATTAGTAGGACTAATTTACATAGTTTTTATGAGGTGATGCTTTGAAAGCAACTTTTCATATACAAAATTGTGTTTCTACCAAAATTGTTCCATTAACTCTCTTTGAGTGATAGACTAGATGTAAATATAACTTGAATCATCTTAAGATTTGGAAGTGTCCTGCAAAAGTGAGATTATACAATCCAACATTAAGTTAGAGAATGGATTCCTTCTTCTTGTGTCTTCTCGTTTTTAGAACGAGAGTGATGTTCTTTCTTTGTGCGTACTCCTTCAGGTCCACTCCTAGTTGCTTTTGAGTCTTCAGACAATGTGATTGCAACTGTCTCTTCATACGAGTCATTCTCACCCCTATTTTTAGAATGACCTGCTTCTTCTGCTTCAGCTATTGCTCTTTCTTCTCTTTCCGCTTCTTCCTTCTATGTTTCTTCTTCTTCTTGCTTTGTTTCTTCTCTGTTTCCTCCTTCCTTTTTCCTTTGTTTTCTCAAAACCAACAAAACCTTGAAGATTCTTTAAGGCAATGGCATAAATTGTAAGATCATCTTCATCCTCTTTGTCCTATAGGATAAGTGATCTTCTTTTCTTTACAGGTTCTTTCATAACTTCCTTACCTTTCCTCTTTCTTCTAGCAGAATCTTCCTTGGTTTTGCTTGAGGACTCCTTCTTCAAGCGCTCAATAGCTTTGTTCAGATCTTTCAACCTCATCTTGAAATCATCTTCAGTCCTATTACCATAAGAGCAACAGTTCGAGAGCAAAGTGAGGCAGGAAACTAGATCTGAAAATGTCTAAACAACTTTGTAACCAACGTTGAATAAGGCAATTGTCCTTTGTCCTTCATAACTGTCATGTACATGTGCATCAGGATAGTATGAGGTAGTGAAAATCTCATCCCATTGCAGATGGCAAACATGAGTCTTGCTTCGAATCTGGAAACATCTATTTTTTATGCAGCCTTCGATCTGATGCAGTTAATGACAAGTTTGTGCAATAGAACATTTGAGGCTGGCAGTCTAGAATATGTGATGCCACATTTTGGTAATCTGTCCTTGACAAGAAATCTTGTTGCTTGACCAACTAAGACACCGATTGGTTGAAAACCACTCATTTCCACCCCAAGAATGTCTGCCAGTGTGTCAACATCAACCACATAGGCTTTATCACTCACAGTTAATTGGATTCGATTTTGGTCTAGAAAAGACATATTTGAGTAGAAAAATGCAATCAATTCTAGATATACAATAGCCGTCTCAGAACAGAAATTCTCGAGTTGAAGGAAGGCCAACTTTTCCCTTAAGTTCACCTTGATTGGGTCTAAGAAGTCAAAATCGACAGTTTGAGAGTTCATCACCCCTCTCTTCAGCATTTGGGTATAAACCTTTTTGTGCTCCTTAGAACGAAAGAGTTTTGTTTTTTCTCCAGGAACTTCAACAGTAACACCCATTATGGGTTTGAAATATGAATAAAACCACTCATCATCATCCATGTTTTCAAGATGCTCAGTACTGAACCTAGGGTCAGAAAGAAAATAAAGAAAGGCTTTGTCTACCGATCCTTTTGGCGCTAGTCCTAAGCATTCCATGGTTCTTAAGAACACTGTTTCATTCCCATGTCCATGTCCTCTAAGAAAATTCGTAATAAAAGACATCAGAGAACCACCAATTTTCAGATAATTATAGTGCTTGTACAGAACCCGGGTGTCAAGGTTTAGAGGGGAACTACGTCTTGCTTGACTTCCTCTTTCAGAGGTTGGTGCGAAGGATTCTATGTAAAGTTCTTCGAAGAGTTCTGAGAAGATTGCTGTGGAGAGTCTTCTTCAGTTTGATTGAAATGTGTCTGCCCTTCTGGCATATTCCAAGGCCCCTTGCTTGCAATCCGAGAGGATTTCCTTTGGTAAGACATGATTGCAGACTTGGAGGATTTCGAAGACGAGTTCGAGAGTAGAAAAAAAATGAAGACTTGTAGAGAAATCTTGAGAGTAAAAGTCGGAGAGGAGAGTCTATATTTTAGGGTTTTGAAACGATGTGTTCGAAAGAAGTACTCGATGGTATATAAAGAAACTTAAAGGGGGCATTTGAAGCATCACAATAAAATGCCTTTTAAGAAAAATTTTCATAAAGGTAACTTCCAAAATTTTAAAAACCGAAAATTATCAAAGAAATAATTATTTCTAAAAATAGATTAGGCAAGCGACAATTCAGATAATCATACATTTTCATACCAAAAGTTAAAATACCCGAGATGGATACATTCTCATACTGAAGTAGCTTCTTTAAATTCTGAGTTTGACTAGCTTCAGACTTTAAATGATTGGAGATATAACATTCAATTTGGTGTGAATAGACTCAAATAGATTTTTCTCCAGAGCCTTCGTAAAGATGTTTGCCAGTTGATTCTTCGAATCAATGAACTGAATCATAATCTCCCCATTTTGGACATGATCCCTTTTATGAAATGATGTCGTATCTCTATATGCTTCGCTCTTGAATGAAGAATTGGGTTCTTGGTGAGATTTATAGCACTAGTGTTGTCCCATCTGATCTCTATACACGATTCTTCAATCTCAAAGTCTCTTAGTTGTTGTATTATCTATAGGATTTGAGAGCAACAACTCCTAAGAACAACATACTATGCTTCTGCTATTGATAATGCTACAATACTTTGCTTTCTTAAGAACCAAGATACCAGCATATTTCCCAATAGTTGACAAGTGCCAGATGTGCTCTTTCTATTGACTTTACAACCGGCTAAATCAACATCTGAATATCCAAGAAGAGTAAAGTCTTATTCTTTTGGATACCACAAACCCAGCTTTGGAGAAGTCACAACATATTTAATGATGCAATTTGCAGCACTTAAATGAGATTCTTTGGGATCAGACTAAATCTAGCACAGATGCAAACACTGAATAAAATATCAAGTCTAGAAGTAGTAAGGTAAAAAAGATAACCAATCATGCTTCTATATAGCTTCTGATCTACTTTCTCCCCTCCTTCATCCTTGTCCAATTTCAAGGAACTTGACATCGATGTCTCTGTCTTCTTGCAATTCTCCAACCCAAATTTTTTGATGAGATCTCTTGCATATTTCTCTTGATGAATATACCTTTCTTTGATTGTTTTACTAGCAATCCAAAAACAAAAAAAAGGGTTAACTCACCCATCATGCTCATTTTGAATTCATCTTGCATAGATCTAAAGAATTTCTTGCACAGGTTTTCGTTAGGAAAACCAAAGATAATATTATCTACATAAATTTGTACTAGTAGAAAATATTTTCCTTTTTTCTTTATAAATAAGATAGTATCAACCTTTCCCTTTTCAAAACCATTATGGGTTAGGAATTTACTCAACCTTTCATACCAGGTTCGAGGTGCTTGCTTCAGTTTATACAATGTCTTTTTCAGTCTGTAGACTAAGTTTGGTTTCCTTAGATCTTCAAATCTGGTGGTTGTTCCACATAGACTTCTTCTTGTATGACCCCATTTAGGAACGCACTTTTGACATCCACCTGGAATAACTTGAAATTTTTATAATAAGCAAAAGTAAGTAATAATTTAATTGCTTCTAATCTCGCTACTGGTGCATATGTCTCGTGATAGTCTATCCCATCTTCCCGTGTATATCCTTTTGCCACGAGTCTTGCTTTATTTTGATCAATCTTCTTTTCTCATCCATTTTGTTCCTAAAAACCCACTTTGTTCCAATCACGGATTTGCCTTTGGGTTTGGGAATCGGCTCTCATACATCATTGATGCTGAATTGTGTCGAGTTCTTCTTGAATAGCTTCTATCTAGCTTTCATCAAACAAGGCTTCGTCTACACCTTTTGGTTCTATCTCAGAAACAAGTGCTAGAGCACTGTACTCTTCTCTTCCTTTGAATCTTGTGCGAATTCCTTCATCAATATTGCCAATGATGAGTTCTTTGGGATGACTTGACTTGTGCCTCCAGTTGTTGTTTGGTCTAAGTGTCTATTGATCATTTGCTTCGTTTGAAACTTCTTGGTCTACTTCTTGTTGTTCTCCAGAATTCTAAACCTCTTTAGGGGAAGTAGACTTTGTAAAGTCTAGAACGGGTTCAGACTCTTCAAGTTGAGTCTGATCTGGCTGATTCTGCACATAATCCTGAAACTTGACGTTCATAGATTCTTCCACGGATTGGGTCTTCTTGTTAAAGACCCTGTAGGCTTTTCTTGAAGTCGAATAGCCCAGGAAGATTCTTTCGTCTGATTTCTCCTCGAATTTTCCAGATTGATCATTTGCATTCTTAGAATAAAACATTTACAGCCAAAGACATGAAAGTAAGAAACAATAGGCTTCTTTCATTTATATACTTCATAAGGAGTTTTCTTTAGGATAGGCCTTAAGAATACTTTGTTGATAATATAGCAAGCAGTGGAGACTACTTCTACCCAAAATCAAAAGGATATCTTGCTCTTTATCAAGAGAGTTCTAGCCATCTCCTCTAAGGATCTGTTCTTCCTTTCCACAACCCCATTTTATTCTAGAGTGTATGGAGAAGATAAAACATGCTGAAAACCATATTCATCACATAACTTAGCAAAATCCTAATTTTCAAACTCACCTTCATGGTCAGTTCGTATACCTGAAATAGCATAACCATTTTCATTCTAAACCTTCTTCGCAAACTTCGAGAAATAAGAGAAGGCTTCAAACTTACTTGCTAGAAAGTGTACCCAAGTGAAGCAAGAGTAATTATCCACGATTACTAGGCAATATTTTTTTCCACCAATACTTTGAGTTCTAGTTGGTCCAAAAAGGTCCATATGAAGAAGCTACAGAGCTCGATTGGTAGAGACTTGATTCACAGGTTTAAAGGAACTTCTTACTTGTTTTCCCAAGACACAGGGAGTGCATAACTCATTCTTTTGGTAAGTCAGATTAGGAAGTCTTTGAACAAGTTTCTTAGAAGAAATCTTGGCAATCTATTTCATATTAACATGACCAAGCTTTCGATGCCACAGACTTGCTTCATCTTGAATAGAAATAAGACACTAAGAACTTTCTGGATTTACATCCAGAAGGTAAATGTTGTCATGCCTTTGATTGGTAAAGTATTGAGAGAAGTCTTAACTTGTTCCAGAACAAACACTTTCTTGGAAGTTTATTCTGAAACCGGTATCACAAAGCTGACTTATGCTTAGTAGATTGTAGTTCAAACCTTCTACCAAGGAAACATTATTAATAGTCAAGCTTCCAATCTTCATAGTTCCACATCCTATAATTTTTCCTTTGTTGTTTCCACCAAAAGAAACTTTTCCTCCATTCAGTCTAACAAGTTTTATGAAGTAGCTTGAGTCTCCTGTCATATAACTCGAACAACCACTATCCAAATACCATTTCATCTTTCTTTTAATAGTAACCTGTAATCAAAAGAAAAACTCGAACTTTCTTTAGTACCCAAATTTTCTTAGGTCCAGAAGAGTTAGTATTAAAAACAGTCTTAACCCAATTCTTCTTAGCTGGTCTCAAAACCTTAGGACATTCTTTCTCGAAATGTTCTAAACTATTATACTTTGAACATCTGAGTGCACTTCAGCCAATAGGTTTTACAAAAACTTTTTGAAAATGATTTTTGTAAAATGCTTTTGCAAGTCTTTGTTTAATTCTTTCTTTTACTTTGGGAAAATCAATTAATGGAACAATTTCCGAAGTCATACCTAAACTAGATTTGTTAAAGTAAGGTACTTGAGTTGAAAGAATTTTCTCCAGTTTCTAAGATCCTTTTGAAAATCTTTTTGTTATATTTGAAATATCTCTTTTCAAAATAGTATTTTTCTTTGAAAGAGAATCAGAAATTTCTTTCAAATTATCAAAACTTGTTTTCAGACTTTCAAATTTTTCTTTCCAAGAAACTTCCTGTTGCTTGAGCTTTGAATTCTCCCTTTTTAGCTCAGAAATCCTTTTAAGAGAGGATTTAAGACTAAGACAGAGTTCATCTATATACTTAGAGACTTTGACAGGAATTTTTAAGTCACTAACCTCAATTTCTTTGTCTGAATCTAAATCAGAGTCTGTTTCTGATTCTAAGTTTGAGTCGGGATGAGCCATTAGACATATATTGGCATATTCTTCTTCACTTTCCTCACACTCGATGTTACTCCAAGTTTCTGCTTTGAGAGCCTTTTTGTACTTCTTATTATTTCCTTTCTTCTTCTTCAACAGAGGACAATTAGGTCTGATATGCCCATTTTTCTTGCATTCAAAGCATATCACATCTTTGTTGGTTTCATTGTCTTCAGTCGGTCTCTTCTGGAAATTCAACATGCTCTGCTTCTTCCAATTAAATCTTCTTCCCTTTCTATTCAGCTTTATGAATTTCTTAATTATAAGCGCTAGCTCATCATCGTCCATATCATTATTTGAATCTGTATCATCAAAATCAATGTTAGGCTTCAAAGCATTGACTTATTACCTTTAGGATCTTCTTCATCATTTTATCTGCTCCACTTCGTATGACTGAAGCGTGCCTATCAGTTCATCAACTGATAAAAGCATGATCCTTTGAGTTTCTCTAATTGAAGTTTTCACATTATTCCAATCTTTCCAAAGCCATGCAACAGTTTGTTGACTTTCATTGGTCCTGAGATTGGCTAACCTTGATATGCCAGGCCATTTACAATCTCTGTAAAGTGACTGAACATATCAGTTATAGATTCTCCAGGCTTCATTCTAAAGGCTTCATATTGTCCAAGTAGAATGTTTATTTTGGTTTCCTTCACACAATCAGTCCCTTCGTAGGTAACATATAATTTGTTCCAAACTTCTTTTGCTGTTTCACAAAAAGAAATTCGGTTATATTCAATGGGAGATAAGGCACAATATAAAGAGTAGATAGCTTTAGCGTCAAGAGGTTGTCTCTTGGTAATTTCAGCTTGTGTTGTCTCATTAGCATCAACAACTTATATTCCTCTGTTTGAGGTTGATGTTGTTTTAGGATTAATCCATTTTTCAACAACATCCCACTCTAGGGGATCTCTCGATTTGAGAAAAGCCTTCATCTTGTTCTTCCATACATTGTACTCATTTCCATCAAAGTAAGGAGATCTGGTGTTGCTCTGACCTTCAATCAGTCTTGGAGCCAAATTACTAGCCATAAAAGATCTTTAGCTTAGAAGTAAAACACTTCAATAATTAAGCACACAAGAACCGATACCAATTGAAAGTGCTAGTATGAACACCTAGATGGAGGGTGAATAAGTGTGAAGAAAATTTTTCGCAAAAAGTAATAAAAATATTTTTCTTTTGAAATTGAGTCTGAAGAATAACAGATTTTGAGCGAGTTTAAACTTTAGAAGTTAAATAGAATTGCGAACAAAATAAAAGAGTTCAGGGAAGAAAATAATAATACAGAATTTATAGTGATTTAGCTTAGATCAAGCCTACATCCACTCTCCCATGCTGACAGCCTCCTGGCAAGTTTCCACTAAGAATCAAAAGAGAATTTACAATCTGAGATCTCAACTTCACAATGAAGAGTTTTTGCTCTCTCACAAAGTTACATTATGAGTCTCTCTCTTTTGAGTACAAGTTTGAGCTTAGTGTAAGAAATACCAAGAAAATAGGAAGCTTTGAACTTTGGAATTTCTCCTTTACGCACTCTATCAAATAACTAGAGATATCTCCTTAAATACTCCTTCATGCCTTCTTGACCGTTGGCACTTTCCAAATGAATTATTTCAATCAACCCGTTGGATGGAATCAATCAAGAAGATCTCGAGTCGTTTGAAGATTATGATGAAAGCCCGTCATTTAGCGATGGCAGTCGAGGCGCTTCGATGGTGTTTGGCGCGGACGTTGGATTGGCGTGGACAGAGGAAGAAGATGCTACTTTGCTTTTTCTCCTTTTTTTTATGTCTCTCTCTCACCTGTCGCACTCTGTACCCTCTCCGCAAAAGCTTTTGCTTCACTTTTTACTTTTTGTGTTTTCTTTTTCCACGAAGAGAAGCCCCCTTAGGTCCTCGTGCTTTGTTCCTTTTATAGGGGGTAGAAGATAGGTTTTCGATTCTCCCTTCAAATCTTCATCTGCGATACTTTTTCACCAACTAATCACTATTGATAAGAATTCAAGATTACGATAAATATTTTCTCAAAATCCAAATCTCGCAAAGATATATCGTAATATCGCAATATTTTTTCACACATGTGCCCTATCCAAAAGATTCATATCCCATAAAATTTTCAAAATTTCTATTTTTTCATGAGATAATTAAAAAACATGGGCTTGGGCCAACCTACTCGCTTTGTGGGCTTAGTCCAACTAATTTGAATCCATTCGCACTGGTCCAGTAAACAAGTGTAAAAAATGTAAATTAAAAACAAATGTACCTAAATCTATATGCTGTGCGATTAACTATTTTTTCAGAGATAAAATTAACCCCTAATTTTTTAATACAATAAATGACTAAACGGGTCGCCAAAATTTAGATGTCAACAACTGCCCCTCTTTTGAAGGTGAACTCGAAGAGGTTGCCTTCAAAGACAAATTGAGACCTAAATTTTGTCTATACACATGCAATGAATGATTTTTTTTTTTTTTAGGAAAATGAATTCCATTTTTTAATTTATATGATGTATGGAAATGCTAATGCAAATGCATGATGTCAAAGGAAAGAATGTACCTACAATTACTTACCAATCAGTGTGGTAAAGCATTTTGAGGTACATGATAAATCATTATTTACTCCACAAGTACCCAACTCTCACTCAAGTTCCTTGAAAAGCGTAATAGGTAAGAACATTCACATCCAAAGTGAAATGTTCAATGGAAAAATATTGAGACATCCAGATCCAGACTGAGATGTCAAGATCTTTATACTCAAGATACCTAGATCCAAACTAAGTATAACAAGAAAGGTCGAAAAAACATTCACATCCCGAGTGAAATGTTTAACAAAGAGAATTGAGACATCCAGATCTAGATTGAGATGTCGAAATTTTGGAATGCAATTTGTATGCTAATGGTAAAGGAACCTACCTGGAATATCTTACCTTCAAGGAGGGTAGAGTGATTCAAGATAGTTGCTGTTACATGTTCACATCCCGTACCTTTCTACGGTCGCCTAAAATAGTAACGAAGAGACTACTTTCCTAGGACCCCTACCTTTCTATAGTCACCTAGTAGAGCAGCAAGGTTTCCTAGGACCCATACCTTTTTACGGTCGCCTAGTATGGCAATGTTTGGTTGTGTCTAGGACCCGTACCATTCTACGATTGCCCGAATAGGGAAATAGATGTTGTCTAAGACCCGTACCATTCTACGGTCGCCTGAATAGGGAAATAGATGTTGTCTAGGACCAGTACCATTCTACGGTCGCCTAAACTGAGGTTTTGCTTAGCTAGGACCCGAACCTTTCTTCAGTTGTCTAACGTTGCAGCATAGATTATCTGACTAGGACCCGAACCTTTTTTCGGTCGCCTTAATCAGATTGAATCTGGAGAAAAATCTTTGGGGGACAACTTGATCGAATATCGGTGTTTTTAAAAGGGAATACCTGCACAATGACAAGTATTTAAGGTATGGATAGAGATATACTTACCCGGTATCATCTTTGTTCCTAAGGGAAATGTTTTCCGCAAAACATGGTCATAGGAGAAGCAATATGCATTTGTGATCACAAACATGCATTGATTTAAGGGAGGTTCATGCGCTATGATTTATATCAAGCCTGCATCACCTAATTTCCATTGGGAATGATTTCACAAAGAATATTCCAATCTGAATACATGAGTGTCATGGATGTGCCAAATGGGGGACTCTTGGTCTGAAATGACTTTTTACTCATCCTCATTAAAATGGGTTGTTTTATCCTGAACTTTGATGCAGGATTTTTCACAATCATTCTATCTTTCCATCATCATGCCAAACAAGGGTTCGAGCAATCTCCAAAGTGGTACAAACTTACCAATCTAAGAGGTCTTTAACAGGGACTGCAACGCTGGCTTGGTCAACGGCTTAGCAAAGGAGACTCTTTAAGTCGAGGCTATTAAAAAATGAATGATATTTCACAATCATCTTGGGGTTTACAAGCCAAGAAATATGAGAAATCAAGCAGAAATTATCTTACTCGCACTTCTTCAAGCGATGCTTCCAAACATATGAACTTTTACGTTAATTCAAGTGCCATAATCTAAAGAGACTTTGTAAGGGACGTAACGTAGGTTGGGTTGAGAAACGAAAGGATCATTTGGCTAAAAAAATGTTTATGGGGATTTTCCTCACATCACAACTCCACTGATTGCAACATCTCAACATTTAAGTTTTTTTTTTCTTTTTTTTTGGGTACCACCTTGTTGGGGATACGACTCACTACAACAAGTGTTTGATTTTTTCTTTGGGCATTGGCCTTGCTTTTACCAGGCACACTACCTTTTCATGCCCCATTTTTTTGCACTTTTTTTTGACAAAATCTCCATTTTTATCAGCATTGTAAATCATGCTACTTTAGTGGTTTAATTTTTCTTTCATTGCCCCAGTGTGGGGGATGATCACCAACTGGGTTTAATGTGAAATGAATTCTTAGGCTCAATGGGGCTATGCAATGGATAAAGTGTATAGGATAGAGAAAGAGCTGCTTTTCGTCATCCTAAGGCACTTCAAATTATCATACAAGTTACATTGTGAAAGCAATACAATAAGAAAATTCATATCATTCATCTCAAATTTTGTCCAAATGTGGGATGATTCTTGACATGGATAATTTAAAGAGCTCTTTATGTGTGTGGGCTCAAAGGGCTGAACAATGGTATACCATATAGTGTTTCGGGTAGCAAAAGAAACTACCCTCAACACCTCGGTTGACGTACCCTTTGCGAGATCACCTTTTTTCTCGTAGGCATGGAATTTTCCACACAACTCACTAGGGGTTGGTGTATGAAACAATGTATGGAACAAGGTTTGCCTTTCATCATTCCAAAGTATTCCATTTGGCACATTCAATTTATCTCACATAATTCATCAAGGAAAAGATGCAATATTTGCAACAAGTTTACATAATTGAATTTGCAACTTAATGAGGCAATTTATTTATCATAAAATGTTTGCAATTCAAAACATGACATGGCAAATTATATCATGGGTAATACTTCTTGACAACATCTGAATTAACTGGAGTGGAAAACTCACAACCATCCATTTCTACCAAGATCAAAGCACCACCATGAAGTATCTACTTTACCACATATGGGCCACTGTAGTTTGGAGCAAACTTCCCCCCAGGATCTGGAAAAATTGGCAACAGCTTCCTTAGAACAAGATCATTTACCTCGAAATGTCTCGGCCGTACCTTCCGATTAAAGCACCGCCATGAAGTATCTACTTTACCACATATGGGCCACTGTAGTTTGGAGCAAACTTCCCCCCAGGATCTGGAAAAATTGGCAACAGCTTCCTTAGAACAAGATCATTTACCTCGAAATGTCTCGGCCGTACCTTCCGATTAAAGGATTGGCCACTCTCCGCTGATAAGTTTGACCATGACAAAGAGCCTTCAATCTTTTCTCATCGATCAAGTTTAACTGTTCAAATCTTTGTTGCGACCATTCTGCCTCAGATAATTCCATTTGGGATAATACTCTCAAGGAAGGAATCTCCACTTCCACAAGCAAAACTGCATCCATGTCTTATACCAAAGCAAAAGGAGTTGCCCCAATAGAAGTACAAATCGATGTCCGATACGCCATTAGTGCGAAGGGTAATTTGTCATGCCAATCTCGATAATTCTTGGCTGTCTTAGCTAAGATCTTCTTAATATTCTTATTGGCCACTTCAACAACCCCATTCATTTGAGGGCGATAAGGGGACGAATTCAGATGCTTGATCTTGAACTCACTGAACAACTCATTAACAAGCTTGTTGTTCAAATTTGTCCCAATGTCAGTGATAATTGTTTCAAGGACACCATAGCGAGCAATTATGTCACATTTGATGAACTTCGCAACATTGCAGGCAGTGACACTTGCAAACGATGTAGCTTCGATCCATTTGGAAAGTTAATCTACGGCCAATAAAATGAATCGATGCCCATTGGAAGCCTTCGGGTTTATTGGGCCGATCACATCAATGCCCCACATTGAGAAGGGCCATGGCTTGGAAAACCGGTGCAACTCAGTTGGAGGAACATTTATCTTATCACCATGGACTTGGCAACGATAACATCTTCGAGCATGCTGAACACAGTCACCTTCTAACGTGAGCCAATAATAGCCTAGTCTCATGATCTTCTTAGCCAACATGTGTCCATTCATATGAGGGCCACACACTCCTTCGTAAATTTCTTGCATGATTTGAGTGGCTTCAGCTGCACCCACACACCGCAACAAGACTGAATCATAAGATCTCTTATACAAATTCTCACCAATGATGAAGAACTTTGAGGCCATCTTTATGATGTACTTCCTATCATCTGGAGTACTTCCCTTGGGGAATTCCTATTTTTGGATGTAGTTCATGATATCGTAATACCATGGTTTTCTGTCAGGCTCTTCAGTTACTACCATACAATAAGCCGGCCTTGGAAGAACCTTTATCTTCAATGGTTCGACTTCTAATCCGTCAGTGACTTGCAACATAGATGATAAAGTTGCGAGTGCATCTGCAAATTGATTGTGAGACCTCAATAAGTATTCGAATGAAACTTCATCGAATTCCTTGATCAAATCTTGTAGGTACTCATGATACGGGAGCAATTTAGCATTCTTAGTCTTCCATTCACCTATGGTTTGTAGTATGATCAGCGCGGAATCCCTAAACACTTTCAATTTGGCTATACCCATCTCGATTGTAGCTTAAAGCCCGAGGATGCAAGCTTCATACTCTGCTATGTTGTTAGTGCAAGGGAATATCAATTTTGCAGCTTACTGGGTGATGCTGTCCGTCTGGAGATATCAAAACTGTCCCGGTACCAGAACCAGACAAGTTCACAGCTCCATCAAAGAACATTGTCCATGAATCTTCATTTACACTCAAGATACGATCATCCAGTGGATAATCATTATTATTTGAGGCTTCCGGATTCTCAGCCAATAGATCGGCAATTACTTGACCTTTAACCAACTTTTGTGGCATGAATTGCACATCAAATTCTGAGATCAAGATTTGCCATTTAGCCAACTTACCCACCAAAGCTAGCCGATCGAGTAAATACTTGATTGGATCGTTCTCAGTCACAAGGAATGTCTGGTAATGCAGTGTGTACTATCTCAATCTATGCAACACCCACACTATGCAACACAAGTCTTTTCCACATCAGAATATTTCAGCTCTAACACAGTGAATTTTTTACTTAGGTAATAAATGGCTCGTTCTTTTTTATCGACGGGACTTCCCTTAGCCAACATTGCACCCAATGACTCACTATGAATGGTGACGTAAAGAATCAAAGGATGTCCCGGCGATGACGGGACAAGAACTAGTGGATTCATCAAGTACCGCTTCAACTTGTCGAACGCTTCTCGACACTCATAATCCCAATTGACTCATGTATTCTTCTTTAAGAGCTTAAAGAATGGCTTGGTGGTTTCAGAAAGTTGGGAAATGAATCGAGCAATGTAATTCAACCTCCCCAAAAGACTCGGACTTCTTTCACTGTTGATGGAGGTTGCAACTCACATATGGCCTTAGCTTTAGCCGAGTCGATTTCAATCCCTTTACTGCTCACAATGAACCCAAGTAATTTACCAGATATTGCTCCGAACACACATTTAGCAGGGTTTAGATGAAGCTTGAATTCACGGAGTCAATCAAACAACTTCTTCAAGGTTTCGATGTGGCTTTTCCCAGGTCGAGTCTTGGCGATCATATCATCAACATAGAACTCGATCTCTTGATGCATCATGTCATGAAATAGTGCTACCATGGCTCGCTGGTAAGTTGCCCCTACATTCTTGAGTCCAAAGGGCATGACCTTATAATGAAAGGTTCCCCACGAAGTGATAAATGCAGTTTTCTCTTTGTCTTCCTCTTTCATCCTTATTTGATTGTACCCAGAAAAACCATCCATAAAGGAGAATAGTTCAAATCCGGCAGTGCTATCAACAAGGACATCTATGTGAGGTAGCGGGAAGTCATCTTTTGGGCTAGCCTTATTCGAATCCCAATAATCGACACAAACTCAAACCCGACCATCCTTCTTCATCACCGGCACGATGTTTGCTTCCCATTCAGGGTATTGCGAGACTTCAATGAATCCGACTTTTAGAAGCTTTATCACCTCTTCCTCTATCTTCTTCGAGAGCTTAGGCTTAGTTCTCCATAGCCTTTGCTTCTTAGGAGGCACGTCCGGGTTAGTAGGCAAGCAATGCTCCACAATTGACAGGTCTAACCCAAGCATATCAGCGTAGGTCCTTGCAAAGATGTCTTGATATTCCTTCAGTAATTGAATTAGGTGCTCAGCCTTGTCTTTGGAGAGATTCGCCCCTATTTTCACCTCCTTGGCTTCTTCAGTGTCACTTAAATTAATAGTAACGGTCTGCTCGGATGTGAGAGCCTTGGTTTTTTCATGTTGTTCCTAGCTTCACTGCACCTCAATGGAATCTTCGATTGAATCTTCAGGATCATCATTATCATCACTTGTTGCATTGGATTGGATCATTTCCACACGTTTGCATGCTATATGATTATCCCTGAAACATGAAATAGAAGGGTCAAAAAGGCAAACAGGGTAAATTATATTTTATCATTTTTTGTGAATTTTTGAAACTCTTTTGCAAAAGCATTTTTCGAAACATTTTGACATGAGGAAGCATGATGAAGTCCATGCCTCAGAGTTCTCCTTGGACTTTGATTTTGTTTTATCGGCTGGTTTGGTGTACTTTATCATGCCCTCAAAATAAAACTTGTAATTTCATTGAAATTTATCAATCAATTACAATTTATTGAATGGAAAATGCAATTCAAGTGCTAAGAAGAAAGTGAAAAGGAAGAAATCGAAAATAATTCCTAAAAAGCAAAAAAATTCCCACGCAAGGGAATGTCCAAAAGTGATAAATGGGTTACTCTTGTGGGCCAGGGCCCGTTTCTTCCAGAGGTTCTCCATTAATGGCTTCAATGAAGAGGTCATTGAACAAACTTGAAATTCCTTCCAGGGTGTCATCAGAGTTTTCCGTCTTTGAAGGCGTCGGATCATCCATGCCATCCCATCCACTTGGAACTATATTGCGGGCGTCAAAGTAAAAGCTGGGAGGAGCCGAATACTTCACCATATAGGCGAACTTCCCACTTGGCTGTCCTAGTGTATCCATCACTTCAGCTTCATCTTGCATCATAATTGGAGGACCAGGGAACGTCTCATGAATGTTTGGAGGTGGTAGCTTTTGCCTCCCTCGCCTTTGCTCAGGTGGCGAGTTATGCCTTCCCTGTCTTTGCCTTCCAGAACTTCCTCCACCTCTTCCATGATACCCTAACCCAGCAGATCGGGACCTCTAGGGGGCTTCAATGGGGCTTCGAATGCCCTAACCATTTCTTCCAAGGCCATTACTAGGGACAAAACCATTCCTAATCATTACTCTTCCCACCATGAGGGAGGCATCTGAAACTTCAAGGGTGGGCGGTGATGAACCTCGAGAAGCATGTATGGTAGATACTAATTCAAATGAGTGGTAACTTGATTCAAACTTAGAATCCGGCTCTACATAAGGGATAGCCATCTCGTGATAAATCCGGTGGTCTTGCTCACCATACACAGTGACCAGCTTCCTTTCGATCACAAATTTCACAGCTTGATGTAGACTTGAAGAGACTGCTCCAGCAGTGTATATCTAGGGATGACCTAAAAGAAAATTGAATGCGTAAGGATATCCAGTATTTGGAAGGGAATGTTAAAGATGACCAGCCCTATTTGCATGCCGAGATGGATTTCCCCAATCACCTCCTTTTTCGTTCCATCAAAAGCTCTCACCAAAGTCTTCGCAGTATGTATCCTCGACGGGTCTACCTTGAGGCGGTGAATAGTGGCCAATAGACATATGTTTAGGGCAGACCCATTATCAATGAGCATTCGGGACACATGAGAAGCCTTGTGCTTAACCGATATGTAGAGTGCTTTGTTATGCCCCCTACCCTCAAGAGGAAATTCTGTGACATCCAGATTTTCGGGTTCTAATTTGACTGGATAAATAGGGCCGTTTTGTTCAGTTGAAGCCAGAAATTGTGAATTCGGGACACAAGTGGGCTATACTGATAAGAGAAAGTACCAATTTGATCGATGAAATATTGAATGAAATTATAGGGGTCAAATTGAATTGATTCAAGTGGGATTAAGGTTCAATTTGGAAAGAAACCCTAGCAAAAATTCGTATGCCCATAAACCCAAATTTTTGAACTACCTAAATGCTTCTAGAAGGGGGTATATTTGTAAAAAAAAATGAAGGTGGTGGACAGCTGGTGATGGCCCACGTGTGGCTGACCTAAGAGAGAGAGAGAGTGAGAGAAAAGAAAGAAAAATTGGTTTCTCCTTCCTCCCCTTCTCTCTCCCGTCGCTGTCTCTCTCTTCCCCCATCTTCTACTTCGGTTGTGCGACGCCATGGAAGCCGAAGACCAGAGGAAGCAGCAGCCATCGTCGCTTGGACCAGGGCTGCCACCGCCGTCGCGCCGGAGTCGCCGCCGCTACTCCGCGGCCGTCCGCTCGCCCTCCGCCCCCCTCTCTCTCTCCCTCCTCTTGCTAGTGTGAACCAGAAGACAACAGAAAGTGAAGCAGCGTCCAGCGTCGCCGGAAGGAGCCGCGACCAGCTGCCTAGACGCCGCCGCACGCCGTCGCACACTGCCGCTGCCCGTACACCCTCCGCCTTCCTCTTTCCCTGCTACTGCCGTTGAATTTCTTCTTCTTCTTTGGGTTGTCCGAAACCCAGTAGATCTGGGAAGCCAAATGAGCAGCCAGCAGCGCCACTCATCGCCGTTGCACGCCGCTGAACCGCACACCGCCGTTCCGCCGTCCACCGCCATCACCGAGCTGCCGTCTCGTGCTCCGCTTGCCTCGGCCTCCCCGTCGCTCAGTGCTCTGTTCCAGCGACGTTTCAGACTTGGTGGAGCTCCGCTGGAGCTTCCCCCGACCTCCTCCGGCCACCGTGAAGCCCCCGCCTAGGTCTTGTTCAGCCCCTCCGTCCATCTAGGTCCGTTGTTGCTTCAATTCGAGCTCGGATCCGCCCCTAACCAGCATCAAACAAAGGTGAAGAAAATGGGTATGGCAGCAACGTTCGGCCCGTTTTGGCCGCCTTCCCGAGCCCGGATGCTCGGCCCGCTTTGAGGAAAGTTGATCCTCGCGTCGAGCCCGTCGTTTTGAGTGAGTTTTACTCACTAATGCCTCCTTAGTGTGCTAATTACATTTAAAGGTTGATTAGTGTTAATTAAGTGTAATTAGGTTGTTAGATTAGAATTGATTAGTGATTATTAGTTAATTGCTTTGCATATTAGTTGTGTGATTAGTGTAATTAGATAGAGAATTGTCTGTAGTATTTATTGGATGCTTCTTGGGATTTTTCCCGTCCCTTATCGGGTGTTAATTAAGCAAATCAGGCCTAAGTGGAATTTTTAGGAATTAAATATTAATTTTCGAAATTAATTATTTAATTATTTATTTTTCGGAAATTCGACTGGGATGGTTAGTGACCAGGATTTTATGCTGATGATCGCGCAGTCCGTTTATTTAATCGAGCTTTATATTGTGCTAAATTGAATTTATCGTATTTATTTATTTAATTTTCGAAATTAATTATTTAATTATTTATTTTCCGGAAATTCAACCGGGATGGCCGGTGACCGGAATTTCATGCTGATTGTCATGGTGTGGTTCGTTTATTTATTCGAGCCTTAATTTGTGAGAAATTGATTTATTAGTGATTTTAGGATTTATTCCTAAATTGAATAATCTTTGGTTATTACTTGAAGAATAACCGGGCATCGGTTAATAATGCCAATAAATTGAAAATTGCCGAGTGGGGCCGTGATGCCACTACATATAGCATTGCCGAGTGGGGCCGTGATGCCACTACATATTGAAAGTTGCCGAGTGGGACCGTTATGCCACTACATATAGCATTGCCGAGTGGGGCCGTGATGCCACTACATATTGAAAGTTGCCGAGTGGGGCCGTGATGCCACTACATATTGAAAATTGCCGAGTGGGGCCGTGATGCCACTACATATTGAAAGTTGCCGAGTGGGGCCATGATGCTACTAAATCTAAGAAAATTGCTCGGTGGGGCCGTGATTACCACCTATAATTAAGTTGTGTCCTAAGGACCGTGATTCATAATTGGGAATTGAATTGAAATAGTTGAAATGACCGGAAGTGGTCTTATTGATATGTAATCGACTAGGTTGATTGATCATTGCCTTGAATTGATGTTGTAAATTGGTTGGAATAATGGAAATGACCGTGAGTGGTCTTGTTGACGTGTAATCGACTAGGTCGATTTGATCAATGCTTTGATCTATGACGTGATTGCTTGGGTACCTATTTGATCTGTACTAATATGCAGGTGGAACCTGAGGCCAAGGTAAGTCCTCTGACTCATGTTGCGCATAGGCAGCCCTAAGGTGTATTAGTTTACTAATCGGGTCTTAAGGGGTAGAACTTGCTGAGACGTTGTCTCAGTGGTTATTGAATAACCATTTCAGGACCTGGATAAGGAGCCTAAGGAGCATGGATCTGATGAGGAGATCCCTGTTGAGGAACCTGAAGAGGAGTATCTAAAGGAGAACCCCGAGGATGATCCAGAGTAGGATCCTGATGACGTTTGCTATAGAATCAATTTGAGTAGAAACCAATCGTTTTAGTATGACTTGTATATGAACATAACGTTGTTGGTTTTCAGGTCCAATTTCCTAGTCCTACTTGTGTATCCCATTGCTTTATTGTCTGGGGATTTTTATAACTGCTTCCGCATGTGCATATATAAATGAAAGGGTCGGCGATATATAGTCCTGGGATATCGCATTTTAAATTCGACCAAAAGTTAAGGGATGTGCGCATGCCTGAGGATCGGGGCGTGACAAATTCCTCATCAGAAAAAGCAATCATGTCCTTGAGAAGGACCGATCCCACAAAATCCTCTAGCTTATCTGCTTCAACCGTTTCGGGTACATGAATTTCACTCAGCACCTTCATTAGTGACTTTTGATGCATAGGGGATGTTAGCAGGAGTTTGAGCAAAGAGATCTGAGCAGGCATCTTTCGTAACTGATCGACCACATTATATTCGCTTGCTTTAATCACAGCCAGAAATTCCTTAGCCTCTTCGTCAGTGACGGGTTTTGCAGGTTGAGCATTAGCTTGAGCATAAGTTCGACCAGACCTTGTAACAAGGTCAACATCACAGGACCAAGGTACCACCTTATTATTGACATACTCATATGGTTGAGGCATCTCGATCACAATCTCCTCATCCGATGCATCTTCAAGTGGGGGCATATCCACGAGCGACGGATCTTCTTCTCCCTTACCATCATCGAGAGCAGCCTGCTCTTCCTCCCAATCGATAATGATATGAGAGATAGTAGAAACTATGCAGTTATGGTAGCATACACAATGATGCCATCATCCACCATTCTGGCAACTCTTTCTTTCATCAATGATGGGGGAATATCCTCATGATCTGGATAATATCTAGCTCTCACCAGTCCATTGTAGGCATCCTTCATGTGCACCCTCGAGTTTCGATTTGACCGGCCTCAGATTCCAAGATAACATTCACCCTACCCTCATGCTCCGGTAGAGGATTTTTCTGGACATTTGGCTGAGCAATTTGAAATGAAAAGGCCTTCGTGTCCAAGAGGCTCTAGATCCGGTGCTTAAGGGTGAAACATTCATCAGTCGAATGTCCCAATTCACCATTATGATAGTCACACTTCTTTGTCGAGTCGTAACCACGAAGGTTTTGTGGTTGGGACGTTTTGGTTCACTAGTAAGCAAACCTTTCTTTCGGAGGATTGTCACGACTTGGGATGGAGACCCAGGGAGAGGGGTGAATTGCCTTCTATTATTCGCTTGGGCAAATGATTGACGGCCAGTGGTTTGTGGTTATCTTGGATTCATTTGGATGGCCAGGGAACGTTTGACATTTTATTGGCTATAAGCCACATTCACATCCACAGTCGTTTCCTTCTCCTTCTTGGTAGTGAATATTTTACTAGATGGCTCAGTAAACCATCCTTCCCTTATCCCCATCTCGATTTGTTCTCCTATAAGAATAAGTTGATTGAAGCTTTCGACGTACGTACTGGCCATTCGGTTATGAAACTCAGATGGGAGGGTCTTCATGAACAACTTCATCAACTCCTTGTTGGTAGGCTCAGGAGTGATTTGAGCCGTTAGGTTTCTCCATCTTACAGCATATTCCTTAAATGACTCGCTCCTTTTTTTTTTCCATACACTCTAGGTCTTCTCGAGAAGGTGCAATGTCAATGTTGAACTTGTATTGTTTGAGGAACGAATCAGCCACTTCCTTCCAAGTGTCGAGGAGGTTCACATTCTTCATCACGTACTAGTTTAGTGCGGGTCCAGTCAAGCTTGCATGGAACGATTAGATCATGAGGGGCTCATTTTTCACATGCTGGGCCATGCGCACGTGGTACATCTGCAGATGAGATTTTGGACAAGATGTGCCGTCATATTTCTCAAACTCTGGCATTTTGAACTAGCTTGACATTTTGACATTCTCATAGACCGAGAGGTCGAACGGGAGTAAGCTTTGTAACTCCTGCAGCTGTCTCACTTTCTCTTCCAGCTTCGCAACACGCTCGTCTTGATCAATCTTGGGAACGCCGTCAAGCTTGGCCTTTCCAACAATGACCGAGTCATCTTCCAGCTCAGGATATCTTCGCCAATCGTTTGAACCTTGTTTGCTTGCTTCGGGATAGCTACTTCAAGAAGAGCGGGCGCAGCCGTTGGATTTGCTTGGAGGAATTGGAGTTGATCCGTCACAAGCTGTATAAAGGCGAGTACTTGTTGGAGCTGAGTCTCCATAGCGAACATATGATCACGCATTTCAATTTGGTCAACCATTTTAGCCTTTGATCGTGTAATAATAGATGATCGCGGTGGATCCGTTATGACCTAATATAAGAAATAAACAAAAATAAGCATTCTTACATGAAAATACGCCGATCCATGGCAATATTCTAGAACTTTTATTCATCAATGGAGTTTTTGACAGGCCTATCAAAATAGAAATTCGAAATGTCCTAAACAAATGAACTAAGAAAGTAAATGACTCAAACTTCCTAATCATTAATCTAAAAATGAAAATAGCTAGATTGATTCAAGCATTTCATTCGGCGCAATCGTTTATTCTCCTCTTGAGCTTTTTTAGCAACTCTTTTAAGGCGTTTATTCTCAGCACGATTGGTGATCTTCAACGGCGCCTCCGGTATCTTTGGAAGCAGCTCTTCGGGAATCTTATGTTGTTGGATATATTTAATCGAGGCATAGTACTTCATTTCCTTGCCTTTCAACTCCTCCTCGGGCCATTTGAGTTTTTGTGGATGGCACATGTCCCACATCGATTTGATGTGAGAATGGAATCTTCATGGCCTCGACTTCAATCAACGAAGCTAACTTGGAGCGGATCCGCTTGTAATGCCGGGGAAGCTCTTGTACGACTTGATACTGATGAGTCACTCTAATCGGATAGTACTCTAATGCTCGAGTGAATCCCAATAAAGGGATTGGGACAATTCCTCCACACGAAAGTCTCGCTACCCGAACTTGGAACCATTTAGCATGCCATAGGAAACCCTTGGGAGTTGGTTTTTTCATGAAAGCTAGCCACCTAGAATAATGGTAATCTGGTGCATGTTTCTGGTTGTTCTCAAATCTCATAATAGGGTGATTAGAATTACTAACATGATGTATAGTCATTAAATCACCAAATCCCTTTATATGAGAAAGGAACCAGATTTGTAAAAGTTCAGGAGAGGAATGGAGAGTCTTATCGCCACCTCCTTTGAAACGAGTGAGAGAAAGAAAAGTTTTGGCCAAGACAGTGTTTACAAAAAAATTTCCTTCCAACACTTGCCTAACTAATTGAGCAATCAAAGGGTTAATAGCATTCTTGTAGTAAGGAAATACTATAAATCCAAATAAAGCTAATAAGAAAATCCTACGCATTTGAGATGAAGTGCCTTTCTCAAAACATTCTTTCCAGAAGGATACAGGACATGTATTGCGGTGTGCCTTTAAAACCTTTCTTATATCATCTTCTTTAATTCTCAGAAAATCAGATAAAGTCATAACAGGATCTATTCCGATAGGTGGACTAATCAATTCAGCTTTCAAGGACTTTCCTATGGCAATGCTATACTCTTCCAAGGTGGGAGTGAGCTCATGTTTGCCGCCGAAGATAAAGGTAGAGGTCTTGGGGCACCAACAGTGGGCGAGTGCTTGGACGAGGCCGCCATAGATGTTGATATGCAGCAATGGAAGCAGTCGACCAATATGTGACTCTACGAACTGACGGCCATTTTGATCTAACTTGTCCCACCAAGCGCTAAGCTCTTCCTTTGGAGGGAGAATAATTTGAATGTCCGGTGTCCCCATTGTATATTGATCAAGACTCAGGACAATCCTAATGCCATTGACCGACAAAATAATGTGATAAAGTAAGTAAATTGCAAAGGCAAAAAATTTAGAGAACTTACTTTACCAATGATTGGCAATCACATAGACATGCGCATGGTAAGTGGCTCAATTTCTACCCTATAAGGCTTATCAAGGTGGAGCCACAAGGATGATCAGACTAGCCACGGGCTTATGGACTATGTCGAGTCCTCATGACTCCAGCTTGGTCAAAGAGCCGACCTAGGTCACGGGCATGCAGACCGAGGTGGGTACTCTTGACACCATGAAAGAAACTTCGGGATTGAGATGGGCGACTCGTACCGCGAGCATGCGGTCAAAGTGGTATCCATCTCAATACCATCATAAATGATCTTATGCGGCCCAGGTCCGACGGCAGGTTGTGTGTGCAAAGTGTAGTGATTTATGCAAAGCATGCACAGCAATTTAAATCAAACAACACTTCAATATAAAAATAAACCATACATTCCTTACACCTCCCTGCAAAACAAAGGTTAGCAAACACTTCCCCTTATACCTCCCATCCTGTAAAAATATCTAATACCTTAAATGTTAGGGACATACCTAGAATCCTTGCTGCCAAACAAAAACATTTTTTAAAAAGAAAATTGGCCTAAGTCCACTAAGAGTTTTAACTCAAGTCCCCAGTGGAGTCGCCAAACTGTCGCGACCAAATTTTCGGGGTTTGGACCACCTAGGGTTTGGCTAATGGATTGTTAAACCTAGACTTAACTCGGGCTCTCCCAAGCCCATACCAATTCGCAACTTTAGGTTCAAGTTCTTAACATGCAATTAATTTTTAAGTAGGAGTCGCCACTAATCTATTTTTTGTGGATCGATTAGAAACCCAAGTAAAGTAACGGAAGATTCACTTTACTCCTAGGAACCAGAGATTTAGGTACGGGGACTTGATTACGTTAGATTTCTCTAACGCCCTTTTGGTACCATTTCTTTTATTTTGAAAAAATATATATATTTTGCAGGCAGCTTGAATTGATTTTAAACTAGTTCCCTAACATGTGAGGTGTTCATGCAGATGCGCAAACCACCAATTTAACACCCAAGAAAACAATAAAATATTGCAGGACTTACCTCAAAGCAACGAAAGCATCTGCAGTGTTAAATTAAAATCCACATCAACCCTAGATATGGTTTCTAATTAACAAGCAATTACTCAATTTTTGTTTCCTCTTTTCCAACGAAAATATAGTCCATATGCAATGCAATGCAATGCTTCTAATCTAATATGAAATGATATGGCATGACAATATGTCCTAAACCATATGAGTGAATAAAAAAACTAATGATTTCTTAATGAACATGCAATTATTAAATATGCAATCTAAATTAACCGGAATGACTTAATTCTAATGACGTGTGATGCAATGTAATGACGTACAAAATTATTTCAATTGAAATGACATGCGGCATACAATTTAATATGCGAGCTATATGTCATGCGGCATTTATTAAATGACCTAATCTAAAGACGAACAATTTATAATTAGAAATGAACCTAACAATAATCACCAAATGACATGCATTTCATGGACCTAATTCTGTATGACGTGCACATGATTTTTCTATTCTAAAAAAATGCAATCTATCCTAGAAATTGCGACTAATTTATCCTAAGACAAATTTTATTTTTTATGAAATGCAAAACATAACTATCTAGATTAAAATTCTATCTAGCTTATATTAAGGATTGGGTCAGACTAAATCCTAATTTAAACTAAGATACTGTCTTAACCTAGCAAGCTCTAACCTAAGATGCAAAAATCAATCTAAACTTAATATGCAATTTTATCCTAATATGTCATGACGTGCCAAGGATGCCCCAATTCTGCATGACGTATGCATGATGATTTTTTTGTGTTTTTATATTAATTTCGAAATTAAAACTAATACATAATTAACATGCAATTCAAATAAAAAACTAACAACCTAAATGAATGCACTTTCTTTTTTGGATTTTTTATTTAAAAATTCGAAATAAGATTGCAATCCTAAATATGCAAGATAATAAAAACAAACCTAATCCTTATTCAGATTTTTTATTTAAAATTCGAAATAAGATTGCAATGTTAACCCTAAACAGGAAATATTCTAAAGCAAATCTAATCCTAACTCAAATATTTTTTTGGATTTTTCTTTTAAAAAATTCGATTGACTCAACCAACTTGACGACAAGCAAATCAAACAAGATGAGATTGATATCCAAAAATTGACGAACCATATCTCGCGCATGAGATTGGGTTGGCCAATTTTAAATTAAATCGCAAATCAAATCTTGGGCTTGAGATTAGATTGTCGATTTTTGTAAGGGATTGCGAGTCGGATTTCGGGCGCGAAAATTGGACTGTCAATCCCTAACTTGAGGGACTATTTCATGTTGGAATATCGGTCACATATTTAAGGAACAATTATACTAAAAACAAGCTATAGAAGAAAAAAAAAAAAATAAATAAATAAAAGGACTACCTAATCCTCTTTTTTTTTTTTTTTTTTTCCTTTCCTTTCCTACGTGTAACCGTGGGTCTCCAAGGGCAGCCGGTTGATCAGTCCGGCAAGGGAACTCGGCAGAGGTGAACTAGTGGCGGGCGAGTGGCGAGGAGGTGAATCGGTAGTGGCTTCCCGGACACGGGCACTACAAAGGCGTCGGGTCGAACAGCGGTCCGACTCGGGTCCAGCTACTGGGCAACAGGTGACACTGGCTTGGCTGTAGGAGCGGTGGGTCACGGCGAGCTCGCGGGTACAGAAGCGCGGCGGCGTTGGTTGTTGCAGAATGTGCGAATCGGGTGGCACTCCGGCACGGTGGTTCGATGTGGAGCTTCATGGGTGTCAAGGACGCGAGGCTGACGAGCGGCCAAGGCGAGGTGGTGGCAGCTGCAGGGGCACTTGATTGTCGCGGGTCAACACGGGCTGAGTAGGGGCGGCATTGGGCAGATCTGGCTTGAGTCCGGTCTCGGCAGAGCTTTGATGGGCCGGAGCAGCAGATCGGGCTCCAAGCGAATGTGGGGACGGAGGCTAAGGGGGTCCGGTGGTGCGGCGGTGCAGCGCCGGGGGTCGGTGACGGTGCGGCTGAGCGATGCAGGCGCGGCTGGTGAGCGATGGTAGTCAAGGCACTTCCGGCGGTGGCTGGCACGGACGCGGGATCGGCGTGGACAGAGGAAGAAGATGCTGCTTTGCTTTTTCTCCTTTTTTTTTTATGTCTCTGTCTCACCTGTCTAACTTTGTACCCTCTCTGCAAAAGCTTTTGTGTTTTCTTTTTCCACGAAGAGAAGCCCCCTTAGGTCCTCGTACTTTGTTGCTTTTATAGGGTGTAGAAGATAGGTTTTCGATTCTCCCTTCAAATCTACATCTGCAATACTTTTTCACTAACTGATCACTATTAATAAGAATTCAAGATTACGATAAATATTTTCTCGAAATCCAAATCTCGCAAAGATAAATCGCAATATCGCAATATTTTTTCACACATGTGCCCTATCCAAAAGATTCATATCCCAGAAAAATTTCAAAATTTCTATTTTTTCACGAGATAATTAAAAAACATGGGCTTGGGCCAACCTGCTCGCTTTGTGGGCTTAGTCCAACTAATTTGAACCCATTCGCACTGGTCCAGCAAACAAGTGTAAAAAATGTAAATTAAAAACAAATGTACCTAAATCTATATGCTATGCGATTAACTATTTTTTCAGGGATAAAATTAACCCCTAATTTGTTAATACAATAAATGACTAAACGGGTCGCCAAAATTTAGTTGTCAATAAGGAGTTGTTCAGCTTCCTCATATGTTACGGCTTTCTTTTCCACACCTTCACGTGGTGGGTAGATTCGACCCGATCGGGTGACGGCATCAATTTCATTTGTTTTATAGTTCCAAGGGACCGCCATAGTGTCATAAGTAGGATTTACCTTAGTAATGGAACATTCACCAACTTCCGATGGCAATTCAATCACAACGGGTCCAAAACCCGCGCTTGAGATCTTCATGGGTCCAAAATTGTCAATCAATGAGTTGACTTCTATGACGCCCTTGTCAATTGCATCAGCCTCACGAGGGATTTTCTCCTTAGTCAGATCAATCACAACAGGCTTAGTCATAGCCATAAAGTCATCCCTAAACTTGTCTCCCCATCCACTAGGGACGATGTCTTTGGGGTTTCGAAAATAACTTGGAGGAGGAGTATACTTGACCATAAAGTCATACTTCCCACTTGGTTGTCCCAAGGTGTCCACCACTTCACCTCTCTCACGAGCTTTCCTTATGAACTCATGATCCAAACGAGAAGTTTTGTATTCAACATCATCCCCATCATTGGAATGGACCTCTTTATCTTTTGGCGAAGTTAAAGTAAGGTCTTCTTCATCATCCCATCCACCCGGGACAATATCCTTCATATCAATGAAGAAACATGGTGGTGGTGTGAACTTCACCTTAAAGTCATATTTATCACTTGGTTGGCCAAGGATACTAACAACTTCACCATTTTCGCGAGCTTTTTGAACAAACTCATGGTCCTGTGAGAAGCTTTATATTTATCCTCGCTTCCAGTGTCAGAATCTTGGTACATAGGGGTTTTTTTTCTTTTTAAGGCTCCACAATCCTCCTTTTGAGTGTCATCCTGACTTGGATCTTCCTTATGACTTTTGAGATTTTATCTTCACCAGACAAATCGACTTCAACCAGAGACATCTATCTCATAATGGGCTCACCATCTTCATATTGGATAATTCCCAGCTCAACTAGCTTTGCTAAGCAAGCTATCTCCTCATTACGAGTGATGTCACATTTTAGCTGGCAATCAGCAAATGATGTGATATGTTCCAACTTTTGGATATCCGACGAGAATATATGCTTGTCATCATCCCCAAAAATCATATTGGCATCTTCAAAATGTTTCGAAATGGGATTTTGTTGGACATTCGACATTGAATCCTTAAAGGTGAGCAGTTTTTCTATCCAACAAATTCTAGATCTTGGAACAGAGCACCAAATAGTTGTCCACATGGTGACCTTTTTCTCTCATGTGATACTCACATGTCTTATTAACCCAGCAAACTTTGGCTAATTATCCCTTAGGATCTCTCTCGCCACGAGATAACTTTCAATCAGCATTGGAAGTAGTTGAGACATGGGTCTAGGCAATGGAGTAAATTGTCTTTGAGGGGATTTTCCTTTACCTTCAAAATTTTGAGAAAAACTCCCTACCTCCACGGCAGGTTTATGAGCTTGAGGATTATATGATTTCTGAGAAGAGAAGTTTTGTATATAAGCAATCTCTATGATTGATTCCTTATCTCTCTTCGGGGCATATCGACTATTCATGGTCTCGGTCAATCTTCCTTCATGCATGATCCCTTCAATGCATTCACCTAACTCCACTAATGCAACAAAGTTGATACAGGTGTGGTTGTCCATTTTCTTGAAGAAATCTCTAGGCATAGCTTAAAGCAATAATTTCATAGCTTCCTTCTCAGACAAAGGTGGCTTTACTTGAGATGCAGTAGCTCTCCATTTTTTAGCATAAGCTCTAAACGTTTCAGTTCTCCTCTTCTCGACTCGAACTAATTCCTCTCGGGTCGGAGCAATCTCGTTGTTGAACTTATATTGTTGGAGGAATTCGTCAGCGAGATCCTCCCAAGTATGCATCTTCTCCAAGTTCAACTGTATAAACCACGTCAACGCAGGACCAACCAAGCTATCTTGAAATGAATTAATCAGGAGCGGAGGATTATCTAGGTAATGGGCCATCTTGCCCAAATAGTACTTTAAGTGGGTCTTGGGGCATCCAATGCCATCATACTTCCTCGTAAACTCGGGCTCCTTGTAGAATTCGAGGACTTTAACCTTGGCAAAGGGCGACAGCTTATCGAACCCCTGCAGTTGATAGTCTTGTAGCATGCAAAGGTGTTCCTCAATCTTTGCAAGGCATCTTGAACTTTCTTCATCAAAGTATGGAGTTGGAGTCTCCTTAGATGGAGGCTCTAAATCAATAACTACCGGGGTTGCAGTAGGAACCTCTTCAGTAAGCCAATTTTCCACAGGTTCTACTACCGGCACTTCAGAGGGTGTGGTAGGAGGATTCATGGTAGGAAAAGCAGGAACTACAAAAGTTAAGTTCTTGACTTGGTTAGAGAGATCAGCTAACAACACCATCATCTACGTCATTTGGTTCTCCATGCTAATAACACGAGCACGAGTATCTTCATTCTCCATTTTGTTTGGTGGCGAGTACGTATGATAGACCGTTTTTCAGCTGTCTTTCAATACCTTTGTAAAAGAAGATGACTCGAATTAGTACAAGTTAAAAAAAAATCATAAAAATACAAATCCCAGTCAATTTTATATTTTCTTGAGATAAAATAATAATAAGTGTATATGATCCCAGTATCATATAACATCCTCTCATCAAAATTTCTTCAAAAGAAATTATACAATTGAAAAGAAATAATGACAAATATTTAATCAGAATGCCCATTTTCTAAAAATTATATGAAAATGTTCATGAATTGTATACATTTCATCAAACAATTACAAGGGAAACAGAACCTTGCATTCTTGAAGCTTACAAAGTGGTTCGATTTTACATGTGATGTGAAAGTGAATATAGAGAAACTTCAATAGAAATGAAGGAAACACAAAGGAAATCGCTTTACAAGAAAAGAATATGAGATGGAAACCTAAGGACTAGGTGGGACTGTGCAAAGACGCTTTTTATCATGGGCCAAGCGTTCCTCATCAATCAAGGCATCGTCTTCTTGCTCCTTAATATGAGCTCGCCAAAAACCTTAAGGCTCGAGAATATTAGGCAACTAAACCTTGAGCTCAGGTTCTACTCGACAACATATGTAATCAATGGTAACTTGATGAGTCCTCATCTCTCCTTCCAAGTCGGCTTCATCGACGGCAACCACATAATGCGAGGAATGGGAGTACCAAATTCTAGTAACAGCTTGAATTGCGGCCCTGATATGGTCAATTTGGTTTTCCTTGATGACTTTCTCGTGATAATCAGTACAATATAACCCCAACTTGAGGATTAGCGGGATTGTTTGAAGCGCAATATTGGTGGAGCACCCTTAAAGGGTAATATGACATTAAACCCGTCAATCCCACGAGGGGGAGTGGGTCGTTAACTCCACTAAAAAGACGCACCTCAGGATTCCCAAGCCACCAAACATGCCATTGAATTAAGCTAGGGTTGAGGCTTTTGAGGAAATGAAACCATATAGAGAAAGACCATGATGAAAAGAATTCATTCCTCTCGCAAAATCTAAGAATGGGATGATGATATTTTGTGACATCGACAATCTTCATGTGAAGTGCAAATTCTTTGATATGTGAAAAGAGACAAATTTGGAGAAGTCCTAATGGGGCTCTAAGAGTTTCTTGGCCATTTGCTTTGAAACAATTAAGAGACACAAAAGTTTTGGCTAGGATCATGTGTGTAAAATAATAAAACGCACACACTTGATTGACAATGTGAGTGACTAAAGGATCCTTTTTTTTTGGGTATGTGGGAATACCACAAAGCCAAAGAACATGAGTAGGAAGACACGAGGAATTTGATTCCCAAATTTAGGCTTAAGGCTAAGGAAATGTTGTTCAAGGAAAGTATAAGGCATGGAATAAGAATTTCCTTTAAGAATAGCCCTAATTTTGTCAATAGGGATATTGAGGAATTAACGTAGAAGAGATATTGGATCTTGACCAATAGGAGTGACGAAACCTAAAGAGGCTTTACCTAACCCGATAGCTTTCCGGAACTCCTCAATTGTAGGGGTCAATTCATATTGATCAAACACAAAAGTGGAAGTCATGGGATTCCAAAAATGAACCAATGCTTTTACCATTGCAATATGTGGTTTGACTTTTAATAAAGTCGGGAGGAAGCCTATGCATTTTTCCACGTAGTCTTGATGTCTTGCATCGAGATTCTCCCATAGAGTCTTGAGATTCCCTTACATGGGGACCACGTCCACTTTAGGTTTACCCATCTAAACCTGAACCTAAAGGAGCATCCGTGATTAAAATGTATCGTTGTTGAAATATAAAATGCATAATGAAATGTGGAGAGTAAGAAGATAAGAACAATAAGAAAGGAACAATATCTTACCCACCAAACACATGGTAAGCACAAATCACATGTCGCATGAAACTGTGAAGTTTCAACACCTAAGGTGAGGATGCTAAGGGCTCAAGGTCCCCATTCCAAAGGATAAAAATAGTTTACCCACCACTACTATCATCGATCAGTTCTATTTTTATTGGTTGGGACAAGCCGTCAAGTTGGATTGATTGACGAGGAAAAATCATGAGATGGACAATGGCACCTGAGCTAAATTTTTAGACTCCAATTTGAGCCCAATTGATGAGAAATTGAATGAAATTTGGAGGGAAATTGTCCAAATTCGTTGGACCAAGGGGTGGCAACATTTTGGACCTCTTCAATGGCTTGTTGGGGAAGTTTGGGTATGCAAATAGCTAAGGATTGAAGGCAGCAGCTGGTGGGGCATATGTGATGATGAAAATGGGATATTTGTGTGAAATTTGAAGGCTTTTGGGCCCCCTTGCTTTAGCAGCCTTCTTCTTCTTCATTAAGCCTACTTTCTCCATTGTTGAAGTCTTTTGTGAGCTAAAATTCTAGAGAGACCTAGAGAAGCCAGCCCCCTTGCCCATCGATGCCCCTTCGCTATCGCCCGAGCACCGCCGTGCACACCGCACCGTTGCACGCCAACCCGCATCACGCCCATCCGAGCCTTCCAGCCGTTGTTCCGACACCTTCCAGCCACCGTTGCAGCTCCCCTGGTCACCGTTTAGCCACCTTCTACTGTAGGAGCTATCCGCCTGGTCTGCCGCTGCCATCGCTATTCCACCGTGCCCCTTTCCCGAGCCGAAGAGCCCCTTCAACCAATTCCTTTAGCCACAAGCAGAAGTTGAAGCTCAACCCTTTGTTAAGGCTTCGTGGCCCATTTTAAGGCCCGTCCAAACCCCGTTTGGTGTCGCGCAAGCTTGAGTATCGCTCACTCTGCATCACCGTTGCCATGGACTCACCGGATCGCAAAATCAGTGAGTTTACTTGCTAAAATTTGCTTATGGAGTTAATGACGCTTAGTGGATAATTAGTTTAGGCTAATTATGGATTATGTGGTTAGTTAGTTTAGATTAATGATTTAATCGCTTAATTATGCATGTTAGGGGATTAGAATAGATTGATTAAGGGTTATATAGATTATACTATTTATCTAAATAGGTTCAAAAATTTTCTAGGCTCGTTTAGGTGGTTAGATTAGCATTTCCAGCCTAAGTATTTATTGTATTTCATTTGCATTATTTTGTAATTTATTTAATTATTTATTATTTTCCGAATATTATACCGGGATAGTCGGTGACCGAAATGTCGTGCTGATTACAATGGTGTGCTTAGTTTATGCAATTGAATGTTAATTTGTACAAATTGAGTGGTATTGTGATTTTGAATAATTATTTCAAAATTGAAAAATTTTGGTATTTAATCAGAAAATGCCTAACATCAGTTTTTAATGCCAAAAATATTTTTAGGTACTATATTAAATGGTGGGATTTTTAAAGAGGAAAGATATCGCATTTTTAGCTCAAATTGACCGTGTACCCACACATGATTATTTTTATCGAGTATTTTTAATACGAAAAAATAAGTCAAATCATTATTTTAATTGAGACATTTGAGTGCAAAGCACAATGTCCTTGGCCGGGATTGATTGATCGTGTGATGGCTAAGTGAACTCGTCCCCAATGTGTGTCGGTAAGACGTTGCCCCTATATGAGATGCCCCTGGACAACGGAAGCCGGGCGCAGTAGATTCTGGACCGATGCTCCTTCGAGAAAGCTATCCCCGATGTGTGTCGATGGATGTTGCCATGCTCAAAAGAGTGAGACGAAGCTTGGCTACGCCAGAAGACCGATGTGCATTGATAGATCATGCTTGTGCGAGCAATAATCGAATTGCAATGTGCGATTGATTGAAATTGATGTGTCAGATTATGAGACAAAATTGTGTGGCACGATATAAGACATGTCATAACGATTTGGTCTTATAATCAAGACTCGTGGGTTGATTATATCGATTGTATTGATTGAATTGATCGATTGAATCGATTGAATTAATGAATTGATTGATCGATTGTTTTGATTGGAGTGATTGATTAATTGTATTGATTGGAGTGATTAATTGAGTATACGAATTGTACTGACATGCGGGAGGGAACTGAAGCGAGGTAAGTCTTCTATTTTGTGTGTATAAACTGCCATTAAGCGTATTTCCTTCCTAGTCGGAATTTAGGGGGTGAACTTGCTAAGACATTGTCTCATCCCATCGTGGGCTCATTCTTTTCAGGTCCTTAGATGGCGGTTCCTCCGAAACGTTTTGGTTAGCCGTGGGATATTACTGAGTGGGGTATAGATGTCCCTATCCTACATAGTCATTGGGTCTACGAGTTGGTCGTGACCACCATTTGAGTCAATGAGAGCCTACTCGAGAGGGTATCTCATCGATTTAGGACGTGGTTCCGCCATGGACTCAATGGATATAGAGTTGGGCCCCTCCAAGGTTTTGAGATCCTCGTAGTGGTTGTTGATGTCGCTTTTGGTAAGGGTGCAGCTGACCCTCCTAATAGTGCTATGGTGGACCCGGTGCCCCCGGAGCCTGTGGAGTCCGAAGAATCAATGAACGTATTTGATTAATGGGTCGTAGGACAATTTCCTTTTTGAGGACCAATCTTTTTTGTAGACATACTAGTTTTGTATATAAACCTAGTTTGTTTATAAAATCGTGTTTTGGTTGTAAAGGTGTTATCTTGCTTTATAACCCATGTTGTTTGCTATTAGGGGATTTGTTTATTTGCTTATGCATGTGTAATAAAATGAATGGTCAGCGACGCAACTTGAGACGTCGCAATTTCCTCGACCACCAAAGGATGTGCGTGCTTGAAACTCCAGGCCATGACAGACCTCCACCATCTTCGCACTTTCTCCATCTTTGGGGTCCTAATCTAAACCTGATTTAAGAAACTTATAATTAGGTGCATACAATGAAAAGAAACAAGCATACATATCAAAACAATCCAAAACAATAAATAATAAAAAAACAATATATCATGTCGAGATCAATCATTTAAAGGAAGTGCAATACAAAAGTCAAATTTTAGGGCCTCGGTCTCAGCCTTTGTCTTTCATGTGAGGGTCCCACTAAGACACCAACCCACCATTTTTTTATGACTTATAGCAATTGTTAACCAATTGTATTCTCGCATGACCAATAGCACTTATAAATCTCATAATCAAGCAATTTATGTGATCCCAGAGTTTTCCCTCGATATCATGTATCGACCATATCATTCATCTAAAAGTCACATGCATTGCAAAAATTTAAACATGCATGTAGGTCTTTTGAACCTTATTTCTCAACCAATCATGCAAGAAAGTGAATCATCGGGTCATTTATTATCAAGGGCATACGTCAATCATGAACATAGGCAATTTCTAGTGCATGATGGGATAATATGCATGAGGGGTATATGTGATATTTCAAAAACATATCTCGAAATCATTCATGAAAAGTGTTGAGACAAAATGATGTCTCGGCTATAAAAGGCATTCAATTACCAAGGCTAGCCTAGGGCTCGAATAAATGCACTCACAAGCATCGTAGGCATCTTGAATACAATTCAAACTGTGACTTTTACGATGTCAAGGCTAGCCTAGGGCTCGCATAAATGCACTCACAATCATCGTAGGCATCTTGAATACAATTCAAACCGTGACTTTTACGATGTCAAATCAGGATTTTAAAAATTTTAAAAATATTTAGGATTAAGGAATATCTAGGCTATGGAACACATTCAATTGTCAATGCTAGCCCAAGGCTCGCATAAATGTACTCACAAATGTCGCAGGCATTTTGAGTATGGTCCAAACCATGATTTTCCTTAAGCCAAATCAATTTTTGGAGAAGAACTTTATTAAAAATCGTTTTTGAGAAACATCACATGTTTTAAAGTATTTTTTGAAAGATGTAATTTGAAAAAGGCGGATTATTTAACAACAAATATCAAAGCATTTAGAACAACTCCATGAAGATGGTGTGGCCTAATTTCATGCATAAACTTGCCTAAAAAGTATAACTAAACAATCATAATCATATTTATATCAGAAAACTTCATAACAAGTAGATAACAACAACAACAACATTGAGTAATACCTAAAGATAATTTGGCAATGATAAAATTTCCTAACATGCATGACATGATGATGAACAACTTTCATGAAGAAATTTTTCTCAAACAATCTACACGTGATTTTACAAAAATCAAACAACAAGTAACAACGCATCAAAAAATTTGCCAAAACAATATAACATTCAGCTAATATCATGAAAATTTGTCCTATCAAAACATATCTAAAATCTTGAAATTTACATATAACATAGCCAACATGATAACAAGCAAGTTTCACTAAGAGGCCAAGTACATATTTCAAATATAAAAAATAAAATAAAAATATCAAAAGTCTATCCAAACAGGGGTTATAACGAGGGTTCGAATTTGATCCCTTGTCCAGATTGTGATCTAGCTTTAAAAAAATAAAAAAAAAAAAATTGGTCCAAACGATGAGCGATTTGCATGAAATCAGAGGCATTAAAAACTTTTACTTGTGCCTTACATCTTTCTAGAAGAGCTCGAGTCCAAACTAAGTCAATTTGGTATCTTAAGATTGAGATCTTTAAAAGTGTGCACATCAATAATTAAGAGAACGGAACATAAGCATTCATTAGAAAACCTCAAAATCATTCAAAGAATGCACAAACGGCATGAAGAAATCACATGGGACTTAGGATTGAATGCGACGAAAATTTTGGATAGTCATCTAATCCTAAGTCGGCATGCAAAATGTCATACAATTTAAATGAAATGATTCACGATTCCTAATGATATGCTTGGGGATCCTAAGTATGATGAACACTTTTTGTGAGACAAATTTAATATGCAAGATGAAACTCAAACGACATGACCTAAACATGTATGCAAATCTTGCAACATGCGGTTCTATCATCAAGAATGCATGATCATAAGAATCGATCCCCAGATGACTCAAACAAACATGGAAAGGTGCACATATGACAAGGTTTCATTTCAGCATTAAGTTTATAGAACAAGCATGATTTCAGCCATCCTCAAGACATGCATAAATCCTACCAAAAAAACTCACATACAAAGCATATGATGATGAAGATTTCTTGTTAAGAGGTCGAAATTCAATTAAGATCATATGAGTCGTGACAAAAATGGCAAAATAGACCAAACTATATGTATAGCACATATTGATGTGGTACCTTTTATACTAATGCATGCAATTGACTCACTTTACCAATGTAAAAACCTTGCAAAACATGCATCAATTGAAAATATATATCATGTATTTCAACTCTCACAAAGAATTTGAGACCAAATAAGTGCAATTGTGGACTTGATTTCATCAAAACAAATCTTGGACCAATGTAGGACAAACTGACCTATGTTCAGATCTAAGTGATTTTAATCTAGTTAAACATGTCTAAAAATTTTGAAAAAAAATGCAAAACATGTACAACACCTGTATGAGCAACTTTCATGGAGGAAAGTTGTTCCATAATTCAACAAACAAATCAATAAAGTTATAGCAAAATAAGAGATCGATATAGAACAAATTGACCTAGGCTTAGATCTAAGTAGATTTGACCTAGTTGAACATATTCTAAAATCATGAAAAAAATTGCAGTAAATGCACAAGATGATTTGGAACAAAAATTATGAAGAAAATTTTGTCAAAAGATTATCACGAAAGTCGGCACAAAAATAACAAAGCCAGAATGCAAAATAGAATTAGAACCGAAAAAGACCTAAACTACTACAGAATCATTAATCTTCAGAGGTGTTTTTCGAGGGTCAAATGACGCTCAATTGGGGCATACGACCTATCTTTTCGAAGCTCGAGATGTCTCTTATCTAATTCTAAGAATACTCAAGCTAAAATGAGGTTGTTTCAGACCTCGTTTTGGTCAAAACAATGACCTCCATATAGACCTACGAAAATCATAGATTAGACTCAAGAACACAATCATCATTCAAATCATCGACAAATCATTGCAGCATACATAATCATTGATCTTAAGCATGTAAAAGCTCATAATCTTGAATCATAGCCCCGATCGACTAACTCAATCTCACTTCATTGGATTCGAGTTTCGAATTGTTACCTTCATCACAATTTTCACGAATTTTGATCGAAATCGATCAAGGTTTTCGCCTGATCTTCAATCCAACCTCCACAAACCAGCAAGCATAAGATCTAGACAGTAAGGGAGATGATTGCTGATGAAGATGGTGGAGGTTGAACCGGCGACAATTTGGTGGCCAAAAGAGAAAACCAACTGAATCGAAGAAGAGAGAGAGAATCGAGTCTCTCGGCGCCAAAAAAAAACAGAGAGAGGAGAGATAGAAATTTGGAGAGAGAAATTTTGTGCCAAATAAATCCCTTACTCTGAAAATGGAAGAAATTTAATTTATATACTCCTCACATTAAACGATTTTGGCTGTCGATTTGAACCGATGATCGAAATCTCGATCCAACGGTCAAAAATTCATTTCGAAGGCTCCATCATGATCTCAAGGTGTCGAATAATTAATTTAGTGGGTTTGATTTGCAAAAAACCAAACCAAAATCAGTTTGTAATTAAGGGTTAATTTGTAATTTGATGAAATTTAATGATCAATTTGTAAAATTTTGGGAAATTGAAGGTATAGAAGTGAAATTGGGATTGAGAGGGTTCCAAAACCGATGGCTAGAGGCCAAGAACTGGCCGACAATGGCTTGAACTGGTTCAGTTTGGTTTAGCCAGATTTTAACTAGTTCTTGACCAATTTGGTCTGGTTCCTGCTATTTTGTCCACTTGGGATCCTTGTGAGTCAAAAATTTATGCAATTTGACCATAAATGACCAAATTGAAAAGGAATTTTATCATTTTTATGAATAAATTAATCAATTAAGATACAATTAAGCTAATCAAACCTTATGAATGTGATATAGGGGTCTTTTATTGACCTAATTAAATGATTATCATGAAAAAAAAGAGTCAAAACCATGGGTGCTTTGAATTGGGCATAAAGTGCTAAAATGGTAAAATTTGAAATTCAATGGATAAAATTGCAAATTAACTAAAATTAAACTCAATTAGTATCACAATTGTCATATTTAATAAGCTACCCATATGTAAGATCACTTATCATATTCAAATTGACCATGAATCGAAGTGCTCAAGCTTAGGTCAAAAATGGATCTAAGCCTAATATTTAAATTGGATTTAGATTCATGAAATTAAACCATAGTCATGAATGGTTCAATTCAAATTTTGTCAATTGGAGCTTAATTGCTTGATTTTATAATGCTTGGGAGGATAAAATTCTTCAAATTTATGAGTTTTGGTGTGAATTTTTCAAAATCGATTTCGAATTTGGACTTATATTAAGGAAATGAGTAAGAAACAATAGTCGATTTGTAAGTTATGAATGATCGATTTTGGTCCCCTAATTAGGGCTCAAAACGGCAATTCATATTTTAACTAGATAAATTGTGAAATTAAATGCTCAAACAAATTTCGAAGAGTCCCTAAATCAAATGTCAAAGAAGGAACTACACATAATTATGACTATAATAAAAGTAATTTTATTTTTTGGTCGATTTAGAACCTAAAATTGAAAAATTGAAAAATCAAGGTTCTTAATCAAATTTTGTGAAATTTTTGACACAAAGTCAAATTGGCCTTAAAAGAAATGTATTTGTGCATTTTTTACTTTTTATTTTTTATTTTTTTGGGTCAAAGGTTTGACCAAAAGTTAACCATTTAGTTGACTTTTTACTAAAATGTTGATTTTTTGGTCAAATCTTTGAATTTTCAAGAAATCAATTTTAAAAAAGTGAAATTAAAGCTAAATGGAATCTTTTTTTGTGAAATGTCAATTTTTGACCCGAGGTTACCGTTTGACTTTTCAGGTTTTTCTTGAACATGAGCTAAAATTTACTTTAAAACGACAATACAAAATAAAGAAATGAAAAACAACACTTTTTGGTCGAAAGATGCGATCAAAAACCTAAACCTCGATTTTTTACCTTTTAATGATCCCTCAAGCGTCATGCTGGGTCTCTAGAAATCGATTTTTTTACTTTGATCAGGTGTCAACAAATGCAAAATCACTAAAGAAATAAATGAGAAACAAAGACATTAGAGATTTAGTTGATTTGATTCAGTACCTATTCACAAGTAGAGCCAACGGTAAATAATCTACTATAATTAAAGAATTAGAGTTACAACTGATATAGCTAGTACGAGTACTTAGAGGGGGTGAATAGGTATATAAAAGATTTTTCTTGATTATTGCGCAATACTTAGACAGTTGAAGGATTTGCGATAAGAATAATCAACGTAAGATTAAGTAAAGGAATGAGAGAATTTCCGATAATCGAGTTGATTGCGTACATCAATTTTGCCTCCGAATTTGACACATCAGTCTTTGAAGTAGACGATGCAATTGATCACAATTTTGTGCAGCACAACATTGATGGCACGCATCCTTGAATAGATAATTCTTCCCTCTACATCTCTATCTTTGACAAGTTCCAGTGAGGCACGAGCAACTGAGACTTTGATTGGTTGATAGTGTCCTCGTTCAACTCCAATTATGTCCGCCAACATATCCACGTCTAACACATAATCCTGATCTCGAACACTGAATGATATTCTATTCGCATCTATAAAACTGAGATTCGAATAGAAATATGCAATCAGTTGTGCATATCCGTCCGTGGTATCGTGCAAAAGCGTTCCAGCTTGGAAGCGGTGAACTTCTCTCTCAAGTTCACATTCACAGCATCCAAGAAATCGAAATCGACACTCCTAGGGTTTATCACCCCTCGTTACAGCAGTTTAAAGAACAAATTTTCCTGTTCGTTCGATTTAAATAACTCCATCTTCTTTCCCTTCACCTTCGCAGCAACACCCATTCTAGGTTGAAAATCACTGAACATTTTGTCATCGTCGTTTCCATCAATCAAATTTGGTCCCAACATACGAGGGTCACTGGGAATATTCGCAAGTGCTTCCTCTGCTTTACCTTTGGGAGCAATTCCCAAATCCTCCATTTTCTTCATAAAGATATACTCATTCCCATAGTTCTTATCTTTGAGAAAATCATCCACGTATTTCAATGGAGTCCCAGTACTTTTCAATGCACGGTAGAGTTTGTAAATATAAGAGGGATCCAAGGTCCTCGATTACCTCTTCCTCCGATGTTGACCCACACCTTGTGGGGTAGATGGCGTTGAGTGACGTGGTGGAGAGTGAATCGGGCTGTGTTGCCGACTCGATAATTCTTCCTCTTCGTGAGATCGAAGTGGGTAGGTCCCTCCTTCATCCTCTCGTGGTCCCCTCGTTCGCGATTCTTGAAGACTTCCTCGAAGAAGACATCCTTCTTGTCGCTGAAAGATTCCTTTGCTTGCTTTCCCAAGAAAAGATGACAACTTTCTCGAAGATGAACACGAAGTAGAAATCGGATTGAGAGGAGAACGCTTTTTAGGTTTTGAAGATTGAAAATGAAAACCGTGTATATATAACTTAGTTTTAAAAAGGAAGTTCAATCGGTACAAGGAAAATGTACGAGTACCTCTTTTCAAAATCAATAACCGCCAAAATTAATCCTTTTGAAAAGACAAGTTTTCTATTTTCACGGAGACTACTATAATTAAAGCTAGATTCAAGGTCCTCGAATATCCTAAGATTAAAGTCTCCCTTCTTAGGATACCAAAGACCGATGCTTGAAGATGAAAGCACAGATGCAAACACTCAACAAAATGTCGTCTAGAAGCAGATTAGATAAAGAAGTGAACCGATGATATACATGCCTTTTGATCAACTTTCTTCCCTTCTTCATCCTTGTCTATCTTCAAAGAACTGGACATTGGTATATCGGTCTTCTTGCAATTTTCCAATCCAAACCTTTTGACAAGATCATTAGCATATTTTTCTTGGTAAATGAAAGTTCCTTCCTTCAATTGCTTTACTTGAAGACCAAGAAAGAATGTTAATTCTCCCATCATACTCATTTCAAACTCATCCCGCATAGTCTTAGAAAATTTCTTGCATAGACTTTCATTAGAGGATCCAAAAAATAATGTCATCCACATATATTTGAACAAGTAAAAAGCTTTTGTTTTCCTTTTTGATAAATAGAGTAGTATCTACTTTACCTTTGACAAAACCATTCGTAATAAGAACTTACTTAGTCCGTCGTACCAAGCTCGAGGTGCTTGCTTTAGACCATACAACGCCTTTTTCAGTCTGAAGACTGAGTCTGGCTTCTTTGGGTCTTCAAACCCAGGTGGTTGTTCCACATAGACTTCCTCTTGGATAAATCCATTTAGGAAAGCACTTTTGACGTCCATTTGGAATAACCTGAAATTTTTGTAACAAGCAAATGCAAGTAATAGACAAATAGCTTCTAACCTTGCTACAGGAGCGTAAGTCTCATCATAGTCTATTCCTTCTTCTTGCGTGTATCCTTTGGCCACGAGTCTTGCTTTATTTCGTACGACTTTTCCTTTTTCATTCATCTTGTTTTCGAACACCCATCCGGCTCCAATAACAGCTTTACCTTTTGGTTTAGATGTCAATTCCCGACATCATTAATGTTGAACTGCCTCGAGCTCTTCTTGCATAGCTTCGATCCAACTTTCATCGATAAAGCTTCTTCTATGCTTTTTGGTTCAATTTCAGAAATGAGAGCCACAAAGACTAGACTCTTCTCGTTTTTGGATCCGGTACGAATTCCTTCATTAATTTCGCCGATAATGAGATCTTTAGGATGACTGGACTTATGCTTCCGAGCATCGGGTTGATTTGTCTCGGATGATGATCTCTTTCTTTATTTGAATCTTCATGAACATCTTTATCTTGGTCTTCCAGAGTCCGAGATACTTCTTGAGTTGTAAGCTTTGGAAGGTCTCTGAGCGGTTCGACTCTTCATATTGAGTCCGGGATCGATTCATCTTGCGTAGAGTCTTGAAATTTGACATTCATTGACTCTTCCACAGACTGGCTCTTCTTATTGTAGACTCGTGAGGCTTTGCTTGATGTAGAATATCCAAGGAAGATGCCTTCATCCGATCTTTCTTCGAACTTACCAACTCGATCTTTTGCATTTTTCAATATAAAGCATTTGCAACCGAACACATGAAAATATGAAACAATGGGCTTCTTACCTTTGAATAATTCATAGGGGGTTTTCTCAAGAATAGGTCTTAGGAAGACTCTATTGATGATAGAGCATGCTGTTGAAAAATCAGCCCAAAATCGTGAAGAAATTTTACTTTCAATTAAAAGAGTTCTAGCCATTTCTTGAAGAGATCTATTCTTCCTTTCCACAACTCCATTTTGCTGAGGAGTGTATGGAGAGGAGAACACATGCTTAAATCCAGATTCATCACACAATTTTGTGAAATCTTGATTTTCAAATTCACCTCCATGATCTCGTTCTTATACTTGAGATAACACATCATTTTTCATTTTGAACCTTTTTAGCAAATTTTTCAAAATACGAAAAGGTTTCGACTTACTTGCAATGAAATAGACTTTACAAAAACTTTCTTGAAATGATTTTTGTAAGCCTCTCTCGACGGTCTTTTCTTAATTCTTTCTTTCACTTTAGGAAAATCAATCAAGGGAATTGTTTCCGTTGTCATGCCTAGACCAGACTTATTGAAGTAAGGTCTTTGAACCGGAAAGAACTTTTTCAAGCTTTACGGATCCTATCGAAAATTTCTTTGAAATATTTGATAAGTCCGTTTTTAAGAAAACATTTTCTTTCAAAAGATCATCTTCTTTTTCTTTAAGAGCAGAGACATTCAAGTCTAAACTTTTAAATCTTTCTTCTAAAATATTTTCCTTTTGTTTTAGAACCGAGTTTTCCTTTTTAAGTTCGAAATTCTTTTGAGAGAAGTCTTAAGACTTGTTCGATCCAGACTGAGTCCGGAGTCCGAATGTGCCATCGACAATATGTTGGCATATTCATTATCACTTTCTTCACATTCTCGTATCACTCCCGGCTTTCGGCTTTGAGAGCTTTTCAAAACTTCTCAGCTTTTCCTCTTTTCTTCTTCGAGAAGAGACATGTCCGATGTGTCCCTTTTTCTTACATTCGGCAGACTACATCTTTGTTTGGTTCCTCATAAAATTTCTGGAAACTTTATTTCTTTGAGTTGAACCTTCTACCTTTTCTATTCAGCGAATCTTCTTATCATAAGAGCAAGCTCCTCGTCGTCCAATCAAAGTATCATCAAAATCATCATTTGATTTTAAAATGGACACTCTTGGATCTTCGTCTTCATTTATTCGTTCCATTTCATAAGACTGAAGAGTTTGGTCGAAAGCATTATTTTTTGCGCTCTCTTATTGAATCTTGATTAATTAAAGAATTAGAGTTACAACCGTTTGTATACTCAAATGTTTCACAATTAAATTAAACTCAAAAGTAAAGTATTTATAAATAAACAAATGTAAAAACACATGGCAAAAATCCCCAAGTGTTCTAGCCCAAAGCAAAAATTTTACTACGGCTTATCCATGAAGCATCTCTGTACACTTCTTTTCTTTTCCCTTCGTGCGGCTGCGGCTGACGAGAAGAATAAAAGCAAAACCGCTGCTTTTTATTTCTTTCTCTCACAAAGATCCACCCATAAAATTAAATATATGTTTACAAAATAGAATACGTGAGCCCCTAATTTTATCTTGTAGTGCCAGAGAAATTTTCTTTTTTATTTTAACTGTAACTGAAGCTCCCTTTCTTAAATTTCTTTCTGCGATCAGGCTTGGATATTTATCCAAGCCAATAAAAAAAAATCGCAACAATATTTTTACATGTCCTTCGAGATATTCACAGGATTTCTTTCCAACAGTTTAATAAATCGATCCAATTTGGATCGGGTGTCATAAATGGTTCAAAATTGAAATATAATTTAATATGCCCCAATGTCATGATTTTCCATCGATGGCATTTGTTGATGGCGCCGGATCAATTTCTAGAGACCCAGCATGACGCTTGAGGGATCCAAGAGGATACTCAGGCTGCCACGCAGCCCTTTCTACAGTCACACTTCTTGAAATTGATATACCAGCTCTAAGGATGTAGTCGGCCAAGAGCTGGACAAGACGGCATTTGTACCCAAGCGGAACGAACAAGGCCATGTAAAGACTCAAGATAACGAAGAGGGCAATGATTCCAATGATCAAAGTAATAACGGCGATCCAAGCACGTTTGCTTACGGTCACGTAGACCCCTGCCATGAAGGCCACAGACATTGTGGCAAGAGCTATAAGCAGTGGTTGCCTTGCCTTTCCAAGGGCATGAAGCACAGCATGCGAATCATTGATCTGTCTCCATAGAAGGATCACAACTGAAATTATTGAGCTGAACATGGCGACAGTGTTGCAGATCACGAAGACGTCATACATGGGTTTGTTCAACAATGTAGCAATTCCTGCATTTGGTTCAGAGTCTTTATATCCTCCAGGAACAGAAAAGCCAGCAGCAAATGTCATAGTAGCAATGAGAGTTGCCACGACCATACGAGAATTAGCCTCGTCCTTAAGTCTATCCAAATCTGGAGGCTCCAAATCGCTCCCCGGGCCTAGGCCTTTTGGTTGGCAAATTGCTTTGTCTTTGCTTCTGGGTGCTCCAGCAGATAATAAGATTGTTCGTGTTAAGCTCTAGTCAAGCATATAAAAAAGATTGTTAATTATCCGTGAAGATAGATTTAGAGTTTGGAAAAATGAAACCTTCTCAAGTGATACATAGACTTGCAAATGCAATCTTTCCAAAGGTTGCTATGGAAACTAAATTCCTCTCGGTAACTACTTGGGTAGTTCAAACTTTAGTTATTTTCGTCTCTCCCACAATGGAAGCGGCTAAACAATAACGTAAAACAAAAGTAGATATTGTGGAGATCAATACCTGGTGAAGTGGAGCATCTATTTTTTTCAGTTGCTCATCTACAATGTCAAGAGCCGTCAAGTTGTTGTTGTTTACAAGCTTAAGATTGACCCTATTGTCCCGAGTGAGAGACAATAGTACCTCGGGTTGCCATTGTAATGTGGCCAAATGTAGAGGCGTATTTCCTAACTTGTCTTTCACATTTATGAGCTTCTCAAGCTCAGGATTACTGAGTATGTACTTCACTACAGAGGCCCTTCCATACTTTGCTGCAACATGAAGTATATTTTGCCCTTCCTTAAAATTTAGCAGCTCTTCTGGATCTGGCCAATGTTGAAGCAAATCCTTAATTGTTTCGAGATGACCCATTTTGGATGCAATGTGGATCGGAAGATAGCCCTCTTTGTCATATTCAATGGCACTTGAAGTGAATTCATTGACCAAGAATTTGACTCCATCGACATAATTCACATATGCCGCTAGATGGAGCGGAGTACCACCTCCAGCATCACTTAGAAAAAACAACTCTTTCTTCCGCTTTAACATCTCTTTTAGCATTTCTACGTCATTACAAAACAGCAAAGAAATGAATTTGTGCCATGCTCATAACCAAGGAGCTGGTAATTGTTAACTACTATATTTTCTTAAAATGAATAGAAAAAATGCGACAATTCATGGAATCCATAATTAAAAACTAAATCTTAGGTGGATAATTTCAGTATAGACCATGGAGAATGCTTCAAAGCATAGAAATATTTATTTCCACGTAGTAGTTTATCGCATTTGAGTAATTAAGGGCAGCCATGACACGAGTCTCTTCCTGTTTTATGAAAGGTCATTGGACAAAAATAAAAGTGGTTTAATATCTACAATGGCTTATACTATGAGTACCTGCTACCGAAGTACTAAATTTATAATATTTTTCAGGGGTAAGTCTTGCTAGCACCCAAGTCCAAACATATTGAAATATGCCTCCTCCTTGGCCGAAATTTATAGGAATTTTTTAGTAATTGGTGCAGGCACTAAAACATACAAACTTTGTATTGATTGCCCAATTATGACCCAATTTTTTTTTTTTTATCTCATGTGAAAACCAACTTTTGCTTGAGTCCCAATTTTAGCTCAAATGTGTTTTTTGTCTCATTACTCTAGCTCATCTTAACTGGGGACCCAAACTTTATCTGGTATCATAAAAAAACGTAGTCATTTTTAGTTCAGCGGCTCATGTGGAACAAAAGTAGACATGCATATGGTCCGAATGATATATTTACTGGGAGAGAGTGCCATAAGTACAACCACTAACCTATCGTTTGGTGCATCACGGCTCCGTGGACCGGCGACATGCCTTCCAATGAAGAGACTTTCTCCCCATCCACTGCTTCCATCAAAAGCACAAGACTCCTCAAGTCTCCCGTCTCGACTGCCAAATACAGCGGGCACTTACGCTCTCTGTTCTCCTTATAAACCAAATTTGACCCTCGATTCAAGAGCATACGAGTCAATTCGTAGTGACCGTTCCTCACAGCCTCGTGCAGCGCTGTGTTGCCCGCGTCATTCGCCATGTCCACGATCCCATCGCAGTCAAGGAGGAGTCTGGCCGTGTGGATCCTTCCGGCTCTCGCTGCGACGTGGAGCGCGGTGTCCCCTCGGAAATTCGCCTCAGTGGCGCGCCGCTTGTCGCGGATGACCTCGAGGAGGGCTCGAAGGATGTCGCAATTCTCGATGCCCGCTGCGACGTGGAGCAACGAGTTCCCAGAAGGGCCCTGTATGTCTATGATCTCGGACAAAGGGACTCCCTCCTCCGCGGAATACTTCTCGAGGGCTTCGATGAAGTTGTCAACGTCGCCTTCTTTCGCGGCGGCTTGTAGCCGCGGACTTACACGCCATTTGAGCTCTGCTGGGCGGTGTGGTCTGTTTAACCACTCCAGCGCTTTCAATCTGGCCCTTCTCTGCTCCCACATTTCATTATCCTCCATAGTTATACTCACGCGATGGCGATCCTTCTTTAGACTCTTAAATATGAATATCGTCCCTTCTCTCCAAGATTTATAGCACAGCCAGGACATGGATATTTTTTCTTTTTTAGCTGCCCGGGCACATCTTGTGGACAAGAGCAACTCTTCAAAAAGAAGATATCTTTCGCGCGTGAGAACACCAACCACCAAATTTATTCCCCAACGTGCAGTCATATCAGGAACATTGTTTAATGCAAGTAGATCCCCAAAAATTATGGGTCCCGCGAAATTGCACAGGGCGTAATTCTAAATTTCAGACTATTTGGAAAAACAAATCCGAATCTAATCCGACCGGACATTGTTTATCAAGTCCATGTTTCTCAATTTAAGATGGGTTTTGCAAAAATATACGTGAAAATTGAAAGAAAACTAAACTACTCGACTAGCAATGGCAGGGATAAGATTATTTTACAATGAGGTTAATAAGTAAAATGCTAAATTATTTTTATTAAGAAAATTTATACATGAATTCTAAATTTTTTATCATCATTGAAATTTTAAACAATGATATTCTAGTTTTTAATATTAAATTTTAATTTGATCCACAATCTTCATTTTTTTTTTTAAATTATCAATTCTTCATCATGATTGAACTTAGTCATAACATAGCTAGTTACCTGATTACTCAAATAGTCTAAAACTAACTCAAGAACATCATTTTAACTACGTTCACACCCATGCACATGTATAAGAATTGTGGCAGCAAATTATATGCACATAAATGTCACTAAGAAAAATTTGGCATAATAATTTAGGTCATAAGTCTAGCACATGATTGAGCTAGATCATACAATCCAATTGCATTATTGTCATAAAGTCACTCAAAGCTAACTAAAAGAGAGTTTCGTTATTAGTGAAGAATTTTCTTTGAGACACTAATTAAACATACATGATAAGAAATATTTCAATTTTCAATACAATAATTACACATAACACTAGAGAAGTAGTGAATTGAAATTTGTAAACTTTGTGTATGTGTGGCTGGTTAATAATTATCTTGAGACTCTCGTTAACAAGATGTAACTAAAAAATATCCCTCAAATCTATCTTAATTTAATGTATAATAACATAAATTCAATGCTATCCAACATCACTTCGTGCAAAAGTGAAACATTTGAGTACAAAAGTGCCGTGATTTATTACATATATTTCTTTTAGAAGTAATTGAAATTTTGAATATATCATGGATTTTAAGTTTGAATTTTTCCATTGTGACTTGGGTTTCAAAGGTTTTGGTGAGGCCATTTTTTGTTGTTAAAATTAGTTAATTTATTGAGGTCAAAAAATAAAAATTAGCGGGGTCAAATTATCGAATGCTTAAAATATTTATCCACTTAAAATATCTGCAATTTGACTAGAGGCAATTACGAAAACATGGGAATCATATTCGTAGGACACATACAGCGAAAGGAAAGGTGGATAGTTGAGTGTGTCATCTTTATCCTCGGTTTCAAGTATTTACAGAGATTGAAGCTCGGTTGACTATCTTCTCCTTTTCCCCCTAATTTCTTCACGTTCGTAGTAGTTGTTTTCTCAACTCTATCCCGATGATTACTGTCTCTATACCTTTTGTTTTCTTTTTCTTTTGGTACGGATCTTTTTTTTAAAGTAGCGATTCATCAGCATCACTCATCCTCCCAAAATAAATTGGGTCTTTTTCTAATGCGGTGCTACATGCAACACCACATCAATTGGCATCGCTTGTCTTTGAAAATATTAAAATGAATATTTATAAGGAGGATACCAAATTCAAGTTTGTGGCTTTGTTAGTGAAAATAAATAAAGTTTATGACTACAATAGAACTTTTTGAACCATAGAAGTTTAAGAATGTTTTGCACAAGCTATTTTCTTATATGTGCAATCTTCATGTTACCGTGATTCTTAAAAGTACATTTGACTTCAACTAAATTGAGTTTGTTAATATTTTGGGATCAATAAATTTGAACTTACTATTATTATTATGAGATTTAATTGAGCTTCCATCTTACTATATTTTTAAAAAATAATTGTGTGACAGTTTTTGGTGTATTGTGAGAATAATAATTTATTTTAAATCAGAAAAATTTAAATTATAAATTATTATAAATTATTATGAAATTTATTAAATTAAAAATTTATGATTCATAATATATTATTATTTTCACGATATCTTAATAATTGTTATGTTATTGAAGTATTTTTATAAAATGAGTAGCAATAGTGAGTGTTAGCGTACGAGGGAAGTCTCATCCCCACTTTATTTCCCTTAAATCAAGGAAAGTGGGCCCTTTTCTGAGGGCCGAAAGAAAAAGCGAATCTGCTGATTGTTGATCAGTCATTGTCTCTGTATGCCAATTATATCTTATTTGGTTTGAGTCATTGACAGGGAACAGTAACCTAACGATACCTACCGCACAATCACAAAATATCTGGGGGAATTGCGATGCAGAAGCAATGAAAAGAAATAAAACCTAACATAAAAGGCAGTGCTGTTTTGCAATGTTCAGAAAAGTGGCCAGAATAGTCAAATAAAGACCACCGGCAACGCACTTAGAGTGGAAAAGAAGACCCACCCGTGAAATTAACAACCGAATGAAATGATGGTCGCTTCTTTTTCCAAGCATATAGACAAGGCACTGGAAGAAACAGACAGAAGGATCTGACAAGGATCCACGGGGAGATCATCACCTGGTTTATCATCACATGCGGGACTGGAACGCACCCATCTCGGCTTTCGATAACGCCAGACGATTGAAATGATATCTGACAAGAAGCCAATGCTTAAAGCGTGCCCGTGTTGTCGGCAAGATTCCTGTCCAAACAAGCCCTCAACGAAAAATACACCAGGATGCATCCAGTTGGCCTCTCTTTTCCCGCGCTTCAGGAAATTTTCCTTCAATAGCTAAACTTATGAGAAATGATCATGCAGATCCTATATACTATTATTATAAGGATTTTATTAGCATAACAGTTTTTGAGATATATAAGAATAAAAATTTATTGTAAACCATAAATTTTTAAAAAGTAGATTCTATAATAATTTATAATTATTTTTTATTTAATTCTTTATGATCTAGTATAGACTCACACAATAGATTAAAAATTGCCATCCAATTATTTCTTTTATTATATCCACTTTCATTCTGGCAGCAATCTATCACCCCCTAAAAGATAAAAAAAAAAAAAAAAAAAAAAAAAAAAGGTGGGTGCACAAAAAGCTTAAAATGCATTTGATCCTAAAAAATTAGTCATATTGGTGCTATATAGCACCTCCTTTAATTCCATCTAATTTCAGTAACAAAACATCCCAATATGAAGATTTTTACTTTTTTTATTGGACTTGAAGATTTTTATTTTTTTTATTGGACTTGGAATGCCTGAAGATCTACTTTCATTACTGGCATGGTTAGAAACAAATTTTGCCCAAGCATCAATTGACTTCCAAGAACAACTTATATTAGTGCTCTTATAATTAGACAATAAATAGTTTCGATTAATTTAGCATTTTTATTCCTGTTTTTATAATTTTTGAGATATTTTGTGTAAAATGCGTAAATAGGAGTATTGCAATAGTGTGATTATTTTAATTTAAGTGTATGGTATTATTGATTGTTTGATAATTAATAAGTTTTTGTTTTTATCTTGATGCAGCATATTCAATGTAAGAGTACCAATGAGTCTGATAATTTAAATATTAGCAAGATAAATAAGGACTCCTTTAAGAGAAAATTTAAAAAGTGGGTAATTAATTCCTTTGTCCTAATTTTTCTTCCTTTTTTCTTTTGGCCAATTCTACCTCAAAGCTGAACTCCATTACGCTATTAGAGTGGCATGTTTGTGAGGGTAAAATGAAAATTTTGAAAGTGAGACAAATTCACATTCTGACTCAAAATTAGTAGATATCATTTAAAAAAAAAAAAAAAAAACATTGAGAAGGGTCCATTTAGGATTTTTAGCTTTTTATGTAAGATGCAAACGTTATCCTATTTTCCTCCGTCTGCAAACGTTAGGGTAACTTTGAATTATATGAGGCGATACCCGCCCAGGAAGAAGAGCTCCAGGAAATTTTCAATGCAAAACAGAATCAACGAAAAGAACTTCAAACAAAAGTAAAAGGCAAGCCCCGTTACGGTAACCGCGAATTCGCTTATTTCAGCGGTTTCTTTTCATTCTTTTTTTAATTTTTTTTATTTTTTGCAACATGGTATTCTTTTTTCCTATTGGACAACCTAATCGGCATAAGCAACTATTTTTAATATATATTATTTTTAAATGTCTGTTGTTGGGCTAAGTCTGTCTGTTTAATTCTAAAAATAAGATGAGTCTTGATCTTTTATTAGTTTTAGCAGTTTACTTTGTTTGATAAAGTTGTTTATCTTCCGGGTTCTTTCCTTTCAGTCTCCTCCTGGAATGTCCCTGTGCTACCATTGAACACCCGCACTATGTTTAACACTTTTGCAAATGCCTCAAAATTGCACATACCCACATGAAAAAACTGGACTTCAATTTGATCGTCAGTCTGCTTTCACATTACCATTGTGTCGGCACTTTGACAATGAAATAAAAAGAAATCAGTATAATCCTTGACTCTTGATAATTGATTCTGCGTAATCTAATGCATGATATGTGGATGAAAATTGACAGCAAAGACAAGGGATGGACCTTAATATCTCATCAACAAAAGGCACCTTTTTTTCTTCTTGTCATGTATTGGTTCTTTTTTTTTGTTCTTCTAAAGTCCTGTTTGTTTCGCAAAAATGAATGGTTTAAAAATTTCTTTAAAATTATTCTCATATTTCTTAAAATAATTAATTGATGAAAAATATTTTCATTATCAACAATAATTTATGTCTAAACAATTTCATGAATGATAAAAATATTTTTCATTCATTCATTGTTGTAAATAATTTGAGCAATCATTTTTTTTTTAAATATTTTTTAAATAGTTTATTTTCCTCAAAATAAACGCACCTTCGGCAGAACATAAAAGGCAAGAGGTTTTACATATTTAGGTACACTTTTAATTTTGATATGTGTTTTCTAGGGGTTAGTTCCAACTTTCAAAGAGATTTTACCCTCGGCAAAACATAAAAGGTCCATTGGACATATTTATGCAAAGGAGGAAGAATCACAAAGGCAAGTGTCACGGTCTATAATTCTTCAACGTTTATGACACTTGTGAGTGGAGCTTAGGGTTATCGAGTAAAGAGCGAGTGATGTAGAGGAGATAAATACAACTGGTCCATGAGAATAACATCAGGACGGTTGGTACTTAGAGTTATAGGACAAAAAGATTATATTACTTATGAGCTATGATGGCGAGGTTGGCTTCCGTGCACAAACACATTACATCCTCCTTGCCCTTTATAGACAATGGGAGGTCACCCACACACAAGGACCAAGATCACGAGTCCTTAAACAAACAAAGGCTTCGGAAACTTTCGATAGGGAATTATTTTGTCGGTATGAACAGTGACAATGAACAGTAATTTCCCTAGCCTATTACTACAATAATGCTACAGTGATCTGCTACAATTAGCAGTCTTGTCTATCATAAGCTCTATCATAAGCATTGTAGTCATAATTTGAGTCATCAGAACTATGCATTGCTTGGAGATGTTCTTCGTATTTTTGCTCAAGTCCTACAAGTGAATTTGGTGAGAGAATTTTGTTTGATGAGGATGCTTCCTCTTGATTATGGAAGGGGCATGTAGTGTCAGTAGGAATGCTTGGCTGAGGCCAATTGGATGGTTGAGCATAGTAGAATGTGTCCATGCCTAGAAATAAGGACAAAAGTCTTTGATCATAAGGGTCTTGGGAAAGAGGTCCTCCCCATTGTGCATAGGAGTCTTGAGAGGACTACGCAGGGTCATTTGTATATATTATTTCTTGCTCCTATGATGATGCAGCCTGTTTGAATTCTTCAAGTGCTTTCTTGGCTTTTGGTGTAACGCTATAATGATCTCATGCAGTTGGTACATTATAGTTTCATACATCTTTAGGAATGGTTTTATTCTCCTAGCACAAAATTCTTTAGAATTCTTGGTACTAGTGTTCACAACAACCAACAAGTTCTGAAAATGATTTGTAAATCCGAGCTTCTGTGAGGTGCGGTTGAGATTTATAGGATGTGGTACCTATAATTTGTGGAGCATCAGTGATGCTACCATTGTTTTTCACAAAAGCCTATGGTGTCAGAAGAATAGAATGGTGTGGACTTCAGGGTTTGATTGGATGATTCTCAATTCTTGCTATAAGAGCCGCTTTTAGTGAGTGGGAGGATAAAACCAATTGAGGAAGGTTAAGAGGTTTTTGTCATTTTCCTTTTCAATATTTCGACCGAGTCTAAATATCCTAGTAAGGTTGGCAATGAATCTTATGGTTGGAATTTCAATAGCTATTAATTACTTATTGGTTAAGTACCATAATAACCATCGTAATTAATCAAAGAAGTCTTCTTCCTTCCAGATTAAAGGATGTATGAACAGATAGTCCACATTTAATTCAAAAGGATAAAGAATTGAACATCCATAGAGTTTGAATAGATTTGTGTAGCATTGCCACATGAAGTTTTCCAGATTTTCAATGAGGCTGTCATTCTGGTCTTGTTCAACAATCTCATGGGGGTATTGCTAGCTTGGCCAATCTCGTATTCTATCAATCTTATACTTTTCATTATGATGAAGAGTATGGAAAGCACATTTCATGATATATATGTTGATTTTTGCTGGTGTCTTTGGTCTTGACAAAAAATCAACAAGCACATTTTTCTTCCCAGCAATGCATTTGGTTTCAAATGAGTATTTTGAAAATCATTTAGTTCATCGAAACAGTTGATAATTTGGAATTTGCTTCTATTTAAACTTGGTCATATGAGAAAAAGATGCCATGTCTAATTCTACTAGGAAGTAATGGTCAATGAGATGTAATTCAAACTTTTTTATTCCATTTTTTACTATCAAGATTTCTTTGAAAATGGAATGATAATGCATTTCAGCTTGGGAAAATTGTGACATCCCGATTTTCCAATTCTATTTTCAATAAATTGAGACGGGCATTTCGTTGGCACACATATAGTTCTTTCCCTTGAGTCGGCCACTCATGTGAAAATTAGTATATCAGGTGAAACCGTTAAGAAATTATAATGCATCGGACTCGAGAATTTGACCAAGAAGCGATTTTTCGACCGAGTTAATCTGCAAGGGTCACTACGGTACAATTAAAAATCGATTAGAGATCGGAGATAGGTCGACTCGACAAAGGCATGTGATCAGGTGTGGGTGATTCCACCAGATCGCACAATTCTTGTCGATCGACACTGGACCGACTTTTCTGTCGATTGAGTACTCTGTGTTCGTATTCGAAACCTTGAGATTACCCCGACAACCAAAAGTCGCCAATGTTTCAAAGATGTACATTGTGGCTTGAGATGATCAACCACAGATCAAATGCATGAAAATTTGTAAAAGCTACCCGGTAGGTTGGGTCACGCTAGTATCATGCCAAAGTGAAATTAACTGTGGAATTGAGATCGAATTCAGAAATTGGAAGTCATGGTGTGTCACAAATCGTTTTAGGATCATTGACTCATATTTGGAAGATTTTTCATACAAGCCGAGTTTTTCAACAAAATAATCAGAGAATGGCTAATTTAGCTCGAGAAATTAGTAGGTCTGCTTTTGGTCGTACTTTTGGGACTTAAGTTGATTATATGGACAAGTGAAGATGTGAATTAAAGTGTGGTGATATTGGATTAATTTTATGGACTTCAATTGGACTCAATTGAAAGAAAATTGAATGAAATTAAAGAAATCAATGTACAAAGTTTCATGCCCTGGCGGAAAATTAAAATGGACCCATTGAAATATGTTGTAGAGGAAATAAGTTAGTGGATGATGACATCATGGGGTGATGTCATGGTGGGTGGCCAATTGGTGGAGATCTTGACAAGTGGAGGGGTGGATTTAATCCCCAAAAAAGTGAAGGGTCCCACCACTTCATCTTCAACCTTGGAACTTCTTGGACTTGGGGAGGGAGGAACCGACCGGGGAGCTCGATGCCCCCTCCGCCCGCTCGGTCGTCCACACGTCGCCGGAGCCGCTCACCGCCGCCATCGCTGCTTGTCCGCACATGCCTTACCCGCTCGCCTCTCCGCCACTTCTCCCTTCATTCGCTGCACAACAGCAGGCTAGCAGCTCGCACGCCCCTTTGCCGCTCACTCGGTCACTCGACACCGTCGCTTGTCACCGTCGCACGCCGCTGGACTGGACCTCTCGCCGCTCGCCATCTTGTGCACCGCCGCAGCTCCACCAGTCTCCATCTCCCTCATGCCGTTGCCCCTGCTTCAGCCGAGATCCAGCAGCTTCTTTGGGTAGCTCAGGCCATCACTGGAGCTCCCTCTGCCGCCGTACACCCTCACCTCAGCCCGCCGGAAGTCTCTCAGCCCATCTCGGCCCTTGTGCGCCTCAACCGGTGCTGGATCCGCCCTCAACCAACAGCAGACAGAAGCTGGAAAAATGGGTATGACAGCGGGTGTTTGGCCCGTTTTGGCCGCCTTCCCGAGCTCGGATGCTCGACTCGTCTTGAGGAAAGTCGATCATCGCGTCGTCCTCGTCGTTTTGGTCCGCTCGGCTCGCTAATCCGGTGAGTTTAGCTCACTAAATCTCGCTTAAAGGGTTGATTATGCTTTAAGTTTACTTAGTCTAAGTTAAGTAAGTTTATGTGGTTAGATTAGTTTATTTGGTTGAAGATTAGATTATAGTGTTTAATTAAGTTAAAGTGTATTTAGTTTAAAGTTAAGTATGATATATTAATATAACTTTGATGTGACTTAAAGGAATTTGTTTTTGATTTATTTAAGTATTCCGAAATTATTAAATAATTTAATAATATATATTTGTTCGAAATTATTAAAATATTATTATTTAATTAATTTCAGAATAAATTTAATTATCTATTAAATTTCGAAAATTATCTCGGGACCTTATTTGCTCGTAACTTCGTGCTGATCGCTGTTATGTATTTGGATTTTGAAATTGATGGTTGGATATTATAAATTGAGTGTGGATTGTGAAAAATATGGATATTATTATTTAATTAATTTTCGTAATAAATTTAATTATTTATTAAATTCCGAAAATTTCGTTGGGACCTTTTTCTCTCAGAATTTCGTCTTGATCGCTTGCATTTGTGATTTAGAATTTGAGTTTGGTGAATGGATGTGGTAAATTAAGTGTTGATTGTGGTAAATAAGGATTTTATTCATAAAAACCCAAGTGTCGGGTTTTGATGCAAAAATTGGATTTTAATGATTATATTAAATAGTGGGGTTTGAAAAAGTGAGATATTGGCTTTTGATTCGAAATTAGCGTGTCCCCACACACGTGAATAATTTCTGGAATATTTTTAATATGAAGAAAAATGGCCGGGATCATTATTTTAAGTGGAAGCATTGAGTGAAATGCAAAGTGTCCTGGGGTCGAGTATGATTTAGCTATGTGATAATTAAGAGGAATCGTCCTGGGCTATTGAGCCGGACTTGCCCCTATATGGGATGCCCACGCGGTGGTTGCGGGTCGCAGTAGATTCTAGGCCCATGCTCCTTTGGGAATGCCGTTGACATACTGACAAAGCCGTACTCCAAGGTGGGGAGGCGATGCCTGGCTATATGCCAGTAGATAGCCGAACTGCGAGTAGGCTATACCATTGTGTGGCAGTGAATAACAATTGGAATGCATGTTGAGTGTTGTTGATGTGTCGGATTATGGGACGGAATTGTGTGGCATGAAATGGGACGTGTCATAACGATTTAGTCTTATAATCAGGACTCCCGCGGTTGTTGGTTATATGAAAGTGAATGCATTCCGGTTGTTTAAGTTCTTGTTACTACATATGATTGAGTGATATGAACTGTGCTAACTTGCAGGAAATAATTGAGGCGAGGTAAGTTCTCTGTGTGATGTGGCTAGGCCACCTGGGGTGTATTTTCTTTCTAATAGGGGTTTAGGGGGTTGAACTTGCTGAGACATTGTCTCATCTCGGTTTGGGAATTAAAATTTCAAGTCACTGGTGATCGGAGCGGGCAGATAACTTTGGTTGGCTAGTAAGGAGTTGCAGAGGTGAAGTCATAAGGATTGGAGAACGTGTCCAACTTGTAGGTCATAGGACAGTTCCTTTTTTTAGAGCTAGTCTTTTATAGACTTTTGGTTGCAGGCCTTCGTTTGTAATTCTGTTGAATTATGAAAGTGTTATGTTGTGGTTTTGCTTCCTGCTTTTCTATCCCGTATTTCATTGTCATGGGTTTTATAATACGTTCTGCTTGCACAATAATAAATGAATGGGGTCGGCGACACTACATGAGAATGTCGCATTTGCATAACCATGGTGGGATGTTGGCACACTCGAGGTTCGGGGTGTGACAAAAATTTTCCACTTTTATTAGCACACAGGTGTCTCTTACCATCGATTTCTTCAAATAGGATGGATGCCCAATATTCATCACTGGTGTTAGTTTGGAGAATTCTCTTCCATGTTGAAGGGATCTACAATGGGAGAAGAGTTTGCATGATCTCCTTGAGTTTAGCAACTATTTTAGTATGAGATTTTCCCCAATGTGGGGGATTTTTCTTCAACATCGATTGCAATGGAATCATCAGTTTTGCAAGATTTAGAACAAAATCTTTGAAATAATTAATTATCCTAAAAAATTGCTGAACTTGCTTTGTTGTAAAGTTCTCTTTAGGAAACTTTAACAATTCCTGAGCAATGTGTGACCCTAGATAATATGTACCTTTGTTAAGATGCATACCAAGATTCAATTTCCATGGGATATTCATCTTTCTTTGAGAAAGCATGATTCCATGTTGTTTTATAATATTTGCAAATTGCTCAAGAAGTTGGCAGTGGGATTCCTCATCAGGACTATAGAGCAGAATATTATCAATATATATTGCTGCACTTGACAAGATTAGTTGGAAAATTTGACACATGGCCTTCTAGAATAGAAATGGTGCCACCTTTAGGCCGAAAGGAAGAACTTTCCATTGAAAATGTTGGCTCGGGATGTAGAACCTTGTTTTGAATCTATCTTCAGGATGGATGCCCAATTGCCAAAATCCGACTTTAAGATTGAATTTGGAGTAAATATGGGCTTTTGATAATCTGGTAAAGAGGGAATTTATGGAAAGTAAAGGGAAATTATCATCTTGGAGTAAAAGATTAAGAGGCTGATAGTTAACTTACTAGTCATATTTTTCCTCCATTTTGCTCAGCACACTTATTGACATAAAAGGCTTCACAAGCCCATTAGGAATTTGAAATTTCAATAAGGCTTTATTACAACAGTTTTGAGCATTACTCTTGAGCCAAGAACATGTGATTTGGCTTCATTTCCATATGACTCAATTTGGTTGGATTAATGTCTTTATTTTTCTTGAAGGGAAGGCAAACAAAGAAATCTGGATTTTTCCATAAAGGATGTAAACACTTATGCTAAAATTCAAAATGGGATTCTGAACAAGATTATAACATCTTTTGCATGATCAAATCTAACATATTCATTTGGATGGAAAAAAGTCTTTGGATATTGACAAATTCAAAGAATTGATCCTTATACTTAAGACATTTTTTGGAATGATACGAAGCTGATAAATCTGAGTTATAATGTCCAAACCAATTATCAAATCCTTGTTGGGAAGACTGGATCCGAAGATTTTTGTGGTTATGGAACATTGGGAAAAAATTGGACAGTTACTGGGATAGTTCTCACATTGGTAGAAAAAGTATCTCTTGAGGCAAACTTGAAATATAAACACAAGAAATCTAATATTCTTCAGGAAGAACTTTAGTATCTAAGATTGAACAACTAGCTCCCTAAGAGAGCGATGGCAGTGATAGGTTTGGTAAACTTTGAAGTGAAGATTTTCACAGGGAAATTGGGACAATGGAGTTGGCTTGAGAATATGTCAGGGCTTTGTTCTGAAGAGGTGAGAGATATGTGAAAAAAGTCTTCAAATTCTGAATCCGAATCAGTTTCACTAGGGGTTTGGTAACAAGGAATGACACAAAAAGTCTATTTAGATGGTTCCTCATTGGCAGAGAATAGAGATTCGACATCATCATTTTCAAGTGAAATGCCTGTTTTAATTTCTATATGATTGATCAAATGATTCTAACATTTTTTTCCATAAGGGCAATTTTTGGTGAAATGGCCCTTTTGGTTACAGATGAAGCATCGGGTTGATTTCATATGGCCTAAACGATCTTCCCTTTTGCATATGAATCGCCATTTTTTCTTTTTCTGGAAGTGGTTAGAGCCATGTCTGGATGAAGCCATTGAAAGCTGAAACCAGTTTTCCAACCTAAAGTGATATGTTGTCTCATTCGATGGACTAAACACCTAAGTTAAGCTGGGCACGGTACAATTTCGCATAAGGAAACTATTTGTTATAATGTTCTCTAGAACAACTATAGAATGAAGGCTAGCCTAGTGTTGTCTACTAATCAAGCACCACACGTGCTATTTCGTAGCCAAGGAATTGCCGGCCCGCGAAACAAGGCTCGGCATAAGCGCTTTTGGAGGTGCTCTAAAGCAACAACTTAACACTATATCCATGCTTAAGGACATAACTAATCCAAAGGATGAAAAAAATAAAGAAAATAAGTCAAGTTCTGCGAGATGGAATAGGGAGTATTGCCCACAGAGTTATGATGAAATTAGAGGAAAACAAGGCTGAAAGCAGGGATAAGTACACTAATGGTGCCATAAGTTGTGTACGGCGCTCACTTTGGTGCCAAAAGTTTCCGTCGGATCACTTAGGTGCCAAAAAATTTGAAAAACGCTCACTTTGGTGCCAATGCCGATCTGATCGGCCGGAAATCTAATGTGGCGTTTTTTTATTAATTTTTTAGGGCGACGTGGCTTGCCGGAGAGCACAATCAGCATCTAAACCACAAAAACGACGTCATTTGGCTTCTTTCCCTCAAATCAAAACCCTAAATCCCCAAATTGAAAGAGAGAGAGAGAGAGAGGAGGCACGTCGTCTTCTTCCTTGAAGAGTGACACCAGCAACAAACGGCACCAGCAGCAACACCATCAACGCACTAGTAGCAGCACCAACAACGGCACCAGCGGCGGCGGCGGCGGTGCACCGGTTACGGCACCTTCAACCCCTCTTCTTCCTCCTCCTCCTCCGCCTCGCCTCCTATTCTTTCTGCCACTTTTTGTTTGAGCAACGATCTCATTCCCTCCTTGCTCACCTGGTCGAGCATCTACAATGGTGGCCGAGCGACAGTGGCCGAGCGTTGGCGGCGAACAACAGTGGCCGAGCGGCGAGGAAGAAACCCTAACCCTAATTTCAACCCATGTACGAGCTAAACGGCGTCATTTTTGCGAGGGTGTCCACGTATAAGAGCAAAACGACGTCGTTTCTTGAAGAGGATGGAAAACGACGTCGTTTAAAAGCCGAGCAATTTTTTTTTTTAAATAAAAATGCCACGTAATCATTTTGGCCGGAATTTCTCGCCGGTGGCACCAAAGTGATCATTTTTTCTCCGATTTGGCACTTAAGTGATCCGGTGGAAACTTTTGACACCAAAGTGAGCGCCGTACACAACTTATGACACCATTAGTGTACTTATCCCGCTGAAAGCACTTATTGCCATGTGGATTGGAATGGCAGAGAAGCGTCTGAAGTGAAGCACAAACAAGATAAGCTTGTAATTAACATGGAAAAAAAGCAAACTTGCTCTTGTGAGTGAGAGGATCCTAAAAAGTTTTTATCTAACTGGTACAACGAGAGTACATACAAACATATTTGTTCATCTTAGAGCCTATGAATTGTAAGTTTTATATGTCAACTTGTCTGGTTTTATATCTTAAGTATCTATCTCTGCAGAACTAATTCCATGGCCGAAGAGCAATTTAGCCCCGATCGTCCCACCAAAGACAGAGAGAACAAAACAGCAGCACGAGCTAAAGACTTCTGGGAAGATGTCCATATCAGGTATACCGGAGGGTTGGTTATGCAAGCAACCTGGTCATAATATCAGGACAAGCCCAACGAAAGAGAATAATGAAGGAAATTTAAGCATGTTATTAATTTCCTATGCACATACTTTGATTATATATGATATGTTCCAAATTTTGCAGGAACAGAATGAGGGCAAGGCTAGTGAAAAAGGAAAAGGAACAAACAAAAAGAGAAAGCATCATTGGGCTGGCTATGGCATTTGTACAATCCTAAACTCTGGTGTCACAATGTTAAATCTAACATTTAGAATCGGAGAAATTTCACCAAATACATAACATATCTGTGCCTACTAAATCGGAGAAAGGACGTACTGAGATATTTGCTGCCCTTCTCTGGTTAAAGCGTGATACAAAAAAAAAAGACTGTTATTATCCGTGAAGATGGACTGACAATCAAAGGCTTAGAATTCAAAAAATAAAACTTTCTCAAGTGATACATAGACTAGCAAATTCATTATTTTCTCAGCTTATTGTAGAAATTTAATTCCACGTGGTACATTCCAATTGCTTTCGTCTCTCACATACAGGAAGAGCTAAAATAACAATGAAATACAAAAGTACATAAGTATGTTAATTCATTTTGCAGATATAATCACCAGGTGAATTGGAGCATCAATATTTTTCAGCTCATCAGCAATGTCGAAAGCTGTAAAGCCTTAGATCGGCTCCACTATGCTGGGTGAGTAAAAACACAACGTAGGGTTGCAACTGCAATGTGACCAAATGTAGAGGCATATTTCCTTTATTGTCTTTCGCATTTATAAACTTCTTAAGGTTGGGATCGCCGAGTATGTAGTGCACTATAGAGACCCTTCTGTACTTGTGGCAACGTGAAGTATATTTTGCCCCTCTTTAAGACTTAGCAACTCTTTTGGGTCTGACCAATGTTGGGTTGCAACTGCAATGTGACCAAATGTAGAGGCATATTTCCTTTATTGTCTTTCGCATTTATAAGCTTCTTAAGGTTGGGATCGCCGAGTATGTAGTGCACTATAGAGACCCCTCTGTACTTGTGGCAACATGAAGTATATTTTGCCCCTCTTTAAGACTTAGCAACTCTTTTGGGTCTGACCAATGTTGGGTTGCAACTGCAATGTGACCAATTGTAGAGGCATTTTTCCTTCCTTGTCTATTGCATTTATAAGCTTCTTAAAGTTGGGATCGCCAAGTAAGTAGTACACTACATAGACCATTCCGTACTTTGTGGCAACATGGAGTATATTTCGCCCCTCCTTAGACTTAGCAACTCTGGCCAATGTCGAAGTAGCTCCTTGACAATTTCAAGATGACCCATCGTATAGGCAACGCGGATCGGAAAATAGCCGTCTTTGTCACCATCAAAGGCACTCGAACCAAATTCATAGACCAAGAATTTGACTCCATCAATGTAATTTACATATGCAGCTAGATGGAGGGGAGTGCTGCCTTCAGCATCTGTTAAATCAAATAACTCTTTCATTAGCTTTGACATCCATTTCAGCATTTCTACATCATTAGAGAAGGAAATGAATGAACTTGCTCATGGCCAAGGGTCTCGTTTTTCTTAAAAATAAAACAAAAATGAGACGAATAGACATTGGGGAACGCTTCAAAGCATAGAGACAGTCATATTCAAGAAGTAGACTTCCACGTTCGAGTACTTAAGGGCAGCCATGACATGAGTCTCTTCTTGTTTTACAAAAAGGTCTTTGGACAATAATATAAGTAGTGTAGTATCTACAAAGGCTTATACCATGAGTATCGACTATGGTGACATCTTTCAAGGGATTAAGTCTTGCCAGGACACAAGGTCCAAGCATATCGTATCTGCTTCCTTCTGGGCCAGAATATACAGGAATTTTCAATAATTGACAGGCTCTAGATAAACTTAAACCATTTTACCAGAAAAACAAGACTTGTGTACTGAGACCCATTGGTTCAACAGCTACACACGTATAAATGTATATGGTCGGAATTATAAATTTACCGAATTAGAGCCATAAGTACAATCACTGACCTAATCTTTTGTGCATCACGGCTCCGTGAACCGGGAATATGCCTTGCATCCTGGACCAAGGGACTTAATTTTCATCCATTGTCTCCATCAAAAGCTTGAGAATCTCCAAGTTTCTAGTCTCCACTGCCAAGTGTAGTGGGCATTTCCTCTCCTTGTTCTCCCGATACACCGCTCTTGAGCCATGACGGGTCAACTTGGAGTCACTATTCTTCACAGCCTCATGTAACGCCGTGTTCCCGCGTCGCTCGCCATGTGCACAATCCTGCTGGAGCCGAGGAGAAGCTCTGCTGAGCGGATCCTGCCAGCTCTTGCTGCGACATGGAGCGCAGTGTCCCATCGATAGTTCCCTTCGGTTTCAATGAACTTGTCGACATCACCTTCTTTCGCGACATCGTGTAGCTGCGGATTCACACGACGTTTGAATTCTGTTTGGTGGTGTGATTTGATTATCCAATCTAGTGATTTCAATCTGGCCCCTCTCTACTCCTAGATTTCATCATCCTCAATAGTTATGGTCACGCGATCGCAATCCATCTTTAGACTCTGAAATTTGGATATCGTTTCAACCAAAGTTTAGACGATAGTCAGGTTGAACCTTCTTGCGATGCCTCTTCTCCAAGATTAAATGCACAGCCACTACCTTGGAGATATTTTCTTCTTTGGCTGTCGATGCACATCATGTGGCCAAGAAAAATTGTTCGGGGAAAAAAAAATCTTTTTCTCTGTAAAACATCCACCACAGAATTCTTTCTTAAACATAGTACTGCATTAATATTTGGAAAAATGATACAAATAGTTTATGAACTTTGGCCCAATGTGCAATATGATATTTGAACTTTTAATTTATTCAATGTGGTTATTGAACTTTAACCCACTGTGCAATGTGGCCTCTGAACATTTTGTATATGTTTAGTTTAGTCTCTGAACTATATGATAATGTTTAATGTAGTCCCCGAATTTGAATTAATGGAAAGACAATATTGAATATTTTCATATAGTTCAAGAACTAAGTTGAACATATACCAAAAATTTAGGACCACATCGAACAAACTATAAGTTCAAGAACCACATTGCACATTGGATTAAAGTTGATGGACTACATTGAACAAATTAAAAGTTCAATGATTACATTTCACATTGGGTCAAAGTTCAATGACTTCATTGACTATTTGTGTCATTATCCATTTATATTAAGAAAGGTTAATACCACGAAAAACCATAAACTGAAATTTACTCTAAACTATTTGTGATAAATTTACCATTTCTTAGTTCCCATTAAATTGGATTATACCACCAAAAACTACAAACTAGTACACATGTGACCAAGGAAGGGTAAAATTTCAAACTGGTATATCCGTTAATTACCACGTGTCATTAAACTCAGCAATTTAACGACTTAATAGAAATTAACGAGAGGTAAATTTGTTACATATGTACCAATTTAGGGTTTTTGGTGATAAAAAAATTAATTTAAGGTAAATTTTTTCAGTTTGGGTATAAACCCTATTAAGAACATTGATGATGCAGACTATTTTATGCAAGTAATTTCTAAAATTGAAATTGAATTGGCCTTTGTTTTTACACCTGATACTATTCACAACACTCACGGTTTTAGGGTCTAGCATGTGATATACCGAGAATTATCCAAACAAAAAAAGCAAATAGAGAAATTAACAAACGTTTGCTAACAAAGGATGTGCAGTCCAATACTAAAATGAGAATAATAAATAGGGTCATAGCACATCCTGTGAAGGCGAGATATATATCTATTTTTGGCATGGAGCTACTTAAAATAAAACTTCGGTACCAAAGTTAGACATGAAAAATATAGCTTCATTACGGCACAACTTTTCATTCACGTCTTCTCAGTCTTTTCAATCCACACCATCCCTCTTTCTCCGCCCACACTTGGTAATGGTTCCGCGAAACCTTCGAGGATTTCGAGAGGGTGCTCAGGCAGCCGCGGCTTATTGTCTAGATTCTCGAGCGAGCAGGTGGTTCGGCCCTTCTTGCGGCTCATATATTGAAGAAATTGGTATAAAAGCTGCAACGAAGTATTTCATGAAGATATGGGAATACGATTACGTTTCCGTGGTGCCCACCGAATCGTAGAAAATGAGCCAAGGTAAAGTTTCCAGACACTGATGAAGGCAGTGATTCCAATGATTAAGGTGACAACGGCAATCCAAATGCGTTTGCTTACGGTCACGTAAACTCCCGCCATGAAGGCCATGGACATCGTGGCAAGATCTATGAGTAGCGGTAGCGTTGACTTGCTAATGGCCAAACGCTCTGGATCCAAATAATTTCTCTGCACTCAAAGAAGGTTCGCAACTGCAATTACCAAGCTGTACATGGCGACGGTGTTGCAAATCATGAAGACGTTGTACATGGGTTTGTTTAACAGCATAACAATTCCGGCATCTAGTTAAGAGCCATTATATCTTCCAGGAATTGAAAAGCCGGCAGCGAATGTCATAGTGCCAACGAGTGTTGCCACGGCCATATAGGTATTAGCCACTAGGGGTGAGTGGTTTCTGGTTCCAGTTTGGTTCCGTCTAGAATCTGGAACCCACCCTCGGATACAGGTTCCTCATTTTTTAAAATATGGAACCTACTCGTCAGAACCAAGAATTTGAAACCTACCCTATCACTGGTTCCAGGGTCGGTTTCAGGTTCCAACAAGTTCTTTTTCTTTTCTTTTTCCATTTTCATATTTGAACTATAACATACTCGCATGCTCTACGATAACTTCCCACATCTTAGTAGCTATATCGGTGCCAAGAATCTAGACATACATAATCAAAACCAATAAAAAGTTTCCAAAGAAGAAATGAGATGCTTGATTAACTATAATTTATTGTGCCCACATATGTCAAGCATAAACTGCTATGGTTGGAAAAACAAATTAAAAGTTGCCAGCATGTTCCATCATCATTAAGTTGAAGCATGGTCAAATGCAATTTAAATCAGACAATAACTCAAAATGACTAACAAATGCCGTTGGTTACTTTCCACCAAAAAAAAAAAAAAAAAAAAAACCAACTTACTACTTTTTGAATTAAAGGCTCTAGAATTGGCTCCAGCAGATGCTGAACAGGTTGCATCGTCATCACTTCAAGAACCACACTGGACAAAGCAAATATCAATGAATACACTGCAATCAATGGTTATGATCTAATTCACACTGTAGCAAGATGGGTATGCACAAACTTCTTTTACATATATATATCTACATTTCGTATTATCGTGCATGCAGTTCAAATGGTAAGCCTTTATTTGTAGATGACTACTCTTTTGACTAAAGTTCTGTTATTTTCTCAAACTTTACAAGTTCAATGACATGATCAACGTTCCCCCATCTTCGGAACCATTTATCGCGGGCTGTTTGGCATATTTTCCTGGATAATGCATTGCTTAAGAAGGATGGTCAAATCAGAAAAGACAGGGCTAAGGAGTGGTGGGACAATTTCAAGTCATTCAAAGGTGATACAAGAAGTGAAGAGTTCTACTCACTGCCCTTCAACCTAAACAAATATTTCCCATCCGTATAACTCGCATCACTCTGATTTACCACATGCTGTATCATCGTTCTGCACTCAACAACTGATTTCTAGTGTGTATTTAGCATGATACATGCCTATTTGCTTATAAGAAGTAAGAACCACTATCTTTATGTTCTATTATAGACCAAATGATGAATATTCAGCAGTGGAGATCCACTGAAAAAACAATAAAGCTATTTTCTTCTCTCACATGTTCATGAGTTCTGATGGTCCACCACATTTCATTTTTTGCATCTTTATACGCATAATTGCTTCTCAGTAGCTCGATTACAAGTTGATTTTATGTAGGACGAAACTGTTATGAAACTGATGGAGAAGAGTTTGTTTCTTATACATTAATATGCATAAGTAGACTAAATTGTGAACTAATCACATTTGATTAGAATCTGTCATGTGCAAACCTTTACATTTTAATCAGATCAGATCATGTACATAATTTCATGAAAACTATAGACTTGGAAAATGGAAAGTGAAAATAACAAACTAGATAAGTCTATGTTGGCCACAGAGAGTTGATTTCATACTGGAGAAAACAAAACTACTTCACACTACAATAATACACAAACCTCGAATCTATAATATAAAGATCTCAATACTGTCTCCCTAATCATTGTCTTTTCCAAACCTCACTGACCTTGCCCAAATTCTCAAACCAAAAGATTAAGCCACAAACTGAAAAACCTGTAAGTAAACAGATAATGATGTGGTTTGTGTTTTAGAAGGAAATGATGCCCATTCATCATCTCTTCTGGGACCCCTAACTAATCAATCATCCGCACATTAATTGAGACATACCATCAGACTTAGTTGCTCAGAGAGCGTATTAAAGAATATAAGTGGAGTTTACTCTGCAACTTTGGCAACTGGCAACTTAGGTACCTCTTCTATTTTTGCATGCTTGTCTAGTTGGCTAAAGTTCCCCTTTATCTTAAAAAGTTGGTTATGGTGGTGCTTACAGTAGAGGCGATTCAGATGAGTGATGTAGTTTGATGGGCTAATAACACAACCTCCATGGCTGCACCTGAAACAAGCTTTATGATATGATGTTCCATCAACTGCCACCTGAAAGAATCAATAGCCAACGGATTAATTTAAGAAGCTACAAGATGAACAAGAATGAACTCCTGAGATAAATTATGCTCAGATGTAGATTGCATCAAATAACCAATCCTTCTAAAAAACAATTAAGTATAGAAAGACGGATGGCTTAGATGAAATCATATGGACAGAAAATGCAAGAACTCATGCTAAAATGACCGTGATTCATTAAAGTTTTTCATTTTGTACTTTGTGCGAACAATGTGAATGACATTAATTATGCTGCCAAATCACTCATGCTTACTCTAAATTTGGTGGATAATTGTGCTCTACTCATTCCACATCACTTAAACAAGGGTAGATCAATCATTGATGACCCTCAGTCACAACCACTTATTTTTTTGGTTGAGGCTTAATGTTCAATTGATGCCAAAATATGGCTCCATAAGAAGTAGTAGCTTGCCAGCATGTTTCTGACACTTACCTTTTCAATTGGATAGTCTTTTTGCATGCAAAACACTTCTCTTGGGTTCCAGAAAAGAATCTCGAGACTTTGCTGTTTGTTTGTACCTGTCAAAAATCGACCATCATAAGTATCTTAGCATATTCTTAAGAACTCGATATGTTGTAGAAGCAACTGATTTAGCTAAATCTAGCTCATATAATGAAGCTAGTCACATAAGGACTTGGCAACCAAGGGTTACCTGATCAGTAGATTTATTGACAATTCTCATAGTACCTACACAGACATGCAAAATCGACTGTCAAAAAGTGACTTACTGAGAGATTCAAGTCTGTGCTAGTGACTTTCGATCACCTTCAAAACTTTTATCCAGGCTGCCAGTCATCTTAAACAATTGATCAAAGCGGGGCTTGCAATATAATACGCCCTCAAAGGAGGAGTAGTTACTTAGCTGCAGGAAATGAGAAGAATATTAGAGATTTACAGACTAAATCATCATAGAAGCAAAGGTCAACGGTGGCTCGCCGAGCAAAGGTCGGCGGTGGCATTGAGGGCGAGCGGCGGTGGCGTCGAGCAGAGGTTTACAATGGCTCGTCAAGCAGAGGTTGGCAGTGGCATCGAGGGCGAGTGGCGGTGCGCTCAGGTTTGCGTGGCCAAGCGAGGTTGGCAGTGGCATCGAGGGCGAGCGGCGGTGGCGTCGAGTAGAGGTTGGCGGTGGCTCACCGAGCAGAGGTCAAAGGTGGCGTCGAGGGTGAGCGGTGATGGTGGCATCAAGCAAAGGCAGAGAACAGGAGAGACTCAGAGAGGAGAGAATTGGTCTTCTTGTTTGCTGTGAAAGTGTCGAGCAAAGGTAGGGACATTTCTAATTTAGGGCTCTTTTTTTTTTTTTTTTTAACCGGTGGTTCCGGTTCTGGTTCCTAGTTCCGGTTCCTATCCCACGAAACCGGAACCACCGGTTCCTAAAAAAAGGGAATTAGGAACCAAAACTGGTCCCTTTAGAACCAGGAACCGAACTGGAACCTCCGGTTTAGTTCCCCGGTTCTTGGTTCTACCCGAGAACTGCACTCACCCCTACTTGAGAGCACCTTGGGTTTTTTCGACTACTTCGGCCTAGGAAGCTATCCATTCAAAGCATAATGTGGTTCCTTGGTTCCCCTTCGTTTGGAGCAAATCTATTACCCCAAGGCACCAACTCCACTTGTGGCTCATCACGAGGAACCGTCTTCCCACTCAGGTCTTTCTACTCTCCTTCGGTAGGATTGTCGATGGCTCTTGTGTTTTTTGTAATACTAGACCGGATTTCATTGATCATCTCTTCTTTGGCTACCAAATTACTGCGGGATTGGTATCATTCTGGGCTTCAAGATGCAACCTAATTTGGCATGGTACAAGACCATGGCAAGATACCATTTCCTAGGCCCTAAAATTTCTTTCAGGCGATGACTTTTCTCAGTCGATTGCTAGATTTTCCTTCGTTGCTCTCTGCCATCTTATTTGGAAAACTAGGAACAACATTTTGTTTTGGGGTGAATCTCTCTCTATGCCTACCATGAAGAACCACCTCCTTAAAGTTGTGAGGGACAAAGCTATATCATATAGCTTGGTGGCGGATACTCCAAGGAATAGAAGATCTCAATGCATGTGGGGTCTTGACCTAGCTATGTTCACTTCTTAGCCTTTTGGGTGCTCCAGCCTTTGTTGTTGTTCGGTGCCCTCCTTGGCATACAAGTTCTTCAAGCCTCTTCTTCTAAGGGTTGATGCTGAGACGGTTGGAGGACCTCGGTGGCCCTTGTTCTTCGTCTCCTCTCCTTTTGTTGTTTCCGCTGCTTGGTTGGTTGTTGGTGGTTGCCGTTTGGCCTCCTTGTTGTTGCCTCGTTAGCTTTTGTTCTTTTTTTCCTGGCATCCTTCCACTCAATTTGGCTTGTTGCCATTTCGAGTTTTTTGATGCCGGTCTTCCGGGTTGTATAGTTTGATTATAAGTCAATATATTTTACCTTCACAAAAAAAAAAAAAAAAAAAAAATCTAGTATTTACTAAGATAGGATGGCAGTCAATCCAAATTTAATAACCAGGAAGAGTCATTTGCGAGTTAGCAAATGAGGTTCTTTGTCTTTATATGGAGCAGACATAATGGTTTACTAACATTAAAATTTTTCACATAATCATTATAAACCATTCTATATCATCTGCTAATCCCATGCGAAAATTAATCTTAGCTTGAGGTAGCGAGCAACCATTACACTCGTTCTTTTCTTTTTGAATGTGTTGTTTACTTCTCAAATCTGAATTTCATTTATCCCACACATGTTTATCTGGCGTCCATGGTAACAAGTTTTTATAAAGGGTAAATCTTGGAGGGCTAAAACTGTCATTTTTCTTATTTTATGTATAGCATAGTATAACTCAATTTTCAAGATTAAAGTAAAAATTTTCATAGTTGGTAATCAATTTTCTTCTATGATATATAGTTGGCAATACATAATAGAAGAAATTAAAGTGTCAGATTTCTTGCCTATGAAAACATGAGGCGCCTAATTAATTAAAGCGACAGGAAACACAAATGAAAGTGGCATGTTTTTATTATATGTTCATCTTCTTAAGATAATTTATCAAGTACAAAAGGAGAAGTAAAATTGAAATCGAATTGGCATTTGTTATTAAGCCTAATTCTATTCACAACACCTATGGTTTTACAGTCTAACATGTGACATACAGAGTAACAAAAAAGCATATAGAGAAATTAACACTAATGTTTACTAATAAAGCATGTGCAACCCAATAATAACACGGGAATAATAAATAGGGTCATACTACATCCCTGTCGAGGCGAGATATATATCCATGTTTGGTATAGAACTAATTAAAATAAAACTTAGGTACCAAATTAGACATGGGAAATATAATTTAATAACGATACAAATTTTCATTCACGTCCTCTTAGTTTTTCAAACCTCACCATCCCTCTTTCCCCACCCAGTAATGGTTCCGCCAGACCTTCATGGATTTTGAGAAGGTACTCAGGCAGACGCGGCTTATTGTCTAGTTTTTCAAACGAGCAGGTCGTTCGGCCCTTCCTTCGGTCTCAGATTTTGAAATTGGTAGAAAATCTCTAATGAAGAGCCGAACATGACGATACATTACTGCCCGATGAAACCAAATCTCAAAGAACGTGCCAATGTAAAGACTCAAGATACGGATGAGGGAAGTGATTCCAACGATCAACGTAACAATGGCAATCCAGGTGTGTTTGCTTACGCTCACGTAGACACCCGCCATGAAGGATATAGACATTGTGGCAAGAGCTATGAGCAGCGGTAGCCTTGACTTGCGAATGGCCAAACGCACTGGATCCCAACCATTTTTCTGTGCCCAAAGAAGGTGCACAACTGCGATTATCGAGTTGTACATGGCAATGGTGTTGCAGATCACGAAGACATTGTACATGGGTTTGTTCAACAGCATAGCCATTCCAGCATCTGATTCAGAGCCATTACAACCTCCAGGAACAGAAAAGCCAGCAGCGAATGTCATAGTACCAATGAGTGCTGCCACAAGCATACGGGTATTAGCCACGTTCCGTAGTCTACGCAAATGCTGAGGCTTCTGAAATCTGTCCGGGCCTAAGCCTTCTGGCCGGCATATTTCTTTGTCTTTGCTTTTGGGTGCTCCAGCACATATTAAGATTGTTGCTGTCTTTATCTGGTTAAAGCATAATAGACAGAAAGACCGTTATTATCAGTGAAGATGGACTAACAATCAAGGATTTAGAACTCAAAGAAATGAAACCTTCTCAAGTGATCCATAGACTAGCAAATGCAATTTCTGATCTTATTGTAGAAACTTAATTCCACATGACACATTTGATTTGCTTTCGTCTCTCACAAAAAGGAAGTAGCTAATTAACAGTGACAAACAAAAGTAGATAAAATGTTAATCCATTACGTAGATATCATCACCTCGTTAAGGGGAGCATCAAATTTGTTCAGATCATCGACAAAGTCGAGAGCCGTCAAGTTGTCATTGTTTACAAGCTTTAGATTGACTCTGTTGTCTCGGGTGAGAGAGCGCAAAACCTTGGTTTGCCACTCCAAAGTGGCCACATGTAGAGGCGTATTTCCTTCCTTGTCTTTTGCATTTATAAGCTTCTCCAATATAGGATCGCCGAGTATGTAGTTCACTACAGAGGTCCTCCCGTACTTTGCTGCAATATGAAGTATATTTTGCCCCTCCTTCAAACTTTGCAACTCTTCTGGATCCGGCCAATGTCGAAGTAGCTCCTTCATTATTTCCAGATGACCCATCATACAGGCGACATGGATCGGAAGATAGCCATCTTCATCGTCCTCAAAGGCGCTTGAAGCAAACTCATCAGCTAAGAATTTGACTCCATCAACATAGTTAACATAGGCAGCTAGATGAAGGGGAGTTCTTCCTCCAACACCGCTTAAATCAAATAGCTCTCTCTTCAGCTTTGATAACTTTTTCAGCATTTCTACATCGTTAGAGCAGCAAATGAATGAACTTGCTCATGGCCAAGGCCAAGGGTCTAGTTTCTTAAAATAAAGCAAAAATGCAATCGAATAGACAACGGGAACGCTTCACAGCATAAAGACAATCATTTCCAAGAAGTAGATTACCACATTGGAGTACAAAAGGGTAGCCATGACATGAGTCTCTTCCTGTTTTACCAGAGATGCTTGGACAATAATATAAGTAGTGTAGTATCTACAAAGGCTTATACAATGAGTACCGACTACTAAAGTATTAACTTGGTGAATTTTTTCATGGGGTAAATTTTGCCGGGACCCAAGTCCAAACACATTGTATCTGCCTTCTTTTGAGCCAAAATTATTGGAAACTTCTGATAATTGATGAAGGCTCTAGATAAAGTTTAAAACCATTCTAGCGGAAATATAAAAAATGTGTGAAACTTAGGGGTAAGCAAAAGGAATTGTCTAGATCGGACCAAACCGATCAGTTCTGGGTAGTTTCCGAGGACACCGGTCAGTTTTCCAGTTTCAAGAAAGTGGAACAGTGATTTTCGGATAGTTCTTGGTTCTATGTGCCGGACCATCCTGACCAGGCCAATGTTTATTTTATAATTTTTTTTCCTACGGAGCTCCTCCTGGAAGAGCTGGAGGTAGGCCCAGAAGTAATAGATTCTCTCTCATTCTCTGTGAAGCCTCACGCATTTTGTCAAACACTAGACATCCAAATCACGACCGTGGGTAGCTTTCGTCCGCTTCAAGCTCTCTCTTATCTCGCAGGGCGCTTTCCTCCTCCTTCACCACGAAAGCGCCATCACTTCCATAACCCATCATTAACTCCATGGCCGCATCTCTCTCCCTCGACCGATTAGAGAAAGAACGCATGAAGAAGCTGAGACCAAGGGTCTATAAGAAAAGTGGGAAGGGGTCGCAGGACATAGATCTCTGACGAAGAAAAGAGCGAAAGAGCAAGCAGAGAGGGGAGAGAGAGAGAGAGAGAGAGAGAGAGCTCCTTTTACATTTTAAAAAAATAAATAAAAAGTAATAACGGAAAAAGCAACGAGGGTAATTTAGGAAGGGGTTCGAAAAATGATGGGGGCCCATAATGAAGTGATAGATAAGACTCGTCAAAAACCTTATCAGATTTAAGAAAGAGAAATGTGTAGATGACTATTTTAAATTTATTGTGAGAATAAAAATTTATTTTAAATTATAAAAATTAAAATTAAAAATTATTGTGGAGTTAAATTTTTCAAAAATTTATAATTCATAAATGCTATTATTATAATAATAATTCAAAAATTTATATGCTAGTAAAATCTTTTAAAAAAGAATAGAAGGGAGGGAGATTAGGTTGAGAGGACATAGAGAGACAGAGACATGATAACAATGGAAGGAGAGCTGTTGGAAAGAGGGCAATAACCGGATCACCCCGAAGCCGATTATCAGACCTATAGGTTCAACAGCTGGCATGGACCTAATATTACATCCAGATATATGCATATGATCCGACTGATACATTTATCAGAGGGAGAGCCGTAAGGACAACCACTGACCTAACCTTCGGTGCACCACGGCTCCGTGGACAGGCGACATGCCTTGCATCCTGAACCAAGGGACTTCATTTTCCTCCATCGCCTCCATCAAAAGTTCGAGAATCTTCGAGTCCCCTATCTCGACTGCCAAGTATAGCGGGCACTTGCCCTCCTTGTTCGCCTGATACACCGAAGTTGAGGCTCGACTCAGGAGCAGGCGGGTCAACTCAGCGTCACCGTTCTTCACAGCCTCATGCAACGCCGTGTTCCCCGCATCGTTCGCCATGTCCACAGTCCTGCCGCAGCCAAGGAGGAGCTCAGCCGAGCGGATCCTGCCAGCTCTGGCAGCGACATGGAGCGCGGTGTCCCCTCGGTAGTTCGCATCGGCTGCAAGCCGCTTGTCAGGGATGACCTCAAGAAGGGCTTGAAGGATGTCGACGTTCTTGATACCCGCTACGACGTGGAGAAAGGAGTTCCCCGAAGGTCCCCGCATGTTGAGGATGTCGGACAGAGAGACCCTCTCTTCGGCGGAATACTTTTCGAGGGCTTCAATGAACTTGTCGACTTCACCTTCTTTCACGGCGTCGTGTAGCAACGGATTCACACAACGCTTGAATTCTGCTTGGCAGGGTGATTTGGTTATCAAATCTAGTGATTTCAATCTGGCCCTTCTCTGCTCCCAGATTTCATCATCCTCAATAGTTATGCTCACGCGATCGTGATCCATCTTTAGACTCCGAAATTTGAATGCCGTTTTAAGACGATGGTCAGATTGAACTCTCTTGCGGTGCCTCACGGCCAACAACACGGAGATCTTTCCTTTTCTGGCTGTCAGTGCATATCATGTGGTCAAGAGCTACTGTTCGGATAAAAGAAAGAAAATCTTTGGCGCCGTAATCCACCGCAGAATTCATTCTTAAACATCGCGCTGCATTCGTACTAAGAACATTGTCTGCGCGGACTATTTACGCAAGTAATTGAGATTCTTATTCCACATCAAATTATCATGTCCGGTTTTTTTCTCAAATTTAGATGGATTTGCGAAGATGTATGTGAACGGCATGTGAGTTCCTCAGAGCAGTGCCTCGACATGAAAATTAATAGCAAGGCAAGTACTGCTCGGAAATTCAAAGAAAACTAAACTACTCCACCAGTAGTAGCAGACTAGCATTACTTTTTAGTGACATCAATAAGAAAAATGCTAAATTATATTGAAAAGAAAATTTATGCATTATTCTGAAGTTATGATCATCTATAAGATTTTAAGCATCGATAAATTAATTTTTATATTTATATATCAATTTGAATTAGAATCTTCATTTTTAAATTTAAATATTAATTTGTAATGAATTTATTCTTATGTCTTGTTCCTAGAAATGTTCTTTACAGGGATTAATTCCAGCTATCCAAGAGCTTTATGTGAATTGGAAGAAGAATCTCAAAGGCAAGGCTCGACAAAAGTTCTTATGGAGGTGCTCTCAAGTAACAAGATTACACTTGTATCCATGCTTTTAGGACATAAGAATCCAGGGGATGAGAAGAATTTAAGAAAAGATGTCAGTTGCTGCAAGATGGAATGGAAAGTATTGCCCACAGGTTCTGATGAAATTAGAGGAAAACAATGGCTGAAAGCACTCATTTCCATGAGGATTCGAATGGCAGAGAAGGGCATGAAGTAAAGCATATAAAAGGTAAGTTTGTGGTTAACATGGATAAGCAAACTTGCTCTTGTAGATCATGGGACATGTCTGGTATCCCACGTCCTCATGCAATGTGCGCCATATGTTACAAGCGAGAGGAACCTGAAAAGTATTTGACTAACTGGTACAAGAAAGAGAATTACATAAATATATTTGTTTACCTTAGAGCCTGTGAATGGTACGGTTTATGTGCATTTGTAATCTACATACATCTTTCAATTTGTTGACACCTAAATTTTGGCCTCACATATGGTCATTTATTTGCATAAAAATTTAGGGATCGACACGATCCCTCGACAAAATTGGCATTGCATAATTTTACATTGCATTTATTCATGTTCACTATCTCGAACACTTTTCGATGATATCCACAACCACCATCATCCCCATCACCGTCATCATCATTTCATTTCCATTTTTTATCCTTGACACTTCTTCACGGATGATGGTGCTGGCATTGGCGTTGCTCATGATGTCCCGCCTTCATTTTGCTTCATGGACGACGACAAGGATCATTAAGCTAAGTCTAGCATGTTTTGTTAGTTTGACTATGTGCGACTCCATTTTTCTATTCGAACTATTGTAATTGTGTTTTCGTTTATTCTCCAGGTTAAGCTCCAGGGGAAGGACCTCTTGAGGATTCACATCTTCGTCTCATTCGGCACGTGCACTCGCGATCTTTTCTCTCGACAATGCTTAGCATATTCACAAGAAGTCATCGCAAGATGAAGACTACACACATTCACGTTTCTCAGTCACCACGCGCACCTCAGCAAAGTGAAATAGAATGGGAAGTTTGTTGGGGAGGAGTTTTTTTAACAGAAAAGCAAAGTATTACCCATCGGTTCCTTCGCCGTCACGTTCTGTAGATTTCCATGGTGACCTTCTTATTATTTTCAGAGGACATACAATAAGAAAGAGAGAGAGAAGACCGCGCTTTAGAAGCGCTCCAGTCCCTGCCGCTTCAATCCAACGTCGCTTGCGATTTCGGTGACGTTGCAGCTCTCTGTCCGCTACCATCCAGCCCTGCAGCAATGAAACGATCTGGTGATGATCCTAGTGTCCTCCTACGTCCACGCCATGACGCCATCCACTGCTGAAGCTGTTGCTACCATCGCCTCATTGGCATCCTCAGCGAGTTCCTAGGCGACACCGGCAAGTTTCTGCTCATCCCCTGTCAACTCCTGTCTCCAATGACAGCCCGCACCACTGCATCTCCCGCCGGCCGAGCAACAACCAACAATGCGTCTAGCACTTCCAGAGTAGCCCATTGCTTTGTTTACTTCTTGCAGGTTGTCTTGGTGAACGCTGCAGTACCGTCATTCTCTGTGGAATGCCCTGATCCTCCACCGTCGTTGTTCAGTTCATCCCGGAAAGGCTCCGATAGCAAAGGCTATTTCTTTACCGCAACCAGCCTTTTTGTGCCCCTTGCTTACACTAAACCCCGTGGCTATGCTCCTTAACATCTTGTCCTATTAGTCTCATAGGCCTCGGGCTAATTTAGTCAAGGTGAGGATGAGGTTTGTTTCAATAATTGATGGTCCCAATACGTGATTTAAGTACATGTTTTTTAGTCGATGAATGCTTAGGTCAATATGGTTTAATTGTTTCCGTGCATCAACAAAGACATTCGGCTTTTGGACCTTTAGACACTAAGTTCTAAACCAATCTTGTCTTGCATGGATTGCTATGTTCGAGTATGTTATCAATATTGTGATTAATTCGTATATCATTATTGCACGTAACTATATTACGCATGTATAGAGTGCATTATATTTATATTTAGAGTCTTAAATATTTAGTCTCATTACATATATAGGCTTGAGGACATGTTAGCTTTAGAATCCTTATAGATTCAAGTTATTGCATAACTTTCATAAAATAAAACAAATAAAAAATGTTATTTAGTTTTCATTTAGATCACGTAATTAGTCTTATGTCATACAAGGGGCTTTCAGGCCTAAAAGCCCCTTGGGAAAATACTGGACCATTTGGTTCAACTTTGAAGCTGATTTTCAGCTTTCAACTTGCTTTCAAAATGCTGAAAGCCCAAAGCTAGTAGGGACTAGCTTTGGGCTTTCAGCATTCCACCGAATGCTTAAATTATTTTTTCCCTTCCAAAACTATCCTCACTAATTTTTCATATTTCTGATTTTTCCATGATTATTATTTTTTTTTAATTGAAAAAGGAGGCAGCCCTTCACCGGTCCTGCGAAGGGCTATAGCCGCCGCCGAGCCAAATCGGCTGAGGTTGCCCGAAGTCGAGCGACCTTCGGCTAGGGTCGCGCGACCCAGCCGAGGGTCGCCGGAGGTCGCCCGACCTCAGGCGACCCAGGTGACTGCCGCCAAGGTCGAGCGGCCCCTGGGTCGAGCGACCCTCGCTAAGGGTCGCTCGAGGTTGAGCAACTTCCGGCGGCCCTCGGCTGGGTCGCGCGACCCTCGCTGGAGGTCGCTGACCTCGGGCAACCTCAGCCAACGGCCGCCGGCGCCATATCTGGCTCGCCGGTGGCCATAGCCTTCATCGGACTAGCAAAGGGTTAGTTCAATTTTCAAAAATAATAAATATATATATATATTATATACCCATCAAAGCCATTTGCAAAAGTTTTTTTAACCAAATGCACATTCAACTCAAAGTCCATTTGCAAAATTTTTTTACCAAATACAATTGCATTTCCCCAAGTAGCTTTGGACTGTTAGCATTTGCATTGAACTCAAACTCAAAGCCCTTGCAAATGCTGAACCAAACGCAGCCTAAGTATCATATAGATAGTTTTAGTTATCTTAGTGGCATTAGTAAAAATGGATAATAACTAAGTGCAAAACATTTTCAAAATAAAGAGAAAATGTACCGAAATGGCGCTAGATAAATCTAGCATAACCAAGTCCTTGTGCTCATGAATCTCTAGTTCATAGAAGTAAATTGTACTCCCACATTTTACTTGGGTGTCTAATCAACCCATAATTGATTAGTGGTGGCTCCAATAGGTAAGTTTAATCACATGTCGTATTGAGTACCAAGTTGCAATTAGTAGGGCTCACAAGATTCCATGCTAAACGTTAACGATGGCCTCACAAGAGAAACATTTGCTCCCATTTAGTAATCCATTAGCTTTCCCCTTAGTGGTCCACTTCGGAGAAGGTTGCAACACAACTTACCTGATTTTATATCTTCAATCTCTTTTTGCGGGACTAGTGCTATGGCCGAAGAGCAATTTAGCCCCCATCATCCCACCAAAGTGGGAGACCAAAGACAGAACAAAACAGCAGGACGAGCCAAAGACTTCCGCGAAGATTTCCAGATCAGGTTTATGCAACCTACCTGCTCATAATATCAGGACATACCCAATGAAAGAGAATAATGAGGAAAATGTAAGCATGTTATTACTTTCCTATCTATATTCTTTGATTGCTATGATATGTTCTAATTTTGCATGGACAGAATGAGGGCAAGGTTAGCGAAAAGGGAAAATTAATAGAACAAAAAGAGAAAGCATCATTGGGCTGGCCACGGCATTCATACAAATCTAAACTCTGGTATCACAATCCTAAGCATAACATTTGGCATCAGAGAAATGTTACTGACTATATTACATCCGATTCACTACGAAATATTAATATTAGTAGTGGCTTTTATGCGTTTAGTTGTTTATATGCATTGTATTAATGCCAGTCATACGTGGGTAATCAATTAGCTGTGTTATGTGATGAACCTATTATTCAATCAAGTTCTCTGTAACAGCTTGGAACTTCAAGCCAACAAGTGATATCAACACATGGGGCAGAGTCATCTCAACTGCACCATGTGAGTGACGAGAACGACAGTAGATATGGCATCTGGAACTGAAAGAAAGTGCAAATGGAGCCGCTGGACGAGTCGCATCAACTAGTGGCGGGTCTACTTCGAGAGTGGCATCAAAGTAGCGTGGTTGTTAAGGAGCCCTTTCCAGAGGATGGCCAACGTCGGAAAAGACAAAAGATCATCGCACATTGTTTCAAAAACACTACAAGTGAGGAGAATGGAGTATGCTGAGTTGTTTGCTTTGGTGGGTTTTGCTTTATTGTGAGGACATGTGAGGAGATGGCAGCTTTTAACGGCCTTTCTTGTTAGAAGCAAGTTTTTGGCATCCTAAACATGTAAGAATGATTGATTTGGCCGGGAATCTGGCCTTTAATTTATTCTGCAACCTTTTAATTATTCCTGTGGCATTTGCCTTTCGCATCCAATTAAGTAAAGTAGCCACTGTGAAGCTAGTGGTACAGCTTCAATCCAATAAGGAAAAAATGTCACATTCAAGAAGACATTGAACTATTGAAGAGTGGCCAACACGAGGAGATCAAGAATCGTACTTTTTTTTAAGAAACGCGCCTTGTCTCTTCTCTAAAAATTTCAACAGATATCTAGGTCACCTAAATATCTAGATACATTGTTGAAGATATTTAATGAAGAGTGTGGACATGACTACGGAGATATTTCTCTAGAATTATCTAGAGAACGATAGGAATATCTAAAGACATATTTTCTCTAGAAATATCTAGGGAGATGTTATCTAGATATATCTTTCTCGACATAGAAAAATCAGAACTGCATCTCTGAAGTTCAATATACTTCTCATTCAATTGTGGAATGGTGTTTTCATGAGAAGTAGATAATCTTTACTATAATATAGTACAAAGTAATGATTCTAGATACAACAGCGACAATGTTGTATACATTTTTCATAGATGATCTTGACGTGTTGATCTCTTTCAGTGCCTCAAGGACAATAGATGACACATTTACAAATTAGATGGCAATTTTCAGCTAAGTGAAAGTAGCTGGGCGAAAATAATTTTCAAATAAAAATACATAGGTCGGTAGGTTGTGCACCTTGCTTGACCTCACATCTGTTGACGCACGATGCCAATGACCTACATAGTTGCGGTGGTGGGGCCAGCCTCCATTGTCGACCGTGGCGGTTCACCACTCGGAAGATTAGGGACAAAAAAGTTGTTGCCATTGCAATGGATTAGTTGTATGATATTCAATTGAATGTCATGCTTTTTTGTTCTAATCATATGAGGGTCATATAACTTTTCACTTGATTACTTGAGTGCCATAATTTTTTTTGAAATGTTAACAAGTATCATATCATGTTGGATTTTGAGCACTCAGGTAAACGTTTTTAAAAAGTTACTGCAAACAAGTGATCAATCGAAAGTTATAATACTCAAATGAACTTTTTTTAGAGGTATTTGGCATTCAAGTGGTTGAACAAAAAAAAAAGTTATGACACTCAAGTGACAGCCAAGTGGCAATTTGCGACGTGCAATGTTGCTAGGTCATTGCATGGGAGTACATGAAATTATTAAAGCCTTTAATCAAAAATAAATTTAATGAAGATTGACCAATCTAGATTTAAACTTTAAGTGAAAAAAGTACCTCTTTCATTCACATTGCCAATTGTTGGTACCAAAATGCCAGCACTGTCGCTCGAGATCATGAAAGAGGAGAGTGGCAATGAGTTTCAAAGAAAGAGCATTCCCATTGTTCTTCTTTTTTTTTTTTTTTCACTTAGGATTAAGAGTGTGTTTGGAAATATTTCTATTATGGGAACAGTTTTTGTCTAGAAATAGCACTATCTTTGAAAGAAAACAGCATTAAAAAATCCATATAGAAAAGCCCTAAGAGTTTATTTAATTTTGAATCCAATTTTCAGCAAAAGATTTTCATAATTTTTTATGCTAAATTAATTCTAAACTAGAATTAACACTTAAATTTAGTAAAACTACTCAAAATCTAATTTCTAAATTTTCTCTAAATTTATGAATCTATGAATTTTATTTTTTAGGGATTTATTTATTTATTTATTATTCTGAAAATTTGGACTAAGATTGGCTTGAGAGACTTGACTTTGTATCATTGTGTAAAGATGAGCATCATGTTACTTTATTTAATTCTCTCACGACGAGCCAGTCAAGCAATGGTCGGAATTTTGGAAAGCCCACCGACTATCCTAAATTAGATGGCAGTTTTTAGCTAAGTGAAAGGAGTTGAGCGAAAATAATTTTCAGATAAAAATACATGGGTCGGGAGGTAGTAATGTTAACCCCTAAATTTTTTAAATGCGAATAATATTATTTTCAATTTCTAAATTTTTGGCGGGAAAGCCGCAAGAAGCGGTCAGGACACGGCCGTTAGCCACCCAGGACACGTGGTCGAAGATGATTCGTAGCGAGCGTCTTTCCTAATTCTCTCACGGCGAGTCAAGCAACGGTCGGAATTTTGGAAAGCCCACCGACTATCCTAAATCGAACAGTCAGCAGATCACATCCGTCCAATCACGATCCTCGCTTCGGAGTTAGTTTTACATCAACGGTCGACCCGAAGTCGGTGTAGCCTTTCCCCATGAATAACAGTCCTTTTCCCCTCTCGTGCTCATTCGTATCCGTTGCTCTCGTTCCGCGTTCCTGGTTCTCCTCTCTCCCCCCATGGCTTCTTCTGCGATTTCGTCCTCGTTGATTAGGCGTTCTTCATCGGCCCTTCCTTCTTCATCTTCTTCTTCTTCTTCGTTTTCCACTTCTAGATTGATTGATTGATTTTGTCGATGGTGTCCTCATTTTGCTTTCTTGTCTGATTTTGTGAAGCATCATCTGGTTGCGGAGATCCTTGAGGGTTTCGCTTGGCCTACGATGCCTATTGGTTATCGGAATTCTTTGGTTTACGCCTCGTCCTTTGATTGCTTTGTGATTCATCGGGCGATCGATTGAACTTTGCGTTGTTGTTTTGACCAGTTTATTCTGGATTCTCGTTGTTCGGTGAATTGTAGTGTGGCTTCTATCTCTTGACGTCTGAGGATGTCGTTATGGCAAGTTCACAGAAAGAGAAACAGAAATTGGAAGGAAGGAATAGTTCTCTTCCGTTCGCAGATCAGAGTCTGGTTTCCACTGCTGTAATACTTTCTTCTGATACAGTGATTGTCGGGGGCATTTTACAACTGACGTGTTTTGTAGGTGATATGGGTTGTTTTTAGTTTGTAGTGCGACCTTGAGGGCGGGCCTAATTTCTGACAGGACCTAAGTTATACTTCGTTGCAAACTGTTAGCTTCTCATTCTGAAAAGATGAACTGGTACTGTGCTTTTGCCTTTTTATCTTTTAATAACATATTCCACGTAGGTACCTTTCATGACTAGAAGGTCTCTTTCTTCTCGTGTTTCATGATTGGCATATGTGATTAGGCCTCACACGGGGATGTTGACAGGACAGCCGTCTAGAAGGTCTCTTTCTTCTCGTGTTTTGTGATTGGTATATGTGATCAGGCCTCACATGGGGACGTAGACAGGACAGCCATCTGGACATAACTCCCTTGGCATTGCTTGCACTCTAACCGGTTCTCTCCTTTCTGCTGATTCTCTTGTTTCTTATCCATCACAAAGCTGTCTTGTGCCCTGTTTGCTGTCAGCAGACATGGCTGGTCTGGCTGGGAGAAGCAGACACTTGGTGCTTGGTTGGCATGTTTGTCAAATTTTGTAGTTATTTTTAGATGGGTGACAATTCTGCATAAGCCTTGGCTTGAGGTCTTAACATATCTGGTAAGCATGGATCCCTTCTGATCTCTTGTGATACCTAATGTATGATGGGTGAACTTCTACTACTTATATGATCTAAATTTAATCAAGCATAGCTGTTGAAACTCTTTAGGGCTATGAATTCATAGATGTCCAATTGCAGCGTGATCATTTGCCAATGATGATCTTTGACCAGGAATTCTAATTCATGGTTCTACTGTATCTCATCGGCTCTACGAAGTCATCTTCCTTGTAATTGGAGATACTAAATGGTTGCCTTATGATTGGTTTCATTTGCTTTGGTGTTTGCTTTGGAGGCATGAATTTTGAAGCATCTGGCTGGGTCTTTTTTCAGGAAAATGTTGGCGACAGCTCCGATTTTATACAGAAAGGTCTATCAAAGCTATTAAGGTTTGAACGCTGATCATATGAACTAATTTTGTGGCTTCCATGCTATACGGACATATTCAGTTGTTGACAGGTGCTTGTTCCAGTTAGAGCAATCCCACTGAGGACCGTGTGAGGATGCTAATTGAACGAAACTGTTAGATAATCCTAGTTCTTTAGTTGGGGAAGGCAGGAGGTTATTAATTAATGCAATTATGTTTAGTAGAGATGCTGAATTTTTGTTTTTCTTTGTGGATTGGAGTGATGAGTGAGTGATGTCTGGATCTTTCCATAGGGATCATTTTTTTTTTTTGGGGAGATGCGATGAACATCTAGTTCTCTTCTTGTTGTAGGTTAGAGTCCTTTTGTTGCAAATCACGCTGAATTTGACCTGGTTTGTGTTGTAGTATGTTCACCCATTTTACTAACTTTTAGGGGAATGATTTGAGTTAGCAAGCTTTTGTTTTTTGCTTCTCCCAGGGGATTTTTGGCATAAATGGTTTATTTTGGGTGCCAGTTCAAGTCCCTTTCTTTGATGATGTCCTGCTCTCTATCTTCGCCTGCAGACTTTATTGGATGAAATTACAATTACTACAATTGAGGCTTGTTTCCAAGGCTAAGTCTAGTTGTTGCTTAGCTTGGTCATTTGGGGTTTTTACTTTTTCTTCTTCTGGAGGTATTTTTGGTGTAAATGGTTAATTTTGGGAGCCAGTTCACGAAGTCTCTTTCTTCGATGATGTTGTCCTCTAATCTTTTTCTGTGAACTTCACTGGATAAAACTACAATTGAGTCCTATTTCAAGGCTAAGTCTAGTTGTTTCTTTCCTTGGTGACTTGGTGGCACACATTGATGGCAGTTTGACTTATTGGATGCTTCTACCTTGTGAGACAGAAAGATTGATGGCAGTTTGACTTATTGGATGCTTCTACCTTGTGAGACGGAAATTGATTGCCGATATTCACTAATATCATGGCAGATTATTTGTTTCTACTTTGAATTGGTTTGGTGCAGTCTGTAAAAGCGTTCTTATCGGGATTCTCCTTATATTGAAGTTCCAGTTGATATAAATTTTCCTGACAAATTAGTTTATATTGCTTGTGTGTTGAAAAGTTACTGGGCCATGAGCTTGCACGATCCCTCTACATGGATTCACCCCTGATTTTCTCCAAAACTCCTATTCTGTTATCTTTGTTTTCTGAGGAAGTTGGCTCTATTTTGTGCTTTCAAAACTATATCTGCAAGGATGCTCATGGGCAATTTTAGAGTGGATGGATTGGATGTTTTGGCCAACTTTTATAAGCTCGCTCTTTGAATGAGATGGTGCTCTTTGAATGAGATGGTGCACTGGATGCGTTGCTTCAGGTAGGGTCCATGTATTGTATGAGCTATACCTCATGTTGAACTTGAGAAGAAAAACTAATTGGTTTGATGACTTCACAAAGAAATTGAGCCTTCCTGCAGGATATATCGTATAGGCCCTGAAAGGAGATGGAAGGCTGTGATCTCTGGATAAAAAATTTTGCTTACAAACGAAGCATCTAGCGTTAGCGAGTATATAAGCTAGTGGAATACCTGATGGAGCTTGTATAATTCTGCTTGTATTTTTGGACTTTTGGACATATTTGTATCTTGTCAGTTGCTCACTTTGTTGAGCAAATTGTGTAACTTTGTATCGTAGCACAAGTTGTGGTTGGCAAAAAATCAAGCATGAATTGTGCAGATAGCACTTGTTATTATTTTCTTCATGTGTTGTATGAGCTATACCTGGTGTTGAACTTGTGAAGAAAAACTAATTGGTTTGAAGACCTCGCAAAGAAATTGAGCCTTTCTGCAGGATATGATTCTGCTTGTATTTTTGGGCTTTTGGACCTATATGTCCATTGTCAGTTGCTCACTTTGTTGAGCAAATTGTGCAACTCTGTATCATAGCATAAATAAGTTGTGGCTGGGGAAAAATCAAGTATGAATTGTGCAGATAGAACTTGTTATCATTTTGGTCAGGGCGTGATTTGCTAACTCTTGGAAGTTATTGATCAGTTGATCTATTGATCTTTACATTGTTGTTTTACCAGCTTACTCTGGATTTTGTTATTCGCTGAATTCGCAGTGGCTTCTTTCCTCTTGGATCATATCTCTTCATGTCTGAGGATGTTGTTATGGGTGTTTGGTTTAGCTCCTCCTATGATCCGTAATTGATCCATCCACCGATCAGTCTTTCCATTTTATTGTTTTACGAGTGGCTTCTGGATTTTGTTATATGGTGAATTCACAGTGGCATTTTCCCCTTGGAGCGAAACTGTTTGTCTGAGGATGTCAAGAACAACACCGGTTAGTTTGTTTCACAAAACTAGGTGTTTGGGCTTTTTGGAGGACTGATGATCCTTTTGCTGTCTTTTTTTGGTTGAGATGATGAAAGTATTCTTTCAGGTGGTAGGCTATAATTTACTGGTTTTGATTGAAATTTGTTCTTCAGTCTTTTATCTTTGGGACTTGATTGTTGTCTAGTCCGGATCCTCTCACAGGTTGGAGTCTCGCCGGAATCAACAAGGGGTGCTCTGCTGCGAGCTGATGATTGTCTGAGGATGGATAAGCTCTATTGTCTCTTGAGGCAGTTATTGGTTTGAATGAAATTTGTTCTCCAGTCCCATAATTTTCCAATTGATGCAAAAATCGATTCTCATTCCTTTGGAGTGGTGGAGTTTGGCCAACATATGATCTGTGATGGTTCTTTCTTTGCAAGGTGTACGTGCCACGACAGATCACTATCTCAGTCCTTATCCTTCAGTCTCATCTTGCGTCTATGATTGTGCATGCGTTCCTTTCTCAGTTCAAAGCCTCTTCAGAGGAGAAATCATACCCAAAATGCTCTTGATCCTTCTTATTTTCTTTTTGTTTCTTGATTAATTGTTAATTTGGTCTGATTTGTATGCTAATTTTCTGATGGTTACTCTTGCCTCTCTGGGAGTCTCCCATGTTATGCGTATCATTAGGGTTTGCACTCCTCTGATTGGTGATGGATTCATCATTGATTGATCTTTCCGTTCAATTGTATCATGAGCTGATTCTGGTATTCACTATTCCGTGAATTGGCAGTGGTTTCTTTCTTCTTGGAGTGATCATGTTTGTCTGAGGACCATGAGCACAATGCTACTGGTCAGTTTTTTTTTTTTTTTTGGTAAAGTAAGATTTGTATTGTCCGCAACAATGCTACTGGTCAGTTGGTTACGTAGAACAAGACATTTGGGCTTTTTAGAGGACCAATGATCTAATCTTGCACTGTTCAGTTGAGCTGATGATGTAGTAGTCTTTGTCTTTAGGATGAGTGATGGACTGAAATTTTGACAACCTTCTAGGCTTCTTTTACAGGTTGAAAGTTTTACTGGATTAGACAGCTGGTGATCTATTGCATTCTCTGTCGGGCTGAGTTGATAATTATTTGATATTGGACGAGCTTCTTCTGCTATTTTCTAGTTAATCCCAAAGATCAGATCTAGTTCTCTTCCTTCCGAAGATCAGCGTTTGGTCGGGGCAATACTTCACGTGGCCAAGTTCCATATGTAGTCTCTGTGATCAGTGATATTCTTCCTTGCTGCATAAGCATCAATTCCTAACTTGTCTTCCACTTCTGTTATCTTCTAGTTAAGGTGGAATGACCAGGTGTTTTCTTTCCTTCACAGGTCAGAGTTCTGTCAAGGCAATACTTTACCTCATCAATTTCAATATGGAGTGTCTGTGATCGGTGATGGTTCTTTCTTGCTGCATAAGCATCAATTAATAGGACAAGCTCTCCTTTCAGAGTTCTTTTTTTTCTGGAAAGGTCCACATAAGTTCTATCTTGTTTCTCTTCATTCTTATCTGTGTGCTATGATCACTAATTGGATCTCTCTAAATCATGGAGATAGCATATGTTACAGTTACACGATATGGTCTGTTTCTATCCTGGAACTGGCGCCAGGCATTACCTTGCTGGGTTCACCTTCAAACACAACTTGTGTTTTCTTATGGTCTAGAACGAGAGGTCATTTTGTGTTCTTTCCTTATGAGAGGTTGTTTGAATTGGTTGGACTCTGTCAATGGCCATATAAATGTCAACATTATATGTTTTCTTTGGTTATTAGGACTGAAGGCTTACAGCTGACAGAATTGGTTTTACTTCAGTGCATATTGGTTGCATCTTATTTGGAATGATGTGCTTCAGATATCTATTATGATACAGATATCTATTACGATACGCATTCTTAATCTTTCTTAACTTGTTTTTATCTCTTGACGTTTGTTGAGCCAATTACTTTCTCGGTCTAATTTCTGAAGCATCTGGTTTGTTGCAGAAGCTTAATTTCTTGTGTTCCGGCTGCCTCCTTGGGACTTTGCCATGGTCAGGGACATCATTAGGGTCTACTGTCCTCCTTTGACCATTTATTAATTTATTGGTTGGTTGTTCTATTTAGTTTTTTTTTTAAGAGCAGATTCTGGATCTGTTATTTAATGCATTGGAAGTGACTTCTTCTCTGTTGGACTGATCTCTACTTCTGAGGACGTCATGTAATGAACAGTAAATATGATGAGTTTTGTCAATTGTTGCATAGAATAAGTGTTTGAGCTATTTTTTGGCATTGACGATTCCTTTGTGGTGTAATGTTGAGTTGCTGGACTAGGAGTACTGGGTGATGAACTGCAACTTTTAATAATTTCCTGCGTGGACACTTATCTTTATTTTTCAAAATTCGTTCTTTCATTAATTATGTTTGGGTAGTGGCAAGAATCGAGATGATAATTGTCTGGTTCTAATTGCTTTAGGTTGAAGGTTTGCTGAACTTGAGAAGTGCTGATCCTTTGCCTTTTTTGGCAAGGCTAAGAGGATGAATTGTGGAGACCGGGTTTTGTTTAAAATTGTACAAGCTCTCATTTATTGGTTTCTTGACAGTAAATGACTATAATAGTATTGACTCTATTTTCTTTTTTCTTTTCCTATTTTTTTTTTATTAAAGCAAGATGATCACCGTTCAGTTCTCTTTCTATAATAGGTCATAAATAGGTTAAAGCAATGACTTTTTCCTTGATGGAACTATTCTGCATGTTATTCGTTACTCTTTTTCCTTTCAATGTACTTTGTCACATGATCACTTGGTAATAGATTTCTTGGATAGCATCTGTTTTGGCTTGGTGTGTATGTCTGCTTGAATTCTGTGTCAATATGTTAAATTGGTTTTCTTATGCTGACTTGTTATTTTGACAGTACCTATTGCCCTTGTTTTTCTATGTTATTTCGAACTCACAGGATGGGTTCTTTTGCAAAAAAATATTTGTTTTTCACTGCAGTATGCAGTAACATTTATCTCTTGCCAAAACTTTACTAATTGTTTTTCACTCAAAGTTTGATTTGAATTCTGTCTCAATGATTGATAGCTTCATTTACCCATGTAAGGCCCTAAATTTTCACCCCTACGAATTTAAAACCTAGAAAAGAGAAATGTTAGATATCCTAATCATTCACAAGTTTGGTGTACAATATCTGTATACAAAATAAACCATTTCTCATGATGAAAGAGGGGCTTTTTGAATTTGAGAAGCAACAAATCATAAATAACAATTAATGCTTTTGCATACCATGTTTTGTCTGTGGTTCTGCATTGCTCTTTACAAACTTTGATTTAGAAATTGAGTAGTCATATAGCAAGTGAGCATTTAAGCAAGTGCAATGACAAACCGAATTGGCAGTGGTAAGTGCCCCTGTATTTGCTCTTTATTTGTGCTTATTGTTTTTGTTCTGGATCTGCTTGGTTATTAATGCAGGTGAAACACATCAGAGCCGAATATGGGGATTGCTTTGGCATTAGTGTTGCTGGCTATCCAGGTTCTTAAATCTTCTCTACTCAATTGTTACCTTTAAAGCTTGCATATTTCCCTTTGCAGGATAGGTCTTCTCACGCTTTGATGGTTCTGCTCACCCCCCACCTTTGTCTCTCCATGGCTTCGGCTGCCTGGCCTACAATTCCTGGGGTTACCAGAATTATTTGGTTTACAGCCTCATCCTCAGTCAATCTTTCCTTCATTGTTTTACCAGCTTACTATGGATTTTTGTTAGTCGGTGAATTGGCAGTGTGGCTTCTTTCCTCTAGAATCATATCTCTATTGTCTGAGGATGTTGCTATGGGAATTGCTTGGTTTAGCTCCTCCTCCGATCCTTTATCGATCCATTGACTGACTTTCCATACAATCTACAAGCTGCTTCTGGATTTTCTTATTTGGTGAATTTGCAGTGGCTTTTTTCCCCTTGGAGCAAACTGTTTGTCTGAGGATGTCAAGGATCATGAATACAATGACACTGGTCAGTGTGTTCCATAAAACTAGGTGTTTGGACTTTTTGAAGGACCGATGATCCTTTTGCTGTCTTTTTAGGGTTGAGATGATGATCTAGTGTTTGGTCACATCTAAGACTGGGCAATAGACTGAAAATTACTGGTGTTGATGGAAATTGGTTCTTCAGTTTTTTTTATCTCTGTGTGATGTTTATCGTCTAGTCATGATTCTCTCACAGGCTGGAGTCTTGCCAGACTTGACAAGTGGCGATCTTCCGCGAGCCGATGATTGCTTGAAATTGGATAAGCTCTATGGTTTCACAAGGCAATTATCCGTTTGAATGAAATTTGTTCTTTCAGTCCCATAATTTTCTGATTAATGTGAAAGCGGATTCTCATTCCAGTGTTTGGTTGATATATGATTTGTGACGGTTCTTTCTTTGCAAGCTGTATGCGCCACAACAGATCACCATCCAATCCAATTCCGCTTCATTGAAGTTCGAAAGCGGGTGTCTCCTTCCTGGAAATAGTCCCTCGCTTGTGTCCTCATCCATTGGTCTCATTGTGCATCTATGATTGTGCATGCGTTCCTCTCTCAGTTGACAGCCTCTGCGAAGTACATTTCAGAGGAGACATCGTTCCGGAATGTGTTGTTGATCATTTTTTTTCTTTCTTTCTCTTCATTAATTGTTAAATCGGTCTGATTTGGTTTATGCTATGTTATTTTCTGAAGGTCACACCTCGCCTCTCTGGGACTCCGCCATGTCGTGGGCATTGTTAGGGTTTGCACTCCTCTGGTCATTGATTGATAAATTACTGATTGATCTTTTCAATTGTGTAATGAGCTGATTCTGGTACACTATTCCATGAATTGGCAGTGGCTTATTTCTTCTTGAAGTGATCATTTTGTCTGAGGATGTTGCCTGACAACAATGAGTATAATGCTACTGGTCAGTTGGTCACATCGAATATGTCATTTGGGCTTTTTGGAGGACTAGTAATCTACCTTGCACTGTGTGGTTGATCTAGAAGCCTTTGTCTTCAGGGCAAATGATGGACTGACATTATGGCAACCTTCTAGACTTCTTTTACAGCTTGAAAGTTTTACTGGATTTGACACTATGTGCACAATTATAGTCAATGACTCAAAATTGTAATTTTTTTAAAGTTGAAAAAGCATCGAAGAATGCTCTTAAAGCATTTATCAAATAATAAATGAAGAGGGAGTGGCTTCTTTCACCTCAGAGTGAAAACATTGGTCAGTTTGATTGATAAAACATGGATGTTTAGATTTTTGGGAGGACTGATGATCCGTTGTTTTCTTATTTTTGGTTGAGATGATGAGCTAGTAGTCTTTAATCACATCTTAGACCAGGTGACAGGCTGAAATTTACTGATCTTGATTGGAATTTATTCTTCGTTTTTTTATTTTTGGGAGTTGATTATCTTCTAGTCCTGATTCTTTCACAGGTTGGAGTCTTGCCAGACCTGACAAGTGGGGTGATCTTGCACGAGTTGATGATCATCTGAAATTGGATAAGGTCTATCGTTCCTTGAGGCATTTATTGGTTTAAATGGAATTTGTTCTCCAGTCCCATTATATTCTGATTAATGTGAAAACTGATTCTCATTAGTTGGGAGGTCATTGTTTGATTCATGATTGATCTGTGGTGGTTCTTTCTTTGCAAGGTGTACGTGTCCCAACTGATCACTATCCAATCCATATCCACACCTTATTCTTATTAAATTTCGAAAGCCGGTGTCTCCTTCCTAGAAATAGTCCCTTCCTCGTGTCCTCATCCTTCCGTTTCATCTGGTGTCTATGATTGTGCATGTGTTCCTCTCTCAGTTTGTCAGCCTCTACGAAGTACTCTTCAGAGGAGACATCATTCCTAACGCAGTCTCTTGATCCTCTTCTTTCTTTTTGTCTCGTCATTGATTGTTAAATTGGTCGGATTCTGTTTATGCTATGTTATTTTCCGAAGGTCACACCTTGCCTCTCCGGGACTCTGCGATGTTGTCAGCAGGACTAGGTTTTGCGCTCCTCCGATTGGTGATTGATTTATCGTTGATTGATATTTTCAAGTTCAATCGTATTTTGAGCTGATTCTGCTATTCAGTGAATTGGCAATGGCTTCTTTCTTGCTGGAGAAATCCTTTTGGCTGAGGATGTTGTCTGAGGATGTTGTCTGAGGACAATGAATACAATGCAACTGTTCAGTTGGTTACATACAATACGACATTTGGGCTTTTTGGGTTGGTGATCTAGAAGCCTTTGTCTTAAAGACAAACTCGATGGACTGAAATTTTGACAACCTTCTAGGCTTCCATTACAGCTTGAAAGTTTTACTGGATTTGACAGCTGGTGATCTGTTACGTTTTCTGTGGGGCAGTTATTGGTTTGAATGAATCTTGTGCTTTACTTCTGTTATTTCTTAACTAACCTGAAAGTTCAGATCTATTTCTTCTCCCTTTGCAGATCAGAGTTTGGTCAAGGCAATACCTTACATAGCCAAGTTGAATACGGAGTTTGGTCAAGGCAATACCTTACATAGCCAAGTTGAATACGGAGTGTCTACGATCAGTGATGTTTATTCTCGCTACATGAGCATCAATTTCTAATTTGTCTTCTGCTGCTGTTATCATCTAGTTGAGGTGGAATGATCAGATGTTCTCTTTCCTTCACAGGTCATAATTTGTTCGAGGCTATACTTTACCTCGTCAATTTCGAGATGGAGTGTCTGCTCAGTGATGGCTCTTTCTTGCTGCATAAGCATCAATTCATAGGACAAGCTCTTCTGTCAGAGTTCTTTCTTGTCTGGAAAGGTCCACACAAGTTCTAGCTCGTTTCTCTTCATTCTTATCTGTATGCTACAATCACTAATTGGATCTCTGGTAAATCATGGAGGTATCATATGTAAGATGTATGCGTCATGCTCTTCTTCCCTATCATGTAACTGGCTCCGGGCATTACCTGGTTTGCTTCGCCTTTCTTTTCACACGACTTCTATGTTTTCTTTTTGTGCAAAACAAGAGGTCATTTTGTGTTCTTTTTGTGCCAGAGGTTATTTGAGTTGTTGGACTCAGTGAATGGCCATATAAATGTCTAATTTGTAGGTGTTCTTTGGTTATTGGGACTTTGAAGGTTTATTGCTGACAGAATCGTTTTTACTTCAGGGCATACTGGTAGTTTCTTATTTTGAAATGACATACATCAGATATCTATGACAATTTGCATTCTTAATCATTCTTATTTTGTTTCTATTTCTTAACCGATGATGGTAGCTGATACACTCGTTCTTTTGGCAGATTAGAGCTTACTTTCTCTTTGGGATTGGATTGGAAAACTTTTGATTTGTATGTCTTACCTTTTTCTTTGATGGAACTATCCTGCATGTTATTTATCATGGACTTTTTCGGGTTCAACGTACTTTGTCGCACATTCATTGGGAAATACGTCTGTTGCATATGCATTTTTTTTTTACTTGTAGTGTATGTCTGCTTGAATATTGTCTCAATAGGTGCTAAATTTGGTTTATCTGAAGAATTTTTGTGAGGTTTCCTGTGTTAATATTTGATGAGATTGATGCTGTCTGGATGGTAATTTCCTATGCTGAGATGTTATTTTCATGCGACCTATTGCCTCTTTTTTCTCTATGTTATCTGGAACTTGCAGGACATGTTCTTTTCCAAAAAATATTTGTTTTTCACACTGTTTTTTGCGGTAACATTTACCTTCTGCCAAAACTTTCCCTAAAGTGTAGTATCTAATGTTTCACTTGTATAGCAATGTTGTTGGATGGTTTATCAATAGATTGATCTTTCCATTTAATTGTTTATCAAGATGAGTATGCATTTCCGTTGATTGGCAGCTGCATCTGATTTTGTATCGGTAACTCTCCCTATCGTTCCTTTTTGTTTTCCCTTTCTTGATTAATTGATTTTGTTGATGGTATCCATTTGATTTTCTTGGTCTGATTTTGTGAAGCGTCGTTTGGTTGCAGAGATCTGTCCCTCTTGCACGGTCATGCTTTGATTCTCATTGTTTGGCGAATTGGCAGTGTGGCTTCTTTCTTTCCTCTTGGATTGTGATCTCTTGACGTAGGAGGAGGTCGTTATGGAAGGCGTTTGGTTTAACTCCTCCTTTGACCCTTGATACAGTGAGCGATCAATCGTTCTGTTATTTGGTGACTTCGCTGTGGTTTCTTTCCTCGTGCGAACTGTTTGCCTGAGGATGTCAAGGATGATGAATACTGTTAATACCATGTCTTGGATGTTTGGGCTTTTTGGAGGAGTGGTGACCCTTTTTCTGTCTTCTTATTTTTTTCTCGGTTGAGACAATGAATCAGTAGTCTCTGATCATGTCTTAAGACTGAAATTTACTGGGTTTGATGGGAAATTTGTTATTCAGTTTTTTTATCTTTGGGAGTTTTCTCACAGGTTGGAGTCTTGCCAGACTTGACAAGGGTGCTCTGTCGCAAGCTGATGATTGTCTGAAATTGGATAATCTCTATCATCTTTCGAGGCAGTTATTGGTTTGAATGAAAATTGTTCTCCAGTCCCATAATTTTCCAATTGATACAAAAACCGATTCTCATTCCTTTGGAGTTCAGAGTTTGGCTGATGTGTGATCTGTGATGGTTCTTTCTTTGCAAGGTGTACGTGCCACAACAGATCACTATCCAATCCAGATCAGCTTCCCGGTGTCTCCTTCCCAGAAATAGCCCTCCCTTGTGTCCTCATCCTTCAGTCTCATCTTGTGTCTATGATTGTGCATGCGTTCCTTTCTCAGTTGACAGCCTCTGCAAAGTACACCAAAATGCACTGTTGATCCTTGTTCTTTTCTTTTTGTTTCTCGATCCTTTATTGATACAATGACCGATTGATCTTTCTGTTATTTGGTGAATTCGCAGTGGTTTCTTTCCCCTCGGACTGAAACTGTTTGTCTGAGGATGTCAAGGATGATGAATACTATGAATACTATACCTGGGATGTTTGGGCTTTTTGGAGGACTAGTGATCCTTTTGCTGTCTTCTTTTTTTCTCGATTGAGAGGATGAATTATTTGTCTTTGATCACGTCTGGGACCCGCCGATGGAATGAAATTTACTGGGTTTGATGGGAAATTTGTTCTTCAGTTTTTTAAGTCTAGTTGTTGCTTTCCTTGGTGACTTGGTGGCACACATTGATGGCAGTTTGACTTATTGGATGCTTCTACATTGTGAGATGGAAAATCATTGCCGATATTCACTAATATCATGGAAGATTACTTGTTTCTACTTTGAATTGGTTTGGTGCAGTCTGTAGAAGCGTTCTTATCGGGATTCTCTTTATATTGAAGTTCCAGTTCATATAAATTTGCCTGACAGATTAGTTTTATATTGCTTGTGTGTTGAAAAGTTACTGGGTCATGAGCTCGCACAATCCCTCTACATGGATTCTCCCCTGATTTTCTCCAAAACTCTTATTCTGTTATCTTCGTTTTCTGAGGAAGTTGGCTCTATTTTGTGCCTTCAAAGCTATATCTGCAAGGATGCTCGTGGGCATGCATAGAGTGGATGGATTGGATGTTTTAGCCAACTTTTACAAGCTTTCTCTTTGAATGAGATGGTGCACTGGACGTGTTGCTTCAGGTAGGGTTCATGTGTTGTATGAGCTATAGCTCATGTTGAACTCGAGAAGAAAAACTAATTGCTTTTCTTGAGTTCAACTTTCTCTTCACATCTATTTTTGGTTGGGTTGGTTGATGGGCAGTGTCCTTGATCATCTTCAGGACCAGGTGAAGAACTGAAATTTGGATAAACTCCTGCTGCATAGGTGTTTTGCCAAATACTGGAGGTGATGATCTATTGCCTTTTCTGTGTGGCTGAGTTGATGAATTGCAGTGTCTCCGCTTTGTTGGAAATTGGATAAGCTCCCACTTCTTGGATTTTGGTTCTTTTGATGTCCTCACTCTCCATGTGTATATATATGGATTAATCCCTAATCAATTGATATTTTGGCCATGCTTTAATGATAGGGTGTGCGAGAAGTAGCTTGACTATGATGCAAACCTCTTCTGGTTGCAGAAACCCCTTGCGGAGATCCTTGAGGGTTTCACCTGGCCTCTTTGGGATGATGCCTGTGGTTATCGGAATTATCTTGTTTATGCTCAGTGATTGATCGGCCGATCGGTCTTTGCGTTATTGTTTTTACCAGCTTTTTCTGGATTCTTGTTATTTGGTGAATTGGTTTTGTGGCTTATCTCCTCTTGAATCATATCTCTTTCGTCTAAGGATGGTCATTATGGGAAGTTTTTGGTTGAGCTCCTCCTTCAATCCTTAATTGCTCCATGGACCAACTTTCTTTACAATTGTTTTACGAGCTGCTTCTGGATTTTGTTATATGGTGAATTGGCAGTGGTTTTTTTCCCCTTGGAGTGAACTGCTTGTCTGAGGATGTCAAGGATAATAAATTCTATGACATTGGTCAGTTTGTTTCATAAAACACGGATGTTCAGGCTTTTTGGAGGACTGACGATCCTTTTGCTGTCTCTAGGACTTTGCCATGTTGTGGGCATCGTTAAGGCTTGTGCTCCTCTGATTGATTAATTGATTTGTCGTTGATTGATCTTTCTAAGTTTAATTGTATTATGAGCTGATTTTGATATTCACTATTCTGTGAATTGGCAGTGGCTTTTTTCTTCTTGGAACGATCATTTTGTCTGAGGATGGTGTAGGGCAATAAAAACAATGCAACTGGTCAGTTGGTTACCTCGAATACGACATGTGGGCTTTTTGGAGAACAAATGATCAATCTTGCTTTGTTTGTGGTTAAGCTGATGATCTAGAAGTCTTTGTTGTCAGGACAAATGATGGACTGAAATTTTGACAAACTTTTAGGCTTCTTTTACCAGTTGTTAGTTTTACTGGATTTTGACAGCTGGTGATCTATTGAGTTTTCTGTGGAGCTGAGTTGATAATTGTTTGAAATTGGATGATCTCTTGCTTCTCGGATTTTAGGCAGTTGTTGGTTTGAATGAAACTTGTCCCTTACTTCTGTTATTTTCTACTTAATCTGAAAGATCAGATCTAGTTCTCTTCCCTTCACAGATCAGAGTTTGGTCAAGGAAATACTTTACATGGCCAAGTTCGGGATGGAGTGTTTGGTATCAGTGATGTCCCTTACTTCTGTTATTTTCTACCTAATTTGTCTTCTACTTCTGTTATCTTCTAGTTAAGGTGGAACGATCAGGTGTTTTCTTTCCTTTGTAGGTCAGAGTTCTGTCAAGGCAATACTTTACCTCATCAATTTCAGTATGGAGCATCTGTGATCGGTGATGGTTCTTTCTTGCTGCATAAGCATCAATTAATAGGACAAGCTCTCCTTTCGGAGTTCTTTTTTTTTTTTTTTTTTCTGGAAAGGTCCACACAAGTTCTATCTTGTTTCTCTTCATTCTTATCTGTGTGCTATGATCACTGATTGGATCTCTCTAAATCATGGAGATAGCATATGTTACAGTTACACGATATGGTCTGTTTTCTATCCTGGAACTGGCGCCAGGCATTACCTTGCTGGGTTCACCTTCAAACACAACTTCTGTGTTTTCTTATGGTCTAGAACGAGAGGTCATTTTGCGTTCTTTCCGTATGAGAAGTTGTTTGAATTGGTTGGACTCTGTCAATGGCCATATAAATGTCAACATTGTAGGTTTTCTTTGGTTGTTAGGACTGAAGACTTACTGCTGACAGAATTGGTTTTACTTCAGTGCATTTCGGTTGCATCTTATTTGGAATGATGTGCTTCAGATATCTATTATGATACAGATATCTATTATGATACGCGTTCTTAATCTTTCTTAACTTGTTTTTATCTCTTAACGTTTGTAGAGCTGATTACTTTCTCAGACTAATTTCTGAAGCATCTGGTTTGTTGCAGAAGCTTAATTTCTTGTGTTCCAGTTGCCTCCTTGGGACTTTGCCATGGTCAGGGACATCATTAGGGTCTACTGTCCTCCTTTGACCATTTATTAATTTATTGGTTGGTTGTTCTATTTAGTTTTTTCTTTTTCTTTTAAGAGCAGATTATGGATCTGTTATTTAATGCATTGGAAGTGACTTATGTACGGAACAGTAAATATGATGAGTTTGGTCAATTGTTGCATAGAATAAAGTGTTTGAGCTATTTTTTGGGACTGACGATTCCTTTGTGGTGTAATGTTGAGTTGATGGACTAGGAGTACTGGGTGATGAACTGCAACTTTTAATAATTTCCTGCATGGACACTTATGTTTCTTTTTCAAAATTCATTCTTTCCTTAATTATGTTTGGGTAGTGGCAAGAATTGAGATGATAATTGTCTGGTTCTAATTTCTTTAGGTTGAAGGTTTGCTGAACTTGAGAAGTGCTGATCCTTTGCCTTTTTGGCAAGGCTAAGGGGATGAATTGTGGAGACCGGGTTTTGTTTAAAATTGTACAAGCTCTCATTTATTGGATTCTTGACAGTAAATGACTACAGTAGTATTGACTCTATTTTCTTTTCTTTTTCCTATTTTTTTAATAAAGCAAGATGATCACCGTTCAGTTCTCTTTCTATAATAGGTCATAAATAGGTTAAAAAGCAATGACTTTTTCCTTGATGGAACTATTCTGCATGTTATTTGTTACTCTTTTTACTTTCAATGTACTTTGTTGCATGATCACTTGGTAATAGATTTCTTGGATATGCATCTGTTTTGGCGTGGTGTGTATGTCTGCTTGAATTTTGTGTCAATATGTTAAATTGGTTTTCGTACGCTGAGTTGTTATTTTCACAGTACCTATTGCCCTTGTTTTTCTATGTTATTTTGAACTTACAGGATGGGTTCTTTTTGAAAAAAAAAAGGATTTGTTTTTCACTGCAGTATGCAGTAACATTTATCTCTTGCCAAAACTTTACTAATTGTTTTTCACTCAAAGTTTGATTTGAATTCTGTCTCAATGATTGATAGCTTCATTTACCCATGTAAGGCCCTAAATTTTCACCCCTAGGCATTTAAAACCTAGAAAAGAGAAATGGTAGATATCCTAATCATTCACAAGTTTGGTGTACAATAACTGTATACAAAATAAACCATTTCTCATGATGAAAGAGGGTCTTTTTGAATTGGAGAAGCAACGAATCATATGTAACAATTAATGCTTTTGCATGCCATGTTTTGCATGTGGTTCTGCATTGCTCTTTACAAACTTTGATTTAGAAATTGAGTAGTCATATAGCAAGTGAGCATGTAAGCAAGTGCATTGACAAACCGGATTGGCAGTGGTAAGCGCCCCTGTATATGCTCTTTATTTGTGCTTATTGTTTTTGTTCTGGATCTGCTTGGTTATTAATGCAGGTGAAACACATCAGAGCCAAATATGGGAATTTTACTTTGGCATTAGTGTTGCTGGCTATCCAGGTTCTTTAATCTGCTATACTCAGTTGTTACTTTTAAAGCCTGCATATTTCCCTTTGCAGGATAGGTGTTCTCACGCTTTCCTGGTTCTGCTAGTCCCCCCACCTTTGTCTCCCCATGGCTTCTGGTGCCTGGCCTACGATTCTTTTGGTTTACAGCCTTGTCCTCAGTCAATCTTTCCTTCATTGTTTTGCCAGCTTACTCTGGATTTTTGTTAGTCGGTGAATTGGCAGTGTGGTTTATTTCCTCTAGAATCATATCTCTATTGTCTGAGGATGTTGCTGTGGGAAGTGCTTGGTTTAGCTCCTCCTCCGATCCTTTATCGATCCATTGACTGACTTTCCATACAATCTACGAGCTGCTTCTGGATTTTGTTATTTGGTGAATTTGCAGCGGCTTCTTTCCCGTTAGAGCGAACTGTTCATCTGAGGATGTCAAGGACCATGAATACAATGACACCGGTCAGTGTGTTCCATAAAACTAGGTGTTTGGGCTTTTTGAAGGACCGATGATCCTTTTGCTGTCTTTTTAGGGTTGAGATGATGATCTAGTGTTTGGTCACATCTAAGACCGGGCAATAGACTGAAAATTACTGGTGTTGATGGAAATTGGTTCTTCAGTTTTTTTATCTCTGGCAGATGTTTATCGTCTAGTCATGATTCTCTCACGGGCTGGAGTCTTGCCAGACTTGACAAGTGGTGATCTGCCGCGAGCCAATGATTGCTTGAAATTGGATAAGCTCTATGGTTTCACAAGGCAATTATCTGTTTGAATGAAATTTGTTCTTTGAGTCCCATAATTTTCCGATTAATGTGAAAGCTGATTCTCATTGCTTTGGAGGTCACTGTTTGGTTGATGTATAATCTGTAATGGTTCTTTCTTTGCAAGGTGTATGCGCCACAGCAGATCACCATCCAATCCAATTCTGCTTCATCTTCTTTTCAATGAAGTTCAAAAGCGGGTGTCTCCTTCCTGGAAATAGTCCCTCCCTCATGTCCTCATCCATCGGTCTCATCGTGCATCTATCATTATGCATGCATTCCTCTCTCAGTTGACAGCCTCTGCGAAGTACATTTCAGAGGAGACATCATTCCCGAATAAGCTGTTGATCATTTTTTTTCTCTCTTCATTGATTGTTAAATCGGTCTGATTCGGTTTATGCTATGTTATTTGTTGAGAAATATTGTGAGTAATAAGGATAAAATAGTAACTTAGTTATGAGTAGGGTTAAGCGCATATATATATATTTGTAACCCTTTTTTATTTTGATTATCAAAAAACAATTATCTTTCACGTGATATCAGAGCTACACTTTAAAAAAATTAAAAATAAAAACCCTAGCCGCCAGATTACCGGAGACCACTGTTCCGTCACCGGAAAAGGCCGTGCCTCCGGCTGGCAACCTACGACGTTGATCAGTGACCCAGCCGTCATCGTTCGAGTCCTGCCTTGGGAACGCATTGATCAGCCTTGTGGTTGCTGCTGCTCGTTTTCCATCATCGCAAATCCTTCTGTCAAACCTTGCTGATCAATTCCATATGAGAGTCCTCTGACGAAAATCTTAGAAGACGACATGCATCTTATGGTCTGGCCATGATGATGACCTTTGTGAACGTCTTCCCGTGCTAAAACCCTATTTTGTTTTTTTACCGCCTCGCGTGGCTCGTGTGAAGAGAATCGAGGCCCTATCCGTGCGCGTGAAGATCTATGGAGTATTGATTGGATTGGCTGAGTTTCGGAAGAAGCTGGGCGCTTGATATATCGTCCCCGATCGTTGTTGCGGAGTTTGAAGGTTTGATGTCTGTCAAGCTCGTTGCTTCGACTTGAGGATTCGTGCAGAGGGCATTGATTCCAGGCGCTGCCCACATCAATTTCTTCCACAAGGAGTGTGTGACTGGAGGAACTGAGTTCGTCGTTGGTGCTGCTGCTTTGGATATATATATATATATATATTTTTTAAGTTCACGTTTGTGATGTGAGGAGTTATTAGGTGGGTCCAGTGTCGTGGTTTCTATGGTCATGGTGGTGATGTTATGATTTTACCTGATAAGGACAAGGCGTTGCACCCAAAACTTGTAAGCATCAAATTGGTCTTCTGAGAATTGAAGGCCCCACAATCTCGTCGGCCATTCTCGGTCAGGTCAGTGTAAATTCCTCCTTTGCTTTATTGAGGTTTAGATGTGCGGGGACTCGGGTCTATCGTGTGAAAGCTAGATATCCTAACTGCTGGACAGGATGGGATATTTTCTGATGGTGGATGGTAACTCACTCTATTATGTGTACTACACAAATTTTTAGAAGTGGCCATTGTGGATGATAGATTTGCTAGTGATTATAAAGGATAGAGTTGTTGTTTTGCACTTGGAAGTTATTTGCATTGATAAGTATACTGGTGCTTTGGTGATTCGTATGGTGATTTGATTGAAGCCTTTCTGTTTGGAATTTTTTGTGCATCTTTGATTGAATTATTGGAATTAAGTATTGGCGACTGTGAAGTTCATTTCTTGGGCTCAATCATTCTTTATTCACTAATGGCGACCAATGGATCGACTTCTGGATCTCCTTTTGGTCATTTCCAATTAACATCTGTCAAGTTAGATGGAACTAATTATCCATCTTGGTCTAAAGCGGTCGAGGTCTATCTTACCGCCACCAGACAACTGGACTATCTCACGTCTACAATACCGTCTGACATGAGTAAAGCTGCCGATTGGATTGCAGGAGATGCGATGATTTGGACCCTATTGTGGAATGGCATGGACCCTAAGGTCAGTCCTCACTTGATTCAATGTGACTCCGCTAAAGCAGTTTGGGATAAGTGTGCATTACTCTATTCGGGGCAAAATAATATGATGCGAGTATGCGACACATGGGAAAAGTTATTTGATATTCAACGTGGCGATCAATCATTGTCTGATTATTATGCTCGGTTCACCACTCTCTGTCAACGATTGGATACTTATCTTCCTGCCTCAAACGATCCCGATGTTTTAGCTAAACGCCAAGAGGATTTGAGGGTAATATTATATCTCAAGTCATTGGGGCCTGAGTATTCATCTCTTCGTCAGCATATTACATCTCAGAGTTCTCTTCCCACAGTAGATGAGTCTTCTCCCAGGCTCTCCATTCTACAATTCCTGAGAAGAGTTCTTCCACACCAGCAGTGGAGATTAGTGCTATGCTTTCTCGTGGTTCTAGTGGACGTGGAGCTCGAAGTCGTGGTTATTGAGGTCGTGGACGCGGTGTTGTTCATGGTGGAAGTCGTGGAGGCCGTGAAGGGGGAGTTGGGACTCGTGGTACCATCAATTATGGGAATAGCCGTGGTTCTCGCTATTGCCATCATTGTCAAAGAGCTGGACATAGAGAAGCTTATTGCTATACACTTCACCCAGAGCTCAAACCACCTATTGCTACATATACAGAAGTTGAGGATTCTCTTGGTCCTCCCTCAATAGCTCCACCAAGTTCAACTCAAGTTCTAAAGACAAGCGATTCAGTTACATTAACACGTGCTGAGTATGATACATTGGTTGGCTCCCAACAAGTGACAGGATCTTCAGCTCCTACTGCTACTCTGGCACAAACCTCTAAAGGTAGTTCATCATGTTTGTTGTCTGCATCGTCTGATTCTTGGGTTATAGACTCTGGAGCTACCAATCACATGACTGGTAACTCTAACTTACTGTCTTCTTTTCACTCTACATCTCCTTCATTATCGAATTCAGTTACATTAGCAAATGGTTCACAGTCTCAAGTTACTGGTTTGGGAGTTGCTCATTTGAGTCCCTCTCTTTCTTTATCATCTGTCCTTCACCTATCAAAATCTCCTTATAATTTGATTTCTATTAGCTCGTTGACCAAAGAACTAAATTGTTCTGTGACCTTTTACTCTTCCCGTTGTGTTTTTCAGGATTTGAGGACTCGACAGATGATTGGTGGGGGACATGAATCCAATGGCCTGTACTACCTTGATAAGAAGGTGTTAGTTGCCGCAGCGGTAATCGGATGCATTGTCGTGCTGGTCATCCACCACCAAACCTACTTCAACGTTTATTTCCTGAGTCTAAGTTTGTGAGTTCCTTTCAATGTGAAGTTTGTCAGTTTGGTAAACATCATAGAGCTTCTTTTCCTTCTCGTGTGCAGAGTCGTGTGTCTAGTCCATTTGAGTTGGTTCACTCAGATGTATGGGGTCCATGTCGTGTGTCTGATGTCTCTGGATTTAGATATTTTGTTACATTCGTGGATGATTTTTCCCGAATGACTTGGTTATTCTTAATAAAAGATCGTACGGAGATTTTTCATTGTTTTCAACTGTTTTATTTCGAAGTGTTGAATCAATATAATATCTCTGTCAAACATTTACGGTCAGATAATGCTAAAGAATATCTTGCTACAACTTCTGGTTTCCAGCCCTTTTTTGGAATCTCATGGTATTATTCATCAGACGTCCTGCTCATACACTCCACAACAAAATGGCGTAGCTGAACGTAAAAATCGCCATCTTCTTGATGTCGCCCGCTGCATCATGTTTCATATGCATCTACGTAAACATTTTTGGGGCCATGCTGTTCTTACGGCATGTTATTTAATTAATAGGCTTCCAACTTCTGTTCTTCAAGGGAAGACACCATTCTCAATTTTACATCCAAATCGTCCTCTCTTTTCCTTACCTCTTCGGGTCTTTGGGTGTGTTTGTTTTGTACATAGTCTTACTCCAGGTCTTGATAAACTGGATCCTCGTGCTGAAAAATGTGTCTTTGTTGGATACTCTCGAACTCAAAAGGGATACAAATGTTACAGTCCTACCCGTCGTCGTATGTTCGTGTCTACGGATGTGACGTTCTTTGAAGATCAGTCATATTTTTCCTCTCAGAATGTTCCACAAACACCTGGTGATAGTGATGATTGTGTACTACCAATGCTTCCACTGCCTTCCATCTCTCCAGCTCCCTCCAGAAACTTTCAGTTTGCTGACCGCACCTATCATCGACGACGTACAGTTCCAACTATGACAGTACAGCCTTCATCCGCACCCGATTCATCTGTTCCCCCATCAGTTGCAGTGCCAGCCTCTGATCCTGATCCGCCCATTGCTTCTCGAAAAGGTACACGTTCTTGTGTTGGTCGTCCTATTGATCGATATTCTGGTCTTTCTGATTGTGTTAGTACGCATCATCCTATTTCAAATTTTTTGTCCTATGATCGTTTATCTCCTACCTTCTTCGCCTTTGTCTCGTCGTTGTCTTCTATTTATGTGCCTAGCAGTGTTGCTGAAGCTCTTGCTCATCCGGGTTGGCGTCATGCCATGGAAGATGAAATGCAAGCACTAATTCAAAATAAAACTTGGCAGCTTACTTCCTTACCTACTGATAAGCAACCTGTTAGTTGTCGTTGGGTTTTCACTGTTAAAGTTCACCCGGATGGTACCCTTGATCGATTGAAGGCACGATTAGTTGCAAAGGGATATACGCAAACTTATGGTGTCGACTATAGTGACACCTTCTCTTCTGTGGCCAAAATTCCCTCTGTCCGTGTCTTCATTTCATTGGCTGTGCAATTTGGCTGGATACTTCATCAATTGAATGTCAAAAATGCCTTTTTACACGGTGATCTGGCTGAGGAGGTCTACATGGAGCAACCACCTGGGTTTATTGCTCAGGGGGAGAATGTGGTATGTCGTTTACACAAAGCTTTGTATGGACTTAAACAATCTCCTCGTGCTTGGTTTGGTAGATTTAGTGATGCAGTTATCAAATTTGGATTAAAACGGTGTCAGGTAGATCATTCAGTTTTCAGCTCTATGTCTTCGACTGGTTGTATCCTTCTTGTTGTATATGTGGATGGTATCATCATTACTGCCAGTGATTCAAGTGGTATTCAAAAACTTAAGCAATTTCTACATAAAGAATTCAGTACTAAAGATCTGGGACGTCTTCGATACTTTCTTGGTATTGAAGTATCCTATTCACATGCTGGTATCAATTTATCGCAACGAAAGTATATATTGGATATCCTTGGCGAGGTTGGATTTCTTGGAGTAAAGCCAGTCGATACCCCTATGGATCCCAATATGAAACTTGATGCAAAACATGGAGAATTACTACATGATCCAGCAAAGTATAGAAGATTAGTTGGTAAGTTAAACTATCTTACTATTACAAGACCTGATATATCCTTCGCTGTTAGTGTAGTAAGTCAGTTCATGAGTTCTCCTCGTACCACTCATTGCGATGCTGTACATCGGATCGTCAAATATTTGAGGGGAGCACCATGTAAAGGACTACAGTTCAAGAATTATGGCCATCTAAACACTGCAGGTTTTTCTGATGCTGACTGGGCTGGATGTCCTGTGGATAGGAGATCTACTTTAGGTTATTGTGTGTTTCTTGGGGGTAATTTAGTTGCATGGAAAAGCAAGAAACAGCATGTAGTTTCCCGATCAAGCGCTGAAGCTGAATATCGTGCTATGGCACATGTGACAAGCGAATTACTATGGTTGAGAATGTTACTATCAGAGATTGGAATGTCACCGTCAAATCCATCAATGTTGTATTGTGATAATCAATCTGCTATTCATATTGCATCTAATCCAGTCTTCCACGAGCGAACTAAGCACATTGAGGTTGATTGTCATTTTGTGCGAGAAAAAGTTCAGAAAGGCGACGTTATTCTTCAACACACAAAGTCGGAGGATCAACTCGCAGACATTTTTACGAAATCTCTACGGGGGAATAGAGTGAGCTTCTTATGTAACAAGTTGGGATTATTTGATATCTATATCCCAACATGAGGGGGAGTGTTGAGAAATATTGTGAGTAATAAGGGTAAAATAGTAACTTAGTAAAATAGTAACTTTGTAACCCTTTTTCATTTTGATTATCAAAAAACAATTATCCTTCACATTATTTTCTGAAGGTCACACCTCGCCTCTCTGGGACTCTGCCATGTCATGGGCATTGTTAGAGTTTGTGCTCCTCTGGTCATTGATTGATTAAATCACTGATTGATCTTTCCAAGTTCAATTGTGTAATGAGCTGATTCTGGTACACTATTCGATGAATTGGCAGTGGCTCATTTCTTCTTGAAGTGATCATTTTGTCTGAGGATGTTGTCTGAGGACAATGAGTATAATGCTACTGGCAGTGGCTGATTCTGGTACACTATTCTATGAATTGGCAGTGGCTTATTTCTTCTTGAAGCGATCATTTTGTCTGAGGATGTTGTCTGAGGACAATGAGTATAATGCTACTGGTCAGTTGGTCAAATTGAATATGTCATTTGGGCTTTCTGGAGAACTAGTAATCTACCTTGCACTGGGTGGTTGATCTAGAAGCCTTTGTCTTCAGGGAAAATGACGGACTGACATTATGGCAACCTTTTAGTCTTCTTTTACTGCTTGAAAGTTTTAATGGATTTGATGGCTGGTGATCTGTTGCATTTTCTGTGGGCTGAGTTGATAATTGTTTGAAATTGGACGAGCTGTTGCTCCTTGGATTTTATGCAGTTATTGGTTGAATGGAACTTGTCCTTTACATCTGTTATTGGTAGGTAATCGCAAAGGTCAGATCTAGTTCTCTTTCCTTCGCAGATCAAGATTTTGGTCCAGCAATACTTTACTTGGCCAAGTTCGATATGCAGTGTCTACTATCAGTGATGTTGTTTCTTGCTGCAGACGCATCAGTTTCTAATTTGCCTTCCACTTTTCATTTATGTATTCCTTTTTTGGCCAGAAATGAGATACTTAAATTTACCATAGTAAAAGCATACTTCTTAGAGACAAAATAATAAAACTATACACACACACGCATTGATGGGTATGAGTATACCGTTTGAGCAATTAAATAAAGAATATCATTTATTTCACTATGTGCACAATTATAGTCAATGACTCGAAATTGTAATTTTTTTAAAGTTGAAAAAACATCGAAGAATGCTCTTAAAGCATTTATCTAATAATAAATGAAGAGTGAGTGGCTTCTTGATAAAACACGAATGCTTAGATTTTTGGGAGGACTGATGATCCGTTGCTTTCTTATTTTTAATTGAGATTATGAGCTAGTGGTCTTTAATCACATCTTAGACAAGGCGACAGGCTGAAATTTACTGGTCTTGATTGGGATTTATTCTTCTTTTTATTATCTTTGTGAGTCGATTATCTTCAAGTCCTGATTCTTTCACAGGTTGGAGTCATGCCAGACTTGACAAGTGGTGATCTTGCATGAGTTGATGATCATCTGAAATTGTATAAGCTCTATCGTTACTCGAGGCATTTATTGGTTTAAATGGAATTTGTTCTCCAGTCCAATTATTTTCTGATTAATGTGAAAACTGATTCTCATTAGTTGGGAGGTCATTGTTTGATTGATGTATGATCTGTGGTGTTTCTTTCTTTGCAAGGTGTACACGTCCCAACCGATCACTAACCAATCCATATTCACATCTTATTCTTATTAAATATCAAAAGCCGGTGTCTCCTTCCTAGAAATAGTCCCTCCCTCGTGTCCTCATCCTTCCGTTTCATCTGGTGTCTATGATTGTGCATGCGTTCCTCTCTCAGTTTGTCAGCCTCTACGAAGTACTCTTCAGAGGAGACATCATTCCCAATGCAGGCTCTTGATCCTCTTCTTTCATTTTGTCTCTTCATTGATTGTTAAATTGGTCTGATTCTGTTTATGCTATGTTATTTTCCAAAGGTCACGCCTCGCCACTCTGGGACTCTGCCATGTTGTCGGCATGATTAGGTTTTGCGCTCCTCCGATTGGTGATTGATTCATCATTGATTGATATTTCCAAGTTCAATTGTATTTTGAGCTGATTCTGGCATTCAGTGAATTGGCAATGGCATACAATACGACATTTGGGCTTTTTGGGTTGGTGATCTAGAAGCCTTTGTCTTAAAGAAAAACGATGGACTGAAATTTTGACAACCTTCTAGGCTTCCATTACAGCTTGAAAGTTTTACTGGATTTGACAGCTGGTGATCTATTTTGTTTTCTATGGGGCTGAGTTGATAATTCTTTGAAATTGGATGAGCTCCTGCTTCTCAGATTTTGGGCAGTTATTGGTTTGAATGAATCTTGTCCTTTACTTCTGTTATTTCTTAGTTAATCTGAAAGTTCAGATCTATTTCTCCTCCCTTACGTAGCCAAGTTCGATATGGAGTGTTTACGATCAGTGATGTTCTTTCTTGCTACATGAGCTTCAATTTCTAATTTGTCTTCCACTGCTGTTATCATCTAGTTGAGGTGGAATGATCAGATGTTCTCTTTCCTTCACAGGTCATAATTTGTTCGAGGCTATACTTTTCCTCGTCAATTTCGAGATGGAGTGTCTGCTCAGTGATGGCTCTTTCTTGCTGCATAAGCATCAATTCATAGGACAAGCTCTTCTGTCAGAGTTCTTTCTTGTCTGGAAAGGTCCACACAAGTTCTAGCTCGTTTCTCTTCATTCTTATCTGTATGCTACAATCACTAATTGGATCTCTGGTAAATCATGGAGGTATCATATGTAAGATGTATGCGTCATGCTCTTCTTCCCTATCATGGAACTGGCTCCGGGCATTACCTGGTTTGCTTCGCCTTTCTTTTCACACGACTTCTATGTTTTCTTTTTGTACAAAACAAGAGGTCATTTTGTGTTCTTTTTGTGCCAGAGGTTATTTGAGTTGTTGGACTCAGTCAATGGCCATATAAATGTCTAATTTGTAGGTGTTCTTTGGTTATTGGGACTTTGAAGGTTTATTGCTGACAGAATCGTTTTTACTTCAGGGCATACTGGTAGTTTCTTATTTTGAAATGACATACATCAGATATCTATGACAATTTGCATTCTTAATCGTTCTTATTTTGTTTCTATTTATTAATTAATGATGGTAGCTGATACCACTCGTTCTTTTTGCAGATTAGAGCCTCCTTTCTCTTTGGGATTGGATTGGAAAACTTTTGATTTGTATGTCTTACCTTTTTCTTTGATGGAACTATCCTGCATGTTATTTATCATGGACTTTTTCGGGTTCAACGTACTTTGTCGCACATTCATTGGGAAATACGTCTGTTGCATATGCATATTTTTTTTTGACTTGGAGTGTATGTCTGCTTGAATATTGTCTCAATGGGTGTTAAATTTGGTTTATCTGAAGAACTTTTTGTGAGGTTTCCTGTGTTAATATTTGATGAGATTGATGCTGTCTGGATGGTAATTTCCTATGCTGAGATGTTTTTTCCGTGCGACCTATTGCCTCTTTTTTCTCTATGTTATCTGGAACTTGCAAGAAATGTTATTTTCCAAAAAAATATTTGTTTTTCACACTGTTTTTTGTGGTAACATTTACCTTCTGCCAAAACTTTCCCTAAAGTATAGTATGTAATGTTTCACTTGTATAGCAATTTTGTTGGATGGTTTATCAATAGATTGATCTTTCCATTTAATTGTTTATCATGATGAATATGCATTTCGGTTGATTGGCAGTTGCATCTGATTTTGTGATGGTAACTCTCCCCATCGTTCCTTTTTGGTTTCCCTTTCTTGATTGATTGATTTTGTTGATGGTGTCTGATTGATTTTCTCGGTCTGATTTTGTGAAGCGTCGTTTGGTTGCAGAGATCTGTCCCTCTTGCACGGAGATCCTTTGATTCTAATTGTTCGGCGAATTGGCAGTGTGGCTTCTTTCTTTCCTCTTGGATTGTGATCTGTTGACGTTGAAGGAGGTCGTTATGGGAAGTGTTTGGTTTAACTCCTCCTTTGGCCCTTGATACAGTGAGCGATCAATCTTTCTGTTATTTGGTGACTTCGCTGTGGTTTCTTTCCCCGTGCAAACTGTTTGCCTGAGGATGACAAGGATGATGAATGCTGTTAATACTATGTCTCAGATGTTTGGGCTTTTTGGAGGAGTGGTGGCCCTTTTGCTGTCTTCTTATTTTTGTCTCGGTTGAGATGATGAATTAGTAGTCTCTGATCACGTCTTAAGACTGAAATTTACTGGGTTTGATGGGAAATTTGTTATTCAGTTTTTTATCTTTGGGAGTTCTGTCACAGGTTGGAGTTTTGCCAGACTTGACAAGGGTGCTCTGCCGCAAGCTGATGATCATCTGAAATTGGATAATCTCTATCATCTTTCGAGGCAGTTATTGGTTTGAATGAAATTTGTTCTCCGGTCCCATAATTTTCCGATTGATGCGAAAACCGATTCTCATTCCTTTGGAGTTCAGAGTTTGGCTGATGTGTGATCTGTGATGGTGCTTTCTTTGCAAGGTGTACATGCCACAACAGATCACTATCCAATCCAGATCAGCTTCCCGGTGTCTCCTTCCCAGAAATAGCCCTCCCTTGTGTCCTCATCCTTCATTCTCATCTTGTGTCTATGATTGTGCATGCGTTCCTTTCTTAGTTGACAGCCTCTGCAAAGTACTCTTCAGAGGAGACATCACCAAAATGCACTATTGATCCTTGTTCTTTTCTTTTTGTTTCTCGATCCTTTATTGATACAATGGCCGATTGATCTGTCTGTTATTAGGTGAATTTGCAGTGGTTTCTTTCCCTTCAGAGTGAAACTGTTTGTCTGAGGATGTCAAGGATGATGAATACTATGCCTGGGATGTTTGGGCTTTTTGGAGGACTAGTGATCCTTTTGCTGTCTTCTTTTTTTTCTCGATTGAGAGGATGAATTATTAGTCTTTGATCACGTCTGGGACCTGCCGATGGAATGATATTTACTGGGTGTGATGGGAAATTTGTTCTTCAGTTTTTTAATCTTTGCGAGTTCTCTCACAGGTTGGAGTCTTGCCAGACTTGACATGGGGTGCTCTCTGCAGGCATTGTCTGAAATTGGATAAGCTCTATCCTCTCTCTAGGCAGTTATTGGTTTGAATGAAATTTGTTCTTCAGTCCATAATTTTCCGATTGATGCGGAAAAAAGTTCTCGTTCCTTTGGAGGCCGGAGTTTGGCCGATGTGTGACCTATGATGGTTCTTTCTTTGCAAGGTGTACGTGCCACAACAGATCACTATCCAATCTAGATCCACTTCCCGGTGTCTCCTTCCTAGAAATAGCCCTCCCTCGTGTCCTCATCCTTCAGTCTTATCTTGTGTCTATGATTGTGCATGCGTTCCTTTCTCAGTTGACAGCCACTGCGAAGTGCTCTTCAGGGGAGACATCATTCCCAAAATGCACTATTGACCCTTATTGATACAATGACTGATTGATCTTTCCACTATTTGGTGATTTCGCAGTGTTTCTTCCCCTTCGAAGGGAAACTGTTTGTCAGTTTAATTCGAGACAATTTGGTGATTGATTCATCATTGATTGATCTTTCCATTTAATTGTATTATGAGCTGATTCTGGTATTCAGTATTCCGTGAATTGGCAGTGGCTTCTTTCTTCTTGGAGAGATCATGTTTGTCTGAGCACAATGAACACAATGCAGCTGGTCAGTTGGTTACATAGAATAAGACCTTTGGGCTTTATGGAAGACCAATGAGCTAACCTTGCACTGTTTGGTTGAGCTGATGATCCCGAAGTCTTTGTATTTAGGACTAGAAGTCTTTGACTTTAGGACGAGCAATGGACTGAAATTTTGACAACCTTCTACTTTTACAGGTTGAAAGTTTTACTGGATTTGACAGCTGGTGATCTGTTGGGTTCCCTGAGGGCCTTAGTTGAAAATTGTTTGGAATTGGAAGAGCTCTCGCTTCTTGGATTTTAGGCAGTTATTGGTTTAAATGGAACTTCTCCTTCACTTCTGTTATTTTCTACTGAATCCCAAAGGTCAGATCTAGTTCTCGCTTCTTGTGTTGTTGTTTTAGCAGCCTATTCTGGATTCTTGTTGTTTGGTGAATTGGCAGTGTGGCTTATTTCCTCTTGGATCATAGTCTCTTGACATCTGAGGATGTCGTTATGGGAAATGTGTGATTTAGCTCTTCCTTTGACCCTTTATTGACCCAATGACTGATCAACCTTTCCATTATCTGGTGAATTCACAGTGGTTTCTTTCCCCTTAGAGTGAAACTGCTTGTGTGAGGATGTCAAGGACGAAGAATACTATGAAGGCTGTGTCTTGGATGTTTGGCTTTTTGGAGGACCGGTGATCCTTTTGCTGTCTTTCCTTTTTATGGGTTGAGATGATGAATTAATAGTTTTTGATCATGTCTAAGACCTGGCGATAGACTGAAATTCAGTAGTTTTGATGGGAATTTGTTTTTCAGTTTTTTTATCCTGGCGAGTTTATTATTGTCTGGTCCTGATTCACTCAGGTTGGAGTCTTGCCAGACTTGACTAGTGGTGATTTGCCGCGATCTGATGATTGTCTGAAATTGGATAAGCTCTTTGGTTTCACGAGGCAGTTCTCGGTTTGAATGAAACATGTCCTTTACTTCTATTATCTTCTGGTTAATCCGAAAGATCAGATCTAGTTTTCTTCCCTTCTCAGATCAGAGTTAAGACGTGGCAATACTTTATGGGGCCAAGTTCGATATGGAGTGTCTTGGATCGGTGATGTTCTTTCTTGCTGCATACGCATACACATCAATTCCTAATTTGTCTTCCACTTCTGTTATCTTCTAGTTAAGGTGGAAAGATCAGATATGTTCTCTTTCCTTACGCAGGTCAGAGTTTGGTCGGGGCAATAGTTTACCGTGTCAATTTCGATATGGTCTGTGATCAGTATTGGTTTGTTCTTGCTGCAAAAGCATCAAATCATAGGGGAAGCTCTTCTTTCAGAGTTCTTTCTTGTCTGGAAAGGTCCACACAAGTTCAAGCTTGTTTCTCTCCCCATTATTCTGTGAGACTCCTGATTGGACTTCCAACTGCATATCTCACGACTTGATGCTTCAGGTTCTCATTTTCCAGTGTTCTTTCCCCTTATGAACAAAAGTTTTAGTGGGGGTGAATAAAAATGAAATTTTCAAGGTGCCGTGCCGTTGATTGATGGATCTCTGCTACCTTTCATCGGCTTTAACATAATGGTGAATTCAATTTGGTGAAGATGGTTATTCAGACTGAGGTTTTATCTGGTTCTGATCACGAAATACCGTCATTAAGTTTGGCAATGTGGAAACAAATTGCTTTTTATATGGGTATGGTATCCTTTTGGATATTAATAGCTATGGAATTTGATTGGGATGGAGAAGATGTGCTAATTGCAGGAGTCTTTCAATTATTTCATAGTTATTGTACGGATAGTACTCGCCTTGTGGCTGGATATTTAGCATTTGGCGCACTCCCTTGCTGGTAATTTCACTTGAGTTCTGAAGTAGTCTCTGATCACATCTTCAGGGTGGGGATGGACTGAAATTTTGAAAATTTCTAGGCATTTGTAGTTTTGATTTAAGTTTGTCTTCAGTTGATTATCTTTGGGGAGCAGTGAGATAAAAATATTGGAGTTCTGGTTGAAGTTTTGCTGGGTTTCAGAAGTGGTGATCTATAGCATTCTTTTGTAGGGCTGAGTTGATGATAGTTTGAAATTGGACAAACAGCTGCTTTGTGGATTCTAGGCAGTTATTGGTTTGAATGAAGTTTGTTTGCCACTTCTGCTTTTTTCCATTTATGGTGAGGCAATCAGGGCCTAGCTCTCTTTCCTTTGATGCAAGCCTCTTCTGGTTTGATGTGGGCTGTCTTCAATCAATAATGGTTCTTTCTACATTTCATTTAACACGCTCTCCTTTCTTTGAGCTTCTATTGGCTTTTGTGGTTTTTGGAAAATGGATATTCATTGACTATCTTCCATTCTAGGGATTGTTTATAAGTCTAGAAAGCTTGAGATCGACAAAGTTTTGGCTTGTTTCTATTTGTCCTTGCAATGGATACTGCAATCACTAAATTGATTGCTGGTAAATCATGGAGATATTGCAAGTACAATTTATTTGTCTCGCCATTTTTATTCCTTTGGAGTTCAGAGTTTGGTGGACTTGTGATCTGTGATGGTTCTTTCTTTGCAAGGTTTATGTGCCACAACGGATCGCCATCCAATCCAGATCTGCTTGCCAGTGTTTCCTTCCTAGAAATAGCCCTCCCTTGTGCCCTCATCCTTCAGTCTCATCTTGCGTCTATGATTGTGCATGCGTTCCCTTCTCAGTTGACAGCCTCTGCAAAGTACTCTTCAGAGGAGACATCATTCCCTAAATACTCTTGATCCTTCTTCTTTTCTTTTTCCTTCTTGATTAATTGTTAAATCTGTATGATTTGTATGCTAATTTTCTGAAGGTTACCCTCGCCTCTCTGGGAGTCTGCCATTTGTGAGTCTGGAAAGCTTGAGGTCCAGTAAGTTCTGGCTTGTTTCTCTTCATTCTTGTAGTGCATGCTGCAATCACAAAATTGATTGTTCGTGAATCATTCAGATATTGATTGCTGGTGAATCATGCAGATATTGCATGCTATTCGTCTTGCTTTTTTCCCCACAAATGCTAGCTTCAGATAATACCCAGGGCTTTCATTCTATACGATTGATGTGTTTTCTTTTGATACAAAACCTTTGGTGGAACTTTTTCATTTATCGGGTGATTTCTATGCTTTAGGTGGTTGTTGAGGAGTTGTCATGGACATTATTAGTGTTTACGCTATTTCTTTGATCTGATTGATGGATTGATGCGATTGTTGGATTGATCCATCCTTCTGTTGTTTTACAAGCTGTTTTGGATTTTTATAAACCAGTGGATTGATGGTAGCTTTTTTTCTCATGGAGCAATCTCTTTGATTGAGCTTTTATAAACCAGCTGTTTAAGGAATGGTACATATGATGAGGTTGGTCAATTATTACTCAGAATAACTGAGCTTTTCTTGTGTTCGACAATCTCTTCACATCTATCTTTGGTTGGGTTGGTGGATGGGCATTGTACTTGATCAGCTTCAGGACTAGGTGAAGAACTGAAAGTTTGATAAATTCCTGCTGTGTAGGCACTTGGTGTTTTGCCAGATTTTAGAAGTGATGATTTGTCACCTTTTCTGTGTTGGTTTTGATGAATATCAGTGTCTGGGCTTGGTTGGAAATTGGATAAGCTCCCACTTCTTGGATTTTTTGTTCTTTTGATATCCTCACCCTCCATGTATATTTATATGGATCGGTCCCTAATCAATTGATAATTTGGCCATGCTTTAATGATAGGGTGTGCGAGAACTAGCGAGGTCTAAGGTCCTCACTCTTTCCTTTGAAGCAAACCTCTTCTGGTTCAATGTGGCCTGTCTTCAATCTGTGATGGTTCTTTCTAGCTCCATAATCTTTATTCCATTTAACAAGATCTTCTTTCATTTGAGATTTTATTGGCTTTTCTTGTATGCAGAAGATGAATAATCATTGACTATCCTCCATTGTAGGGATTGCCAGTGAGTCTGGAAAAGCTTGAGGTCCATTAAGTTCTGGCTTGTTTCTTCTCTTCATTCTTTTAATGCATGCTGCAATCCCAAGATCAATTGCTGGTAAATCATGCTGATATTGCATCTTATTTGTCTTGCTTTTATTTTTTTGCCCCCCGAATACTAGCTTCACACAATACACAGGGATTGCATTCACATGATTGATGTGCTTTCTTTTGGTGCAGAACCTTTGGTGTACTTTTTCATTTATCAGGTGATTCCTATTATGTTGTTTAATGAGCTGTTTCTAGATTTTTATAATCCAGTGGATTGGCAGTAGCTTATTTTCTCTCTGAGGATGTCTTTGATTGAGGATGTTGTCTAAGAAAAAGTACATAGAATGAGGTTGTTCAATTATTACTTGGAGTAGCTAAGCTTTTCTTGAGTTCAACGTTCTCTTCACATCTATTTTTGGTTGGGTTGGTTGATGGGCAGTGTCCTTGATCATCTTCAGGACCAGGTGAAGAACTGAAATTTGGATAAACTCCTGCTGCATAGGTGTTTTGCCAAATACTGGAGGTGATGATCTATTGCCTTTTCTGTGTGGCTGAGTTGATGAATTGCGGTGTCTCGGCTTTGTTGGAAATTGGATAAGCTCCCACTTCTTGGATTTTGGTTCTTTTGATGTCCTCACTCTCCATGTGTATATATATGGATTAATCCCTAATCAATTGATATTTTGGCCATGCTTTAATGATAGGGTGTGCAAGAAGTAGCTTGACTATGATGCAAACCTCTTCTGGTTGCAGAAACCCCCTTGCGGAGATCCTTGAGGGTTTCACCTGGCCTCTTTGGGATGATGCCTGTGGTTATCGGAATTATCTTGTTTATGCTCAGTGATTGATCGGCCGATCGGTCTTTGCGTTATTTTTTTACCAGCTTTTTCTGGATTCTTGTTATTTGGTGAATTGGTTTTGTGGCTTATCTCCTCTTGAATCATATCTCTTTCGTCTAAGGATGGTCATTATGGGAAGTTTTTGGTTGAGCTCCTCCTTCAATCCTTAATTGCTCCATGGACCAACTTTCTTTACAATTGTTTTACGAGCTGCTTCTGGATTTTGTTATATGGTGAATTGGCAGTGGTTTTTTTCCCCTTGGAGTGAACTGCTTGTCTGAGGATGTCAAGGATAATGAATTCTATGACATTGGTCAGTTTGTTTCATAAAACACGGATGTTCAGGCTTTTTGGAGGACTGACGATCCTTTTGCTGTCTCTAGGACTTTGCCATGTTGTGGGCATCGTTAAGGCTTGTGCTCCTCTGATTGATTAATTGATTTGTGATTTTTTTTTTTTTTTTTGATTGATCTTTCTAAGTTTAATTGTATTATGAGCTGATTTTGATATTCACTATTCTGTGAATTGGCAGTGGCTTTTTCTTTTTGGAGCGATCATTTTGTCTGAGGATGTTGTAGGGCAATCAAAACAATGCAACTGGTCAGTTGGTTACCTCGAATACAACATGTGGGCTTTTTGGAGAACTAATGATCAATCTTGCATTGTTTGTGGTTAAGCTGATGATCTAGAAGTCTTTGTTGTCAGGACGAATGATGGACTGAAATTTTGACAAACTTTTAGGCTTCTTTTACCAGTTGATAGTTTTACTGGATTTTGACAGCTGGTGATCTATTTAGTTTTCTGTGGGGCTGAGTTGATAATTGTTTGAAATTGGATGATCTCTTGCTTCTCGGATTTTAGGCAGTTGTTGGTTTGAATGAAACTTGTCCCTTACTTCTGTTATTTTCTACTTAATCTGAAAGATCAGATCTAGTTCTCTTCCCTTCACAGATCAGAGCTTGGTCAAGGAAATACTTTACATGGCCAAGTTCGGGATGGAGTGTTTGGTATCAGTGATGTCCCTTACTTCTGTTATTTTCTACCTAATTTGTCTTCCACTTCTGTTATCTTCTAGTTAAGGTGGAACGATCAGGTGTTTTCTTTCCTTCGCAGGTCAGAGTTCTGTCAAGGCAATACTTTACCTCATCAATTTCAGTATGGAGCATCTGTGATCGGTGATGGTTCTTTCTTGCTGCATAAGCATCAATTAATAGGACAAGCTCTCCTTTCAGAGTTCTTTTTTTTTTTTCTGGAAAGGTCCACACAAGTTCTATCTTGTTTCTCTTCATTCTTATCTGTGTGCTATGATCACTGATTGGATCTCTCTAAATCATGGAGATAGCATATGTTACAGTTACACGATATGGTCTGTTTTCTATCCTGGAACTGGCGCCAGGCATTACCTTGCTGGGTTCACCTTCAAACACAACTTCTGTGTTTTCTTATGGTCTAGAACGAGAGGTCATTTTGTGTTCTTTCCGTATGAGAGGTTGTTTGAATTGGTTGGACTCTGTCAATGGCCATATAAATGTCAACAATGTAGGTTTTCTTTGGTTATTACGACTGAAGGCTTACTGCGGACAGAATTGGTTTTACTTTAGTGCATATTGGTTGCATCTTATTTGGAATGATGTGCTTCAGATATCTATTATGATACGCGTTCTTAATCTTACTAAACTTGTTGTAATCTCTTGACGTTTGTTGAGCCGATTACTTTCTCGGTCTAATTTCTGAAGCATCTGGTTGGTTGCAGAAGCTTAATTTCTTGTGTTCCGGTTGCCTCTTTGGGACTTTGCAATGGTCAGGGACATCATTAGGGTCTACTGTCCTCCTTTGACCATGTATTAATTTATTGGTTGGTTGTTCTATTAGTTTTTTTTAAGTGCAGATTCTGGATTTGTTATTTAATGCATTGGAAGTGACTTCTTCTCTGTTGGACTGATCTCTACTTCCGAGGACGTCATGTAAGGAAAGTAAATATGTTGAGTTTGGTCAATTGTTGCATAGAATAAAGTGTTTGAGCTATTTTTTGGGACTGACCATTCCTTTGTGGTGTAATGTTGAGTTGATGGACTAGGAGTACTGGGTGATGAACTGCAACTTTTAATAATTTCCTGCATGGACACTTATGTTTCTTTTTCAAAATTCATTCTTTCATTAATTATGTTTGGGTAGTGGCAAGAATCGAGATGATAATTGTCGGGTTCTAATTGCTTTAGGTTGAAGGTTTGCTGAACTTGAGAAGTGCTAATCCTTCGCCTTTTTGGCAAGGCTAAGAGGGTGAATTGTGGAGACCGGGTTTTGTTTAAAATTGTACAAGCTCTCATTTATTGGATTCTTGACAGTAAATGACTATAATAGTATTGACTCTATTTTCTTTTTTTTTCCTATTTTTTTATTAAAGCAAGATGATCACCGTTCAGTTCTCTTTCTATAATAAGTCCTAAATAGGTTAAAGCAATGACTTTTTCCTTGATGGAACTATTCTGCATGTTATTTGTTACTCTTTTTAATTTCAATGTATTTTGTTGCATGATCACTTGGTAATAGATTTCTTGGATATGCATCTGTTTTGGCGTGGTGTGTATGTCTGCTTGAATTTTGTGTCAATATGTTAAATTGGTTTTCTTACGCTGAGTTGTTATTTTGACAGTACCTATTGCCCTTGTTTTTCGATGTTGTTTTGAACTTACAGGATGGGTTCTTTTGAAAAAAAAGGTGTATGTTTTTCACTGCAGTATGCAGTAACATTTATCTCTTGCCAAAACTTTACTAATTTTTTTTCACTCAAAGTTTGATTTGAATTCTGTCTCAATGATTGATAGCTTCATTTACCCATGTAAGGCCCTAAATTTTCACCCCCTAGGCATTTAAAACCTAGAAAAGAGAAATGCTAGATATCCTAATCATTCACAAGTTTGGTGTACAATAACTGTATACAAAATAAACCATTTCTCATGATGAAAGAGGGTCTTTTTGAATTGGAGAAGCAACAAATAATATGTAACAAAAAGCCTATGGTCTTAACTCTTTTGAGACTGTTCTTTTGAGTGCGAGTCAAGTCTTTGAAGCCGGTTCTTTGTATTTTTTGCCCCCCCTTTTATATTTATATTACTACTTACTTACCAAAAAATAAATAAATAAATAAATAATATGTAACAATTAATGCTTTTGCATACCATGTTTTGTATGTGGTTCTGCATTGCTCTTTACAAACTTTGATTTAGAAATTGACTAGTCATATAGCAAGTGAGCATTTAAGCAAGTGCATTGACAAACCGGATTGGCAGCGGTAAGCGCCCCTGTATCTGCTCTTTATTTGTGCTTATTGTTTTTGTTCTGGATCTGCTTGGTTATTAATGCAGGTGAAACACATCAGAGCCAAATATGGGGATTTTACTTTGGCATTAGTGTTGCTGGCTATCCAGGTTCTTTAATCTGCTCTACTCAATTGTTACCTTTAAATCCTGCATATTTCCCTTTGCAGGATAGGTGTTCTCACGCTTTCCTGGTTCTGCTCGCCCCCCACCTTTGTCTCCCCATGGCTTCTGCTGCCCGGCCTACGATTCCTGTGGTTACTGGAATTATTTGGTTTACAGCCTTGTCCTCAGTCAATCCTTCCCTCATTGTTTTGCCAGCTTACTCTGGATTTTTGTTAGTTGGTGAATTGGCAGTGTGGTTTCTTTCCTCTAGAATCATATCTCTATTGTCTGGGGATGTTGCTATGGGAAGTGCTTGGTTTAGCTCCTCCTCTGATCCTTTATGGATCCATTGACTGACTTTCCATACAATCTACGAGCTGCTTCTGGATTTTGTTATTTGGTGAATTTGCAGCGGCTTCTTTCCCCTTAGAGTGAACTGTTTGTCTGAGGATGTCAAGGACCATGAATACAATGACACCGGTCAGTGTGTTAAAATTAGGCGTTTGGGCTTTTTGAAGGACCGATGATCCTTTTGCTGTCTTTTTAGGGTTGAGATGATGATCTAGTGTTTGGTCACATCTAAGACCGGGCAATAGACTGAAAATTACTGGTGTTGATGGAAATTGGTTCTTCAGTTTTTTTATCTCTGGCAGATGTTTATCATCTAGTCATGATTCTCTCACAGGCTGGAGTCTTGCCGGACTTGACAAGTGGTGATCTGCCGCGAGCTGATGATTGCTTGAAATTGGATAAGCACTATGGTTTCACGAGGCAATTATCTGTTTGATAGAAATTTGTTCTTCCAGTCCCATAATTTTCCGATTAATGTGAAAGCTGATTCTCATTCCTTTGGAGGTCAGTGTTTGGTTGATGTATAATCTGTGATGGTTCTTTCTTTGCAAGGTGTATGTGCCACGGACAGATCACCATCCAATCCAATTCTGCTTCATCTTCTTTTCAATGAAGTTCGAAAGTGGGTGTCTCCTTCCTGGAAATAGTCCCTCCCTCCTGTCCTCATCCATCGGTCTCATCGTGCATCTATCATTATGCATGCATTCCTCTCTCAGTTGACAGCCTCTGCGAAGTACATTTCAGAGGAGACATCGTTCCCGAATGAGCTGTTGATCATTTTTTTCTCTCTTCATTGATTGTTAAATCGGTCTGATCCGGTTTATGCTATGTTATTTTCTGAAGGTCACACCTCGCCTCTCTGGTACTCTGCCATGTCATGGGCATTGTTAGGGTTTGTGCTCCTCTGTTCATTGATTGATTGAATCACTGATTGATCTTTCCAAGTTCAATTGTGTAATGAGCTGATTCTGGTACACTATTCCATGAATTGGCAGTGGCTTATTTCTTCTTGAAGCGATCATTTTGTCTGAGGATGTTGTCTGAGGACAATGAGTATAATGCTACTGGCAGTGGCTGATTCTAGTACACTATTCCATGAATTGGCAGTGGCTTATTCTTCTTGAAGGGATCATTTTGTCTGAGGATGTTGTCTGAGGACAATGAGTATAATGCTACTGGTCAATTGGTGAAATTGAATATGTCATTTGGGCTTTCTGGAGAACTAGTAATCTACCTTGCACTGGGTGGTTGATCTAGAAGCCTTTTTCTTCAGGGCAAATGACGGACTGACATTATGGCAACCTTCTAGACTTCTTTTACAGCTTGAAAGTTTTACTGGATTTGACGGCTGGTGATCTGTTGCGCTTTCTGTGGGCTGAGTTGATAATTGTTTGAAATTGGATGAGCTGTTGCTCCTTGGATTTTATGCAGTTATTGGTCTGAATGGAACTTGTCCTTTACATCTGCTATTGGTAGGTGATTGGAAAGGTCAGATCTAGTTCTCTTTCCTTCGCAGATCAAGATTTTGGTCAAGGCAATACTTTTACCTGGCCAAGTTCGATATGCAGTGTCTACCATCAGTGATGTTCTTTCTTGCTGCAGAAGCATCAGTTTCTAATTTGCCTTCCACTTCTAATTTATGTATTCCTTTTATGGCCAGAAATGAGATACTTAAATTTACCATAGTAAATGCATACTTCTTAAAGACAAAATAATAAATCTATACACACACACACGCATTGATGGGTATGAGTATACTGTTTGAGCAATTAAATCAAGAATATCATATATGTCACTATGTGCACAATTATAGTCAATGACTCAAAAATTGTAATTTTTTTAAAGTTGAAAAAACATCGAAGAATGCTCTTCAAGCATTTATCTAATATTAAATGAAGAGGGAGTGGCTTATTGATAAAACAGGGATGTTTAGATTTTTGGGAGGACTGATGATCCGTTGCTTTCTTATTTTTAATTGAGATTATGAGCTAGTGGTCTTTAATCACATCTTAGACCAGGCGACAGGCTCAAATTTACTGGTCTTGATTGGAATTTATTCTTCTTTGTATTATCTTTGTGAGTTGATTATCTTCAAGTCCTAATTCTTTCACAGGTTGTAGTCTTGCCAGACTTGACAAGTGGTGATCTTGCACGAGTTGATGATCATCTGAAATTGGATAAGCTCTATCGTTACTCGAGGCATTTATTGGTTTAAATGGAATTTGTTCTCCAGTGCCATTATTTTCTGATTAATGTGAAAACCGATTCTCATTAGTTGGGAGGTCATTGTTTGATTGATGTATGATCTGTGGTGTTTCTTTCTTTGCAAGGTGTACACGTCCCAACTGATCACTAACCAATCGATATCCACATCTCATTCTCGTTAAATTTCAAAAGCCGGTGTCTCCTTCCTAGAAATAGTCCCTCCCTCGTGTCCTCATCCTTCCGTTTCATCTGGTGTCTATGATTGTGCATGCGTTCCTCTCTCAGTTTGTCAGCCTCTACGAAGTACTCTTCAGAGGAGACATCATTCCCAATGCAGGCTCTTGATCCTCTTCTTTCATTTTGTCTCTTCATTGATTGTTAAATTGGTCTGATTCTGTTAATGCTATGTTATTTTCCAAAGGTCACGCCTCACCTCTCTGGGACTCTGCCCTGTTGCCGGCATGATTAGGTTTTGCGCTCCTCCGATTGGTTATTGATTCATCATTGATTGATATTTCCAAGTTCAATTGTATTTTGAGCTGATTCTGGCATTTCAGTGAATTGGCAATGGCATACAATACGACATTTGGGCTTTTTGGGTTGGTGATCTAGAAGCCTTTGTCTTAAAGACAAATGATGGACTGAAATTTTGACAACCTTCTAGGCTTCCATTACAGCTTGAAAGTTTTACTGGATTTGACAACTGGTGATCTGTTGCGTTTTCTGTGGGGCAGTTGATAATTCTTTGAAATTGGATGCTTCTCAGATTTTGGGCAGTTATTGGTTTGAATGAATCTTGTCCTTTACTTCTGTTATTTCTTAGTTAATCTGAAAGTTCAGATCTATTTCTCCTCCCTTTGCAGATCAGAGTTTGGTCAAGGCAATACCTTATGTAGCCAAGTTCGATATGGAGTGTCTACGATCAGTGATGTTCTTTCTTGCTACATGAGCATCAATTTCTAATTTGTCTTCCATTGCTGTTATCATCTAGTTGAGGTGGAATGATCAGATGTTCTCTTTCCTTCACAGGTCATAATTTGTTCAAGGCTATACTTTACCTCGTCAATTTTTAGATGGAGTGTCTGCTCAGTGATGGCTCTTTCTTGCTGCATAAGCATCAATTTATAGGAGAAGCTCTTCTGTCAGAGTTCTTTCTTGTCTGGAAAGGTCCACACAAGTTTTAGCTCATTTCCCTTCATTCTTATCTGTACACTACAATCACTAATTGGATCTCTGGTAAATCATGGAGATATCATATGTAAGATGTATGCATCATGCTCTTCTTCCCTATCATGGAACTGGCTCCGGGCATTACCTGGTTGGTTTGCTTCGCCTTTCTTTCACACGACTTCTATGTTTTCTTTTGGTACAAGACAAGAGGTCATTTTGTGTTCTTTTTGTGCCAGAGGTTATTTGAGTTGTTGGACTCAGTGAATGGCCATATAAATGTCTAATTTGTAGGTGTTCTTTGGTTATTGGGACTTTGAAGGTTTATTGCTGACAGAATCGTTTTTACTTCAGGGCATACTGGTAGTTTCTTATTTTGAAATGACATACATCAGATATCTATGACAATTTGCATTCTTAATCGTTCGTATTTTGTTTCTATTTGTTAATTAATGATGGTAGCTGATACCACTCGTTCTTTTGGCAGAGTAGAGCCTCCTTTCTCGTCGGGATTGGATTGGAAAACTTTTGATTTGTATGTCTTACCTTTTTCTTTGATGGAACTATCCTGCATGTTATTTATCATGGAATTTTTCGGGTTCAACGTACTTTGTCACACATTCAGTGGGAAATACGTCTCTTGCATGTGCATTTTTTTTGACTTGGAGTGTATGTCTGCTTGAATATTGTCTCAATGGGTGTTAAATTTGGTTTATCAGAAGAATTTTTGTCAGGTTTCCTGTGTTAATATTTGATGAGATTGATGCTGTCTGGATGGTAATTTCCTATGCTGAGATGTTATTTTCGTGCGACCTATTGCCTCTTTTTTCTCTATGTTATCCGGAACTTGCAGGACATGTTCTTTTCCAAAAAAAAAAAATATTTGTTTTTCACTGTTTTTTGCGGTAACATTTACCTTCTGCCAAAACTTTCCCTAAAGTATAGTATGTAATGTTTCACTTGTATAGTAATGTCGTTGGATGGTTTATCAATAGATTGATCTTTCCATTTAATTGTTTATCAAGATGAGTATGCATTTCGGTTGATTGGCAGTTGCATCTGATTTTGTGATGGTAACTCTCCCTGTCGTTCCTTTTTGTTTTCCGTTTCTTGATTGATTGATTTTGTTCATGGTGTCTGATTGATTTTCTCGGTCTGATTTTGTGAAGCGTCCTTTGGTTGCAGAGATCTGTCCCTCTTGCACGGAGATGCTTTGATTCTCATTGTTCAGCGAATTGGCAGTGTGGCAGTTATTGGGTTTGATGGGAAATTTGTTCTTCAGTTTTTTAATCTTTGCGAGTTCTCTCACAGGTTGGAGTCTTGCCAGACTTGACATGGGGTGCTCTCTGCAGGCATTGTCTGAAATTGGATAAGCTCTATCGTCTCTCGACGCAGTTATTGGTTTGAATGAAATTTGTTCTTCGGTCCATAATTTTCCGATTGATGCGAAAACAATTCTCATTCCTTTGGAGGCCGGAGTTTGGCCGATGTGTGATCTGTGATGGTTCTTTCTTTGCAAGGTGTACGTGCCACAACAGATCACTATCCAATCCAGATCCACTTCCCAGTGTCTCCTTCCTAGAAATAGCCCTCCCTCATGTCCTCATCCTTCAGTCTCATCTTGTGTCTATGATTGTGCATGCGTTCCTTTCTCAGTTGACAGCCACTGCGAAGTGCTCTTCAGAGGAGACATCATTCCTAAAATGCACTATTGATCCTTGTTCATTTCTTTTTGTTTGACCCTTTATTGATACAATGACTGATTGATCTTTCCATTATTTGGTGATTTCACAGTGTTTCTTCCCCTTCGGAGGGAAACTGTTTGTCAGTTTAATTCGAAACAATTTGGTGATCGATTCATCATTGATTGATCTTTTCATTTAATTGTATTATGAGCTGATTCTGGTATTCACTATTGCATGAATTGGTCAGTTGGTTACATAGAATAAGACCTTTGGGCTTTATGGAAGACCAATGAGCAAACCTTGCACTGTTTGGTTGAGCTGATGATCCCGAAGTCTTTGTATTTAGGAATAGAAGTCTTTGACTTTAGGACGAGCAATGGACTGAAATTTTGACAACCTTCTACTTTTACAGGTTGAAAGTTTTACTGGATTTGACAGCTGGTGATCTGTTGCGTTCCCTGAGGGGCTTAGTTGAAAATTGTTTGGAATTGGAAGAGCTCTCGCTTCTTGGATTTTAGGCAGTTAATGGTTTCGATGGAACTTCTCCTTCACTTCTGTTATTTTCTACTGAATCCCAAAGGTCAGATCTAGTTCTCTTGCTTTTGCAGATCAGAGTTTGGTCAAGGCAATACTTTACATGGCCAAGTTTGATGTGGAGTGTCTGTGATCAGTGATATTTTTCCCTGTTGCGCAGAGATTCTTGAGGGTTTTGCTTGGCCTACGATGCCTATTGGTCATCGGAATTCTTTGGTTTATGCCTCGTCCTTTGATCACTTAGTGATTCATCAACCGATCGATTGAACTTTGTGTTGTTGTTTTAGCAGCCTATTCTGGATTCTTGTTGTTTGGTGAATTGGCAGTGTGGCTTCTTTCCTCTTGGATCATAGTCTCTTGACATCTGAGGATGTCGTTATGGGAAATGTTTGATTTAGCTCTTCCTTTGACCATTATCTGGTGAATTCACAGTGGTTTCTTTCCCCTTAGAGTGAAACTGCTTGTGTGAGGATGTCAGGGACGAAGAATACTATGAAGGCTGTGTCTTGGATGTTTGGCTTTTTGGAGGACCGGTAATCCTTTTTTTTTGGGTTGAGATGATGAATTAGTAGTTTTTGATAATGTCTAAGAACTGGCGATAGACTGAAATTTACTAGGTTTGATGGGAATTTGTTTCAGTTTTTTTATCCTGGCGAGTTTATTATTGTCTGGTCCTGATTCACTCAGGTTGGAGTCTTGCCAGACTTGACTAGTGGTGATTTGCCGCAATCTGATGATTGTCTGAAATTGGATAAGCTCTTTGGTTTCACAAGGCAGTTCTCGGTTTGAATGAAACATGTCCTTTACTTCTATTATCTTCTGGTTAATCCGAAAGATCAGATCTAGTTTTCTTCCCTTCTCATATCAGAGTTCAGTCATGGCAATACTTTATGGGGCCAAGTTCGATATGGAGTGTGTTGGATCGGTGATGTTCTTTCTTGCTGCATACGCATACACATCAATTCCTAATTTGTCTTCCATTTCTGTTATCTTCTAGTTAAGGTGGAACGATCAGATATGTTCTCTTTCCTTACGCAGGTCAGAGTTTGGTCGAGGCAATAGTTTACCGTGTCAATTTCGATATGGTCTGTGATCAGTATTGGTTTGTTCTTGCTGCATAAGCATCAAATCATAGGGGAAGCTCTTCTTTCAGAGTTCTTTCTTGTCTGGAAAGGTCCACACAAGTTCAAGCTTGTTTCTCTCCCCATTATTCTGTGAGACTCCTATTGGACTTCCAACTGCATATCTCACGACTTGATGCTTCAGGTTCTCATTTTCCAGTGTTCTTTCCCCTTATGAACAAAAGTTTTAGTGGGGGTGAATAAAAATGAAATTTTCAAGGTGCCATGCCGTTGATTGACGGATCTCTGCTACCTTTCATCGGCTTTAACATAATGGTGAATTCAATTTGGTGAAGATGGTTGTTCAGACTGAGGTTCTATCCGGTTCTGATCACAAAATACCGTCATTAAGTTGGGCAATGTGGAAACAAATTGCTTTTTATATGGGTATGGTATCCTTTTGGATATTAATAGCTATGGAATTTGATTGGGATGGAGAAGATGTGCTAATTGCAGGAGTCTTTCAATTATTTCATAGTTATTGTAAGGATAGTACTCACCTTGTGGCTGGATATTTAGCATTTGGCGCACTCCTTTGCTGGTAATTTCACTTGAGTTCTGAAGTAATCTCTGATCACATCTTCAGGGTGGGGATGGACTGAAATTTTGAAAATTTCTAGGCATTTGTAGTTTTGATTTAAGTTTGTCTTCAGTTGATTATCTTTGGGGAGCAGTGAGATAAAAATTGTGGAGTTCTGGTTGAAGGTTTGCTGGGTTTGAGAAGTGGTGATCTATAGCATTCTTTTGTAGGGCTGAGTTGATGATAGTTTGAAATTGGACAAACAGCTGCTTTCTGGATTCTAGGCAGTTATTGGTTTGAATGAAGTTTGTTTGCCGCTTCTGCTTTTTCCCATTTATGGTGAGACAATCAGGGCCTAGTTCTCGTTCCTTTGATGTGAGCCTCTTCTGGTTTGATGCGGGCTGTCTTCAGTCAATAATGGTTCTTTCTACATTTCATTTAACAGGCTCTTCTTTCTTTGTGCTTCTATTGGCTTTTGTTGTTTTTGGAAAATGGATATTCATTGACTATCTTCCATTCTAGGGATTGTTTATAAGTCTGGAAAGCTTGAGATCCACAAAGTTCTGGCTTGTTTCTATTTGTCCTTGCAATGGATACTGCAATCACTAAATTGATTTCTTGGGTTCTTGGGACTTTGAAGGTTTATCGCTGACAGAATCGGTTTTAGTTCAGGGCATCCTGGTAATATCTTATCTGGAAATGATGTACATCATATATCTATCACAATTTGCATTCATAGTCTTTCTTACTTTGTTTCTATTTGCTAATGGATGATGATAGCTGATACCAGTTCTTCTTTGGCATATTAGAGCCTACTTTCTCTTTGGGATTGGATTGGAAACTTTTGATTTGTATGTCTTACCTTTTTCTTTGATGGAACTATCATGGACTTCTTCGGGTTCAACGTATGTTGTCACACATTCATTGGGAAATACGTCTCTTGCATATGCATTTTTTTTTACTTGAAGTGTATGTCTGCTTGAATATTGTCTGAATAGGTGTTAAATTTGGTTTATCTGAAGAAGTTTTTGTCAAGTTTTCTGTGTTAATATTTGATGAGATTGATGTTGTCTGGATGGTAATTTCCTATGCTGAGATGTTATATTCATGCGACCTATTGCCTCTTTTTTCTCTATGTTATCTGAAACCTTGCAGGATATGTTCTTTTCCTGAAAAGGTTTATGTTTTTCACACTGTTTTTTGCTGTAACATTTTCCTTTTGCCAAAAATTTCCCTAAGATATAGTATGTATAGCGATGTTGTTGGATGGTTCATCAATAGATTGATCTTTCCATTTAATCGTTTATCAAGATCAGCATGCATTTCGGTGACTTGGCAGTTGCATCTTTCCTCTTGGAGCAATCTCTTCAGCATGTTGTCTAATGATGATATATACATAGATAGAAGCTGGTCGGTTTACTTAGAATAAGGCACCTGGCCTTCTTGGAGGAGTGGTGATCTATCATGCAGTCTCTGTTTGTTTGAGTTCTGAAGTAGTAGTCTCTGATCACATCTTCAGGACAGGTGATGGACTGAAATTTTGAAGATTTCTAGGCATTTTGTAGTTTTGATTTGAGTTTGTCTTCAGTTGATTATCTGCAGGGTGCAGTGAGCTTAATCATTATCAAGTTCTAATTCCTCCACAGGTTGAAATTTTGCTGGGTTTGAGAAGTGGTGTTCTATGCGTTCTTATGTAGGGCTAAGTTGACAATCATTTGAAATTAGACAAACAGCCACTTTGTGGATTCCAGGCAGTTATTGGTTTCAATGAAGTTTGTTTCCTGCTTCTGCTTTTTTCCGTTTATGGTGAGGTGATTAGGGCCAAGTTCTCTTTCCTTCGATGCAAGCCTCTTCTGGTTCGATGTGGACCATCTTCAATATGTGATGGTTCATCCTAGATTTCATTTAACAAGCTCTTCTTTCTCTGAGCTTCTATTGGCTTTTGTTGTTTTTGGAAGATGAATTATCATTGACTATCTTCCATTGTAGGGATTGTTTGAGTTTGGAAAGCTTGAGATCCACTAAGTTCTGGCTTGTTTATTCTTTGTTCCCGTAATGCACGCTACAATCACTAAATCTATTGCTGGTAAATTATGTGCAATTTATTCGTCTGGCCTTTCTTTTTTTTTTTTTTTCCCGAATACTAGCTTCACACAATTTAGTTAGCTTAGGCTTTCATTCTGTATGATAGATGTGTTTCTTTTGGTACAGAACCTTCGGTGGAACTTTTTCATTTACCAGGTGATATCTATGCTTTAGGTGGTTGTTGAGGAGTGGTCATGTGAATCCTTAGTGTTTACGGTCCTCCTCTAATCATTTATTGTGGATATGATCCTTTCTTTTGTTGTTTTAGAGCTGTGTCTGTATTTATAATCCCGTGGATTGGTAGTAGCTTCTTTTCTCGCTGACTGATCCCGTGTATTTAATTGAGGATGCTGATTGATCCATCCTTTTGTTGTTTTAGAGCTGTTTTTGAATTTATATTCCAGTGGATTGGTAGTAACTTCTTTTCGCATGGAGCAATCTCTTTGATTGAGGATGTTGTCTAAGGAATGGTACATAGGACGAGGTTGGTCGATTATTGCTTAGAATAACTGAGCTTTTTTCGAGTTCAAAGATCTATTCAGATCTATCTTTGGTTGATCATCTTCAGGACTGGGTGAAGAACTGAAATTTTCATCTACGCCTGCTGTGTAGGCACTTGTGTTTTTATTGAATATCATATTCCTTAATTGATTCCCTCGGAGTGGAAAGATAATTGTCTTTGTTCTTATTATATGTTGGAGTTTTGCCAGATTTTATAAATGATGATCTATTGCCTTTTTTGTGTGGCCGAGTTGATGAATTGTGGAGTCCAGACTTTGTTTGAAATTGGATAAGCTCCCAATTCTTGGATTTGGGGTTCTTTTAATGTCTTCACTCTATATGTATATGGGTCAGCCCCTAATCAATTTATATTTTGGCCATGCTTTTATGATGGGGTGTGCGAGAACTAGCTTGACTATGCTTTTAGGGTTTGAAGTGCAACATAAGATCTCCGATTGTCATTGGATGGCCTATGTTGGACGTACTTGCAAAAGGAGAGTATCTAACGCAAATTTTATTTAGTCAAGCTACTGAATTGTTGTTTTTATTTGTGGATTCGGGTGATGAGTGATGCCTGGATCTTTCTATAGGGATGTTTCTTAATGCATAAACTCTGCAAAGATGTGGTTTGTGATATTTTATTTTTGAGGATTAGAGGTGATGCGATGAACATATAGTTGTCTTCCTATTTGTAGAAGCTCTCTTTTGGGGATGCTGTTTATATCGAATCTCCAGTTGATATAATGCCTGACAAATTATTTCTATATTGCTTGTGTGTTGAAATGGAGAGTTACTTGGCCACAAGTTGGCTCGATCCTCTAGATGGATTCACCCCTCATTCTCTCCAAAACTCGTATTCTATTATCATCATTTTTGGCGGAATGTGGCTCTAGTTTGTACATTTAAACCTATAACTGCAAGGATGGTTGGTAATATATGCTCGCAGGGACACGTGGAGTGGATGGTTTGAATGTTTTTGTACTCTTTTTAAGCTCCCTCTTTCAATGAGATAGTGTGGACATGTTGCTTTAGGTAGGGTTCATACGTTGTATGAACTATCACCCAATGTTGAACTTGACCCAAAAAAAAAATAAATAAATAAAATCTGTTCTGAATATTCTCAAAGAATTGTGCCTTCCTGCAGGATGTATGGTGCTTGTATCCGCTTGTATTTTTGGATTCTTGAACATATTTCTTTGTATGGTCAGCTGTTCACTTTGTTGAGTAAATTGTGCACCTTTGTATGTTAGCACAAAGTAAGACAGTTGTGGTTGTCAAAAAAGCAAGCATAATCTGCATATAGCACTTGTTAACATTTTGGTCAGGGTGTGATGTGCTAATCCTTGGAAGTGATGTCCTTGGCCCATTATCTATATTTAATGAAGACTTAAATTCTTGAAATTTGCCAGATGAGTAGTGGCAATTCTTGTAACTAGTCTTGGATTTTCATTCATGGCATCTAATTGTGGGTGTTCTAAGTCACGTTTCCTAATTGGACATATTTTGAGTGCTCGCTAACTGGTTATCATGACATTATGGAATTGGCATCTCTTAGAAATTTGCTTTTACAAGCTATATGGGTGACATGGACACTTTTGCAAGTGTCTTTTCACTTTTTCCCATACGAATGTTTAGTGAAGGCATTTGGAGGCTTATGAAAATGAACTCCTATGGCAGCCGTAATTTTCCCTTTTGCAAGTAACTATCTAGCATTTTTCGTTTCCATATAAATCAACAAGGACGATCCTTGTGCTCCCACTAGGAGAAAAAAATTCTCAAGTAGAACTATTTTTTTCCAGCTAAATTAACCGTATTACTTTTTCACCTTAAAAATTTTCGAAGTTAATGAAGAGGAATGCTGTTGCAAGCATTTTGTGTATAGCTCAATTTCCCTTTCACTTTCCTCTTATGTAGTGTCTGATTCTAATCACAATGCTCCATCGATGATGAATCAACTTGGTTTGTGTTTGAAGTGTATGCCCATTTTAACTAACTTTTTGGGGAATGACTAGACTTAGCAAGCTTTTACCTTTTTGCTTCACCTGGGGGCATTTTTAGTGTAAATGGTTCATTTTAGGTGCCAGTTCAAGTCTCTTCGATGATGCCGTGCTCTCGCTTGTTTGTGAACTTCACCGGATGAAACTACAATTACTAAAATGGAGTATTGTGTCCAAGGCTAAGTCTAGTTGTTGCTTTGCTTGATCGTTTGGGACTTTTCCTTTTCCTTCAATTGCTGGCATGGACCATGTAAATAGGCCTTTGGTGTTGAAGGAGATGAATGAATTGATACGTAGGAAAGAGTCGAATTATTTCTGCTGTTTTGCAAATGGATGATATTTTTTATTTCAAGCAGTATATCTTTTTTACAGTAGTAAGGATAACAAACTACCATATACTATATCATTTGCAATTGAAACTTTTGTCATGCGTAGAACTCCATAGTGATACATAAGTGAAATTATCTTAGATTCACAAAAAGACAAGCTCATGGTTTGGTAGTTGTTTAGAACTTGTTTATAGACTCATTAACTTAGTAGTTATGAATGGGTAGACTTTGTATAAACCGAATGGTGGGATAATATCCAAAGACGAGAGAAACGGGCACTCGGACTTTTCATTGGCTTCAATTTTGAGATTTATTTTAAGGATGAGGACCTGGTTAGGAAGAAAAAATGAGGTTAGAACTTAGTAGAAAGCCATCCAAGTTGAAAGGACAATAATTATCATGCTATACTAAATGTATAATCAAAATTTTTGGGATGAAGAGAAAAATTGAAAATTTTGGGTCTTCTAGAAAATAATCTTAATTGCGATGCTATAAATATTTAAAGGCTGGGAAGGGCCGAAGGTAATTAGAATGATTTAATTTTAGGGAATTTAGTTTTGGAATTGATTTGATATAATTTGGAAAGGTGGGGATTTGACAGCGTAGAAAGGTAGGGAGAAAATTGAAAGAGGAAAAAAGGCGAGCATGAATTCGCCGAAATGAGGATTATTTGTATCGTTGAAATTCGATGGACATCACAATTCCCTTTGAAAATATGGACCATCTTGCAATTTAATAAGTTCTTATGTTCCATGTAAGAAAGACTGCCACATTACAATTTCTAAATCAGCAATGTTTTCGGATTTTAGATTAGTCATCGGATAACAGAAGTTGTTCTTGGGATATTAATATATACTTAAAATAAATTCATTGCAACCTTTCAAACAATTAATAAAAAGAACAAGGTTTTACACCTAGGATAATTAAAACAAGGTTTTACACCTAGGATAATTAAACACTATATTTCAAACATGTAAAGAAAATACATAATCTCCAACATTCAGGATACTCTTAAGACAATCTTCCTAACTTTTTAAAAGAAAGTAGAATGTACTACCATGGAAAAAAATAGTAACAAATCATTGTTAAAATTTCTAAGTGGCAGCCAAGAGGCAATTTGCAACGTGCAAGGTTGCCAGGTCATTGCATGGGAGTACATGAAATTATTAAAGCCTTTAATCAAAAATAAATTTAATGACGATTGACCAATCTAGATTTAAACTTTAAGTGAAAAAAAAGTACCTCTTTCATTCACATTGCCAATTGTCGGTACCAAAATGTCAGCACTGTTGCTCGAGATCATGAAAGAGGGGAGTGGCAACGAGTTTCAAAGAAAGAGCATTCCCATTGTTCTTTTTTTTCACTTAGGATTAAGAGTGTGTTTGGAAATATTTCTATTATGGGAACAGTTTTTATCTAGAAATAGCATTATCTTTAAAAGAAAACAGCATTAAAAAATCAATATAGTAAAGCCCTAAGAGTTTATTTAATTTTGAATCCAATTTTCAGCAAAAGATTTTCATAATTTTTTATGCTAAATTAATTCTAAACTAGAATTAACACTCAAATTTAATAAAACTACTCAAAATCTAATTTCTAAATTTTCTCTAAATTTATGAATCTATGAATTTTATTTTTTTAGTTATTTATTTATTTATTTATTTATGTATTTATTTATTATTCCGAAAATTTGGACTAAGATTGGCTCGAGAGACTTGACTTTGTATCATTGTGTAAAGATGAGCATCATGTTACTTTAGGCTTTTTTTTTTTTTTAAATGACGTCATTTTTTTTTTTGTTTCCAAGAACAAAGAAGTTTTTTCTACTTCTTATTTTTATTCCAAATCTATTAAGTAGCCATTGATTTATTCCTAAAAATAGAAAAATTAACTGATGTTATCAAACGGATTTATATATATATACATTTTATTTCGGGAAATGAGAAATCGAAAAATTGGGGGATAGAAACACTCTCAAACATGGCCTAAATGGCTTTTATTGTTTTACTTTTGATTTGAATCATTTTGCAAAACAAACATTCACTTTTGTTTAGACCAAAAAACTAGAAACTCTTACATGATATTTTCATAATCCCTTAAGTAAATGCAACCGATAGTTCTTGTATTGCACAAGAATCTAAATTGTCCTATTACTTCTTTTTCTTTAAAGCAATTTCGTATTTTGTATAATGTCAATGTTAGTCTTGTTTAGACTCTCTTCTTTTTTTCTTTTTTTTTTTCAAACATGGACTATCATATTGCTAACATGAATAATAAATTGCATGTGCCATGTCATGACCCGCTTGTTTTTTTTTTTAAGTGGGGATATATGCCAAATCAGTGACATGAAAAAAATTCATGCACGTATGAACTCTCCCCATCATTCATCGCCCACCTCACCAGTAGCCACTGTCCTTGCTCCCTTTGACCACCTCATCAACATCAACCACCCCTCACATTAGTGCCACTCGAATTTGGCGATCATGGCCACCATGAGCTCAAGTAGTGAGCCGCCATGAATGCTACTAGCTCAAGTTTGAGTAGTGAGTGGAGAGAGATATACGTAGATGGCATTTATATATTTTTCATTAAAAAAGTAGCCAATTTTAGTAATTTCTTCAATGAACTCAAGTTAAGGAAAGCCTAATGAAATGCCTCAAGAACGATAGATGGCACTTTTACAAATTAGATGGCAGTTTTCAGCTAAGTGAAAGTAGCTAGGCGAAAATAATCTTCAAATAAAAATACATGGGTCAGGAGGTAGTAATGTTAACCCCTAAATTTTTTAAATGCAAATAATATTATTTTCAATTGCTAAATTTTGGCGGGAAAGCGACAAGTAGAACCCAGGACACGACCGTTAGCAAGCTAGGACACGTGGTCGAAGATGATTCGTAGCGAGCGTCTTTCCTAATTCTCTCAAGGCGAGTCAAGCATCGGTTGGAATTTTGGAAAGCCCACCGACTTTGCTAAATTGAACAGTCAGCAGATCACAGCCATCCAATCACGATCCTTGCTTCGGATATATTTTTACATCAACGGTCGAGCCGAAGTTGGTGTATCCTTTCCCCATGAATAACAGTCCTTTTCCCCTCTCGTGCTCATTTGTATCCGTTGCTCTCGTTCCGCGTTCCTGGTTCTCCTCTCTCCCCCATGGCTTCTTCTGCGATTTCATCCTCGTTGATTAGGCGTTCTTCATCGGCCCTCTCCTCCTCCTCCTCAAGCATCATCTGGTTGCGGAGATCCTTGAGGGTTTCACTTGGCCTACGATGCCTATTTGGTTATCAGAATTCTTTGGTTTACGCCTCGTCCTTTGATTGATTTGTGATTCATCGGGCAATCGATTGAATAATGAATCACAATGCCCTAACCAAATATTAGTAAGTTCACTTACAACTATATAAATCAGCAGCCTAACGGCGGCCCAAATGGCAGCAGCAAACGATAGCGAGAAAGATGCTCGAGAGAGAGAAAGACTAAGAGGGAGAGAGAGTTGGGGGGGGGGGGTGATCGGTGATGGAGAGGGAGAGAATGGCTTTCTAAACCTTGGGTAAAAATGAGTCCTCTCTCTATTTGTAATGCTCTCTCCAATAATTGTCTTGCTAAAGGGTTTTAATGACAAGAACTTGGGTGACAAGCCTAAATGAGCAAGGTGGCAAGGCTATAAGATGAGATCATCCTAAAAGGTTCTAGAGATCCATGTGTCATGCTTCTAATTGGTCCATTTAGGCCATGACTCATCCTATAATGATGATCCTAAATTGAAGAGGTGGTCTTCCTATTCTTCACCAAAAGTGGTGTCCATGGTGTTCTTGCAAGACACCATTATCAGCCTCAAATTGTCTCAAGTCAATAAGCATTAAAGGAAGGCATTAAGGAGGATACATGTGCTCCCACTAGGGGAAGGAAATTCTCATGTAGATCCATTTTTTTTCTTTTTTTTTTTTGGGCTAAATTAACTGTAATTTTGTTTTTTCACCTTGGAAACTTTCCAAGTTAATGGAGGGGAACGCCGTTGCAAGCATTTTGTTTATAACTCAATTTCACTTTCACTTTCCTGTTATATCGATAGTTTCTTATTCTAATCACAATGCTCCGTAGATGATGAATCAACCTAGCTCATGTCTAAATTGTATGCCCATTTTAACTAACTTTCAAGGGAATGAGTCGACTTAGCAAGCTTTTACCTTTTTGCTTCACCTGGGGGTATTTTTAGTGTAAATGGTTCATTTTGGGTGCCAGTTCAAGTCTCTCTTCGATGATGTCGTGCTCTCGCTTGTTTGTGAACTTCACTAGATGAAACTACAATTACTACAATGGAGTATTATGTCCAAGGCTAAGTCTAGTTGTTGCTTTGCTTGATCGTTTGGGGCTTTTACTTTTGCTTCTTTTGGGGGTATTTTTGGTATTAATGATATTGGGTGCCAGTTTAAGACTTTTTTATGATGTCGTGCTCTCATCTTTTCCGGTGAACTTCACTGGATAAAACTACAATTGAGTGCTGTTTCTAAGACTAAGTCTTGTTGCTTCACTTGGTCATATGTATGCGCACATTGATGGCAATTTGACTTATGGAGTAGAAACCAAGTCTGACTGTTTGTTCTTTATCTTATCAGATGCTTCTGCCTTGTGAGATGAGAAACTGAACGCATCTATTGTCCAACATCATGGCGGATTATTTCTTTTAACTTTCAATTGGCTTGGTGAACACTCAAATTAAAGATCTGATAAGTCTCAACTAGTAAAATGGTTTTTCTGTCTAATGTTAAATGCTAAAAAATCTTCTCACAAATAGACAATTGATGATTACTGACTTGCGAAATCCAATTTCTGCCTTTGGTTGTGAAGGAGATGAATGAATTGATACGTAGGGAAGAGTCGAATTATTTTTGCTGTTTTGCAAATGGATGATACTTTTATTTCAAGTCAGTATTTCTATTACAATATTAAGGATAACAAACTGCCATATGCTATCTCATTTGCAATTGAAACTATTGTCATGTGTAGAGCTCCATAGTGATACATAAGTGAAATTATCTTAGATTGACTAAAAGATAAGCTCACGGTTTAGTAATTGTTTAGTACTTGTTTATGGACTCATTAACTTAGTAGTTATGAATTGATAGTTTTTGTATAATTCGGATGGTGGGATAATATCCAGGGACGAGAGAAACGGGCACTTTTCATTGGCTTCAATATTGAGATGGATTTTAAGGACGAGGACCCGATCAGGGAGAAAAAATGAGGTTAGTAGAAAGCTATCCAAGTTGAAAGGACAACAATTCTGAGGCTATACTAAATATATAATCGAAATTTTTGGGAGGAAGAGAGAAATAAAAAGTTTGGATCTTCTAGAAAATAATCTTAGTTGCAATGCTATAAATACTTAAAGGCTGGGAAGGGCCGAAGGTAATTAGAATGATTTAATTTTAGGGAATCTAGTTTTGGAATTGATTTTATATAATTTGGAAAGGTGGGGATTTGACAACCTAGAAAGGTAGGGATAAAATTGAAAGCAGAAAAGAGAGGCGAGCAACGAATTCACCGAAATGAGGATTATTTATATCGTGGAGCCCTTTGAAAATATGGACCATCATCCAATTTAGTAAGTTCTTATGTTCCATGTAAGAAAGACTGCCACATTACAATTTCTAAATCAGCAATGTTTTTGGATTTTAGATAGTCATTGGATAAAGAAAGTTGTAATTTGGATATTGAGAAAAGAACAAATTCTAATAAAAGGCACAGCCTTAGAATAAATTCAATGCAACCTTTCAAACAATTAATAAAAAGTACAAGGTTTTACACCTAGGACAATTAAAAATTATCTTTCAAACATGTAAAAAAAAAAAATACATAATCTCTAACATTCAAGATACTCTTAAGACAATCTTCCTAACTTTTTAAAAGAAAGTAGAACGTACTACTGAGAAAAAAAAATCGTAATAAATCGTTGTTAAAATTTCTAAGTGGCAACCAAGAGGCAATTTGCGATGTGCAAGATTGCTAGGTCATTTCATGGGAGTACATGAAATTATTAAAGCCTTTAATAAAAAATAAATTTAATGACAACTGCCCAATCTAGATTTAAAGTGAAAAAAGTACCTCTTTCATTCACATTGCCAATTGTTGGTACCAAAATGTCAATATCGTCACTCGAGATCATGATAGAGGGGAGTGGCACTAGCAACAAGTTTCAAAGAAAGAGCGTTCCCATTGTTCTTCTTTTCACTTAGAATTAAGAGTGTTTGGAAATATTTCTATTTCGGAAACGGTTTTTATTTAGAAATAAACATTATCTTTAAAAGAAAACAACATTAAAAAATCTATATGAAAAGCCCTAAGATTTTTTAAATTTTGAATCCAATTTTCTGCAAAATATTTTCATAATTTCTTATGCTAAACTAATTCTAAACTAGAATTAACACTTAAATTTAGTAAAATTACTAAAAATCTAATTTCTAAATTTTCTCTAAATTTATGAATTTATGAATTTTATTTTTTAGTTTTTTATTATTCTTTTTCTTATTTTGAAAATGGGGACTAGGATTGGCTCGAGAGACTTGACTTTGTGTTGATTGTGTAAAGATGAGCATTAGGTTATGTTAAGCTTTTTTTTTTAAATGACATTGTTTCTCTTTTTGTTTCCAAGAACAAAAATGTAAGCTTTTTCTACTTCTTATTTTTATTCCAAATCTATTCGCTAGCTGTCAATTTATTTGTGAAAATAGAAAAAATTAATTAATATTATCAAATGAATTTCTATTTTTTTTAATTTCGGGAAAAAAGAAATAAATCAAAAAATAGGGATAGAAACACTCACAAACATTGCCTAAAAGCCTTTTATTGTGTTACTTTTGATTTGAATCATTTTGCAAAACAAACATTTTCATTTTTGTTTAGATGGGAAACTTTGACATGATATTTTCATAATTCCTTGAGTAAATGCGATTGATAGTTCTTGTACAATTACGCAAGAATCTAAATTGTCCCATTACTTTTTTTTTTAAAGCAATTTTGTATTTTGTATAATGTCAATGTTAGTCTTGATTAGACGTTTTTTTTTTTCTCATATCACTTTCTTTTTTTTTTTTTTCAAACATGGACTATCAAATTGCTAACATGAATAATAAATTGCATGTGCTATGTCATGACCCGCTTGTTATTTTCAAGTGGGGATATATGCCAAATCAGTGACATGAAAAAATTCATGCACGTATGAACTCTACCCATCATTCATTGCCCACCTCACCACTAGCCATTGCCCTTGTCCCCTTTGACCCCCCATCAACATCAACCACCCCTTGCCATAGTGCCGCTCGAATTTGGCAATCATGGCCACCATGAGCTCAAGTAGTGAGCCGCATGAATGCCAGCTCAAGTTTGAGTGAGTGGAGAGAGATATACGTAGATGGCATACATATATTTTCCATTAAAAAAAGTAGCCAATTTATATATATAGCCTAATGAAATTTGGCATTACAAAAAAGTTTTTCAGCCAATTTTAGTAATTTTGTTGATGGACTTAAATCGAGTCCGAGTAGCGATTGGAAAGTATAATGAAATGTCTCATTGAAAAAGCATGTTTTATAATTTTGTTGATGGACTAAACAAGGAAAATATAATTCAAAAAAGGTGGTAGAACGGTAGTTTTCAGCTAAGTGAAAGGAGCTGTGCAAAAATAATTTTCGAATAAAAATACAGGTCAGTAGGTAATAATGTTAACCCCTAAATTTTTAATTGCAAATAATATTATTTTCAACTTCTAAATTTTGGCGGGAAAGCCGCAAGAAGAACTCAGGGCACGACCGTTAGCCAGTCAGGACACGTGGTCGAAGATGATTCGTAGCGAGCGTATTTCCTAATTCTCTCACGGCGAGCGAGTCAAGCAACGGTCGGAATTTTGGAAAGCCCACCGACTATCCTAAATTGAACAGTCAGCAGATCACAGCCGTCCAATCACGATCCTCGCTTCGGAGTTAGTTTTACATCAACGGTCGAGCCGAAGTCGGGGTATCCTTTCCCCATGAATAACAACAGTCCTTTTCCCCTCTCGTGCTCATTCGTATCCGTTGCTCTCGTTCCGCGTTCCTGGTTCTCCTCTCTCACCCCATGGCTTCTTCTGCGATTTCGTCCTCGTTGATTAGGCGTTCTTCATCTGCCCTTCCTTCTTCTTCTTCTTCGTTTTCCGCTTCTAGATTGATTGATTGATTTTGTCGATGGTGTCCTCATTTTGCTTTCTTGTCTGATTTTGTGAAGCATCATCTGGTTGCGGAGATCCTTGAGGGTTTCGCTCGGCCTACGATGCCTATTTGGTTATCGGATTTCTTTGGTTTACGCCTCGTCCTTTGATTGCTTAGTGATTCATCGGGCGATCGATTGAACTTTGCGTTGTTGTTTTGACCAGCTTATTCTGGATTCTCGTTGTTCGGTGAATTGGTAGTGTGGCTTCTATCTCTTGACGTCTGAGGATGTCGTTATGGCAAGTTCACAGAAAGAGAAACAGAAATTGGAAGGAAGGAAGGAATAGTTCTCTTCCGTTCGCAGATTAGAGTCTGGTTTCCACTGCTGTAATACTTTCTTCTGATACAGTGATTGTCGGGGGCATTTTACAACTGACGTGTTTTGTAGGTGATATGGGTTGTTTTTAGTTTGTAGTGCGACCTTGAGGGCGGGCCTAATTTCTGAATATTTTAGGTTCTTGGTATGAAGACTTTTCTGACAGGACCTAAGTTATACTTCGTTGCAAACTGTTAGCTTCTCATTCTGAAAAGATGAACTGGTACTGTGCTTTTGCCTTTTTATCTTTTAATAACATATTCCACGTAGGTACCTTTCATGACTAGAAGGTCTCTTTCTTCTCGTGTTTCATGATTGGCATATGTGATTAGGCCTCACACGGGGATGTTGACAGGACAGCCGTCTAGAAGGTCTCTTTCTTCTCGTGTTTTGTGATTGGTATATGTGATCAGGCCTCACATGGGGACGTAGACAGGACAGCCATCTAGACATAACTCCCTTTGCATTGCTTGCACTCTAACCGGTTCTCTCCTTTCTGCTGATTCTCTTGTTTCTTATCCATCACAAAGCTGTGTTGTGCCCTGTTTGCTGTCAGCAGACGTGGCTGGTCTGGCTGGGAGAAGCAGAGACTTGGTGCTTGGTCAGCATGTTTGTCAAATTTTGTAGTTATTTTTAGAAATGAAGGGGCAGATGACAATTCTGCATAAGCCTTGGTTTGAGGTCTTAACATATCTGGTAAGCATGGACCCCTTCTGATCTCTTATGATACCTAATGTACGATGGGTGAACTTCTACTACTTATATATGATCCAAATTTAATGAAGCATAGCTGTTGAAACTCTTTAGGGCTATGAATCTATAGATGTCCAAATTGCAGTGTGATCATTTGCCAATGATGGTCTTTTGACCAGGAATTCTAATTCATGGTTATACTGTATCTCATTGGCTCTACGAAGTCATCTTCCTTGTAATTGGAGATACTAAATGGTTGCCTTATGGTTGGTTTCATTTGCTTTGGTGTTTGCTTTGAAGGCATGAATTTTGAAGCATCTGGCTGGGTCTTTTTTCAGGACAATGTTGGTGACGCCTCCGATTTTATACAGAAAGGTGTATCAAAGCTATTAAGGTTCAAACGCTGATCATGTCTACTAATTATGTGGCTTCCATGCTATACGGACTTATTCAGTCGTTGACAGGTGCTTGTTCCAGTTTAGAGCGATCCCACTAAGGACCATGTGAGGATGCTAATTGAACAAAACTGTTAGAGAATCCTAGTTCTTTAGTTGGGGAAGGCAGGAGGTTATTAATTAATGCAATTATGTTTAGTTGAGATACTGAATTTTTGTTTTTCTTTGTGGATTGGAGTGATGAGTGAGTGATGTCTGGATCTTTCCATAGGGATCGTCTTTTTTCTTTTTTTTTTTAATTTTTAATTTTTGGGGAGATGCGATGACATCTAGTTCTCTTCCTGTTGTAGGTTAGAGTCCTTTTGTTGCAAATCACGCTGGATTTGACCTGGTTTGTGTTGTGGTATGTTCACCCATTTTACTGACTTTTAGAGGAATGATTTGAGTTAGCAAGCTTTTGCTTTTTGCTTCTCCCAGGGGATTTTTGGCATAAATGGTTTATTTTGGGTGCCAGTTCAAGTCCCTTTCTTTGATGATGTCCTGCTCTCTATCTTCGCCTGCAGACTTTACTGGATTAAACTACAATTACTACAATTGAGGCTTGTTTCCAAGGCTAAGTCTAGTTGTTGCTTAGCTTGGTCATTTGGGGTTTTTACTTTTTCTTCTTCTGGAGGTATTTTTGGTGTAAATGGTTAATTTTGGGAGCCAGTTCACAAAGTCTCTTTCTTTGATGATGTTGTCCTCTAATCTTTTTCTGTGAACTTCACTAGATAAAACTACAATTGAGTCCTATTTCAAGGCTAAGTCTAGTTGTTGCTTTCCTTGGTGACTTGGTGGCACACATTGATGGCAGTTTGACTTATTGGATGCTTCTACCTTGTGAGACGGAAATTGATTGCCGATATTCACTAATATCATGGCAGATTATTTGTTTCTACTTTGAATTGGTTTGGTGCAGTCTGTAGAAGCGTTCTTATCGGGATTCTCCTTATATTGAAGTTCCAGTTGATATAAATTTGCCTGACAAATTAGTTTATATTGCTTGTGTGTTGAAAAGTTACTGGGCCATGAGCTTGCACAATCCCTCTACATGGATTCACCCCTGATTTTCTCCAAAACTCCTATTCTGTTATCTTTGTTTTCTGAGGAAGTTGGCTCTATTTTGTGCTTTCAAAACTATATCTGCAAGGATGCTCATGGGCATTTTTAGAGTGGATGGATTGGATGTTTTGGCCAACTTTTATAAGCTTGCTCTTTGAATGAGATGGTGCACTGGATGCGTTGCTTCAGGTAGGGTTCATGTGTTGTATGAGCTATACCTCATGTTGAACTTGAGAAGAAAAACTAATTGGTTCAATGACTTCACAAAGAAATTGAGCCTTCCTGCAGGATATATTGTATAGGCCCTGAAAGGAGATGGAAGGCTGTGATCTCTGGATAAAATTTTGCTTACAAACGAAGCATCTAGCGTTAGGGAGTATATAAGCTAGTGGAATACCTGATGGAGCTTGTATAATTCTGCTTGTATTTTTGGACTTTTGGACATATTTGTATCTTGTCAGTTGCTCACTTTGTTGAGCAAATTGTGTAACTTTGTATCGTAGCACAAGTAAGTTGTGGTTGGCAAAAAATCAAGCATGAATTGTGCAGATAGCACTTGTTATTATTTTGTTCATGTGTTGTATGAGCTATACCTGATGTTGAACTTGCGAAGAAAAACTAATTGGTTTGAAGACCTCGCAAAGAAATTGAGCCTTTCTGCAGGATATGTCATATAGGCCTGGATACCTGATGGAGATTGTATGATTCTGCTTGTATTTTTGGGCTTTTGGACATATATGTCTGTTGTCAGTTGCTGACTTTGTTGAGCAAATTGTGCAACTCTGTATCATAGCATAAATAAGTTGTGGTTGGGAAAAAATCAAGTATGAATTGTGCAGATAGAACTTGTTATCATTTTGGTCAGGGTGTGATTTGCTAACTCTTGGAAGTTATTGATCAATTGATCCATTGATCTTTGCATTGTTGTTTTATCAGCTTATTCTGGATTTTGTTATTCGCTGAATTCGCAGTGGCTTCTTTCCTCTTGGATCATATCTCTTGATGTCTGAGGATGTCGTTATGGGTGTTTGGTTTAGCTCCTCCTATGATCCTTAATTGATCCATCCACCGATCGGTCTTTCCATTTTATTGTTTTACGAGCGGCTTCTGGATTTTGTCATTTGGTGAATTCACAATGGCATCTTCCCCTTGGAGCGAAACTGTTTGTTTGAGGATGTCAAGAACGACACCGGTTAGTTTGTTTCACAAAACTAGGTGTTTGGGCTTTTTGGAGGACTGATGATCCTTTTGCTGTCTTTTTTTGGTTGAGATGATGAAAGTATTCTTTCAGGTGATAGGCTATAATTTACTGGTTTTGATTGAAATTTGTTCTTCAGTCTTTTATCTTTGGGACTTGATTGTTGTCTAGTCCTGATCCTCTCACAGGTTGGAGTCTCACCAGAATCAACAAGGGGTGCTCTGCTGCGAGCTGATGATTGTCTAAGAGTGGATAAGCTCTATTGTCTCTCGAGGCAGTTATTGGTTTGAATGAAATTTGTTCTCCAGTCCCATAATTTTCCGATTGATGCAAAAACCGATTCTCATTCCTTTGGAGGGGTGGAGTTTGGCCAACATATGATCTGTTATGGTTCTTTCTTTGCAAGGTGTATGTGCCACAACAGATCACTATCCAATCCAGATCCTGCTTGCCCGTGTCCCCTTCCTAGAAATAGCCCTCCATCATGTCCTTATCCTTCATTCTCATCTTGCGTCTATGATTGTGCATGCATTCCTTTCTCAGTTCAAAGCCTCTTCAGAGGAGACATCATACCCAAAATGCTCTTGATCCTTCTTCTTTTCTTTTTGTTTCTTGATTAATTGTTAATTTGGTCTGATTTGTATGCTAATTTTCTGAAGGTTACTCTTGCCTCTCTGGGAGTCTGCCATGTTATGCGTATCGTTAGGGTTTGCACTCCTCTGATTGGTGATGGATTCATCATTGATTGATCTTTCCATTCAATTGTATCATGAGCTGATTCTGGTATTCACTATTCCGTGAATTGGCAGTGGTTTCTTTCTTCTTGGAGTGATCATGTTGTCTGAGGACCACGAGCACAATGCTACTGGTCAGTTTTTTTTTTTTTTTTTTTTTTTTTTTTTTTTTGGTAAAGTAAGATTTGTATTGTCCACAACAATGCTACTGGTCAGTTGGTTACATAGAACAAGACATTTGGGCTTTTTAGAGGACCAATGATCTAATCTTGCACTGTTCAGTTGAGCTGATGATGTAGTAGTCTTTGTCTTTAGGATGAGTGATGGACTGAAATTTTGACAACCTTCTAGGCTTCTTTTACAGGTTGAAAGTTTTACTGGATTAGACAACTGGTGATCTATTGCATTCTCTGTGGGGCTGAGTTGATAATTATTTGATATTGGACGAGCTTCTTCTGCTATTTTCTAGTTAATCCCAAAGATCAGATCTAGTTCTCTTCCTTCCGAAGATCAGCGTTTGGTCTCTGTGATCAGTGATATTCTTCCTTGCTGCATAAGCATCAATTCCTAACTTGTCTTCCACTTCTGTTATCTTCTAGTTAAGATGGAATGATCAGGTGTTTTCTTTCCTTCGCAGGTCAGAGTTCTGTCGAGGCAATACTTTACCTCATCAATTTCAATATGGAGCATCTGTGATGGGTGATGGTTCTTTCTTGCTGCATAAGCATCAATTAATAGGACAAGCTCTCCTTTCAGAGTTCTTTTTTTTCTGGAAAGGTCCACACAAGTTCTATCTTGTTTCTCTTCATTCTTATCTGTGTGCTATGATCACTAATTGGATCTCTCTAAATCATGGAGATAGCATATGTTACAGTTACACGATATGGTCTGTTTTCTATCCCAGAACTGGCGCCAGGCATTACCTTGCTGGGTTCACCTTCAAACACAACTTCTGTGTTTTCTTATGGTCTAGAACGAGAGGTCATTTTGTGTTCTTTCCGTATGAGAGGTTGTTTGAATTGGTTGGACTCTGTCAATGGCCATATAAATGTAAACATTATAGGTTTTCTTTGGTTATTAGGACTGAAGGCTTACTGCTGACAGAATTGGTTTCACTTCAGTGCATATTGGTTGCATCTTATTTGGAATGATGTGCTTTAGATATCTATTATGATACAGATATCTATTAGGATACACGTTCTTGATCTTTCTTAACTTGTTTTTATCTCTTGACGTTTGTTGAGCCGATTACTTTCTCAGTCTAATTTCTGAAGCATCTGGTTTGATACAGATATCTGTTATTTAATGCATTGGAAGTGACTTCTTCTCTGTTGGACTGATCTCTACTTCCGAGGATGTCATGTAAGGAACAGTAAATATGATGAGTTTGGTCAATTGTTGCATGGAATAAAGTGTTTGAGCTATTTTTTGGGACGGACGATTCCTTTGTGGTGTAATGTTGAGTTGATGGACTAGGAGTACTGGGTGATGAACTGCAACTTTTAATAATTTCCTGCATGGACACTTATGTTTCTTTTTCAAAATTCATTCTTTCATTAATTATGTTTGGGTGGTGGCAAGAATCGAGATGATAATTGTCTGGTTCTAATTGCTTTAGGTTGAAGGTTTTCTGAACTTGAGAAGTGCTGATCCTTTGCCTTTTTGGCAAGGCTAAGAGGATGAATTGTGGAGACCGGGTTTTGTTTAAAATTGTACAAGCTCTCATTTGTTGGATTCTTGACAGTAAATGACTATAATAGTATTGACTCTTTTTTCCTTTTTCTTTTCCTATTTTTTTTATTAAAGCAAGATGATCACCGTTCAGTTCTCTTTCTATAATAGGTCATAAATAGGTTAAAGCAATGACTTTTTCCTTGATGGAACTATTCTGCATGTTATTTGTTACTCTTTTTCCTTTCAATGTACTTCGTCGCATGATCACTTGGTAATAGATTTCTTGGATATGCATCTGTTTTGGCTTGGTGTGCATGTCTGCTTGAATTCTGTGTCAATATGTTAAATTGGTTTTCTTATGCTGAGTTGTTATTTCGAACTTATAGGATGGGTTCTTTTCCAAAAAAATATTTGTTTTTAACTGCAGTATGCAGTAACATTTATCTCTTGCCAAAACTTTACTAATTGTTTTTCACTCAAAGTTTGGTTTGAATTCTGTCTCAATGATCGATAGCTTCATTTACCCATGTAAGGCCCTAAATTTTCACCCGTAGGAATTTAAAACCTAGAAAAGAGAAATGGTAGATATCCTAATCATTCACAAGTTTGGTGTACAGTATCTGTATACAAAATAAACCATTTCTCATGATGAAAGAGGGTCTTTTTGAATCGGAGAAGCAACAAATCATAAGTAACAATTAATGCTTCTGCATACCATGTTTTGTATGTGGTTCTGCATTGCTCTTTACAAACTTTGATTTAGAAATTGAGTAGTCATATAGCAAGTGAGCATTTAAGCAAGTGCATGGACAAACCGGATTGGCAGCGGTAACCGCCCCTGTATTTGCTCTTTATTTGTGCTTATTGTTTTTGTTCTGGATATGCTTGGTTATTAATGCAGGTGAAACACATCAGAGCCGAATATGGGGATTACTTTGGCATTAGTGGTACTGGCTATCCAGGTTCTTTAATCTGCTCTACTCAATTGTTACCTTTAAAGCCTGCATATTTCCCTTTGCAGGATAGGTCTTCTCACGCTTTCATGGTTCTGCTCACCCCCCACCTTTGTCTCTCGATGGCTTCGGCTGCCTGGCCTACAATTCCTGTGGTTACCGGAATTATTTGGTTTACAGCCTCATCCTCAGTCAATCTTTCCTTCATTGTTTTGCCAGCTTACTATGGATTTTTGTTAGTCGGTGAATTGGCAGCGTGGCTTCTTTCCTCTAGAATCATATCTCTATTGTCTGAGGATGTTGCTATGGGAAGTGCTTGGTTTAGCTCCTCCTCCGATCCTTTATCGATCCATTGACTGACTTTCCGTACAATCTACGAGCTGCTTCTGGATTTTGTTATTTGGTGAATTTGCAGTGGCTTTTTTCCCCTTGGAGCGAACTGTTTGTTTGAGGATGTCAAGGATCATGAATACAATGACACTGGTCAGCGTGTTCCATAAAACTAGGTGTTCGGGCTTTTTGAAGGACCGATGATCCTTTTGCTGTCTTTTTAGGGTTGAGATGATGATCTAGTGTTTGGTCACATCTAAGACTGGGCAATAGACTGAAAATTACTGGTGTTGATGGAAATTGGTTCTTCAGTTTTTTTATCTCTGTGTGATGTTTATCGTCTAGTCATGATTCTCTCACAGGCTGGAGTCTTGCCAGAGTTGACAAGTGGTGATCTGCCACGAGCTGATGATTGCTTGAAATTGGATAAGCTCTATGGTTTCACGAGGCAATTATCCGTTTGAATGAAATTTGTTCTTTCAGTCCCATAATTTTCTGATTAATGTGAAAGCGGATTCTCATTCCAGTGTTTGGTTGATGTATGATTTGTGACGGTTCTTTCTTTGCAAGGTGTATGCGCCATGACAGATCACCATCCATTCCAATTCCGCTTCATCTTTTTTTCATTGAAGTTCAAAAGCGGGTGTCTCCTTCCTGGAAATAGTCCCTCCCTCGTGTCCTCATCCATTGGTCTCATTGTGCATCTATGATTGTGCATGCGTTCCTCTCTCAGTTGACAGCCTCTGCGAAGTACATTTCAGAGGAGACATCGTTCCTAAATCGGTCTGATTCGGTTTATGCTATGTTATTTTCTGAAGGTTACACCTCGCCTCTCTGGGACTCCGCCACGTCGTGGGCATTGTTAGGGTTTGCACTCCTCTGGTCATTGATTGATAAATTACTGATTGATCTTTTCAATTTTGTAATGAGCTGATTCTGGTACACTATTCCATGAATTGGCAGTGGCTTATTTGCTCTTGAGGAGATCATTTTGTCTGAGGATGTTGTCTGACGACAATGAGTGTAATGCTACTGGTCAGTCGGTCACATCGAATATGTCATTTGGGCTTTTTGGAGGACTAGTAATCTACCTTGCACTGTGTGGTTGATCTAGAAGCCTTTGTCTTCAGGGCAAATGACGGACTGACATTATGGCAACCTTCTAGACTTCTTTTACAGCTTGAAAGTTTTACTGGATTTGACAACTGGTGATCTGTTGCGTTTTCTGTGGGCTGAGTTGATAATTGTTTGAATTTGGATGAGCTGTTGCTCCTTGGATTTTAGGCAGTTATTGGTCTGAATGGAACTTGTCCTTTACGTCTTTATTGGTAGTTAATCAGAAAGGTCAGATCTAGTTCTCTTTCCTTCGCAGATCAAGATTTTGGTCGAGGCAATACTTTACCTGGCCAAGTTCGATATGCAATGTCTACCATCAGTGATGTTCTTTCTTGCTGCAGAAGCATCGATTTCTAATTTGACTTCCACTTCTCATTTATGTATTTCTTTTTTGGTCAGAAATGAGATACTTAAATTTACCATAGTAAAAGCATACTTCTTCGAGACAAAAATAACAAAACTATACACACACACATGGATGGGTATGAGAATACTGTTTGAGCAATTAAATCAAGAATATCATATATGTCACTATGTGCACAATTATAGTCAATGACTCAAAATTGTAATTTTTTAAAGTTGAAAAAGCATCGAAGAATGCTCTTAAAGCATTTATTAAAAAATAAATGAAGAGGGAGTGGCTTCTTTCCCCTCAGAGCGAAACTGTTTGTCTGAGGATGTCAAGGACGATCAATAGGATGACATTGGTCAGTTTGATTGATAAAACATGGATGTTTAGATTTTTGGGAGGACTGATGATCCCTTGTTTTCTTATTTTTGGTTGAGATGATGAGCTAGTAGTCTTTAATCACATCTTAGACCAGGTGACAGGCTGAAATTTACTGGTCTTGATTGGAATTTATTCTTCGTTTTTTTATCTTTGGGAGTTGATTATCTTCTAGTCCCTGATTCTTTCACAGGTTGGAGTCTTGCCAGACTTGACAAGTGGGGTGATCTTGCACGAGTTGACGCTCATCTGAAATTGGATAAGCTCTATCGTTCCTTGAGGCATTTATTGGTTTAAATGGAATTTGTTCTCCAGTCCCATTATTTTCTGATTAATGTGAAAACTGATTCTCATTAGTTGGGAGGTCATTGTTTGATTGATCTATGATCTGTGGTGGTTCTTTCTTTGCAAGGTGTACGCGTCCCAACAGATCACTATTCAATCCATATCCACATCTTATTCTTATTAAATTTCGAAAGCCGGTGTCTCTTTCCTAGAAATAGTCGCTTCCTCGTGTCCTCATCCTTCCGTTTCATTTGGTGTCTATGATTGTGCATGTGTTCCTCTCTCAGTTTGTCAGCCTCTACGAAGTACTCTTCAGAGGAGACATCATTCCCAACGCAGTCTCTTGATCCTCTTCTTTCTTTTTGTCTCTTCATTGATTGTTAAATTGGTCTGATTCCGTTGATGCTATGTTATTTTCCGAAGGTCACGCCTGGCCTCTCCGGGACTCTGCCATGTTGTCAGCATGACTAGGTTTTGCGCTCCTCTGATTGGTGATTGATTTATCATTGATTGATATTTTCAAGTTCAATTGTATTTTGAACTGATTCTGCTATTCAGTGAATTGGCAATGGCTTCTTTCTTCCTGGAGAAATCCTTTTGGCTGAGGATGTTGTCTGAGGACAATGAATACAATGCAACTGCTCAGTTGGTTACATACAATACGACATTTGGGCTTTTTGGGTTGGTGATCTAGAAGCCTTTGTCTTAAAGACAAACTCAATGGACTGAAATTTTGACAACCTTCTAGGCTTCCATTACAGCTTGAAAGTTTTACTGGATTTGACAGCTGGTGATCTGTTACGGTTTCTGTGGGGCAGTTATTGGTTTGAATGAATCTTGTCCTTTACTTCTATTATTTCTTAGTTAATCTGAAAGTTCAGATCTATTTCTCCTCCCTTTGCAAATCAGAGTTTGGTCAAGGCAATACCTTACGTAGCCAAGTTCGATATGGAGTGTCTACAATCAGTGATGTTTATTCTCGCTGCATGAGCATCAATTTCTAATTTGTCTTCCGCTGCTGTTATCATCTAGTTGAGGTGGAATGATCAGATGTTCTCTTTCCTTCACAGGTCATAATTTGTTCGAGGCTATACATTACCTTGTCAATTTCGAGATGGAGTGTCTGATCAGTGATGGCTCTTTCTTGCTGCATAAGCATCGATTGATAGGACAAGCTCTTCTGTCAGAGTTCTTTCTTGTCTGGAAAGGTCCACACAAGTTCTAGCTCGTTATTCTTCATTCTTATCTGTATGCTACAATCACTAATTGGATCTCTGGTAAATCATGGAGATATCATATGTAAGATGTATGTGTCATGCTCTTCTTCCCTATCTTGGAACTGGCTCCGGGCATTACCTGGTTGGCTTCGCCTTTCATTTCACACGACTTCTATGTTTTCTTTTGGTACAAAACAAGAGGTCATTTTGTGTTCTTTTTGTGTCAGAGGTTATTTGAGTTGTTGGACTCAGTCAATGGCCATATAAATGTCTAATTTGTAGGTGTTCTTTGGTTATTGGGACTTTGAAGGTTTATTGCTGACAGAATCGTTTTTACTTCAGGGCATACTGGTAGTTTCTTATTTTGAAATGACATACATCAGATATCTATGAAAATTTGCATTCTTAATCCTTCTTATTTTGTTTCTATTTCTTAACCGATGATGGTAGCTGATACACTCGTTCTTTTGGCAGATTAGAGCCTACTTTCTCTTTGGGATTGGATTGGAAAACTTTTGATTTGTATGTCTTACCTTTTTCTTTGATGGAACTATCCTGCATGTTATTTATCATGGACTTTTTCGGATTCAACGTACTTTGTCGCACATTCATTGGGAAATACGTCTCTTGCATATGCATTTTTTTTGACTTCGAGTGTATGTCTGCTTGAATATTGTCTCAATGGGTATTAAATTTGGTTTATCAGAAGAATTTTTGTCAGGTTTCCTGTGTTAATATTTGATGAGATTGATGCTGTCTGGATGGTAATTTCCTATGCTGAGATGTTATTTTCATGCGACCTATTGCCTATTTTTTCTCTATGTTATCTGGAACTTGCAGGACATGTTCTTTTCCAAAAACATATTTGTTTTTCACACTGTTTTTTTGCGGTAACATTTACCTTCTGCCAAAACTTTCCCTAAAGTATAGTATGTAATGTTTCACTTGTGTAGCAATTTTGTTGGATGGTTTATCAATAGATTGATCTTTCCATTTAATTGTTTATCAAGATGAGTATGCATTTCAGTTGATTGACAGTTGCATCTGATTTTGTGATGGTAACTCTCCCCATCATTCCTTTTTGTTTTCCGTTTCTTGATTGATTGATTTTGTTGATGGTGTCCGATTGATTTTCTCGGTCTGATTTTGTGAAGCGTCATTTGGTTGCAGAGATCTGTCCCTCTTGCACGGAGATCCTTTGATTCTCATTGTTCGGCGAATTGGCAGTGTGGCTTCTTTCTTTCCTCTTGGATTGTGATCTCTTGACGTTGAAGGAGGTCGTTATGGGAAGTGTTTGGTTTAACTCCTCCTTTGACCCTTGATACAGTGACCGATCAATCTTTCTGTTATTTGGTGACTTCGCTGTGGTTTCTTTCCCCGTGCAAACTGTTTGCCTGAGGATGTCAAGGATGATGAATGCCGTTAATACTATGTCTTAGATGTTTGGGATTTTTGGAGGAGTGGTGGCCCTTTTGCTGTCTTAAGACTGAGATGATGAATTAGTCTCTGATCACGTCTTAAGACTGAAATTTACTGGGTTTGATGGGAAATTTGTTCTTCAGTTTTTTAATCTTTGCGAGTTCTCTCACAGGTTGGAGTCTTGCCAGACTTGACATGGGGTGCTCTCTGCAGGCATTGTCTGAAATTGGATAAGCTCTATCGTCTCTCGAGGCAGTTATTGGTTTGAATGAAATTTGTTCTTCAGTCCATAATTTTCCGATTGATGCGAAAAACAATTCTCATTCCTTTGGAGGCCGTGGTTTGGCCGGTGTGTGATCTGTGATGGTTCTTTCTTTGCAAGGTGTACGTGCCACAACAGATCACTATCCAATCCAGATCCACTTCCCGGTGTCTCCTTCCTAGAAATAGCCCTCCCTCGTGTTCTCATCCTTCAGTCTCATCTTGTGTCTATGATTGTGCATGCGTTCCTTTCTCAGTTGACAGCCACTGCGAAGTGCTCTTCAGAGGAGACATCATTCCCAAAATGCACTATTGATCCTTGTTCATTTCTTTTTGTTTGACCCTTTATTGATCTTTCCATTATTTGGTGATTTCGCAGTGTTTCTTCCCCTTCGGAGGGAAACTGTTTGTCAGTTTGATTCGAAACAATTTGGTGATTGATTCATCATTGATTGATCTTTCCATTTAATTGTATTATGAGCTGATCCTGGTATTCACTATTCCGTGAATTGGCAGTGGCTTCTTTCTTCTTGGAGCGATCATGTTTGTCTGAGGACAATGAACACAATGCAGCTGGTCAGTTGGTTACATAGAATAAGACCTTTGGGCTTTATGGAAGACCAATGAGCAAACCTTGCACTGTTTGGTTGAGCTGATGATCCCGAAGTCTTTGTATTTAGGAATAGAAGTCTTTGACTTTAGGACGAGCAATGAACTGAAATTTTGACAACCTTCTACTTTTACAGGTTGAAAGTTTTACTGGATTTGACAGCTCGTGATCTGTTGTGTTCCCTGAGGTTAGTTGAAAATTGTTTGGAATTGGAAGAGCTCTCGCTTCTTGGATTTTAGGCAGTTATTGGTTTCGATGGAACTTCTCCTTTACTTCTGTTATTTTCTACTGAATCCCAAAGGTCAGATCTAGTTCTCTTGCTTTTGCAGATCAGAGTTTGGTCGAGGCAATACTTTACATGGCCAAGTTTGATGTGGAGTGTCTGTGATCAGTGATATTTTTCCCTGTTGCGCGGAGATTCTTGAGGGTTTTGCTTGGCCTACGATGCCTATTGGTCATCAGAATTCTTTGGTTTATGCCTCGTCCTTTGATCACTCAGTGATTCATCAACCGATCGATTGAACTTTGTGTTGTTTTAGCAGCCTATTCTGGATTCTTGTTGTTTGGTGAATTGGCAGTGTGGCTTCTTTCCTCTTGGATCATAGTCTCTTGACATCTGAGGATGTCGTTGTGGGAAATGTTTGATTTAGCTCTTCCTTTGACCCTTTATTGACACAATGACTGATCAACCTTTCCATTATCTGGTGAATTCACAGTGGTTTCTTTCCCCTTAGAGTGAAACTGCTTGTGTGAGGATGTCAAGGACGAAGAATACTATGAAGGCTGTGTCTTGGAAGTTTGGCTTTTTGGAGAACCGGTGATCCTTTTGCTGTCTTTCCTTTTTTTGGGTTTAGATGATGAATTAGTAGTTTTTGATAATGTCTAAGAACTGGCGATAGACTGAAATTTACTAGGTTTGATGGGAATTTGTTTTTCAGTTTTTTTATCCTGGTGAGTTTATTATTGTCTGGTCGTGATTCACTCAGGTTGGAGTCTTGCCAGACTTGACTAGTGGTGATTTGCTGCGATCTGATGATTGTCTGAAATTGGATAAGCTCTTTGGTTTCACGAGGCAGTTCTCGGTTTGAATGAAACATGTCCTTTACTTCTATTATCTTCTGGTTAATCCGAAAGATCAGATCTAGTTTTCTTCCCTTCTCAGATCAGAGTTCAGTCGTGGCAATACTTTATGGGGCCAAGTTCGATATGGAGTGTCTTGGATCGGTGATGTTCTTTCTTGCTGCATACGCATACACATCAATTCCTAATTTGTCTTCCACTTCTGTTATCTTCTAGTTAAGGTGGAACGATCAGATATGTTCTCTTTCCTTACGCAGGTCAGAGTTTGGTCGAGGCAATAGTTTACCTTGTCAATTTCGATATGGTCTGTGATCAGTATTGGTTTGTTCTTGCTGCATAAGCATCAAATCATAGGGGAAGCTCTTCTTTCAGAGTTCTTTCTTGTCTGGAAAGGTCCACACAAGTTCAAGCTTGTTTCTCTCCCCATTATTCTGTGAGACTCCTGATTGGACTTCCAACTGCATATCTCAGGACTTGATGCTTCTGGTTCTCATTTTCCAGTGTTCTTTCCCCTTAAGAACAAAAGTTTTAGTGGGGGTGAATAAAAATGAAATTTTCAAGGTGCCGTGCCATTGATTGACGGATCTCTGCTACCTTTCATCGGCTTTAACATAATGGTGAATTCAATTTGGTGAAGATGGTTGTTCAGACTGAGGTTTTATCCGGTTCTGATCACGAAATACCGTCATTAAGTTGGGCAATGTGGAAACAAATTGCGTTTTATATGGGTATGGTATCTTTTTGGATTTTAATAGCTATGGAATTTGATTGGGACGGAGAAGATGTGCTAATTGCAGGAGTCTTTCAATTATTTCATAGTTATTGTAAGGATCGTACTCGCCTTGTGGCTGGATATTTAGCATTTGGCCAACTCCCTTGCTGGTAATTTCACTGGAGTTCTGAAGTAGTCTCTGATCACATCTTCAGGGTGGGGAGGGACTGAAATTTTGAAAATTTCTAGGCATTTGTAGTTTTGATTTAAGTTTGTCTTCAGTTGATTATCTTTGGGGAGCAGTGAGATAAAAATTGTGGAGTTCTGGTTGAAGTTTTGCTGGGTTTGAGAAGTGGTGATCTATTGCATTCTTTTGTAGGGCTGAGTTGACGATTGAAATTGGACAAACAGCTGCTTTGTGGATTCTAGGCAGTTATTGGTTTGAATGAAGTTTGTTTGCCGCTTCTGCTTTTTCCCATTTATGGTGAGACAATCAGGGCCTAGCTCTCTTTCCTTTGATGCAAGCCTCTTCTCGTTTGATGTGGGCTGTCTTCAGTCAATAATGGTTCTTTCTACATTTCATTTAACAAGCTCTTCTTTCTTTGAGCTTCTATTGGCTTTTGTTGTTTTTGGAAAATGGATATTCATTTACTATCTTTCATTCTAGGGATTGTTTATAAGTCTGGAAAGCTTGAGATCCACAAAGTTCTGGCTTGTTTCTATTTGTCCTTGCAATTGATACTGCAATCACTAAATTGATTGCTGGTAAATCATGGAGATATTGCAAGTGCAATTTATTTGTCTTGCCATTTTTATTCCTTTGGAGTTCAGAGTTTGGCGGATTTGTGATCTGTGATGGTTCTTTCTTTGCAAGGTTTACGTGCCACAATAGATCGCCATCCAATCCAGATCTGCTTGCCAGTGTCTCCTCCCTAGAAATAGCCCTCCCTTCCCTTGTGCCCTCATCCTTCAGTCTCACCTTGCGTCTATGATTGTGCATACGTTGCCTTCTCAATTGACAGCCTCTGCGAAGTACTCTTCAGAGGAGACATCATTCCCTAAATACTCTTGATCCTTCTTCTTTTCTTTTTCCTTCTTGATTAATTGTTAAATCAGTATGATTTGTATGCTAATTTTCTGAAGGTTACTCTCGCCTCTCTGGGAGTCTGCCATGTGTTATGGGTACTGTTAGGGTTTGCGCTCCTCTAATTGGTGATTGATTCATCATTGATTGATCTTTCCGCTTAATTGCATTATGAGCCAATCCTAATATTCACTATTCCGTGAATTGGCAGTGGCTTCTTTCTTCTTGGAATGATCATGTTTGTCTGAGGACCATGAGCAAAATGCTACTTATCAGTTGGTTACATAGAACAAGACATTTGGGCTTTTTGGAGGACTAATGATCTAATCTTGCACTGTTTAATTGAGCTAATGATGTAGTATAGTCTTTAGGACAATCGATGCACTGAAATTTTGACAACCTTCTATGCTTATTTTACAGGATTTGACAGTTGGTGATCTGTTGCGCTCTCTGTGGGGCTGAGGTTATAATTGTTTGGAATTGGAGGAGCTCCTCCTCCCTTGGACTTTAGGCAGTCATTGGTTTGAATGGAACTTGTCCTTCACTTCCATTATTCTGAGTTAATTTCAAAGATCAGATCTAGTTTCTCTTCCTTCCGCAGATCAGAGTTTGGTCGAGGCAATACTTTGGATGGCCAAGTTCGATATGGAGTCTCTGTGATCAATGATGTGTTCTTCCTTTCTGCATAAGCATCAATTCCTAATTTTTCTTCCATTTCTGCTATCTTCTAGTTAAGGAGGAATCATAAGATGTTCTCTTTCCTTTTGCAGGTCAGAGTTTGGTCAGGGCAATAGTTTGCCTCATCAAGTTCGATATGGAGTGTCTTGGATCAGTAATCATTCTTTCTTTTTACATAAGCATCATCAATTAGGACAAGCTGTTATTTCAGAGTTCTTTCTTGTCTGGAAAGGTCCACACAAATTAAGCTTGTTTCCCTTCCCTTATCTGTGTGCTGAGATCACTAATTGGCTCTCCGGTAAATCGTGGAGATAGCATATGTAAGATGTATACGTCATGCTCTTCTTCCCTATCATGGGACTGGCTCCAGGAACTGCCTACCTAGCTTCACCTTTCTTTTTACATGACTTCTGTGTTTTCTTTTAGTTTAGAACAAGAGGTTTTTTTCTGCTCTTTACGTGCAAGAGGCTGTTTGAGTTGGTTGGACTCTGTCAATGGCCATTGGTTATCAGGACTGAGAATGCTTACTGCTGACAGAATTGCTTCTACTTGGTGCATACTGGTGTCTTCTTATTTGGAATGGCATACTTCAGATATCTATTACGATTCGCATTCTTAATCTTTATTAGTTTGTTTCTATATTTCAATGGTTGCTGAGCCAATTACTTTCTTGGTCTTATTTCTGAAGCATCTGGCTTGTTGCAGAAGCTTAATTTCTTGTGCTCCCGTTGCCTGTTTAGGACTTTGCCATGGTTGTGGACATCATTAGGGTTTACTTTCCTCCTTTGACCATTTATTAATTGATTGGTCGGTCGGGCTATTTAGTTGTTTTACGAGCAGATTCTGGATCTGTTTTCTAGTGGATTGGAAGTAACTTCTTCTCTGATGATGTCATGTAAGGAACAGTAAATATGATTAGTTTGGTTAATTGTTCCATAGAATAAAACATTCGAGCTTTTCTTGGGATTGATGATTCTTTGGTAGTATAATGTTGGGTTGGTGGACTAGGAGTACTGGGTGTTGAACTGAAACTTCTAATAATTTCCTGCATGGACACTTATGTTTCTTTTTTAAAACTCATTCTTTCATTAATTATCTTTGGTTAGTAGCAAGAATCGAGATGATAATCATCTATTCCTAATTGGTTTAGGTTGAAGGTTTGCTGAATTTGAGAAGTGCTGATCCTTTGCCTTTTTTGCACGGCTGAGAGGATGAATTGTGGAGACCAGGTTTTGTTTGAAATGGGATAAGCTTTTATTTATTGCATTCTGGACAGTACATGGTTCCATTAGTGTTCACCCAGTTATAATAATAATAATAATAATAATAATAATAATAATAATAATAAAGCAAAGGGATCACCATTAAATTCTCTTTCTTTTATGGTCAGAATTTGGTTAAAGCAAAGACATTTTCCATAATGGAATTATTCTGCATGTTATTTATCACTCTTTCCTTTTCAATGTACTTTGTTGCACACTCACTTGGAAATACGTTTCTTGCATATGCATTTTCTGTTGACTTGGTGTGTATGTCTGCTTGAAGTTTGTGTGTATGTTAAATTGGTTTATTTGAAGAATTTCTCTCAGGTTTACTTTGTGTTTATATTAGATAGATTGATGTCATTGAGACGGTAATTTCTTATGCTGAGTTATTATTTTGGTGTTACTTATTGCTCTTTTTCTCTATGTTATTTGGTACTCACATATTTGTTTTTCACACTTTTTTTTTTTTTTTTGTGGTAACATTTTCCTTTTGCCAAAACTTTTGCAAACGTTATAATATGTAGTGTTTTCACTTATAAAGCGATGTTGTGGATGGCTCATCAATAGATTTATCATTCCATTAAATTGTTTAACAAGATGATTCTGGATTTCACAGTGGATTGGCAGTTGCATCTTTCCTCAGAGTGCGATCTCTTCGTTGGAGCATGTTGTCTAATGATGATAAATACATAGAAGCTGGTCAGTTACATAATATAAGGTGTTTGGGCTTCTTGGAGGAGTGGTGATCTATTATGCAGTCTTTGTTTTGAATTCTGAAGTATCTTTGTTGACATCTTCGGCAGGGGCAATGGACTGAAATTTTGAAGATTTCTAGGCTTTTTGTTGTTTTGATTTAAGTTTGTCTTCAGTTGATTATATTCAGGGAGCAGTGAGATAATTATTGTCGAGTTCTAATTCTTCTAAAGGTTGAAGTTTTACCAGGTTTCTAGGCTTTTTGCTCTCGCTTCTTGGATTTTGGTTCTTTTGATGTCCTCACTCTCCGTGTGTATTTATATGGATCAATCCCTAATCAATTGATATTTTGGCCATGCTTTAATGATAGGATGTGCAAGAAGTAGCTTGACTATGATGCAAACCTCTTCTGGTTGCAGAAACCCCCTGTTGCTGAGATCCTTGAGGGTTTCACCTGGCTTCTTTGGGACAATGCCTGATGTTATTGAAATTATCTTATTGATTGACCGATCGGTCTTTGCATTATTGTTTTTACCAGCTTATTCTGGATTCTTGTTATTTGGTGCTTTACTGTGGCTTATTTCCTCTTGGATCATATCTCTTTTGTCTGAGGATGGTCATCATGGGAAGTGTTTGGTTTAGCTCCTCCTCTGATCCTTAATCGCTCTATGGACCGACTTTCTGTACAATTGTTTTATGAGCGCCTCATGGATTTAGTTATTTGGTGAATTCGCAGTGGCTTCTTTCCCCTTGGCGTGAACTGTTCGTCTGAGGGGATGTCAAGGACGATGATTAATATGGCATTGTCAGTTTGTTTCATAAAATACGGATGTTTGGGCTTTTTGGAGGATTGATGATCCTTTTTCTGTCTTTTTTTTGGTTGAGACAATCAATTATTAGTCTTTGATGTCACATCTAAGACCGGGGGATAGACTCAAATTTACTGGTTTTGATGGGAATTTGTTCTTCAGTTTTTATCTTTGGGAGTTCTCTCACAGGTCAGAGTCTTGCCAGACTTGACATGTGGTGATCTGCTGCGAGCTGATGATTGTCTGAAATTGGGTAAGTTCTATGGTTTCACGAGGCAGTTGTCAGTTTGAATGAAATTTGTTCTCCAGTCCCATAATGTTCGAATTAATGCAAAAATCAATTCCCATTCCTTTGGTGTGGTCGATGTATGATCTGTGATGGTTGTTTCTTTGCATGGTGTACACGCCCCAACTGATCATTATTTAATCCAGATCCGCTTTGTCTTAATTTTATTGAAGTTCAAAAGCTGGTCTCTCCCTCCTAGAAGTAGTCCATCCCTCGTGTCCTCATACTTCGGTCTCATCAGGTGTTTATGAGTGTTAAGTCGGTCTGGTTCTGTTTATGCAATGTTATTTTCTGAAGGTTACTCCTCACCTCTCCAGCACTCTGCCATGTTGTGGGCATTGTTAGGGTTTGCACTCCTCCCATTTGATCGATTGATTTTTCAAAGTTTAATTGTATTATGAGCTGATTCTGGTATTCGCTATTCTGTGAATTGGCAGTGGCTTCTTTCTTCTTGGAGTGATCATTTTGTCTGAGGATGTTGTAGGGCAATAAAAACAATGCAAGTGGTCAGTTGGTTGCATAGAATACCACATTTGGGCTTTTTGGAGGACTAATGGAACTGGTTCCAGGCATTACCTAGTTTGCTTCGCCTTTCTTTTCACACAACTTCTGTGTTTTCTTTTGGTACAGAGCAAGAGGTCATTTTGTGTTCTTTCCATGCCGGTGGTTCTTTGAGTTGTTGGACTTAGTGAATGGCCATATAGATATCTAAATTGTAGGTTTTCTTTGGTTCTTGGGACTTTGAAGGTTTATTGCTGACAGAATCGGTTTTACTTCAGGGCATACTGGTAATATCTTATCTGGAAATGATGTACATCATATATATATCACAATTTGCATTCATAGTCTTTCTTATTTTGTTTCTATTTGCTAATGGATGATGATAGCTGATACCAGTTTTTCTTTGGCATATTAGAGCCTACTTTCTCTTGGGGATTGGATTGGAAACCTTTGATTTGTCTGTCTTACCTTTTTCTTTGATGGAACTATCCTGCATGTTATTTATCATGGACTCTTTCGGGTTCAACGTATGTTGTCACACATTCGTTGGGAAATACATCTCTTGCATATGCATTTTTTTTTACTTGGAGTGTATGTCTGCTTGAATATTGTCTCAATAGGTGTTAAATTTGGTTTATCTAAAGAAGTTTTTGTCAAGTTTTCTGTGTTAATATTTGATGAGATTGATGTTGTCTGGATGGTAATTTCCTATGCTGAGATGTTATATTCATGCGACCTATTGCCTCTTTTTTCTCTATGTTATCTGAAACCTTGCAGGATATGTTCTTTTCCTGAAAAAATTTATGTTTTTCACACTGTTTTTTGCGGTAACATTTACCTTTTGCCAAAACTTTCCCTAAGGTATAGTATGTACAGCGATGTTGTTGGATGGTTCATCAATAGATTGATCTTTCCATTTAATCGTTTATCAAGATCAGTATGCATTTTGGTGACTTGGCAGTTGCATCTTTCCTCTTGGAGCGATCTCTTCAGCATGTTGTCTAATGATGATATATACATTGATAGAAGCTGGTCGGTTTACTTAGAATAAGGCACCTGGGCTTCTTGGAGGAGTGGTGATCTATCATGCAGTCTCTGTTTGCTTGAGTTCTGAAGTAGTAGTCTCTGATCACATCTTCATGACAGGTGATGGACTGAAATTTTGAAGATTTCTAGGCATTTTGTAGTTTTGATTTGAGTTTGTCTTCAGTTGATTATCTGCAGGGTGCAGTGAGCTTAATCATTATCAAGTTCTAATTCCTCTACAAGTTGAAGTTTTGCCGGGTTTGAGAAGTGGTGTTCTATGCGTTCTCATGTAGGGCTAAGTTGACAATCATTTGAAATTAGACAAACAGCCACTTTGTGGATTCCAGGCAGTTATTGGTTTCAATGAAGTTTGTTTCCTGCTTCTGCTTTTTTCTGTTTATGGTGAGGTGATTAGGGCCAAGTTCTCTTTCCTTCGATGCAAGCCTCTTCTGGTTCAATGTGGACTTCTCCAATATGTGATGGTTCATCCTAGATTTCATTTAACAAGCTCTTCTTTCTTTGAGCTTCTATTGGCTTTTGTTGTTTTTGGAAGATGAATTATCATTGACTATCTTCCATTGTAGGGATTGTTTGAGTCTGGAAAGCTTGAGATCCACTAAGTTCTGGCTTGTTTCTCTTTGTTCCTGTAATGCACGCTACAATCACTAAATCTATTGTTGGTAAATTATGTGTAATTTATTCATCTGGCCTTTCTTTTCTTCTTTTTTTCCCCGAATACTAGCTTCACACAATTTAGTTAGCTTAGGCTTTCATTCTGTATGATAGATGTGTTTCTTTTGGTACAGAACCTTCGGTGGAACTTTTTCATTTACCAGGTGATATCTATGCTCTAGGTGGTTGTTGAGGAGTGGTCATGTGAATCCTTAGTGTTTACGGTCCTCCTTTGATCATTTATTGTGGATATGATCCATTCTTTTGTTGTTTTAGAGCTGTTTCTGTATTTATAATCCCGTGAATTGGCAGTAGCTTCTTTTCTTGCGGAGCGATCTCTTTAATTGAGGATGTCCATCCTTTTGTTGTTTTAGAGCTGTTTTTGGATTTATAATCCAGTGGATTGGTAGTAGCTTCTTTTTCTCATGGAGCGATCTCTTTGATTGAGGGTGTTGTCTACGGAATGGTACATATGATGAGGTTGGTCAATTATTGCTTAGATCTTTAATTGATCTTCAGGACTGGGTTAAAAACTGAAATTTTGATAAACTCCTGCTGTGTAGGCACTTGTGTTTTTATTGAATATCATGCCTTAATTGATTCCCTTAGAGTGGAAAGATGATAATTGTCTTTGTTCTTTTTAAATGTTGGAGTTTTGCCAAATTTTATGAGTGATGATCTATTGCCTTTTTTGTGTGGCTGAGTTGATGAATTGCAGAGTCCAGGCTTTGTTTGAAATTGGATAAGCTCCCAATTCTTGGATTTGGGTTCTTTTAATGTCCTCACTCTATATGTATATGGGTCAACCCTAATCAATTTATATTTTGGCCGTGCTTTTATGATAGGGTGTGCAAGAACTAGCTTGACCATGCTTTTGTGGCCTCTTTGTTGGATGTACTTGCAAAAGGAGAGTATCTAACGCAATTCTATTTAGTTGAGCCACTGAATTGTTGTTTTTCTTTGTGGATTAGGGTGATGAGTGATGTCTGGATCTTTCTATAGGGATTTTTGTTACTGCATGAACTCTGCAAAGATGTGGTTTGTGATATTTCATTTTTGAGGATTAGAGGTGATGCGATGAAAATATAGTTCTCTTCCTGTTTGTAGAAGCTCTCTCTTGGGGATGCTTATTATATCGAATCTTCAGTTGATATAATGCCTGACAAATTAGTTCTATATTGCTTGTGTGTTGAAATGGAGAGTTACTTGGCCACAAGTTGGCTCGATCCCTCTGCATGGATTCACCCCTCATTCTCTCCAAAACTCGTATTCTATTATTATCATTTTCAGTGGAAGGTGGCTCTAGTTTGTACCTTCAAAACTATAACTGCAAGGATGCTTGATAATATATGCTTGTGGGGACACGTGGCATGGATGTTTTTGTACTCTTTTATAAGCTCCCTCTTTCAATGAGATAGTGCACTGGACATGTTGCTTTAGGTAGGGTTCATATGTTGTATGAACTATCAACCAATGTTTTTTTTTTTTTTTTGGTGAAAGTAAGCAATTAATATAATGGGGAAGGTCAATATGGGTCCGTTTGGGAACCAGCCCTTTGGAGGCCTAAAGATACTTGGGCAAATGCCAGCCCGTTTGGCAAAAAATTTTGAACCCTCCTCCAAATGCCAGCCTTGTGAAGGCTTTCGGCTTTTTCGGCATGCCCACGCCCCGCACTGTTCACATTTATTTTTTTTCCGAAATTATCCTCACGAATTTTTTGATTTTCCGGGTGCGTGCCCTTGTCGAGCATTGTTCATCTTCTCCGGGCGTAGAGAGACGCCGTGACCTAGGCGATCTTCGTCAGAGATTCAGGCGACCTCTGCGAGTCGCAGATCTGGTGGCCAAACGCACGCGGTCGCCGGCGACCGTCACCTGCCGCACCGCGACCTCCGCACGGAGCTCGCCGGGGCCGCACAACCCATCTAGTCGCAGGTCTGGTCGCGACCAGATCTGGTGCCGGAGGCTCGAGCGGCGACCAGATCTGAGTCGCGCCTTGCCGCCCTCGGATCTAGGTCGCGGTGGCGCTATGCGACCTCCCGCAACCTCGCCGCCCCAGATCCGGGGGCGGCGAGGTTGCGCGACCCCGCCGCGACCCAGATCCGAGGCGGCAAGGTCCTCCCGTGATCTCGACGCCCCGGATCGAGGTCGCCGAAGGTCGAGGCGGCGTCGCACGACCTCACAACCCCAGATCCGGGGTCACCTGAGGTCGAGGCGGCGTCGCGCGACCTCGCCGCCCCAAATTCGGGGTCACCAGAGGTCGCGACGGCGTCGCGCGACCTCACCGCCCCAAATCAGGGGTCGCCGACGGTCGTTGCCCTTGCCGGTCAATTTTTTAAAAATTTTCTTTTGCTAATTTTTTTTTTTATCACAAAGATCCTTTGTAAATGTAATTCCCCAAACACTATTTTGTTCAAAGTACTTCACAAAGGGGCTTTCAAAGTACAATTTACCAAACACGGTTGCATATGGAAAACACTTTTAACTCAAAGGTCTTTGCATTTTCCCAAGGACTTTCCCCAAAATAGTTCCCAAACGCACCCTATGTATACCCAAACAGCTCCAAAAACTTGCATTCAAATGAACATGCTCAATCTGAGTGGAAGGGAGCCGAGTAGAAAAAACCAAAAGGCACCAAACCAAACAAAGCACTAGGTGCCAAGCGGCAAAAAACGCCAAGCAATACGACCTAGGTACCAACAAGACACCTAGCCAAGCGGTCTAGAATAAGGGGAAGAGAAGATGTATGGTGCCTGTATCCGCTTGTATTTTTGGATTCTTGAACATATTTCTTTGTATGGTCAATTGTTCACTTTGTTGAGCAAATTGTGCACCTTTGTATTTTAGCTCAAGTAAGACAGTGGTGGTTGTCAAAAAGCAAGCATAATGTGCATATAGCACTTGTTAACATTTTGGTCAAGGTGTGATGTGCTTGGCCCATGATCTGTATTTTTTGGAGACTTCAAATTCTTGAGATTTGACAGATGAGCAGTGGCGATTCTTGTAACTAGTCTTGGATTTTCATTCATGGCATCTAATTGTGGGTGTTCTGAGTGAAGTTTCCTAATTGGACATATTTTGAGCGTTCGCTAACCAGTTATCATGGGCATTATGGAATTGGCATCTCTTACTATCTCTTTTAGAAATTTGCTTTCACAAACTATCCAGGTGACATGGGCACTTTTGCAAGTGTCTTTTCACTTATTCCCATATGTGTTTAGTGAAGGCATTTGGAGCCTTATAAAAATGGCGATTCCTATGGCAGCCGCAATTTTCACTTTTGCAAGTAACTATCTAGCATTTTTTTTTTTTTTTTTTTGGTAATAACTGTCTAGCTTTTTTGTTTCTATATAAATCAGTAAGGAGGATCCTTGTGCTTCCACTAGGGGAAAAAAATCCTCACGTAAATCTATTTTTTTTCCAACTAAATTAACCGTATTTCTTTTTTCACCTTAAAAATTTTCCAGGTTAATGAAGAGGAATGCCATTGCAAGCATTTTGTGTATAGCTCAATTTCCCTTTCACTTTCCCATTATGTAGTTTCTAATTCTAATCACAATGCTCCATCGGTGATGAATCAACCTGGTTCATGTTTGAAGTGTATGGCCATTTTAACTAACTTTTAGGGGAATCACTCGACTTAGCAACCTGGGGGTATTTTTAGTGTAAATGGTTCATTTTGGGTGCCAGTGCAAGTCTCTCTTTGATGATGTCATGCTCTTACTCGTTTGTGAACTTCACTGGATGAAACTACAATTACTGCAACGGAGTCTTGTGTCCAAGGCTAAGTCTAGTTGTTGCTTTGCTTGATCATTTGGGGCTTTTACTTTTGCTTCTTCTGGGGGTATTTTTGGTAAAAATGATATTGAGTGCCAGTTTAAGTCTTTCTCTTCGATGATGTTGTGCTCTCATCTTTTTCTGTGAACTTTACTGGACAAAACTACAATTGAGCCCCGTTTGTAAGATTAAGTCTAGTTGCTTTGCTTGGTTACATGAATGCACACATTGATGGCAGTTTGACTTATGCAGTAGAGACATAGTTTGTCTGTTCGTTCTTTATCTTATTGGATGCTTTTACCTTGTACTTGTGAGATGAGAAACTGAATGCATGTATTCTTTAACATCATGGCAGATTATACTTTTCCACTTTCAGGGTTGGTGTAGTCTGTAGAAGCTCTCTCTTCGGGATGCTCTTTATATTGAATCTCGAGTTGATATAAATCTGCCTGACAAACTAGTTCTATATTGCTTGTGCATTGAAATCAAGAGTTACTTGGCCAGGAGTTCACTCAATCCCTCTACATGGATTTGCAACTCATTCTCTTGAAGCTCACATTCTATTATCATTGTTTGCTGAGGAAGTTTTTTTTTTTTTTTTGGTAAGGGTTGTTTGCTGAGGAAGTTGGCTCTAATTTGTGCCATTAAAATTATATCTGCAAGGATCTTGGGATCAATGCTTGTGGGGATGCGTGGAGTGGATGGTTTGGATTTCTTTTGCCATCTTTTACATGCTCGCTCTTTGAATGAGATGGTGCACTCGACAAGTTGCTTTTGGTAGGGTTTGTATGTTGTTTGAGCTGTGCATAAGTTTGCTGATGTTGACCTTCAGGAGAAAAACTAACTATTTTGAAGACCTCGCAAAGAAATTGCGCCTTCCTGCAGGATGTGTGGAGCTTGTATAATTCTGCATGTATTTTTGGAGACTTCAACATATTTCTGTCTATTGTCAGTTTGCTTAGTTTGTTGAGCATATTGTGCTACGTTGCATCTTGGCACAAGTATGACTGTCGTGGTTGGCAAAAAATCAAGCATGATTGTGCAGATAGCATTTGTTATCATTTTGGTCAGGCTGTGATGTGCTAACTCTTGGAAGTGGGGTCCTTGGCCCATGATCTGTATTTTATGGAGACTTAAAATTTTTAAGATTTGCCAAATGAGAGGCAGCCATCTTCTTGCAGCTAGTCTTGGAATTTCATTTTTGGCATCTAATTGTGGGTGTTCTCAATAGGGTTTTTTAACTGTAGATATTTTGAGTGTTTGCAAACCAGTAATCATGGGCATTATGGAATTGGCATCTCTTCTTATCTCTTTTAGAAATTTTCCTTTTATAAACTATCCAGGGGACATGGGCACTTTTGCAAGTAAATGTCTTCACTTTTTTCCATATGAATGTTTCGTGGAGGCCATTGGAGTCTTATAAAACTTGGATTCCTGTGGCAGCAGGGATTTCCACACAGATTTGAGGTCTCATCATATTCACCCTGGATAGCATCTTCGCAGCTCCTCCTAGGATAGTATTATGTTCTTACTGGTCAAAGTGTTGGATTCTCTGTCAATGTCATGATGCTCCTGTTGCTTGAACAACATCTGTGGTTAACATGTACTCAATTTCAGCTGGTTGATCTTTGATTCAGTCGGGCACTAAAATTGACTATTCCCAGCACTGGTCAGTTTATTCAGCAAAGCTCCACTACACTGCCTTTTGTGTTGACTTCTCCATAGCATTAATCTATGGTCTCTGATGTAAAGTCAGGAAAGTCTATAACATTGAGCTTTATGATAAGCCACCGCAAAGCTCCATTCCACTGCCTTCTACAGAACATTAATTAATCTGTTGAGAAGTTCAATTGCTAGTATTATTACCCTATAGAGTCGCTGCATATATTTAATTCGATATGATTCTTGGGTACTAAGTTGAAAATTTAATTTTTTAACATAATTATTCTCAGTTATGATTTGCCTCTCATACTGTATTCAGAAACGGATGAAGGAGTTCAATCATCTTTTCATATGTAATGTCAAGTTTAGATGATTCTGCTTGTGAGTAAAACTAAGTTGCACTATTGATATGCTGTCCAGCTCTAGCTCTTTCTTTGCCATAGAAATCAGGAAGGGAGGATCCTTGTGCTCCCACTATGAGAAGGATACCCTCATGTAGAGCTATGTCTTTCCGCCAGATTAATGCAATTACTTTTTTCACCTTGCAGTTTCTTCTGAGTTAATTGAGAGGAATGCTGCTGTAAGCATTTTGTGTATGGATTAATTTCCCTTTCACTTGTCCCTTATATCGGTAGTTTCTGATTGTGGATTCGTAGGTGTGGCTGGCTTATTGTTGTAAGCATGAATACCTTAGCAAATTTGGCCACATGGACATCGGGTATTTTCCCATTACCAAGTCTTTTTCTGATTTACATGCTTCATTTTGGCAGTTGAATCTTTTGGTATGTTTTTCAGTTAAGATTAATAGATTATACCAATTTTTAACAATAGGAAACCTTTTTTTTCTTAATAACTTTGCTTGCATTTCTTTTCTATTTTTTGTTAAAATTTTGTGTATTGTTTTGTTCAGGCATTTTCATTATCCAGCAATCGTTATTCTTGCACCTTAAGTTCTCGTAGGTATGGATTCCTGAAAAGCATTCTGTCTTTCTATTAGGAAAAGCAGTATCTATGGAAGTATGGTGGTATTACTGGTTATTCTTCTCTTGGAATTGGATATCTTCTCCTTCTACTGATGTCTGCAAAAAAGGCTTTCAATGAGAATTAGTCTCTCTCGGTGGGTGCGTGCTCTCTGTGTAAGGTTATTGAGGCTACTGCCATCGGTGCCTGCTGTCCAATAACTTTTTGCTCCAATGAAGATTGGATTTGTTGCCTTTTCTTTCATGAAGAAGCCATCTTTGGTGTCTCCGAACAAGAGAATAGGTTATCAATATTCTAGAAAAGAATCTATATTTCCTTATTATCATTGAGTAATTACAAGGTGTATATACACAGAAATAGAAGACCTAAATTAGGTAAGAAAATCAAATAATAGAGGACCTAATCCCTATCAATAGCTAATTTACAGCTAACAAAATCAAATCACATAATAAAATCAAATCAAATAATATCACGTGATATCCCTAATAATTTGGGAGAGATTATAGGAAATTTTCCAACGCTCCCCCTCAAGTTTGCTGAGTGTATCTTCTATGCCTAACTTGCTGCTAATCTCCTAAAATCTCGACGTTAGTAGGCCTTTGGTTAGTACATCTGCTAGCTGATCTTTGCTAGGAGTGTAGGGAGTTTTGATCAAACTAGATTCAAGCTTCTCCTTTATAAAATGCTTGTATATATCAATATGCTTGGTTTGATCATGCCGAACGGATTGTGAGCAATGTTGATTGCTGGTTTATTATCACAATAGTCTCATAATTCCTTTGCGTTCCACTTTGAGGTCTTCAATGACAATCCTAAGCCGCAAAAGTTCACATATCTCATTCGATATTGCCCTGAATTCAGCTTCAACACTAGATTTAGTAACCACATTTTGTTTTTTACTCCTCCAAGTGACAAGATTTCGCCCTAGAAAAGTGCAATAGCCAAATGTGAACTTTCTATCTGTTGGTGACCCAGCATAATTTACATTAGTATAGGCTTCAATAGGCTTCAAGATTCAGCTTATCACCCTTTTTAAACAAAATACCTTTTCCAGGAGTAGTTTTGAGATAGTGAAGAATCCAGTAGACACAACTTGCGTGTTCTTCTTTATGATGATGTATGAACTGACTTACAACTCCCACAACATTGGCTATGTTTGGCCTAATCTGAGATAGATAAATAAGCCTTCCTACTAGCCTTTGATATATCTCTTTATCAACTATGCCACTCTCTACATGTCCATCCATTTTATGGTTTGCATCAATAGGAGTGCTCACCACCTTGCTATTGTGACATCTTGTTTCCTTTAGAAGATCAAGTACATATTTCCTTTAGGATATAAAAATACCTTCTTCTTTTTTCTTTTTTCTTTTTTATAGTAGGCTATCTCTATACTAAGGAAGTATCTCAACTTTCCAAGGTCTTTGATCTCGAATTGTTGACCAAAATTTCTCTTAAGAGACTTTTTGTTCAACTTCATCATTACTAATCACAATTATATCATCTACATAAACAAGTAAAGCTGTGACCATACCTTTTTGATGAATAAGGTGTGATCCCCTCTACTCTGCTCATCTTAAGCATTGCCTTCGTGAACCTTCCAAACCAAGCTCTTGAGGATTGTTTGAGACCATATAGAGCTTTTGTAAGTTTACACACTTGATTGTTTCCAAAGTCCTCTTCAAAACCTAGTGGAGGCTCCATAAAGACTTCTTCCTCCTCCATATCTCCATGTAAAAACGTGTTGTTCACATCAAATTGCTGCAAAGACCAACCAAAAATAGTTGCAAGAGAAAATACTACTTATACTGTGTTCATTTTTGTTATTGGTGTGAAGTTCTAATAAATTCATCCCATAGGTTTGGGTGTACTTCTTTGCAACTAGCCTTGCCTTATATCTCTCCAAGGTCCCATCAACTTTGTACTTAAGAGCATAAACCCATTTACATTCCATTGGTTATTTGCCTTTGGGTAAAGTCACAACTTCCCATGTATTATTCTTCTTCAATGCATTCATTTTTTCTGTCATAACTTGTATACAATGCCTATGTCATAACTTGTATACAATTCCTATCCTCAAAAGCTTCATGTATAGAGTTAGGAATTGTAATTGAATCAAGAGCAATAATAAAGGCTTTGTATGACACAAATTGGGAGATAGGATGTTGGGTACATTTCCTAATAGCTTTTCTCAAGGCAATAGGTAAATCCAAATCACTTAGGTTTATTAGAAGAAGAGTGAGTGATTTCATTACTTGATAATAATTCGGTTAACAAGACTTGATCCAGTTTCGGATTGAGCTTCATCCTTCTTGAATAAACTTGCAGTTTGATTGGTTAATTTTTAAGAGGACTAGATGAAAATGATGATGAACTAGGCAGAGGACTCAATGGGCTAGATGAAGGACTAGGTGGACTAAGAGGGCTAGGACTAGACAAAGATGGTAAAGGAGATGAAGTTGGATTGGACAAAATAGGATTGGGCGACACACTAGATAGTGGAGGCAGTGGTTCAAACCCACTATCTTCATTAGGAGTCTCCCCCTGAAGATAGTGGTGGGAAGGAAAAAACGACTGGTTTTCATTAAAAGTGATATTCATAGAGATAAAAACTTGACGTGTTAAGGGATCATGGCATTTATAACCTTTTCGAGTATTAGAGTGCTCGATAACGACACACTTTAGAGAACGTGGGTCAAGTTTGTTTCGGTTGTGATAATGAATATGCACAAATACAACACAACCAAAGATCCAAGGGGAAAGGTGATATTTATGAGAAACATCAGGAATAAAGGTAAACAAGACCTGTAAGGGACTTTTATTTTTTAAGGTTTTGGAAGAAACCCAATTAATAAGATATGTTGAAGTTAAAACAATTTCCCCCCAAACATGCTTTGTAATAGACATTTGAAAGAGGAGAGCCCGAGATGTGCCTATTTTTCCTTTTGGCTACTCCATTTTGTTGAGGGGTATCACATAGGAAGACTCATGAATAATTCTCTAAGTTCGGAAAAAAATGATCAAGATGCTAATTGAAATATTCCTTCCCATTATCAAACCTAAGTCTCTTAATTAACACTCCAAATTGATTGACTATCGTTTTGTAAAAGTTTTGAAAGATAGATTGAGCATCATATTTGTCTTTCATAAGATATAGCCATGTAGTACAAGTATAATCATCGATAAAAGAGACAAACCATCTAGCTCCTGTAAAGTTAGCAATTCTAGATGAACCCCACACATCGATATGGATAAGAGAGAATGATGTTGAAACTCTAGTATCATTATTCAAAGGAAATGAAACATCATGATGTTTTGCAAATTCACAAACTTCACAATGAAGATTTTCGATAGCAACATCTTTAAAAATGGAAGTAAACATAGTACTAAGAAGATGGTGGGTGTGCTAATCGAAAATGATGAAGCCAAATCTAAGATAAGTGGATAAGATTACAAGAGTCGTAAGAGGTATTATATCCCACAAGAGATCAACCAATTCTGCTTGAATCTTCAAGGTAGTGGAGCCCATTCTGTTCCTTAACAAATCCAATCGTCTTCCCTGATTCAAGTCCTGCAAAATACAACGATCAATAGAGAAAAGCACCTTACAATTCAGATTTTTGGTAAGTTGATAAATGGAAAGAAGGTTGGTGGACAACTTAGGAACATGAAGGACATTGTCAAATTTAAGTGAGGGATTTAGAATTATGGTTCATTAGCCAGCTATAGTAATAGGAGATCTATCTGTTATGGTAATACTCTTATATCCTGGTGATAGTTTATAAGTTTCGTATAGTTGGTTGCACCTGAATCAAGAATCCATGAATTAGGGTAATGAGAAACTGTTGAGTTTTCGGAAATTAGACACGCATCTAACTGGAGTGTTAAACACATATTAAAAAACTTAGATAGGAAGTCAAGGAGAGTCCTGATTTTACCAACTTCTCTGTTAAATATCTTTTAGCTCTACTGAGCACCCGCATTCTTCTATGAAGCTTGAAGCAATTTCTCTTGTATGGCGTGGCTTCTTGCAGAAACTACACCATAAACCTTCACCATTTGTTGTCTTAATCAAATTTGTTCTCTTATTTTTGTAAGGATTTGTTTTCTCCTTAATTGCATTCATGGCGGATCTTTCAAGGTGTTGGTCTTCAAGTATTATAGTCCGTCGGCTCTTTTCTTCTCCTACTATAGAAAAAACTTCATTTAAGGATGACAGCTGCTTCTTTCCAATATTCTCAACTCGAATTTAATCGAAGTTTGCATTCAGACTTGCTAAAAACTCAAAAATCCTATCTCTCCATATGGTTTGGAGAGTATTAGTATCTTAAGAACACCTCATCTGTATATTCAAATTGTGATCTATTTCAAGCTAGAGACCTTTCATGAGATTGTAATATTTCGTAATAGAATGATTATCTTGTTTTGCCATCGAAGCCTTCATCTTGAGTTCATATATTATTGCTGCATCTTGAACTTTTGAATAAGATTGATAAACAGCCTCCCATATGTCCTTGACAATAAGGAGAAACACGTAATGTTTGCTGATCTTCGGTTGCATTGAGCTCCACAACCATGACATAATTAAGGAATCTTCTTCATCCCATGTTTGAAACTTGGGATCACCTTGTCTTGGACCAGTGCCTTCTAGATGACTAAGCTTCCTTTTTCCTTTAAGAAACATTCTCAAAATTTGTGCCTACTGAAGATTATTTTTCCCATCCAATCGGTGCTCCTTCATGTTGGGAAAATCTCCAATCAATAAGTTGGATTGACCCTAAATAGAGGACCTAGTTTGGAAATAGCCTTCCCTGAATCTTCCATTCTAGCAACTTGAAAGGACAAATTACGAGAGGAGATCAAGAAACAAGGGTGGTTACCACACAACTGAAGGCTGGCAATAAGGCTAGTTAAGTCGGCAATAAGGCTGAAACAAAACAACAACAATAAGGTTGAAAAAAAAGGGTTGCAATGAAACAACAGGAAATACAAATCGAAAAACTAAGCTATGGTAACATGTAGAAAAGAAGCTGTATTTTCTTATTATCATCAAGTAATTACAAGGTGTATATATATATATAGGAAAATAATACCTAAATTAGGTAAGAAAATCAAATAGTAGATGACCTAATCTCTGTTAATAGTTAATTTACAGCTAACAAAATCAAATCAAATAATATCACATAATATCTCGAATAATTTGGGAGAGACTATAGGAGATTTTCCAACACATATTTATGGAAATTAGTTTTTCCCTATGATACATATAGTGCAATTGTCACATTGCAGTGCCTTAAGTTAAGTTGATGCTAATGCCTTAGGTTGACATGGGATCCTAGCTTGTTCCAGTACACCAAGGAGTTTCGATGGGTCAAATGCCTTTAGTTTAACTGATGTCTATGTTGTGAATCAAGATTCTTTTATCACCTCCAAATGTCATTTTTGGTATGTTATCGCCCCTCATTTTTTATATTCCTTCATTTCATTCCATGATTCAAACTCAATTTAGGATCAAGATTAAGGTCTTTCGATCTGAAGGCTAGAGATTACTATAATCAAGTATTTTCCCCTTATTTTCAAAAGGAATGTATTATCCATGAGTTATCTTGTGTGAATACACACAACAAAATAGAGTTGTTGAAAGAAAAAATGGTCATCTCCTTAACACAACTCGTGCCTTATTGTTTAACGGGCAGGTTCCTAAAACATATTGGGGGGAAGTTGTAAATTAATTACTCTCATTTATATTAGACCACAAGACTCCTACAAAAGTTCTTTCTCGATTCTATCCTCACTTTCGTACATTTAATGGTCATACACCTCGAGTCTTTAGTTGTACTTCCTTTGTCCACATTCATTATCATCAACAAGGAGAGTTAGATACTCGTACAATCAAATGTGTGGTTCTTAGTTACTCACAAACAGAAAAAGCCTATAAATGTTACCATCCTACTTCCAAAAGATTCCATCTCTCCACAGATGTCACTTTTGGTGAACGGTAATTGTATTAAGCTAAGCCAATATGTACAAGCAACGGCACTAGCTTACACTAAAAACGAACAAGGCATAATGAGTGGAAGGGTGCCGAAATAAAGGAAAAGCCAACATTATCTTATTTTTACAACATTATCTTCATGGGAAGTTTTAAGTTATGGAAAATAAGGGCCTTGGTGTTATTGATAATTTAGATTTATTATCCAACATCCCAATCAACCCAAACTCATCAATTATTGCTCATAAACTTATCTTGAATCCTATCTCTTGTCCAGCACAATCTCCCACACAACAACTTGTTTGTGTTCCTATTCTCACCTAGTCCAACTCATATTTATGATTCTATGAGATTTTCTCAGGTATATTCAAGGAGGACAACCGTTCCACACGAGCAAGTCCAAAGTGCTACTCCGGATAATGCCAATGAGAGCATAGTAAGTCATGAATCTCCTTTGAATGAACAGCTTAGTGATGCACCTAGTAGTGATCTTGATTTACCTATTACTATTAGAAAAACGATTAGAAAGTGCACCAAGAAACCGGTATATCCAATATCAAATTATGTGTCCCTTAATAGATTATCATCATCGGAACTTTATTATGATTTTAAACACTATTGTTGTTCCTAACACAGTGCCTAAAGGATTGTCAAAAGAGGAATGGGGGATTGCCAAGAAAGAAGATATGAAGGTTGTCGATTTATTACCTACTATTTTTTTGTGTTAGCAAGTTGGGGTTATTTATGTAATTGTACAAGGCTTAACTCTAAGCCTATAAATACTTCTTCTTCTTTTTTTTTTGGTGAATGGTAATAGTATTAAGCTTAACCAAAATGTACATGCAGACGGCACCAAAACTTACACTCAAAATGAAGAAAGCATAATGAGTGGAAGGGTGCCGAAATAAAAGAAAAGCCTACAAGGCAAAAGCAAGAAGGCACAGTCGGCACAACAACAGCCACATCCTAAAGAAGGACTAAAAACAAAAGAAGACAATCAGCCAACCAAACGATGGCAACCCAAGCCCAAAACCCAACACAAAAAGAGCCTAAAAGCAGCAACCAATAACAAGGCCACGACGTAGACAGAAGAAAGAAGAAGCCCAACCAGCAAACATTCCACCAATAGGACTCCTAAAGAACCATCGAGAATGAATGAAAGATGAAAGGGTTAATCCCCCAACTACGTTGAAGTCTTCTGTTTCTTAGATTGTCCTCCATATTTGTAAAGGTTAATGCCTTGTCCTTAACCACCTTAATGAGATGATTCTTCATGGCTGGAATCGTGAAGGTAATGTTCCTGAACAAGATCTCATTCCTATACTTCCAAATAATATGGCACTGCGCTCTAAAGGAAAACCAAGCAATTGAGTGGTAGAAGTCCTTACCGGGTAAGAATTTCAAAGCCCAGCGAAAGTTGTCAGTCCAACTGCTATTTCGTCAAGGAAGGTTGCATTGAGCAGCCCAAAGAAATGCAAAACTGGCTGTAATGCTACAACCAAAAAATAGATGATCAATTGAATCCGACGTCGAATTTCAAAAAGCACAAACCGCATCCTCAATCATGCCATAAGATAAAAGCAAGGCTTGGGTGGGGAGACGATTCTTGGTGATAAGCCAGAGATTGAACTGATATTTTGGGGTTATAGCGTTATTCCAGATCAAGGAAGCCCAGTTGACCTGCGGCTTCTTCCTTCTAATTAGGTGCCATGCCGAAGTAACCGAAAATAAACCAAAAGTACTTCCTTCCCAAGTAAAACGATCTGGTACTTATGATAATAGAGGAAGAAGCTGCTCCCAAGACTCTAGCAGTGCATGAATGGACTGACCAGCCAACAAGAAGAGATCCTCCACCGTAGCAAGTCTGGATAAACCCGAGCAGTAGATCAACGAGTCCGAAAACAATAGGTTGAGGGGGCCTCTCGGGTGCCAATTGTCGAACTAGAATGACACAGAACGGTTGTCCCCTATCCTCTAGTGAAAAGAAAGCCAAAATTCCGTCCTAAGATGGAGGATTCTCTTCCACGTCCAAGAGCAAAAGGTGGGTTGTTTGACCATCCAGAAACTCTCCCTTTTCAGGAAAGTGGAATGGATCCACCTACACCATAAGGACTCCTTATCTGTGAATAGGATCCAGATGATATTGCTAGTATGAGTACCTAGAGGGGGGTGAATAGGTATACAATGATTTTTCTTGAAGATTGCACAATACTTTAGACAGTTGAAGAATTTGCAATAATTAAAAACCAATCGTGAGACTGAGTAAGGGAAAGAGAGAATTGAACACTCGGTTTATAGTGGTTCGGCTTGATTCAAGCCTACGTCCACTCTTACGCACCGACAGCCAATTGGCTGGATTCCACTATGAACAAAGAGATGTTACAGTGTTGATCTTCCTTGATTTCTCGGTGTAGATGATCTACCACACTCACTCAAGGTATCACCAAGTACAAACACTCTCTGTGTATACAATTTCGCTCGAACAGTCTCGACTAACAATCAAGGGTCTTCGACTCGGAATTTTTCTATCAATCACACACTTAAAACAACTAGAACGTCTTCCTTTTATACTCCTTCATGCCATCATAGCCGTTGGCACTTACCAAAGGAATTCCTCCAATCTACCCGTTGGACAGAATCAATCAAGAAGATCATCCGAGCTATTTAAGGAATCGATGATAGCCCATCAATCTGTTCGCCCATACAATCGGATCTTGGTTTCCAAGAATAGAACATTCCAAGATTATTTCGACGACCATCGGATCTTCAATCGATCTTAGATAAGAATCAAAGAATCCGAAATGATTATCCAACCAAAGAATCTATTCCAAAGGATAGGATCGAATCCTCAACCATAAACCTCGGCTTTGGATTTCCTTCGATCACTTTGGACTAGAAAGAGATCGGTGAGAATAGACTTAAGTCTTGAGTCTTGAGTCTTAAGTCTTGAGTCTTGAGTCTTGAGTCTTGAGTCTTGAGTCTTGGATCTTGAGTCTCGAGAATACAAAGTCTTCAGACTTTAAACTGTCGGTCTCCGAACATCCAGACTTAGACTGATAGAAACGTTTTGTCAGCTTCAAAATATTCTGGAAAGATTTCTCCAACAATCTCCCCCTTTTTGATGGTGACAAAACTTTCTTGAAGATTTGAACAACTTTGACCTGCAAAACATTTCTCAAGCAATATGGCTAACTCATAAAGATAAATAAAACAACCAGACTCTGCATCCACAGAAAATTGGTTAGTCTTTCATGAGTAATACCATATAACAACACTTGATAAAAAATGCAACCAGTCAAGCATCACAATCCACAGTCAAATTCACACCCAAGTTCAAGTTCTCAAGTCATACTCAAAAATAAACATAACCACAAAAGTCAAAGTTTTTAAAAGATGTTGGTTCAAATTGGTTCTCCCCCTTTTTGTCAGCATTGAAAAGGGTGAGAAATGGGTCATGTCTGCTTGGGAATGCGCACGATCTGGAAATCCCCAATGGACTGGACTACTCCTTCGAGCTTCTTCAGGTCTTCTCTCAGATGAGCTACCTCTTCTCCCTTGGCATTGGCTTGAAGTTGCGGAGCGAGGTCTTTGAATTTATCCTCCGAGAGAGGCGAAGATGCTTGTCCAGCATTCTTCAAAGCTTGGATTTCACAATCCAGAACATATATCCGGCTACGCATTTCGAGAAGAATATTCATGATGCTACGAAAATCTGCAGAATCATCCGTACGTATGCGGCATGAGCTTTCTCACGATTGAGTAAATGCGAACGATGGCGCTTCAAGTATAGTCGGCAGATTTGGAATCGACGTATCACCTTCTTCGGGCATTTGAGAGACTGAACTTCTTCCGGGTCTTACGGAGATTGTCTTAGATCTTCAGCGACGAGCATGAGGTGTAGACCTCTCTTGCTCTCCAACTCCCCTTGTCTCTAGGACATTTAGAGGGGAAGAGTGATGATCATGCTCTTGATTTCCTTCTCTCAGATTTGTCGGCGAGACTTTTCTTTTTCTCCTTCTCCTTCTTCTTCAACTTCTTTCTCCTTTTTTTCTCGTTCTGTTCTCCTTCTTCGTTCTCTGCTGAAGATCGTCGGATGAGACACGGAACGTCTTGTTCTTGTCGGCGCTTGGATAGTGGGATCTTCATCATCTTCATCTTCATCCTCAAGGATGAGAGTTCTTTTCCTCTTTTTCGATGGGGCACCCATGGCCTCCTTTCCTTTCCTTTTTGAAGCAGACTAGACTGGAGATTTCACTTTGAATTTCTCCATTGCCTTGGAGAGATCTTGCAGACGCATCTTTATTAACATTTTCAATCCTACCACCATCTTATCACACGGTCGAACACAAAAAGTATGTGGCAGTTCAATGTTCAGATGTCTGAAGATCTTGGTCACCAGACCAGGATAAGGCAATTGTCCTTTGTCTTTTGACATTGCTCTGTACATATGGAAGAGAATAGTGTGCGGGAGAGAAAACTTCCATCCTGAGTTGATTGCATACATCAACTTTGCTTCAGAAAGAGACACGGAAGTCTTTGACGTAGACTTCGATCTGAGACAGTTGATCACAATCTTATGAAGCACAATGTTGATGGCATTCATCCTGGAATAGGTAATTTTCTTCTCTACGTCCCTATCTTTGACAAGATCCAGAGTAGTACGAGCAGGTGAGACTTTGATTGGAAGATAACGTCCTCGTTCAACTCCAACTATGTCCGCCAACATATTCACATCTACCACGTAGACTTGGTCTCGAACACTGAATGAAATTCTATTCTCATCCAAAAAGCTAAGATTTGAATAGAAATAAGCGGTCAGTTGAGCATACCCGTCCGTAGAGTCAGAGCAAAAAGTCTCAAGTTGAAGCAAATTCAACTTTTCTCTTAAGTTCACGTTGATGGTGTCCAGGAAGTCAAAATCGACACTTCTAGGGTTTATCACCCCTCTTTTCAACAGCCTGAAATACGCTTTTTCTTGATCCTTGGATTTAAACAAATCCATCCGATTTCCTTTCACCTTTGCTGCCACACCCATTCTAGGTTTAAATTCAAGGAACATTTTGTCATCATCGTTCCCGTCAATCAGATTTTGTCCTGGCATACGAGGATCACTTGGAATGTTCTCAAGAGCCTCCTCTGCCCTTCCTTTAGGAGCAATTCCCAATTCCTCCATTTTCCGCAGAAAAAGATACTCATTCCCATAATTTTTGTCCTTAAGGAAGTCATCTATATACTTTAATGAAGTACCGGTGCTTTTCAACGCACGATAAAGCTTATAGATAAAGGAGGGTTTTTGGACTCTTACTAGGTCGGCATCCTCGATTATCTCTTCTTCCAGATTTTGACTTGCACCTTGTGGGGCAGGAGACGTTGAATGACGTGGAGGAGAGCGAATCAGACTTTGTCGTGACTTGATAAGTCTTCTTCCTCGTAAGATCGAAGTGAGTCGGTCCCTTCTCCATTCTTTGTGGTCCCCTGCTTGCGATTCTTGATGATTTTCTCGAAGATGACATCTTTCTTTGTCTATTGGAAGATTCCTTCACTTGCTTTTCCCAAGAAAAATGACCACTTTCTCGACGACGAACAAGAAGTAGAAACAATATCAGGAAGAGAGTGCCTTTTAGGGTTTTGAAAATTGGGCGAAGAAAAACTGTATATTTATATACCTCGGATTTGAAAAGAGAAGTTTAATCGGTACAAGGAAAGTGTACGAACACTTCTTTTCAAAATCAATAGCGCCAAAATTAATTCCTTGAAAAAGACAAGTTTTCAAATTTCACACGAATTATATCGAATGAAAGAACGTACCTTTTCGAGATAAAATAGCAACTTACGAGTCTTTAGCCATGAATGATTGAGTCTCAGGATTTAAAGTCTAAGAGATCAGAGTCTTAGAGTTGGTGAGTCTCTAGACTTTAATTTCTTCAAGCTTCAAAATGTTGAGTCTTGAGCGGATAAAGTCGAATTGATTTTTCTCCAAGGGCTTTGTGAATATGTCCGCTAGTTGACTTTTTGAATCAACAAATTGAATCGAGATTTCTCCATTTTGAATATGATTTCTAATGAAGTGATGTCGAATCTCAATATGCTTTGCTCTTGAATGAAGGATTGGATTTTTGGTGAGATTGATCGCATTTGGTGTTGTCACATCGATTTCGTGCATGAGTCTTCAATGCCAAAGTCTTGTAGCTGTTGTTTTATCCAGAGAATTTGCGAACAGCAGCTTCCAAGAGCTACATACTCGCTTTACGTCGTTGAGAGAGCTACGGTGCTTTGCTTCCTTGAGAACCAAGACACATCCTGTTTCCAAGCGGTTGACAAGTTCCGAAGTGCTCTTTCTATCGACTCTGCAACCAGCCAGATCTGCATCTGAGTATCCTAGAAGATTAAAGTCTCCCCTCTTTGGATACCAAAGACCGATGCTTGAAGATGAGGCAACGTATTTGATAATACGTTTCACGGCAATGAGATGTGATTCTCTAGGATCTGATTGAAACCTAGCACAGATGCAAACACTCAACAAAATATCAGGTCTAGAAGCAGTAAGATAAAGAAGTGAACCGATCATGCTCCTGTACAGCTTTTGATCTACTTTCTTCCCTTCTTCATCCTTGTCTATCTTCTGAGAACATGACATTGGTATGTCGGTCTTTTTGCACTTTCCCAATCCAAACCTTTTGACAAGATCATTCGCATATTTTTCTTGATGGATGAAAGTTCCTTCCTTCATTTGTTTCACTTGAAGTCCAAGAAAGAATGTTAACTCTCCCATCATACTCATTTCAAATTCGTCCTGCATAGACTTAGAAAATTTCTTGCAAAGACTTTCATTAGAGGATCCAAAAATAATGTCATCAACATATATTTGAACGAGTAAGAAACTTTTGTTTTCCTTTTTGATGAACAGAGTAGTATCTACTTTACCTTTGACAAATCCGTTACGTAATAAGAACTTACTTAGTCTGTCGTACCAAGCTCGAGGTGCTTGCTTTAGACCATACGAGCCTTTTTCGGTCGAAGAGGCGAGTCGGCTTCTTTGGGTCTTCAAATCCAGGCGGTTGTTCCACATAAACTTCCTCTTGGATAAATCCATTCGGAAAGCACTTTTGACGTCCATTTGGAATAACCTGAAATTTTTGTAACAAGCAAACGCAAGTAATAGACGAATAGCTTCTAACCTTGCAACTGGTGCGTAAGTCTCGTCATAGTCTATTCCTTCTTCTTGCGTGTATCCCTTGGCCACGAGTCTTGCTTTATTGCGTACGACTTTTCCTTCTTCGTTCATCTTGTTTCGAACACCCATTTGGCTCCAATAACAGTTTTACCTTTCGGTTTAGATGTCAATTCCCAGACATCATTAATATTGAACTGTCTGAGCTCCTCTTGCATAGCTTCGATCCAGCTTTCATCAGATAAAGCTTCTTCTATGCTTTTTGGTTCAATTTCAGAAATGAGAGCAACAGCACTAGACTCTTCACGTCTTTTGGATCTGGTACGAATTCCTTCATTAATTTCGCCGATAATGAGATCTTTAGGATGACTGGATTTGTGCTTCCAGTTACTAGTTGATTTGCCTGGATGATGATCTCTTTCTTTATTTGAATCTTCATGAGCATCTTGATGTTGAACTTCCTGAGTCTGAGATGCTTCTTGAGTTGAGTCTAGAGCAGGTTCAGACTCTTCATGTTGAATCTGGCTGGATTCATCTTGTGTTGAGTCTTGGAATTTGACATTCATTGATTCCTCCACAGACTGGCTTTTCTTGTTATAGACTCGTAGGCTTTGCTTGATGAAGAATATCCAAGGAAGATGCCTTCATCGATCTTTCTTCAAACTTACCAACTCGATCATTTGCATTTTTCAAAATAAAGCATTTGCAACCAAATACATGAAAGTATGAAACAATAGGCTTCTTACCTTTGAATAATTCATAAGGAGTTTTCTCAAGAATAGGTCTTAGGAAGACTCTATTTATAATATAGCATGCAGTTGAAACAGCTTCAGCCCAAAATCGTGGAGAAATTTTACTTTCAATTAAAAGTGTTCTAGCCATTTCTTGAAGAGATCTATTCTTTCTTTCCACAACTCCATTTTGCTGAGGAGTGTATGGAGAGGAGAATACATGTTTAAAACCAGATTCATCACATAATTTTGTGAAATCTTGATTTTCAAATTCACCTCCATGATCTGTTCTTATACTTGAAATAGCACATCCTTTTTCATTTTGAACATTTTTAGCAAACTTCTCAAAGTACGAAAAGGTTTCGACTTACTTGCAAGAAAATATACCCGGGTAAAGCGAGAGTAATCGTCTACAATTACTAGACAATATTTCTTACCTCCAATGCTCGGGTTCTTGTTGGTCCGAAGAGATCCATATGAAGCAAGCGTAGTACATGATTAGTAGAGACATGATTTATTGGCTTAAATGAATTTCTTACCTGCTTTCCCAGAATGCATGGAGTGCATGAATCAGACTTTTGGTATGGCAATTTAGGTAGTCCTCGAACAAGCTGCTTTGATGAGATTTTGGCTAATTGCTTCATATTGACATGGTCAAGCATTCTGTGCCATAAGCTTGCTTCATCTTGGATTGAAATTAGACATTGAGATTCATTCATTTTCATGTCTAAGAGATAGATGTTTCCATGTCTTCGACCCATGAAAGACTCAGTAGAGTCTTTACTAATTCCATAGCAAATTCCTTCTTGAAAGGAGATCTTGAAACCGGTATCACACAATTGGCTAATCTTTGAGAAGGTTATAGTTGAGTCCTTCTACTAGAGAAACATTGCTTATTGTGAGATTTCCAATTTTCACAGTTCCAAATCCCACGATGCTTCCTTTGCCGTTTCCTCCAAATGAAACATTTCCGCCGTTTACTTGAACAAGCTTTACAAAGCACTTTGAGTCTCCTGTCATGTGTCTTGAGCATCCGCTGTCAAGATACCATTTTATCTTTTTCTTGACGGAGACTGCATTCAAAAGAGAGTCTCAAGCTTTCTTTGGTACCCAAATTTTCTTGGGTCCTTTGGAGTTAGTAGGATAAGCATTATTAGGCCATACTTTCTTAACAGGTTTCCAAACCATAGGACAGTCTTTTTCAAAATGATCTTGATTGTTACACTTTGAACATCTTAGAGCATTTCGACCTACGAGACTTTACAAAGACTTTCTTGAAATGATTTACGTAAGCCTCTTTTGACGGTCTTTTCTTAATTCTTTCTTTTACTTTTGGAAAATCAATCAAGGGGATTGTTTCCGCTGTCATACCTAGACCAGACTTATTAAAGTAAGGTCTTTGGACTGAAAGAACTTTTTCAAGTTTTTCCGACCCTATCGAAAACTTCTTTGAAATATTTGATAAGTCCGTTTTTAAGAAAACATTTTCTTTCAAAAGATCATCTTCTTTTTCTTTAAGAGCAGAAACATTTAGGTCTAGACTTTTAACTCTTTCTTCTAAAATAACTTCCTTTTGTTTCAGAATTGAGTTTTCCTTTTTAAGTTCGGAAATTCTTTTGAGAGAAGTCTTAAGACTGAAACACAGTTCATCAATATATTTAGAGACTTTGACAGGAATTTTAAAATCACTTACCTCAAATTCACTTCATGAGTCGATCCAATCTGAGTGTCGAGTCGAATGTGCCATCAAACATATGTTGGCATATTCATTATCACTCTCTTCACATTACGTATCACTCCGGGTTTCAGCTTTGAGAGCCTTTCGAAACTTCTCAGCTTTTCCTCTTTTCTTTTCGAAGAGAAGAGGACAATTGGGTACGATGTGTCCCTTCTTTTTACATTCGAAGCAAACTACATCTTTGTTTGGTTCCTCATCATCAACGAGACTTGGTCTGCTGTCTCGAAAACTTTGTTTCTTTGGGATGAACCTTCGCCTTTTCTATTCAGTTTTCTGAATCTTCTTATCATGAGAGCGAGCTCCTCATCATCCATATCATCTTCGGAGAATCTGCATCATCGGAATCATCATTTGATTTTAGTGCAATAGATTTCTTACCTCTTGGATCTTCGTCTTCATTAATTCGTTCCACTTCATAAGCGAAGAGTTCCAATCGGCTCGTCTACGAGATAATGGCATGATTCTTTGCGTCTCTCTTATTGAAGTCTTTATATGATTCCAATCCTTGGAGAGTCCATGAAGCTTGTTCACCTTCATGGGATCAAAAATTTTTTGTCCTTGGTTCTCAAGACCATTGACAATATCGTAAAACGACTAAACATGTCAGTTATAGATTCTCCTGGTTTCATTTTGAAGGCTTCATATTGACCGAGGAGAATGTTAATTCTGGTCTCCTTCACTCGATATGTCCCTTCATAGGTGATGTGTAATCTATCCCATACTTCTTTTGCTGTAACACAAGAAGATATTCTGTTATATTCAGTTGGAGATAAAGCACAGTATAAAGAGTAAATTGCTTTTGCATCGAGTGCTTGTCTCTTGTTTATCTCTTCCTGAGCCATTCCGCTGGTTTCAATAGTGTCTTTCCCTCTTTCGGAGATTGATGCAGCAGCGGAGTGATTCCTCTTTCCACAACGTCCCATTCCGGAGGATCCTTTGATCGAAGGAAAGCTTTCATCTTGTTCTTCCAGATGTTGTAATCCTTTCCATCGAAGTAGGGAGGTCTGGTATTGCTTTGCCCCTCCATCAGCCCCGGTGCTAGCATACTAGCCATGGATCTTTTACTCTGAAGTAAAACACTTCAAACAAAGTAAGAACACGGGCTCTGATACCAATTGATATTGCTAGTATGAGTACCTAGAGGGGGGTGAATAGGTATACAATGATTTTTCTTGAAGATTGCACAATACTTTAGACAGTTGAAGAATTTGCAATAATTAAAAACCAATCGTGAGACTGAGTAAGGGAAAGAGAGAATTGAACACTCGGTTTATAGTGGTTCGGCTTGATTCAAGCCTACGTCCACTCTTCTGCACTGACAGCCAATTGGCTGGATTCCACTATGAACAAAGAGATGTTACAGTGTTGATCTTCCTTGATTTCTCGGTGTAGATGATCTACCACACTCACTCAAGGTATCACCAAGTACAAACACTCTCTGTGTATACAATTTCGCTCGAACAGTCTCGACTAACAATCAAGGGTCTTCAGACTCTGGAATTTTTCTATCAATCACACACTTAAAACAACTAGAACGTCTTCCTTTTATACTCCTTCATGCCATCATAGCCGTTGGCACTTACCAAAGGAATTCCTCCAATCTACCCGTTGGACAGAATCAATCAAGAAGATCATCCGAGCTATTTAAGGAATCTGATGATAGCCCATCAATCCTGTTCGCCCATACAATCAGGATCTTGGTTTCCAAGAATAGAACATTCCAAGATTATTTCGACGACCATCGGATCTTCAATCGATCTTAGATAAGAATCAAAGAATCCGAAATGATTATCCAACCAAAGAATCTATTCCAAAGGATAGGATCGAATCCTCAACCATAAACCTCGGCTTTGGATTTCCTTCGTCACTGGACTAGAAAGACTGTCAGTGAGAATAGACTTAAGTCTTGAGTCTTGAGTCTTAAGTCTTGAGTCTTGAGTCTTGAGTCTTGAGTCTTGAGTCTTGGATCTTGAGTCTCGAGAATACAAAGTCTTCAGACTTTAAACTGTCGGTCTCCGAACATCCAGACTTAGACTGATAGAAACGTTTTGTCAGCTTCAAAATATTCTGGAAAGATTTCTCCAACACCAGATGTGTTTCAACATAGCCGCATTATGGCAATCCCTTAGCCAATGAATACCTAAGCCTCCTTCCTCCTTTGGAAGGCAAACATCATCCCAAGAGACCTTAGCACCTCCTCTCCTTAGGCCGGGGCCCTCCCAGAGAAACTATCTGAAGATCTGCTCAATGCGATCCAACACAGAAACAGGGATAGTAAAAACACTCTCCCAGTAGGCTTGGATTGCATGAAAGACTGACCTGATAAGCTAAAGATGACCAACAAAGGAGAGGAAGCACTGAGTCCATGATTGAACCCTGTTGGTTATTCGATCAACCAGGGAGACACAGTTTGCCTTGCTGAGCCAGGAGGAGATAATAGGAACTCCTAGGTAACGCACCAGCAGAGTCCCTTCACTGAAACCAAGAGTAAGAAGGATCTCACTATGCAGAGCTATGGAGCCTCCAACAATAAAAACCTCACTCTTATTGGAATTGGGCCTGAGGCCGCTCCATGCGAATGAGGTATCCAAACCATCCTTCAAGAAAGAGATGGATGGCAAGTCAGCACCGCAAAATAGGAACACATCATCCACAAAGAAGAAGTGGGAAAAACTCAAAGCCTTGCATCTTCAAAAGAATTTGAACCCTGGTTGCCTGGCCCAAGCACTTAGAATCCTAGAGAAACTTCCATAACCAAGGTGAAAAGATAAGGAGAAATCGGATCCCCTTGGTGAAGGCCCAGGCCACTCGAAAAGAACCCATGAAGTTCTCCATTTAAGGAAATAGAAAACTTGGGCGTGCGAACACATACCATGATAATCTGAATAAAATAATCTGGGAAACAAAATGCATGGAGAACCATCTCAAGAAAGTCCCAGTCCACTGTATCATAATCTTTCCGAAAATCCATCTTTACCACACACTTGGGCTTATATGGATTAAGATGCAAACCCGCAAATAACTCCTGGGCAAGAAGAATATTATCTCTAATATGTCTGCCTTTAACGAAAGCATTTTGATATGGACTGATAATATCATTAAGGATCGCGGCAACCCGGTTAGCTAAAACCTTGGTAATGCACTTGTATATAGTGTTGCAACATGCAATAAACCTATAATCATTGACATACGTTACATTAGGAACTTTCGGGATCAACACCAGAATAGTATTGTTAATTTCCCTGAGAAGTCTCCCCGTGGTAAGGAAATCCTACCGCTTCAGTGACCAAAGGTCCAACTATCTCCCAGTTATGTTTAAAGAACTTGACACCAAAACCATCCGACCCTAGAGCCTTCCCGCGAGATAGGGAGAATAAAGTATCATGAATCTCCACATCATAGAACAGACGGGAGAGTAAGCTAATCTTATCATCCCTAAGAGGGCATCGTATGACATCCCGAACATCATACAAAGTGGGGCTAGAAGATAGGGGACTCGGTCCTAGGAGCTCCCAAAAATGCGAGACAAAAGTCTGCTACACCAAACTCAGCTCGGAGATAATATTACCAGAAGTGTCCATAACAAAAATAATCTTGTTTCTCAGTTGTCTCCTATTAACGAGAATGGTGAAAGAATTTGGTATTCCGGTCACCTTCCCTATGCCACCTGATCCTAAATTTCTGTCTGAAAAAGGACTCCTCTGGTTCCTTAACTCCAAAAAGGCCTTCCAGTGAGTCTTTTCCAAATCAGTGAGAAGTTCGCTAGATGGATCTTGCTGCAGGCCAACCTATGCTAGCCTAAGAGCTCTTCTTGCTGCAGACAACCTCTCAGAGATATTAGAAAAAGACTCTCTATTGAGCTGCTTCAAACAGCCTTTAAGAGCCTTCAACTTTCTCACAAGCCTAAACATAGGGATCCTAACACTCGGGGTCTCCCAAACTTGTGAGACAATGCTGTGGTAAGACGAGTGCGTAGTCCAGAAATCAAAGAACTTAAAAGGTCTTCTCGAGAATACCAGCTGCATCACTCTAACCACCATAGGCATGTGATCAGAAATGCCAGGCGCAAGAAAAGAAGATTCCGAATAAGAGAACTCCTAGCTCCATTTGGCATTGACCAGCACTCGATCGATTTTCCTAGCCTTACGGTTAGCCCCGGATGAAATAGACCAAGTAAAGCAAAAGCCAACATTTCGAAGATCCTCTAACTCAACTGAATCAAACATTGATTAAAGTCATCAAAACTAGGAATTTAAATGTCAAAACTCCCAATTCGATCAGAAAGGTCCCTGATAGCATTGAAATCTCCTGTCACTAGCCAAGCAGATCCCTAGAACAACGTACTCATCTGTACTAGGTCTGCCCACAAAGGCCTACAGGCTGCGAAAGTAATGCTCAGCATATACCACAGAGACACGGCAGCATCTACTAGTCATAATAAATCTCAACCTGCCATGAATGACCTGGTTATTAGAAGAACTCACTTCAAAAGTCACCAAAGAAGGGTTCCAACCAATCCAAATCCTACCCTTATGAGAGAATTCATAATTAGCCATCCAATTCCATCCAGAGACCAGTCTATCATAAATGGAACCAAAGAGAGCTTCAGGAACCTTGGTTTCCAATAAACCAACTGTAGAAGTAAGAAGGGTAAATGAGTCTTTACCACTTTTAGGGTTTATTTTTATGTGTATATATATATGAGGTACATTTTCCTCACATGGTATCAGAGCCTAGGGCTTAACCCTAGACGACGGAGCAACCACTCACCGCCATTGACTTGCCGAAATAGTTGGTTTTTGCCGCCGCTCACCGTCGAACGCCCCCACCTCTCGAGCGCCCCTCTCCCTTTCTCTCACCTCTTCGTGCAGCTTGCTCGCACGTCTCGCTCGCGCTCAGGCGACTTGATGGGTCTCTATTCTTTGGTTACTGACTCACTGAATTTGTAGAGGATCAACAACACCACCAGGGACCGAATCCTGCCCATAATTCTACTGAGGGAAGGGGTGACAACAGTAGCTGAGGAACACTGGGAAGCAAGTGACACTATTTTTTATGGGAGAAGATGATTTTGTGGGTTAGAACTTTTTTTTTTTAAGTTGCTAAGAAAGAGATCTTACTGTTTTGGCTGATTAATTTATTCGAGACTTGTGATGAAGCAAAATAGTTGCTACTTGGGTACATTGGTGATCTGAAAGTGATGTGGCTGACGGGATGTTAAATTATTGCGGCTGAGTTGTTTGACGGAAGCTAAGGTCAAAGTTTGCTTATTATTATTTGGAAAATGGGTGATCACTCTAAGAGTACAATTGAAGTAGATCCTGGGAAGAATAATACTGTGATGACTGAGGTAATTTCCTCTTCATCTAATCGAATTACTGATAAGAAGCTCGCAGGCAGTGCTAACTTCCACCAATGGAAGAAAATCGTGAAGCTTACTTTGACATGCTGGAATCAACATAGACACATAACTAAGTTTAAGCCCAGAGATGACATAACTTGGGATGGTGTTGATGCATGTATTCTTGGCCAAATGCTGAATTCTATAGAGAGTAATGTAGTTGACATGGTAACTCATATTGATATAGTTAAAAAATTATGGGAGTATTTGAATGTGTTGTATTCTGGCCAAGATAATTTGTCACGGATTTATGAGCTATCGCAAGAGTTTTATTGATTTGAAAAGAATGGACGCTCTATTACCTAGTGCTTTGTAGACTTTAAGAGATTGTATGAGAAGTTGAATGATGTTCTCCCTATTTCAGCTAATGTTCAACAAATGCAACGTCAGAGGGAACAATCGACTGTAATTGGATTCTTAGGAAGTTTTGGTTCTGAATATGAAACTGTTAGGTCTCAGATTCTTGGAGGAGAGAATATAGCGTCACTCATAGATACGTTCGCTCGAGTTCTTCGAGTATCTCATGAGTCTTCTCAGGATACTATATCAATGGTGGAGAGTTTAGCTCTTGTGTTCCAAACTTGAACTAGTAGTGGTAATAGGAGTGATGGAGGAAACCGTGGCGGATATAGTGGATGTGGTGTTCAAGGAGGAAGCCAAGGCATAGGAATAGGGAGAGGTCAAGGTCATCAGCATCCTTATGGACAATTCCACATATCTACTGATAATTCGGGGATTACAAGAGTTTGTCATACAGTGGCTATTCAAAAATTTTGTTACAAGCTACATGGGAGACCAGGGCAGCAGCATCAATTCTCTAATACAGCGTCTAATATTGACTCTACTCCATAATCATCTAAAGATAAGGTAGTGATTATGTCTAGTGAAGAATATGCTCGGTACAAACAACCTCAAATCTCACAACCTATTTCTTCCACTACTACTTTGGCACAGACAGGTGATGCTATTGCATGCCTTTCGGCTACTTCTCATCCTTGGATCATTGATTCAGGGGCTTTTGATCACATGTCAGGTCTTTCAGATGTATTTTCCTCTCTTTCTCCATCTTCATCCATAGTTACTCTAGCCAATGGATCACCTACACATGTTAAGGGAATTGGCACAATTAACCCAATTCCTTCATTGCCGTTGTCCTCAGTGCTTTATCTTCCACAATTTTCATTTAACCTCATGTATGTTAGTAAGTTAACCAAAACTTTCAGTGTTCAGTAACCTTTTATCCTGATTCTTGTATTTTCTAGGATATGGCTACGAAGAAGACGATTGGTAAAGGATGTGAGGAAGGAGGTTGTATGTACTTGAAGATGATTCTTCAATTGCTTGCGCAAGTGTTGCGTCCCCACATCAAATCCATTGTCGTCTTGGTCGTCCTTCTCTACGTAGTCTTCAAAAATTGGATTCTAGTTTTCAATCTCTTTCTAGTCTAGAGTGCAAGTCATGCCAACTTGGCAAATTACATCGTGTTAGTTACACACCTCAAGTCATTAAACGAGCAACATCTCCTTTTTTATTAGTTCACTCGGATATTTGGGGTCCATGTCATGTGGTTTATAATTCGGGTTTCAGATATTTTGTTTTTTTTTTGTCGATAACTATTCTAGAGTTACTTGGTTATATTTAATGAAAAATCGTTTAGAATTATTTTCTATTTTTCGTGCATTTATATCTTAAATTTATACTCAATTTGGCATGCATGTTAAAGTTCTGCGTTCTAATAATGCTAAGGAGTACTTTTCCACATCTTTTTCTGATTTTATGACTCAACATGGTATGATTCATGAATCTTGCTATCCTGATACTCCACAACAGAATGATACTACTAAAAGGAAGAATAGGCATTTATTGGAAGTTACTAGATCCATGTTATTTGAGATGAAGGTCCCCAAAACCTTTTGGTCTGATGTTATTCTAACTGCACGTTATCTCATTAATCACATGCATTCTTCTGTTCTACGAGGTGGTATTTCTTTTTCCACTTTGTTTCTTAATGAACCACTATTTGTCCTACCACCCGATATCTTTGGTTGTCTATTTTGTTCGTGATCATCGACCTGAGTATCAAAACTTGATCCCAAGGCGATCAAGTGTATGTTTATGGGTTATTCCCGCACTCAAAAGGGATATCGCTATTATTCTCCATTACTAAGAAAATATTTTATAACAGCTGATGTTTCATTTTTTGAATCCACTCATTATCATAATATTCCAATTGATGTGTCTAAATTGGATGAAGACTTGTATGTAACCACCATTCAGTCTACTATTCCAATTGTATCACCAGTATCTACAGGGAAACCACCTCCTTTCCAAGTTTATACTCGACGTCCTCGTGTCGCTACTGCTCCCCCAGCTCCTCCCGTCACTACTACGTCATCTTCTGCTCCAAATCCACCATTAGCCGACCTTGCTTTTGTATCTCATCTTGATGTTCTCATTGCTCATCGCAAAGGTACACGTACTTGTACTCAACATTCTATTACAAATTTTATTTCACACTCTTCTGTGTCTCCTACTTTTCGAGCTTTTTTAACTACTGTTGAACAATATCCTATCCCCAAGTCTGTCGCTAAGGTATTACAAAGTTCTGGCTCAAGGACAGCAATGGAAGAAGAATTAAAGACTCTCGAGATTAATCAAATTGGGACTTAGTACCATTTCCTCTAGGCAAAACTGCTATTGGTTGTCAATGGGTATATGCTGTAAAAGTCAACTCCAGTGATTCCCTTGCTCATTTAAAAGCAAGACTTGTTGTCAAAGGGTATGCACAGGTGTGTGGGGTTGACTATCTAGACACATTTTCTCCCGTTGCCAAACTTACCTCTGTTCGTATTTTGATCTCTCTTGCTGCATCATATAACTAGCATTTATTTCAACTTGATTTTAAGAATGCTTTCTTGCATGGCTCTCTTCATGAAGAAGTTTATATGGAGCAACCTCCGGGGTTTGTTGCTCGGGGGGAGTCTAGACAAGTTTGCAAATTAAAAAAGTCTTTATATCGTTTGAAACAATCTCCATGGGCATGGTTTGGAAGATTTTTTGAGGTTGTATTATCTTTTGGGCTATCAAGATGTGGAAATGATCATTCTTTCTTTTATAAATAATCAGGGGGAGGCAAACTATTCTTGATTATGTATGTTGATGATATTATCATCACGGGAGATGACTTGGTTGGTATAGCTAAGCTAAAAACCTATCTTCAGCAACAGTTTCAAACTAAGGATTTAGGAAAATTGAAATATTTTCTAGGAATTGAAGTGGCGTAGTCACAGAAAAGTATTGTTCTATCATAGTGAAAATATGTCTTGGATTTGCTCATTGAGACGGGTATGTTGGGATCAAAGCCTCTTGATTCACCCATAGAACAAGGGGTTAAATTAGTTGCTGATGGAGGAGAAATTCTTAATAATCCCAAGAGATATAGAAGACTGGTAGGTAAGCTGAATTATCTTACAGTTACTCGACCAAATATTGCTTTTCCTATTAGTGTAGTAAGCCAGTTTTTGTCTTCCCCTCATACATCTCACTGGGATGCAGTTATTCAAATATTGAGATATTTGAAGAAAGCTCCGAGGAAAGGAATTGTCTACCAAAACCATGGTCATATCAGGGTTGAAGGTTTTTTCTGATGTTGATTGGGCTGGGTCTCCAGATGATAGAAGATCAACTACTAGGTATTATACCTTAGTCGGAGGAAATTCAGTATCATGGAAAAGTAAGAAAAAAAAGTGTTGTTGCTCGCTCCAGTGCTGAGTCAGAATATAGAGTCATGGCACAAGTAACATATGAATTAGTGTGGATTCGACAGTTATTGATTGAGTTAGACTTTAAAGATTCAGTACCCATGACTCTATGGTGCAATAATAAAGCTGCAGTGCATATAACTTCCAACCCCGTGTTTCATGAGAGAACAAAACACATTGAGATTAATTGTTATTTTATCAAAGAGAAGTAGCAAAGTGGAGTAATTCTTCCTAGTCATATTCGAACCAACGAACAACTTGCAGACATCTTCACTAAATCCTTGGGTAATGGGAGGATAGAACATATTTGTAACAAGTTGGACATGATTAATATTTATGCTCCAACTTGAGGGGGAGTGTTAGAAGTAAAAAGGGTAAATGGGTCTTTACCACTTTTAGGGTTTATTTTGATATATGTATATTAGACTTTATTGAATAATACAAGGTACGTTTTCCTCACACCAACCAGACAAAGCCCATTAGTAGACACCAAGTTCCTAACCTCCACTTGCCTAAGAGGGTCCATAAGACCCCTCGCATTCCAAAAATTGAAAATATATATATTAAGAAACAGCACAAGTGAAAGAGGAGGCCTACCTCCGCTTAATTGGCATCTTTCGCCGGTTGGTTACCAGAGCCTCTGACATAGGGGGAGCTGGATCAAGAGCGACAAGTTTCTCCTGGATAGTCTCCACCTTACTTGAAGAGGGAGGGGGTCTCGGGGATGGCAGAAGCGAGAGCAAGTCATTCTCGAAGTAGCTATCCGAGAGTTCCAACTCTTTGCCCCAAGCAGAGCCCCAAGCAAACTAAAAACAGGGGCTTCAGCTAGATCGTTCACCTCACCAGAAAGGGCGGGAGTCTCCTGAACTGAATTGGGGTTCTCCTCAATGGGGCTAGGGGGTGGGAAGCAATCTTCAACCCCCTAACACTCCTTAATGCCTTGCGTGCTATGGAAGGGGAAATATCATTTTCCGTGGTGGACTCCTTGAGAATGGGCAAGCTGCCCATTTCGGATGAGGAGGGCAAATGGGCCGAGGGGCTTTCCTTCAAGAGCGAGGCCTTTTTCTTCTTCCCCTTGACCTCATTCCAGCCAAGATGCAGCTCCTCAGGGTTGCCTACACCAACCGGTGTAGGTTCGGACATCGGAATAGGTGCAAGTTCAGTAAAGGGCTGAACCGGGCCCCTCACTTCTTTCGTGATTGCAGCAACAACAAGAGTTTCGCACCTATGACCGAAGGTACCACAAGAAGGGCATTTAGCACGTTTCCATTCAAATTCAATCGTGATCAATTGTGTAACCCCATTCAAGACCACATCCACGGAGGAACACCTAGTTGATTAGCGTAGATCTTAACACAAACTCTCCCAAAGGCAAGCATCTTCCCTTGCTTCGTGCGTTGGTCAACGTAGAGAGGTTTACCAACCACACTAGCAATTCCACCAATAGCTGGAGCCGACCATAGATCAAACGGAAGGTTTTTCAACCTAATCCATACCGGAACAACGGTTTAGTTAGCCTTCTTTAAGTCCAAAAGGGGTTGCTATTGTTGCAAAATGAGTGGAACCCTCGCAACCGTGAGAGGTCCATCTTCAAGGAGCTTCCTTCAAAATGCAGGGTCTTGGATGTGGAAAAAAAAAAAAAAAACCTTGATTATCCGCCATGACCTCCACAAGTTTCAAGCCTCATGTCCGCATCAAGGCTTGTTCCGTGAGTTTGAAGGGAAGTTTCTTCCCAACATAATAGCCAATAAGGCATTCATGCCACTTCAGATCAAAGGCCTCCAACACTTCCTCCGAAAGGTGAACAACGGGCTTATTTTCCACAAATGAGGGGAGAGAGTAGGCAAGGTCATAACCTTTGGAAGCAAGCTTGGCCACACTTGCCCAAGTGCGAGAAGGGGAAACCTTATGGTTCCTAAATCACGGACCGGTCCATTCGGTCTCCTGGAGGAGGACCACACGTGGCTTCGCCCCCTGGATGGAGTAGCATGGGGAAGAGTCGTAGCGGGCACTTGGCGCTTGCCCATTTGATCAGCTTGGTCGGCCTTGGAAGGGCCGAACTGAGCAAGGACAAAGGGGTTCGGCCCTTGAGATGTTGCCGCATAAGACAAAGCCTCGCGGGATGTACCAGCCAAGCCAACCATGGTTGAGGCCACTTCACAAACACCTTAAATGCAGTCCAAAGTCTACAACGGGAATGCCATTCAGAGAAGAAGTGTGTACCAAGGAGGCTTTAGCGGCACCAATGAGAAGGCCTAGCAGACGCCAAACTTCCCAGCTTGTATACCCCAAGAACCACGATCGAAACAGTAGGAAGCAAGGCCAACTAGTCTGCAAGCCCTAAGCTACCGAACCTGAGATTGTGGGCTAAGGTAGGAGGAATGGCTTGGAGGGACACAAGAGGTGCTGTAGGCGACCCTACCCTCCAACGTACGGGCCCAAGGACCGGCTGAGACCCCCGCACCAAGCAAAACTCAGTCCAAACGAGTTACTCACGCATAACTCCTGGGGTTTGCAAGATCTGGAGTTGTAGACCAAACTAGACAAATCCGTTCGGTGGAGACGAAGAGGCAGGTGAGAGGAACTTACCCTCCAAATTTCAGCCAAATTAGATGGCTAGAACTCTAGGAATGACCTGCAAAGCGGACTGATGAACAGTACCCACGGGAACCAACAAAGAGGACCCCCATGAACAGTACCCACGAGAGGGACAAAATGGCAAGCTTTATAAATACTTCTTTTACTCTCAATAAACACAATTCTCTCTTTTACCAATAACATGGTATCAAAACTAGTAAAAAAAAAATCCTAATTCCTTGAGATCACTAAAACAACAATCGTTGCCTCTACTGGTTCTGGTGCCATTGCCATTGTCGCCACCATGGCGGAACCCTAGCCTACGGTTGAGCCAGCTAAGATTCACCACAAGCTCTTAACCAAGGTAACGTTGTTAGTCACTCATCAAGAAATCTTTGCCATTCGGTGAAGTGTCCCCTACTTCTTCTTGCGAATCGGCGATTCAATGCTTAAGGATAGCATGGCACATCTAGTGGGACCCGAACCCACAATCGCATGATTAGAAGTTAGAATAGGATGGTGTTGCATTTGCACCTCCTCGGGATTCCAGGCATGCGTTGCACTCACTTAGGTTTTGTGGTTATTTATTTTTGTCTTGATTCAAGAAGTGAGGAAATACTCAAGACTACAAAATCTTAGATACAGGAGATGTGGGGCCGTTGATTTTGTTGACTTTAGGTTTTGTGGAGTGGACTAATATTTAGTTCATTGCCATTGTTTCTTTGCTGACTTTAGGTTCCGAGGAGGTCCCACCAAGATGTCTTGGAGCCACCTTCCTTCCTTTTATTGAGAAGTCATTTTTTCTTTTACCGAGATATCCATCAATTTTTGGTTCCATTGTTCCTTCTCCCACTAAGATGACTTTAGGTTCGTGGTTTTGTTGTTGTGGTTCCCGACTAGTTAACTAGGTTTCAATTAGTTAGCTAATTTGAATCTTGGTATCATGTGGTGGTGTTTTGGTAATGTGTGGTGTTCTATTATTAGTTTGTGGATATGTTTACTAATCCAGCAAACTCTCCGTCTATTGTTTTGGGGTGATTTCCCCTAATGGAAATCCTAGCTCGAGATCTGTTGGTACCTATCATAGTGGTACTCAAGGCATACATAAGATCACTAATGTATTTTTTTTTTCGGTAAGGTAAGAATATATTGAACTAAAACCAACTATACAAAAAGAGGGGGATCCCGAACCAAAACTTACACTCAAAAGACAAACTAGTCAAAATGAGTGGAAGGGTGCCGAGACAAAAGAAACAGCCAAACAGAGGCAACAAGAAACAACAAGGCAAAAAAAGACCCAACCGGGATGTCGCCCACCCAACGGTAGCACACATCAGCCAAAGCAACAACAAGAAGCGGCACGGAACAGTGACCAGAGAAGAGCAGATTGGAAAAGTCCACCTCAACCAACAACAACCAACACCAGTGACCACGAACGAGAAGCTATGGCAGGCCCACCACCTAAATAGAACAGAAAAACAACAGCGAACAGAGACGCAAGGCGGTCAAGAGGAAGGATCCGACGACCTAGGGGCAAAAATAGAAGGGTCAATGCCCCAATTACGCTGAAATCTTCTGTTTCTAGCAGTGTCGGCAACATTGGCAAACATCAAGACCTTGCCCTTGACAACTTTGATGAGGTGGTTTTTCAAAGCCGAGACCGCTAAAGTTTCTTCCCTGAAGAGAATGATGTTCCTCTTTTCCAAATCAAGTGGCAAAGGACTCTAAAGGAGAACCAGGCAATGCATTGATGGAAGTCCTTGCCCAAGAGATACTTTAAAGCCCATTGAAGGTTCTCCAACCAAGACCTGTTCCACCAAGGGAGATTGCACCTCGCGGCCCAAAAGACACCATCCAAGGCCCATTGAAGGTTTGAGCATGGCTACAATGTTACAGTCCCTCAACCTATGAATACCAAGGCCTCCTTCCTCTTTTGGAAGGCAAACTTGCTTCCAGGAAACTTTAGCACCTCCAATACCCTAGGACCAGGCCCTTCCAGAGGAACTGTCTCAGAATTTGTTCAATCCGATCTAGCACGGCTCTAGGTAAAATAAAAACACTAGCTCAATAAGCTTGGATCGAGTGAAGGACTAACCTGATCAGTTGGAACTGCCTTGCACAAGAACCATTCCAACAGAAGAACCAAATAATGTGAATGAGACTTACAGTATGAACGGCTGGTAAGCATAAAAAATGTATATGGTCAGGCTAATAAATTTACCAAAGTGAGAACCGTAAGTACAATCACTAACCTATCCTCTGGTGAATCACGGCTCCGTGAACCGGGGACATGCCTTGAACATGCCCATCCTTTGCTTCCATCAAAAGCAAGAGATTCTTCATGTCCCCCATCTCGACTGCCAACTACAGCGGGCACTTGCCCTCCTTGTTCTCCTGATACACCGATCTTGAGCCTCGACTCAAGAGCAGATGGGTCAACTCGTAGTGACGACTCTTCACGGCCTCATGTAACACCGTGTTCCCCATGTCGTTTGCCTTGTCCACAACACCACCGCAGCCGAGGAGGAGCTCAGCCGTTCGGATCCTGCCGGCCCTTGCGGCGATGTGTAGCACAGTGTCCCCTCGGTAGTTCGCATTGGCAGCAAGCTTCTTGCCGGGTCGGACCTCGATGAGGGCTAGGAGAATGTCCGGTTTCCAGATACCCGCTGCGACGTGGAGCAACAAGTTCCCAGAAGGACCCCGTATGTCAATAATGTCAGACAAAGTGACCCTCTCTTCGACAGAAATTCTTTTCGAGGGCCTCCATGAACTCGTCAACGTCGCCCTCCTTCACGGCGGCGCATAGCAGCAGATGCACGCGGTATTTGGATTCGGGTTGAAGTTGTGTTCTTTTAAATACCGACTCCGGTGCATTCAATCGGGCCCTTCTCTGCTCCCAGATTTGATCACCAATTTGATCACCATCCATCTTAGAACTCGGAAACTTGAATATCGTCCTCTCCAAAGTTAGACAATGGCCTGTCGAACTCTTCTGCGGTGTCTCTTCCCCCTGATTAAATGCACGATTCTGTTCTCCTTGAGTGCCTCGTGGGGATCACACATATCAATCATCGATTGCCGTGCGTTGGTGCTGGCCAATTCATTTCATTTTCTCATTTAAGACGTTATCGAATGAGATTTATTCTGATCAAAATTGATTGGACCGGACCAACACAGTACACGATTATGCCCACCGTCTAACTTCAATCGTAAACCAAGAACAAGATTTTAAATATCTTTTTCGTTTCTTCTCTCTCTCTCTCTCTGCACGATGCATATCCTACTTTTGGTCTTGACCTACTTTGCACGAAGTTATATCGACCGACCCCACAAACGAAGATAAGAAAGGTGAGAGATGAGAGAGAAACTAAAAGGAGAGAAAAAGAGAATAAATGGAAGCAAAGATGGAGAGGAAAAGCAGACAGACAGGAAAGAGAAAAAGAAACTTGCTCTTTCGTTTTCTTTTTTCTTTAGCAAAAAGTGAGAACCATCCGTGGACTATGCTGGGTTCAGTTCACGTGACTTTTGAGATAGCTAGTATAAGCACCTATAGGGGGTGAATAGGTGCACAAACACTTTATCAAGATACGGAAGTGATTCTAGGCAGCCGATAGAAAGGAATTCACAAAATGATTTACGATCAAAGTAAAGAGAGTGAGGAGAGAAGATTGAACACAGGGTTTATAGTGGTTCGGCTTAATCCAAGCCTACATCCACTCTTCCGCACTGACAGCCCACCGGCTGGATTTCACTATGAATAAAAGAGAAGTTACAGCTCAGCTTTTCCTTGATTCCACAGTGTAGATGTTCTATCACACCTCCTTAAGGTTTCTCACAAATATAGACTCTCTTTTGTATACAAGTATTCGCTCAAAGGAATTGTCTAAACAACAAGGAGCTTCAGACTTTGAAATTCTTCTATCGCGCACACCTCAACAACTTAGAACGTCTTCCTTATATACTCCTTTATGCCATCACACCCGTTGGCACTTACCAAAGGAATTCCTCCAATCTACCCGTTGGACGGAATCAATTAGGAAGATCATTCGGCTATTAAAGGAACGTGTCGATAGCCCATCAATCCTGTTCGCCCATACAATCAGGATCTCGGTTTCCATAAGTAGAACCTTCTAAGAATGTTTAGGCAATCATCGATTCCTTAATCTTCGATTCAATCTCGATCAATCAAAGAATTCCGTTGTGTCTATTCCAGCCACGAGATCTTCTCCAGTTGATGAGGTCAAGCCCTTAACAAAACATCCAGTTCGGGTAACCTTTCTTCAACGGACTAGAGACGTCAATGAGGATAGACTTTGAGTCTTGAGTCCGTTTGTCCAGGAGGTCTTCGACTTTAAATGGCAAAGTCGCAAACCTTCGACTAGACTCGATGAAAACGTTTTGTCGGCTTCAAAATACTTCAAGAAGATTTCTCCAACAATCTCCCCCTTTTTTATGGTGACAAAACTTTCCCGCAGATTTGGACAACTTTGACCGCAAAACATTTCTCAAACACATATGCATATCTTATAGAGATAAATGGCTAAATGAATAACACTAGAATCTGCAACCACAGAAAATAGGTTAATCTAATAAGTGATAAAGCCATCCATAAGATACCAATGATAATTAATAAAAGCAGTCAAGTCCAAGTCTAGTTCAGTTCTCATCCAAACACAAAACAAAGTCAAACAGATCAAAACAATCCACAAAATCAAACAACCGATCCGGCAAACCACATGATTAAAAGTTAAATTGTTCAAATCTTGCATCTCTCCCCCTTTTTTTCAGCATTAAAAAGGTTGAGATGAAAATGGAATAAAGTCAAGATTGTTTGGGAACGCAGACAAGCTGGAAATCTCCCATAGACTGAACGATGCCTTCCAGCCTTTTCAAGTCTTCCTTCAGCTGTGCGATCTCCTCACCCTTGGCATTGGCCTGATTCTGAACAGTGAGGGCTTGGATTCTATCATTCAATGAACATGAAGAAACTTGACCCGCGGTTTGCAAGTTTTGAACCTCGCATCCCAAGGCATAAATTTGACCTCGCATCTCCAATAGAATATCCATGATTCTGCGAAAATCTGCTGCATTATCAGTCTGAGTACTTGCTTCGGCTCGATCTAATGGAGTAAATGTAGACGATGGTAGATTAGCATAATCTCGCAGGTTTGGCAATGAAATTTCATGACCTTCTTCTGGAAATTGAGAGGCATAAACGTCCTCTAGGTCTGCAGGAGAGCGACTGACTCCTTCACTTGCGTCAGGATATGAGGACTTCCCTCTTTTCTCTTGATCTCCCCCTGTTTCCATGCCTACATGTGGAGAAGAGTGTTCGTCAAGTTCTCCTTCTTCTCCTCTTTCTTCTTCTTCTTCTGTCTCAACTCTTTCCTTCTCAGCTTCTCTTTCTTCCTCTTCCTTCTCCTCTGCTTCCTTCTCCTCTGCTTCTTTCATCTCTGTTTCTTTCGCCATTTGTTCCGATTCTTTCCCTGGAACAGGATGACTTAAGTTCTTCAAAGCCATTGCAGAGATGGTGAGATTTTCATCATCATCTTCATCTTCAACAATAAGAGCTCTTCTTTTCGGTTTTGAAGCAACCAAAGGCTCCTTTCCTTTCCGTTTTGATGAAGAAGAGGGTTGATGAGCTTTGAGTGGAGTCTTCTCCTTGAATTTCTCCAACGCCTTGTTCAATTCCTTCAGACGCATCTTGGTCACCATTTTCATTCCTACCACCATATGATCGCATGATCGAACACAAAAGATTTGCGGAGGCTGAATATTCAGATGTCTAAATAACTTTGTCACAAGACTTGGGTAAGGAAGTTGGCCTCTGTCCTTCATCATGGCTCTATACATATGGAACATAACAGTGTGAGGAAGAGAAAACCTTTTCCCAGTGAGAATGGCATACATCAGCTTTGCCTCTGAACTTGAAACATCAGTTTTGGAAGTTGATTTTGGTCGAAGGCAATTGATCACAATCTTGTGCAGCAAGATGTTGAATGCATTCATCCTTAGGTAGGAAATCTTTTCCTCTGTTCTCCTGTCCTTGACAAGTTCCAATGTAGCACCAGCAATAGAAACTTTGATCGGTTGATATCTTCCCCTTTCGACTCCCAACACATCTCACAAAGATATCCATATCCACAACATAGTCTTGATCTTTGACCTTTGAAGGAAAATCTATTCACATCTAAAAAGCTAAGATTTGAATAGAAATATGCGGTTAGTTCAGCATAGGCCTCTGTAATGTCGGAGCAGAACCTTTCAAGTTGAAGATATCCGAACTTTTCCCTCAAGTTCACATTTACAGCATCCAGAAAATCAAAATCCACACTCCTAGGGTTTATTACCCCACGCTTCAAAGCAATTTCGAGTACAAATCCCTTTGTTCCTTTGATCTCGAACAAATCTCCTCTTTTTCCTCGACTTTCGGCCGCAATACCCATTCTCGGTTGAAATTGACCGTACAATTTGTCATCATCATTTCCATCTACAAAGGATTCGGTCCCCAATCACGAGGATCACTCGGGATGTTCGCAAGAGTTTCCTCGGCCAACCCTTTACGAGCAATTCCCAAACTTTCCATTCTTCGCGAAAGATGTATTCATTTCCATACCCCTTCTCTTTAATAAAATCATCGACATATTTCAAGGGAGTACGCGTAGCTTTTAAGGCACGATACAACTTATAAATAGAAGCGGGCTTTTGAACTCTTACAGGGTCTGCATCCCCGATGATTTCGTCCTCTTGTTGATGATCAACGCCTTGAGGGCTAGATGGAGGAGAGTGACGCTGCTGAGAATGTTGTTGTGACATCCTGAAATTCGACCCCGTTTCGATAAAGTGAAATGGGCATTTCGTCGACGTGTTTACGGTCCTTTTTCTCTGAGCTGATCACTCACGAGTTAACTAACCTATTGGGGGAAGCCATTAAGGGATGTATCTGCAGTAAAATCCCTAAAAGCTACTCAATTGGTTAGATTGGACTAAAATCGCGTTTGATTGATTCTAACCATGAAATTTAATTTGGTTTCGGGAATCGAATATTTGAGCGTGTCACAATTCATTTTTAGGATCCTGTCTCATCGTCCGTCAAATTATTGACGAGTCTGAAATTTCAAGAAAGAAATTATCGGAGGAAAAATCGAAGACCAAAAGAAAATAGAAAGGGAAAGGGAAAGAGAAAAGAAAAATAAGAATAAGACTATTATTTTATTTCTTTTCTCTCTCTCCCTTTTTCTCTCTTTTTCTCTCTCTCCTTCTCTCTCTCTCTCTCTTTTCTTTTCTCTCGTGCGTGAAAACCCCCCTCCACCGAATGCCTTGCTATTTTTCACTTTCCCTCTTTCACTTTTCTCCTTTTGACTATTCAACACTTATCCTTTCTCTCTTCTCTCTCTTATCTCTTCCTCTCTCTCACTCGGCACTCTTCTCTCTCTCCCCTCTGGTTCGAACGAAAAGAGAAGCAAGCAAAAGCGGAAGCCGCACGAAGACAACAGTTCACCGAAGACTGGACCAGTCGCCGTCGCCGCTCGCACCGCCGCCCGGACGCCCACCGCTCGCCGCCGTCCGTGCGCCCCCGCGTCTTCAGCTCGCTGCCGTCCCTCCCCTGTGCGAGTCCAGCCATTGCCCAGCTCAGTTCGACGCCTCTGGCCACCGCCTACCTCCGTCCGACCACTGTGCAGCCTCCCCGGCATCCCCCTCGCCCTCCGCCGGCCTTCCCTCGCCGCCCTAGCTGCCGGATTAGCTCCGGCAAGCCTTGAACCGCAACCCACGAAATGGGTTTCCAGCTGGTTCGGGCCCGCTTTTGGGCCATTTCCGGGCCCTGAACTCGAGCCGTGTTTTGGGAAGAATTGTTCCTCGCGTCGCCCCCGTCGGATTGATCCGATTTGCGCGCGATTTGGTGAGTAATCTCACTAATCCCGGATTAGTTGGCTAATTATGCTTAAGGTTGGTTTAGTTTTAATTAATTATGTTTAGGTTGTTAGATTAGAATAAATTTGCAATTATTAGTCAATTGTGATGCGATTTAGATAAATTGATTGCGCAATTAACAAGTAGACGTGGTCTACTATTTATTGGAAGTATCTCGGGAATTTTTCGACCCCTAATCGGGCTTCAATTTGGCGATTCGGGCCTAAGTGGGATTTTTAGTATTTAAATATTAATTTTCGGAATTAAATTAAATAATTATTTATTTTCCGAAAATTCAAGGGAATGGTCCGGAACCGGAATATTATGCTGATGATTGTGGTGAAGTCTGTTTATTTAATCGGGCTTTATTTTGAGCTAAATTGAATTTTTAATATTAATTATTTAATTTTCGAAATTAATTAATTATTTATTTATTTTCCGAAAATTCAACTGCGATGGCCCGTGACTGGAAATTCATGCTGATGACCGTGGTGCAGTCCGCTTATTTAATTGGGCCTTATTTTGAGCTAAACGGAATTTTTAATATTTAATAATTAATTTTCGAAATTAATTAATTATTTATTTATTTTTCAGAAATTAAGATTGAGATGGCCGACAACCGAAATCTCATGTTGATTGTCGTGGCGCAGTCCATTTATTTATTTGAACTTTGAATTTTGCCAAATTGATTTAATTGTGGATATTTAGGATATGTTCCTAAATTGATTATTTGGGAAAATTGAGTACGAATTAAGGTTGTGGATAATTGCTTTAGAAACGGGATGAATCAACATGAAAGGCACGTGGCTTGGTGAATAGTACATCATCTCAGAGAATGCACGTGGCTCGGTGATTTGGTATATCGCTTCGGAGAATGCACGTGACTCGATGATTAGTACGTCACCTTAGAGAATGCACGGGGCTTGATGATTAGATATGTCACCTCGGAGAATGCACATGGCTCGGTGACGAAGTATGTCGCCTTGGAGAATGCATGTGGCTCGGTGATTGGTTCTATCAGTTAGGACTGAATAGCAATTTATTATCAGCTTTGGGTGAGCATATGGTATACTATATCGGCCTTCGGGCGATATGTCAGCTTTGGGTGAGCAGTATACCTTATTATCAACTTTGGACGAGCAATATATTATCAGCTTTGGGTGAGCATATGGTATACTATATCGGCCTTTGGGCGATATGTCAGCTTTGGGTGAGCAGTATACCGGTATACTATATCGGCCTTCGGGCGATATGCCAGCTTTGGGTGAGCAGTATACCTTATTATCAGCTTTGAGTGAGCTATGCTATCTATTTATCAGCTTTGGGTGAGCAATCCTGATTTGATAGGACTTCATAGATAGTATTGAATATGCCGACCGAGCATGGGTCATGATGTCATGTAATCGACTAGGTCGATTGATCATTGCTTTGATTTGATGTCGTGAATTGATTAACTGAATGGAAATGACCGTGAGTGGTCTTATTGGCTTGTAATCGACTAGGTCGATTTGATCAATGCTTTGATCAGTGATATGATTGCTTGGGTGCCTATTATGAATTGTATTGACTTGCAGGTGGGATCTGAGGCCAAGGTACGACTTCTGCCCTGTGCGTGTATAGGCAGCCTATAGTATAATGGTTTACTAATTGGGCTTAGTGGGGTAGAACTCGCTGAGACGTAGTCTCATCCCAGTTTGGGGAAAAACATTTCAGGACCCCGATAATGAGCTGAGGAGAAGGAGTCTGAGAGGAGAACTCGGAGTTGAAACTTGAGGAGAAGGATTTTTGGAAGAAGAAGATAATCTCGAGAGGGGCCTTAAATACGGCTGGATGGACAGAGAGTCTATCTTCTTTTGAGAATTCCTTTTGAAGTGAATAGTTATGAATTGGTTTGTGTTTTGTATAAAAGTTTGGTTATAAATTTCAATATGAAAAATATGACCCTGCTTTTCTATCACATCGTTTTATTGTCTGGGGATTTTAACTGCTTCCGCATGTGCTTAATAAATAAAAAGGGTCAGCGATTCATTGTCCTGGGATATCGCATTATAAAATCGACCAAGTGAGAAGAATGTGTGCGTGCCCGAGGATCGGGGCGTGACAGTTGTGGGCTCGATTGCTGTTCTGGAGCCACATCTTTTTCAGTGAGATCGAAGTGCATAGGCCCCTCACTCATTCGCCGTGGTCCCCTGCTTGCGATTCTCGAAGACTTTCTTGAAGACGACATCTTCCTTAGTTTTTGGAAGATTCCTTACTTGACTTTCCCAAGAAAGATGACAACTTTTTTGAAGATTAAACAAGGGAAGAAAACGGGAATGGAGGATCGATGCTTTCTAGGGTTTTTGAGAGTAAAGTGAAGAGCGATCAACAGTACACAATCGGTTTAAAAGGAAGGATAAACGAAGCGTCACAAAGGAAAATAAAAAATACCTTTTCAACATAACTGTCTTTTTCCGCGAAAATAGTCATTTCAAAAATAACTTCCCTTTTTGAAAAAGAAACGATGCAATAATTTCGTCGATTAAATATAGCAACAATTTAAACACAGTCTGACGATCGTACCTCTTCAAGATAAGATTCGAGAGAGAGAAAGAGAGACTTACTGATCCGACTTGATCGTACCAAGACTAATTTAAAGTCTTGTATAATTGAGTCTGAACGTCTCTAGACTTTGATTTCCTCATACCTCAAAATGTTGAGTCTGGAACGGATAGACTCAAATTGATTTTTCTCCAAAGGCTTTGTGAATATATCCGCCAGTTGGTTATTTGAATCAACAAATTGAATTGAAACATCTCCATTTTGAACATGGTCTCTTATAAAGTGATGTCAAATCTCTATATGCTTTGCTCTTGAGTGGAGAATTGGATTTTTGGTGAGGTTGATAACGCTGGTGTTGTCGCAATTAATCTATGTGCATGAGTCTTCAATTTCAAAGTCTCTTAGCTATTGTTTTATCCACAGAATTTGCGAGCAACAACTTCCAAGAGCTATATACTCTGCTTCTGCTGTAGAGAGAGCTACTGTACTTTGCTTTCTTGAAAACCAAGACAACATCTGCCTCCAAGTAGTTGACAAGTACCCGAGGTGCTCTTTCTATCAACTTTGCATCCAGCAAGGTCTGCGTCTGAATATCCAAGAAGAGTAAAGTCTCCCCTTTTTGGATACCAGAGACCAAAGCTTGATGTTGATGAAATATACTTGATAATACGCTTTGCAGCATTCAAATGAGATTCTTTTGGGTTTGATTGAAATCTGGCACAAATGCAAACACTAAACAGAATGTCAGGTCTAGAAGCAGTAAGATAAAGAAGTGATCCGATGATACTCCTGTACAGCTTTTGATCGACTTTCTTTCCTTCTTCATCTTTGTCTATCTTCAAGGAACTTGACATTGGTATGTCAGCCTTTTTGCAATTGTCCAGTCCAAACTTTTTGATAAGATCATTTACATATTTTTCTTGATGAATGAAAGTTCCTTCCTCCAGTTGTTTCACTTGGAGCCCGAGAAAGAAGGTTAACTCACCCATCATGCTCATTTCAAATTCATCGCATAGTCTTAGAGAATTTCTTGCCTGAGACTTTCATTAGAAGATCCAAAAATAATATCATCCACATATATTTGAACAAGTAAAAAGCTTTTGCTTTCTCTTTTAATAAAAAGGGTAGTGTCTACTTTACCTTTAACAAATCCATTTCGAATTAAAAACTTACTTAATCTGTCGTACCAAGCTCGAGGTGCTTGCTTTAAGCCGTCGGGGCCTTTTTGAGTACGAATACCGAGTCTGGTTTCTTTGGGTCTTCAAACCCGGTGGTTGTTCCACATAGACTTCCTCACGGATGAAACCGTTTAGGAAAGCACTTTTGACGTCCATTTGAAATAACCTGAAATTTTTATGACAAGCAAATGCAAGTAATAAACGAATTGCTTCTAACCTTGCTACCGGTGCATAAGTCTCGTCATAGTCGATCCCTTCTTCTTGTGTGTATCCCTTGGCCACGAGTCTAGCCTTGTTTCTTATGACTTTTCCTTTCTCATCCATCTTGTTCCTAAAAACCCATTTAGCTCCAACAATTGATTTACCTTTTGGTTTAGGAGTCGGCTCCGGACATCATTAACTCTAAATTGTCGAGTTCTTCTTGCATAGCTTCAATCCAGCTTTCATCGGATAAAGCTTCTTCTATGCTCTGGGTTCTATTTCATAAATAAGAGCCACAACACTAGACTCTTCTCGCCTTTTGGATCTTGTGCGGATTTCTTCATTGATGTCGCCAATAATAAGATCTTTAGGATGACTGGACTTATGTTTCCAGTTGCTAGTTAATTTATCAGATTGATGATCACTTCCTTCACTAGAATCTTCAACAGTCACTTGTTGCTGGTCCTTCAAAGTCTGAGCCGCTTCTTGAGAATTAGACTTTGTAGAGTCTGAGTAGATTGATCTCTTCAAAATGAGTCTGAATAGATTCATTTTGTATAGAATCTTGGAATTTTACATTCATTGATTCTTCCACGGTTTGAGTCTTCTTGTTGTAGACTCTGTACGCTTTGCTTGTGGTTGAATATCCAAGGAAGATGCCTTCATCTGACTTTTCTTCAAACTGTTTTCCCAATATACATGGTGTACATAGATCAGACTTTTGGTATGATAAATTAGGTAGACCACGAACAAGCTTCTTTGCTGAGATTTTGGCTATCTGCTTCATGTTGATAAGCCCAAGCTTTTTGTGCCATAAGTTCGCTTCGTCTTGAATTGAGATTAGACATTGCGATTCATCTGGTTTTACGTCTAAGAGGTAGATATTTCCATGTCTTCGACCCATGAAAGACTGAGTAGAGTCTTTCTTGGTTCCCTGAACAAATACCCTCTTGAAAGTTGATTTTGAAACCGACATCACAAAGCCGGCGATGCGAGCGGTGTAATTGAGCCCTTCAACTAAAGAAACATTGCTTATTGTGAGGTTCCCAATCATTACGGTTCCAAATCCCACTATTTTTCCTTTCTTGTTTCCTCTAAATGAGATTTTTCCACCATTCACTTGAACAAGCTTTATGAAACAATTTGAATCTCCGTGTCGTGTGTCTCGAGCATCCACTATCCAGGTACCATTTCACCTTTTTCTTGATAGTGACTGCATTTAAAAAGAAACTCAAGCTTTCTTTGGTACCCATATTTTCTTGGGTCCTTTTGAGTTAGTCGATATACGGTTTTTGCCCGGACTTTATTTACAAGTCTCCAAGCCATAGGACATTCTTTCTCAAAATGATCTACACTATTGCATTTTGAACATCTAAGAGCATTGCGACCTCGGTTTGACAAAGGTCCTTTCAAAATGGTTTTTGTAAGCATTCCTTGTTGGTCTTTGTTTAATTCTTTCTTTTACTTTAGGAAAATCGATTAAAGGAATGGTTTCATTGATCATTCCTAAACCAGATTTATTGAAATAAGGTCTTTGAACGAAAGTATTTTCTCCAGTTTTTCAAATCCTAGAGAAAATCTTTTAGAAACATTTGAAATATCATTTTTCAAAAATGCATTTTCTTTCAAAAGATTATCTTCACTTTCTTTGAAAGAGGAAACATCTGGTCTAAGCATTTCACTTTTTCTTTTAAAACGTTCTCTTGTTGTTTTAAAACAGAATTTTCCTTTTTGAGTTCAGAAATTCTTTTAAGAGAAGTCTTAAGACTAAAACATAATTCATCGATGTATTTTGAAACTTTAATAGGGATTTTGAAATTACTTACCTCGAATTCACTTTCGAGTACGAATCGGTCTCGGAGTTTGATTAGAATCCGATTGTGCCATTAGACATATGTTGGCATAATCATTATCACTATCTTCACATTCCATATCACTCAGATTTCAGCTTTGAGAGCCTTTCGATACCTTTCAGTTTTTTCCTTTCTTCTTCCTCGAAAGAGGACAGGTTAGATACGATGTGTCCCTTTTTCTTGCATTCAAAGCGAGACTATATCTTTGTTTGATTCATCGTCTTGACGAGACTTGGTCTGTTGCTTTTGAAAAATTTTGTTTCCTTGAATTGAATCTTCTTTCTTTTCTATTCGGTTTTCTGAATCTTCTTATCATGAGAGCAAGTTCTTCATCATCCATGTCGTCTTCAAAATCTGTTACATCATAATCATCATTAGATTTTAATACAATTGATTTCTTACCTTTGGGATCTTCGTCTTCATTGATTCGTTCCACTTCATAAGACTGAAGGGTCCCAACCAGCTCATCAATAGACAGTGGCATGATTATTTGAGTCTCTCTGATTGAGGTCTTAATGTGATTCAAATCCTTGGAGAGTCCACGCAGTAGCTTGTTTACTTTCATGGGATCAGAAATTGGTTGACCTTGATTTTCAAGACCGTTCACGATTTACGTAAAAGCGACTAAACATGTCGGTTATAGATTCTCTGGTTTCATTCGAAGGCTTCGTATTGACCGAGAAGAATGTTGATTCTTGTTTCTTTCACTCGATCGGTTCCTTCATAGGTAATGTGTAATCTATCCCAGACTTCTTTGGCTGTATCACAAGAAGATATTCTGTTATATTCAGTAGGTGATAAAGCACAATATAAAGAGTAAATTGCTTTTGCATCAAGAGCTTGTCTCTTGATTATCTCTTCCTAACTCATTTCGCTGGACTCAACAGTGTCCTTTCCTCTTTCTGAGACAGATGCAGCTTTAAGAATGATTCCTTTTTCTACAACGTCCCATTCCAGAGGATCCTTTGATCTTAAGAATGCCTTCATCTTGTTCTTCCATATGTTGTAGTCCTTTCCATCAAAGTAAGGCGGTCTGGTGTTGCTTTGCCCTTCTACCAGCCCTGAGCCAACATACTAGCCATGGATCTTTTACTCTGAAGTAAAACACTTCAAACAAAGTGAGTACACGAGCTCTTATACCAATTGAGATAGCTAGTATAAGCACCTATAGGGGTGAATAGGTGCACAAACACTTTATCGAGATACGGAAGCGATTCTAGACAGCCGATAGAAAGGAATTCACAAAATGATTTACGATCAAATTAAAGAGAGTGAGGAGAGAAGATTGAACACAGGGTTTATAATGGTTCGGCTTAATCCAAGCCTACGTCCACTCTTCCGCACTGACAGCCCACCGGCTGGATTTCACTATGAATAAAAGAGAAGTTACAGCTCAGCGTTTCCTTGATTCCACAGTGTAGATGTTCTATCACACCTCCTCAAGGTTTCTCACAAATATAGACTCTCTTTTGTATACAAGTATTTGCTTAAAGGAATTGTCTAAACAACAAGGAGCTTCAGACTTTGAAATTCTTCTATCGCGCACACCTCGACAACTTAGAACGTCTTCCTTATATACTCCTTTATGCCATCACACCCGTTGGCACTTACCAAAGGAATTCCTCCAATCTACCCGTTGGACAGAATCAATTAGGAAGATCATTCAGCTATTAAAGGAATGTGTCGATAGCCCATCAATCATGTTCGCCCATACAATCAGGATCTCGGTTTCCATAAGTAGAACCTTCCAAGAATGTTTAGGCAATCATCGGTTCCTTAATCTTCGATTCAATCCCGATCAATCAAAGAATTCTGTTGTGTCTATTCCAGCCACGAGATCTTCTCCAGTTGATGAGGTCAAGCCCTTAACAAAACATCCAGTTCTGGGTAACCTTTCTTCAACGGACTAGAGATTGTCAATGAGGATAGACTTTGAGTCTTGAGTCTGGTTGTCCGGAGGTCTTCAGACTTTAAATGGCAAAGTCTGCAAACCTTCAGACTAGACTGATGGAAACGTTTTGTCAGCTTCAAAATACTTCAAGAAGATTTCTCCAACAACTTTATCATGTAAATTGGGTCTCACTTAATATTTACATCTTAAATAAAAAATGGATTGAATCGGCTTAAGTTTGCACACCTCGCAATCAGTGAGTGGATTTGCGAAAATTTCTTGTGGCAGTCAAGGTATCTGGTATTTTCTCTAATTGCACCACCACAATTAAAAGTAGTGACAGCAAATTATATTCACAAAAGTGTTACCAAACAAAATTTTGCAAAACAATTCAACTTATAACTCTACACGTGATTGAACTAGATCACGCAACTCAATTACATTATTGATATGAGTCGCTCAAAGCCAACTAACAAAGGAGTTTGCTCTTTATTAATTATTGACTTCAAGACATTGAAACTTGCTTAGTGTTCGGTTACGGGATTTGCTCACAGAAAGCAAATTCTTCAAAGTTGGACTCCTTAAAAATCAATTTCTTTCCCTTCTTTTCTTTCTTTTTTTCTGTCCTTCTCTTTTTCTCTCTCAATTATCTTCATTCTCTCTCTTCTCTCTCCATCATCTTCTTCAATCTTTAGCCATGAAAGAGGATTTGAGCTAATCTCACCCTCCCCTCCCTCTCTTGTTGATTTTGTTTCTACTTTATTGCTCTCTTTTTTATATTTTCTTCGCTCCTAATTTAGATTTGGGAGCTATTTTCTCTAATTTAATTTCAAATGAGTTTGAACTCTCCTAATCTAACTCTTAATATGAGAGTTATCATCTCTCGATCTAGTCATGGGAGTTCAATAAATATGCTTTAGGGGAGTTGAAACAATAGGTTCTCTACGTCTAACTTTAATGGTGATTGTGGAATCTTCGGTGTCTTACTGAATCACAAAGATTTGCTCTTCCACAAGTTAAATCTATGTTTATTCAACCTATTGTGGTTGTTTCGATACAGTGATGGTCTAGAAGAAACCGAATCTAAGCACAAACCGTCAACTGGCAATGTTGCAATTATCAAAGAAGGAATTTTCAACATGTGGTCATCATTGACAAAGATATGAGATCCAATAATTGTTTGCTAATTATTTTACTTGACGAATCCATATTTGTGAAACGAATGTATGTTTAAACCTATTGGTGCTCCTTAATCCTCCTTATTTTCTGGATTTGGCTCGTTTTGCAATATTTTGGACTTTACTCCATTTTGAATATATTTTGTCATGAAATCTATGTACTTCTTAGAGATGAGCATGGTTCTAGGGTAGAACCTCTGGACCGGTGGGAAATTGTAGATTCTAGATTCTAAGGTATGTAAGGTAAGTTTCATGTTCCAAAAAATGATGAACTTATTTTGACAAGTAGGTTCTAAGTTCTTAGTTGGAAGAATCTATAACCTATAACCTATAACCTATAACTTGGAACAAGTTTTAATGTTTTTCTTAGTTCATGTATTCGTGCGATCTTGCGATATTCTATACCATTTGATGATGAATGTATAATCTAGAAGCAACGGTCTAAGCTTCCATTTTATTACTAAGACTTTTACTTTATTAATATTCATATTTTTCGTGTGTCTTTATGGTTAGTGAATTGCAGTGCAAAGCAATGGTCATTAAAAGTTTTAATTTATTAGAATCATTCAATTAATAATATAAGTGGAACCTGGGTAAATACTAAAACCTATCCTAAAACCTATGACGAGGTAAGTTCGAGGTTATAGGGTATGAAGTGTGGGTTTCAGGTTTCAAAAAATGCGGAACCTAATAGGTAGTTTCTAGGTTCCAAGTAAAACCTGTACAAAATCTAGAACTGTTCATCCTAATACTTCTCATGTATTTTTTTGAGCAATGAAATATGCACAAGAAATTGGATAGCCAAATATAGCTAGCCACCGTTTGGAAAAAATATTACCACTAAACAAAACTCATTAGTATCATTAGAAAGATCAAATAAATTTCGAAAATGGGGAAAATACACTTCAGTGTTGTTTTCCAGATTATTGAAAATATCAATATGTATTTAAATGGTTACTGTTTCATAACGGTATGTGCAATCTAGAAATGATCAAAGCATGAATATTGTAATTTTGCTAGATGAAATTATCAAGGGTGCCTATGTGCTTGTTCTTCAGTTATTCATGACATAATGTGGTCAAATATACATTAAGTATGAAAGATTCGTGATAGCATAACGATACCGTTCACTCAATTTTATAATGGTGTATTTTATCGACACATTTCAAATTGCAAGAGATAGGATGCCGGAAGAGCAAAAGAATCATGGTTCTTGAGCAAGTAACGAAAAATTGAACTGCAATTTTTTTTTATTTAAAAAAAAAATTACGAGATGATACCATTAAGCAATAAGATATTCATAAGATGCCATGCTTAAATGGTGGACATAGCCCCAAAATAGAAGGAAAAAGATACGGAATGTAATTCATTATCTCCTGCATCGACAAACTTTCTTTAATTCATCTTCGGTTGTAGCAAACATTTTATTTTCAGGAAAAAATGTTTAATTAAACATTGACTTCTTAACTGGAAAAATTATCAAAGAGGTTCTAAACTTATTGCAATTGTGTCAATTTGGTTCTAAATATTTTTTTGGCCAATTCAGTCAAAAATGTTTCGCAATTTACCAATTTTGTTTGTTTGGGACCGATGTGGACGTCAATTGACACTAGCCATTCAATTGACGCTCATGTGGACAATTTTTAATTATATATATATATATATATATATATATATATATATATATATATATATTTCATATGTTTATTATTTTTTTTTTCTTTTCTTCGTTCTCTTCCTTTTTTCCCCATAATGGTTAGCGAGGGCCGTGGCCCTTGTATGGCCTTGCTCAAATCTAGGCGAAGCAACTTCACTCACAACACCTAAGCCTCACCCAGATCCGGGCAAGGTCAAGCAAGGGCGCCGGCTACTATCGAGAAAAAAAGGAAAAGAACAAAGAAAAAGAAAATAAGAAAAATTGAAAAAATGAAATAAAATATTAGTAAATGTTATCCATGTCAGTATTGGTCGAATGGCCAGCACCGGCTAGTCAAAATTGACCGAATGAACTAAATTAGCACAATTTAAAAGATTTATGATTAAATTGACACAATTACAATAAGTTTAGGATTTTCTTAGTAATTCCCCCTTCTTAATCATATGAAACTAAATAGATTATAATCTTATCTAGCAATATTATCTTATCCATGCTTTGATCATTTCCGTATGTCGTGTATTGTTATATGCATAGTTGTTCTTGTCATTATGTTGTAAGCTTTGAAAATTTCTAGTACCTTGAATGAGGTCTTTTCGAGCACAACTTGACTTAAAGGCGAAGAATCATATTTACATGCATAGCGATATTTCCATTACACTTGGAAACGACATTTAAGTTTTTTTTTCCTTTTTTTCGAAATTAATAGATCTTTCTAATGATACTAATATGTTTTATTTAGTAATAATTTTTCAATACCGGGGTTGGCTATATTTTGATATTTAATTTCATTTAGGTATATGTGCTTTTCTGCCAACAAATCACATTAGGCACTAAGCAAGAATTTTCAAGGAAACAGGATAAACTACGTTTGGGACTAGCTAATCCAAAGGCTTTTTGGCCTATAAAGGGGGAAAAGTACCAATTTAGTATTAAACTTTTCAACTAAACCAATTTAGTCCTAAACCTTTTGCATTTTGTACTGATTTAGTTCATATGGCCATTCTTTACAGAAAAAGGCTAATGTGGACTCCAAGTCAACGCAGGCCGACGCTGACATGGATGCCAAAGTGCGAAACTATGTCATTTCGCTTTAAATAAAATAAAAAAAAAAGACTTTTTTGCTCCTAAAATGCCTCGTTTCATTTGCCCCAAATCAATCATCCCGCCCTCCCTCAACAACGGTCGCTCCTTCACCTCACCTCCCTCCACCTCTGTGCCTTTGCCTCTGAGCCAAAACAAAGATTGGATCTTTTCTCTATGGCCACGCTCTCTAATCGAAGAATACCTGAGAGTTTTACTCAATCGTTTGTGGTTTGCTTGTGTGCTTTTGCAGTTCTAAATTGCGAACCCTACCACTAGCCACCAAAAGAAGCTTGAGATTGACGATGGCCAAAAATTATTAGTTCTCTCTATCTATGCTCTTTCTTATACTCAGTTCGGTTTAACCAACTCGTCTAAATGTGGGTTATTTCTCAATGTCATTTGATGTTCTACAGACAATGTCGTGTGATGCCCAAATTTTTTGTCTTTTGTTTTTGGCTACTATTTTATGTTTGTTTTGCTTATAAAGATACGCTGTTGTTGATGTTGGGGAGTGTGTTCAGTGCATTGACTTGTTTGGTTTAACCAACTCGTCTATATGTGAGTTACTTTTCAATTTCTTTGATGTTTTGTGGACAACATCGCATGGTGTCCAGAATTTATTTATTTTTTACTATTGTTTATGCTTGTTTTGCTTTTTAAGATATGTTGTTGTTGATGTTGGGGAGTGTGTTCAATGCATTGAGTTTTTGCTCATTTGGTTTAACGAACTCGTCTAAATGTGGGTTAGTTTTCGATTTCGTTTGATGTTTTGCGGACAACATCGTGTGGTGCTCGGAATATTGTTTTTGGCTACTACTGCTCTTTTTGCTTGTTAAGATATTCTGTTGTTGACGTTGGGGAGTGCGTGCAGTGCAATGAAATTTTTTGACTATCATATGGTCTTCCCGTGGTGTTCATCAGTAGCATATGAGATAATTGGTTTATCTTGAGATAGAGAAAGCCTGTTTGGGGGGAGGGAGGGTACTAAATGCTAAAACTTGAGTAGATTTACCATTTGATTCCTGCTTTATAAAAAATTTATCTTATCTATTTGTCTAAACTTTGTGGTCAATGCTGATGTTTGTTTAGTTTTTGGGAAATCGAGATCCATATCATGTGTACAATTTGGAAGGAAAATTACTCTGATGTTGGCTTTGGCCAAGCATGAATATATAGACTCTGATGTAGTATGTTCAGCATTTTTCTTAGAAGCATGAAACAAATTTTTGGAGTTCTTATTTGCGTTTTCTTTTGGTAAGCTTGTTACGTCCTAGTAGGGACAAGAATTGTAGGTCGGCATTATGAGGTGCATTTAGGACCTGATTTCCTGCTGTTGAGACTGATTTCAAGATGGAATGAGTTCTGTTGTTGCTATTGAGGTTAGGCCATGTAGACATATGTTGAGGTGCTGTTGTTCAACTTCTTTATAAGTTAGAAATGCTCTAGTGTTGATTCTAAAAGCAGAAACAACAATTACTCTACAATCATCACAATTGATGAAGACATCGATGAATTCATCACAATCGAGGACATCGGTCCCTCTAATCAACAACGATACATTCATGTTTTGCTATTGTGGCCTCAAATGTCCTTTACAAACAACAAAGACAAAGGAGAATCGAGGAAGAAGATATCACGACTGCCCGAAATACAAAATCGGGAAAAGTTGCGGTTTTTTTATTTGGGTTGATGCATAAATGTTTAACAAGAAGTGTGTCAACAAAATTTCACCAAGGCAATATCAAAGAAAAACAAGTATCAACCCCTAATGAGAATGATGGCAATTCAATGGATGCTAAAAATTAAAGCTCTCAAAGCACAACTAAAACGTGTCAAACAAGATGCAGCAAAGTTAAAAAAACAAAATTCAACATTGAAGACCATGTTGATTGTGTCGTGGGTCTTTATAGTAATTCTAGGAAACATATTATTTGGAAATTCGAAGATGAATGACATACTGAGTTTGTCGTAGGGTGTGTTAATGCTGATCTTGTTATATAATCTATTTTAGTACATTTTTGCAATATATTTTGTATTTGTCCACATGTTGGAGTATGAATATGAACAAAGTGAAAGTTGTTTGCACCCTCTTGTGTCATATGCAATTTGTTTCTCAATCTCAACGCCAAAGATATATTGTTCTTGATCTCACGACCTACTTTATGACTAATGAAGTAAAATATGAAGAAAAAAGCAATACAATCTCATTATTTCATGAACAAATAACCACAACACAATAAACAAGCAAACAAAATATGCACAATCTTACGTCCAAATGGCTATCAAAGAGTAAAAAGAAGACAATTTCTTATTAAAGGTTCAAACAACCTATTATGTGTGGGACATCTTTATCCAGGTTATTGTATGGTTATTAAGGAAGTACAAAGGAAAAGAAAAAAACCTATGCAAAACTCATGCCCATAACTTACAACAAGTATATTGAAACAAGACAATTGGATAAATATATGAACCATGCGTCAAACAACAAGACACTAAAATTGAAACAAGCCTGAAGAGATGCACTTCTAAAGAAATAGACATTGCAACCACCAAATAGGTTGCTTATGACTCATACCAGACACTAAAACTAAGCTTAAACCAACTTAATAAGCTTGCTTAAGCTTAGTTTTGGTATGAAAAGATGCAATTTGACCCTATCATATAAACTACAAAGGCCTTCGGTACATGGAGAGCATATAATTGGGGATAGGTCGGTAGCCAAATACGAGATGGACAGAAGAACAATTTGTTAATGGGAAACATAAAACAACAAGAGAAAAAAATGACTCAATGCTTAGGGTTGTCTAAAAGCATCCCAACTTTATTAATAATAAGCACTACATGATTATCTATGAGATATGCCTCTGTAGCAACTAACACTACAAACATGATATTCATTAACAATTCATGGCATCAACATGCGAATATTTGCTACTTTGAAGTATTACTGTCTTAGTTGAATTCAGTCAAGTCTAGAAGATAGTGCAACATGGGCGTCTTTTGTCTTCAATAGGCTGAAAGCAAGAACCGAGAGTGTGCAGATCAAAAAGTTACATTAAGAGAAAAAAAACTTCACTTAACCTATCTTCACAAAAAGTTATAGTTAGAACATATCACTATTAAATCCACCCCCACATCTTGTTACTTCTGCCTCTTTGAGCAACTTTTGGCTTTTGCACCTTGACAGTAGGATTCACACCAGTAGGGCCGCGCACGACTACCACTTGTCACCTTACCTATACGTCTCTGTACCTATAAAAAGTAAATTCGTTTATGGTTTTATGGATGAAACAAGCATAGCACGATGAAAATGGAAGTATTAACTGAAATGTTTTGCCTTGAAAATTGTGTTTATGATGATGTAGATCCAGTCTTCTTAGCTGGAATGTCAAACTGTTGTGTCTCATCTTCAAGCAAGTTCGACATGTCATTTTCATTCTAATTTTCGACATTCTAGTTCCAATTGCCATCTCACCTTTCTCCCTCGATCTTTTCATTTTACATCTACTAGGTTTCACCTTGGCTAGAAGTGGTTCAGGTGGCTCCCTATGAGTTTGTTTCCAAAATGTATGCCCTCAAATTAGCATCATCATGTTTTTATATGCAGCTAAAAACTGAGCCTTCATCAACATAATCATACGCATCATCTTGCCTATGATTTAAAACCGAAATGGCATGGGGACAAAGGATACCAGTAAGCTATCATCTTTGACAAGAACAATCTCTCTTAAACACACCCACCACATATTTCTCACATTTATCCGTTACCTCATATTCAGTCTCACCATTTTAGATCACTTGGTAATATGTTGCACCAGCTGTATTTACTTCTAACTTTCTTACAATTCTTGGACCATAATCCTTTCTCCATCTAGCACATGCATCCCTTTGTGTATACATCCTTGTCATTATCATTATCCAAATTTCCTCCAACATACTGTAAATGGACTTACACCTAGCATGTATAATTCTTCCATTGAATGCTTCGTGTTCAGAAAACTCCTTATAGGTTTTGAAGTTGATAAAACTTTCTTTTTCTTATTCTGAAGAGTAGTAAACTTCTAAAGTCATATCTCAGACTCTTGTCAAAATCTATTTATCCAAAAGTCTTTCCCACTCTGATGTAATTCAGACTGAGACCAAGTCCAAAATGAAGACATAATCAGACTCAGAATTATTGATCTTACTATGAGAATTTAGTATGAATGTTATAAAGATTTATCTTTAATATCTAGCTTTCTGGTGAAGAATCTCACTTACCATTTACAAATACATTGATAGAATCAATCACAAATTGATTAAATCAATCTTGAAAACAAGTTTCTTTTTGGGAAGCATCTACTTATGAAAACCTAGATTCTAATTGTATGAGCAACAAGAATCATCGGATTTTCATCTCAATCTTCAAACAAGTACAAGATTTCCTTAATCAGTTTTGTCCAATGAATTGATTAGAAGAAATTCCTCTAGAGAATGCCAACGGCTAGTAAGGCATAGAGGAGTATTTAATGAGGTCATTCAGTCCATTTAAGATAGTGCGTGAAAATTGAAATTTTAAAGTTTGAAACATTTCCAACCACTTGTTCTTCAACGACAACGCTTATAGATTGTATTCAAGAGAGAAAATCACAAGAAGAGTGACTTAGTGAGAGAAAAAGAATCTTCCACTAAGTGTTTGCACTCGAAACTTTGTACTTCTCTGTTGATACTTTAGTGAATTTCAGCCAAAAGGCTGTCAGCGTAGGGAGAGTAGACGTAGGCTTGATTTAAGCCGAACCACTATAAATCTCGTGTGCAATTTTCTCTTCCCTTAACTATTTTCAGCTTTCTTTGTTGCAATCTTCTTTTAAACTTCTCAAAATTCTAAACCATCTCTATTTGAATCTAAATTTTCTTTAGAAGTCTAGTAGCATTTTTAGTCAGACTCTAACTTATTCATAGACTTTGCTCATAACTTAATATATATTTTTCATTTAATTGTTAATTTTTTTAACACCTATTTACCCCATCTAGGTGGTAGTACTAGCATTTCAATTCACACAAATTATTGTCAGCAATATTACATTTTACATCAGTGATGAAAAAGCCCTAGACCAATGCTTTGGCTATGTTTGAACTAAGTCATGATATGCAATATGACTAATTTTCTTCAATGCTTGAGATTGTTCACCAAACTTTATCATTGAACTACTTTTAAACAATCTTTGCATATGTATTCACTTATACTTATTGCCCCAATTGAGATAGATGTGTCACGCACACATTTTATGCTCAGTTGCCGGGCAACAAATGAGCCACAGTAGGTACAAGCCCTGCAAAAGATGATTGTAATGTGAAACATATACTACAAGTGTGACTATAGTGGCATAACCGAAAAAAAAAAAAAATAAGAAACTTACCTTTTGTTTATCATTGATTATGACCCAACCTTGTCCATGTAAGGATGAAATGTTGAGGTCATACATCAAATTTGTCAAAAACCACGTCCAAGTGTCACTACTCTCGACTTAGATAATCACCCCAGATAGTTGAGAATATCTAATTGTTTGCATATCTTCCAACAGCACATAAGATTTGGCCTTGACAAATTCCTTTCAATAAGCAACCATCTAATCCCACAACTTCCTACATCCATCAGTGAATCCTTTCTTACAAGTAGCAAAATATATGTACGTTCTCTCAAATAACACCTTAAATTGCATATCAAACTTTTCAACCTTCAATGTAATAGTACTCTCAACATTTCTCTCCTTAAGCTCCTTTGCATAATCGCACAACTTTACATATTCCTCCTTATAGTTTCCCATCAATACTTGATAAGCCAACAACTTAGCCTTCTTGCGTTGTATTATACTCACTTCTAAGCCCAATTGCTCCTTGATAAGCTCCTTGAAAGCAGTAGTCTTAATAGTTGGCATTACTCTTATTGTAGGAAGATAATGTTTGACCAAGAACCTATCACTCTTCTATTCTTGAAACTTATACTATAGGTATGTTCTAAATGAAAAGTCTTTACATGAAATGATCCAATACGACTATCGATAGATACAGGAATCTTCCAAGGACAGTTTTCATGTGCACATTTTACTCTGTCAAATTTATTGTCATTCTTTACAAATTGCATCTCTCTATGCTTAGCCATTGAATACTTTATCAGAGCATCTTTGAATTGTCTACTACTTTCAAATGCCATAGACACAATAAACACGGGCACAGCACAATTAGGATCATGCTTTGGAAACCTACTTCTCCTCCTAGTAAAATCATCGTCTTCTTCTCCTTCATTAGACTCCAAACTCTCATTTCCATCCATTTCATAGTACTCTGTTTCATAACCAGCTTTGGCATCAATAACATTATTCACATCCAATCCTTGAGATGGCACCAATCCCATCGATGATTCCCCCATGATGAGATTATTTATGGCCCTCCCATGGAACTTTGTCATGTTCCTCCTTGCTTCTAGAAGCTCCTCATTATCATAATCATCATCATCAATCAAGAATCTTACATCGACAAGGAAGTCTGACTCATCATCAACATCATCATCCACGATATATATCTTTATCAACTAAATCATCAGGATCTAAACCACTCTCATGCTCAATCATGGTCTCATTACTTAAATCAACACTAGTACGAGTGCCCTCACCAACCCTTTGACCAGCATCCTCACCGACCCTCTAATCAACAACCTCATCCACACCCATATCGGCACCTTGACCATCACCCTCAACCGCCTCATTGGTTGTAAAATTTTCTCCATATACCTCAATTAACCCCCGATGCAAATAACTAAAAACTAAATTGATTGCTCTATTCTCATTCCATATGTATGTCAACGCCTCTTCTAGTGACTTTCCAAGAATCTTAAAATAAAGCTTTTCAAATGTACTATTTACCCCATTCTCAATGTCTCTAATGAAGCTTTCGTAGCTTGTTGAACTAATATCAACTTTTACCAAGTCAAACTTGCCTCCAACGTATTCAAGCATTGGGCGACATGATAAAGGTCCACCATGGAAAAAGTAGATGCATGCTGATTTTTCGCTCATCTCGACCCTACACACAAAAAAAAAAAAAGTAATGTATGTTATAAGCAAGGCAACACATAGTGTAGCACTCTATACGTCATGTTTCTAGAAGAAAAACCAATGATCACCTACTAGAATTCAGAGGTGATCAACATCCAAAAAATTCAAAATCAAAAACTTCTATCAACATTCAAAGATTCAAAACCAAAACTTCCAAAGCAAAAGTGTTAATGGATTCCAAAAAATTAGAGTACAATCGACAATGTGGACTTGATCTATAAAACTAACTTTTACAATACGTGGAATTGCAGTCTCTCTCTTTATTATCAAACATTAGAACTTAAAGCCACCGCCATGAACTCATTTTTCTTTATTTTTCTTTCGTTGACAAAACCACCATGAACCTTTACTCGTTTGGTAAAATAATCATCATTAGGACACAATTGACAATAGGGTTTGCAAGTGCCCCAACTAATAAATCTATGGCTACTCCACAAAAGAGACCCTCAATGAATCGAGAAACTGAATACATGTACACTCAAGTCAATTACTCAATTATGATTGTGCATGCCTCAAGTAATAAAAAGCTCATACAATAATTGGAAAAAGTGCAAGGAAACAGAGGCTTTTCTCTTCATATTGTGCATCGTCACATAGGAATCCAGCACCCATATGATTGTACACATGAAGAATTTGGCCAAACGCGAGGATACAAAAGCTTTCTCTTCATATCGTGTTTTATTAGAAATTGATTTGGCCAGACTTTAGTGTTATATTCCCTACTATACCCAGGTACTGACAGTAAATGCGAACAATTTCTCTCTTCTAACCAACGACGATGCATGTGGAGAAATCAAGGCAAATTGATTATATAAAATAAAAAGGGGACAACACACTCAGTTTGGGAGCATGACAACATACTTTTCACATTCTCTGCTAACTTTAGGACATCACATCAAGTTGTCACTCAATGCTGCTGATAGAACAATCTAATCGAGACCACAATGCCTACTCATGTTCGCTTCAGATTGTGATGGACGAGTCGGGTCTCAACTAGGTTGTGGGTGAATCGAGTCTTCGCCCATAAAGATGGGCGAGTCTAGGATTATGACGGATGAAGCCCTTAGCCAAAAGGGGCTCGATTAATGAAGGCGATTGGTGGAAGAAGGACTTGGCTTCAAGAAATTGGAAAGACAAGATTGAACAAGTTGCTAAGAATTTTGGGGGGAGATCAGAATAAGGTTTGGGCATGCTTTGGGCAAAGATCATGGGCAAAGCATCTTCAGTTTTGGGGCAAACAAAATGCTGCGTTTTGGGAGCAAAAAAGCCTTCTTCTTTTTTTATTTAAAGCAAAACAACGTAGTTTCACACTCCGGCGTCCATGTCAACACCAACAATGCCAGTCAGCGCCGACTTGGAGTCCACATCAGCCTTTTTGGGTAAAGAATGGCTAGATGAACTAAATCAGTACTAAATACAAAACGTTTAGAACTAAATTGATCCAATTGAAAAAGTTTAGGATTGAATTTATACCAATGCAAAAGGTTTAGGAATTTTTTGGTACTTTCCCCTATAAAGGCCCTTGACCAAATTCTAGGACGTCAGGTAGTTTTTTATTTGGAGCTCTAGGAAATGCATTGCATTTTTAAAATCTTCTAAAGTCCCTTAGACCAAGGCATATTTGCAAGAACTTTGACTTTTAGCATTTCTAGAATGCTAAAACATTTTTTTTTTCCTTTAAACTGTTCCCTAGATAGATTTTCGAAATTCTGAAAATGCATTCACCCCAACAGCGTCGTGCTCCATCATCGGCGATGCTAGTTTTGACTGTCGGCAAGCTAGATTTGTCACCGACAAGCCTCACTCAAGGTTCCATGACCTTAGGTGACAGTTGCAGAGCCAGATCTGGCTTGTTGATGACCTAAGCCCTTCATCAAACGTCAACAAAGGGTTTGAGTTCTTTCTATTGAAAAAGAAAAAAAAAAGGATTGTAAAAGTTATTTAAAAGTGTGATTTTTCCAAACACTTTTTAAAGAAGGTTGCTTTCCAATGCACTTTTAAAGTACAATTCCAAACACAATTTTCATTTTGAGAAACTCCTCTAATCTATAGTCATTTGTATTTTCCTAAATGTTTTCCCCAAAAATCTAGCCAAATACAACCAAAGAAATTACTCAGTTGTCTTGGTTTATAAGAAGTGGCGATGGTTGTCACAAAATCATTGTCTAAAAGTGGATGGTTGAGTGTATCGTCCTCTTCTATTTCAAGTATAGGGATAATGACACAAATGATCCCTGAACTTTGGCCTAATATACAATGCAGTCTCTCTACTTTTAATTCGTTTAATGTCATCCCTGAACTTTAACCCAATGCGCAATATAATCCATGAACTTTTAATTTGTTCAATATAATCCATGGACTTTTGGTACATGTTTAACTTAGTCCCCTTGAACTATTAAATTGAATATTTTCATATAATTTATAGAATAAATTGAATATGTACAAAATCTCCAAGAACTACATTGTATATTGAGTTAAGGTTTGGGGACCATTAAATAAATTAAAAGTTTAAGAATTAAAATGCATATTTGACTAAAATTCAGGAATCATTTCTGTCCGTTTCCCTTATAAATATTGAAGCTTTGTGACTATTTCATTTTCCCATTAATTTCTGCACGTCCTCAATAGTTGTTTTCTTGACTCCATCTCGATCTTCACTGCTCACGACTTTCTTATGTCTTATTGTCCGTCAATCCTTGGTTGTTTACTTGTAATCCTTCTACTCATTCAAGCGCGAGAAAGATATCTGTAGCTTTTTTTCTTTAAATATTGTGTCTTTTTTCTAATGCAGCACCACATCAGCACCGCTTGTTCTCTGAAAATATTGGGCTTGTTTTTTGTTTAATGCGGCATCACACTTAGCGCCGCATCACCACTTCTTTAGCAATCAAACATGAACGAATTGTTCATGTAAGACATTATCTCTATGTCGGCACTTTGGCAACGGAAAAAAATAAATAAAACCAGCAATGATCGTCGCTGTTAAGAAGTGCTGCAGGTAGACAAAGGATTCTTGGTCATGGTTTCGGCAAATCTAAATTCTAATGCACGGTATTGGGATTGAAATTAAAATTGAAAGCCAAGACAACGGATGGACTCTAAAATCCGACAAACCAAAGGTGTTAATCTCTTTTTCCCCTCTTTGGAATGTATTTATTCAAGAGCTGCTATCCTTGGGCAAAACATAGGATGTGCAGCGCCAAACGTATTTATATGCGAACTTTGTCTTGAACCTTTATGTTTGACAAGGATTTTGTCACCTAAATTATTGTAAAGGGACAAATGCATTAAAAATCTAAAATTTATCAAGAAAATATAATTAAATCTTAGAATTTGTTAATAAAAATACAACTAAATTCTAAAAATTTCAAAAAATACAATCAATTTTAAGATTTGTCAAATTGATTAATCAAATCTTTCCATTATTTATACTTTTTAAAAGTTTTAAAATTCAATTATACTTTTATTACAAATTTTATAACTTGATTGCATAATTTAAGAGTTTTAGGACTCAATTACTTTTTCATTATAAGTTTAAGAACTTCCACTATACTTATCCTAATCGTAAAATTAGCCAATAAAGAGAACAGAAAACTCTCCCGCTCGTTATCTTCTCAAAGTTCCCGAGCACCACACATTGCCTGCCCCCCTCCCAAGAACCACGCGGACACTCGCTCTCGCTTGCTCACCGCACTCAACCATGTCCACTCTCCTCCACTTCGCTCCTCCCTTCTCTCTCCTCAAACGCCCGCCTCCCGCCTCCTCCCTCCTCTCCCCTCCCCGCCCCGCCCTCCGCCCGGCTCGCCGCCGTGGCTCCTCCTCCTCAGCCGCCGGCGCCGGGGGCGGCCCCATCAGAGCCCACAAGGTGGTGATCGAGCACGGGGCCGGGCCACGGAGCTGGAGGTGGAGCCGGACGAGACCATCCTGTCCAAGGCCATCGACTCGGGCCTGGCCGTCCCCCACGACTGCAAGCTCGGCGTGTGCATGACCTGCCCGGCCCGGCTCGTCAGCGGCTCCGTCGACCAGAGCGAGGGCATGCTCAGCGACGACGTCGTGGAGCGCGGCTACGCTCTCCTCTGCGTGTCGTACCCCACATCGGATTGCACGATCAAGACTATTCCCGAGGAGGAGCTCTTGTCTCTGCAGCTCGCGACTGCAAACGACTGAAAATTGTTTTTTTTTTTTTTTTGGGTGCCTGAAGGTGTCAACATGTTTTTTTTCTTATGATGAAATTAGGGGTGTTGGTAAATTTTTATGGCGAGGGATTACGACTAGAGAGTTCTTCACTCTTCTTGTTCTGAGAATATTCCTGGGTCCACATTCTTGGACTGCATAGCTTTATTGGTGGCTGAAGAGTGATGTTGCTATTTCGATGCTAATTGATAGATTAATTCAAGAGTAGGCATTTGATAAATGAATCAAATTCAACAGTCCGCCGCATCATTTTGCAAATCAACTCTGGAAGTCGGGTATTCTACTACTGTTAAGGGATGAAGATAGCTAAAAAGGAGTGCAGTCATGATGTGGCCGTGGCTGATTCGAGGAGATGACAGGAGAGCGTCTTAGTTCAATCCTGGAATGTAAGAAATTTTATTGTACATTGAATGGGCAATCGTGGCTCCCTTAGCATTTGAACTCTGAGGACTAGGGGTTTCAAGCAGAGACGCAAGTTTGAATCTTCTTATTGTTAATGTGACACTAGGTAAACACAGGGAAGGTAATTTTAAGTGGATTAAGTTAACCTGCGCATTGAAATGCTTGAATTCGATCTGTGGTTGCAAATGGGATATGTTGCCTTGCCTTCTTGGTGGTGGAGGGAATGTACTTATCTTAGTTACATGAATTTGTTTAGGAAGTCAAAGTTGGAGTTTTGGGATGAAATCATTCAGAAGGAGGAGATTTCTTGCTTGTCTGGAATGGGGTTTGCAGGAATCATGAGTTATTTGATATCTTCTCTGCAAAAAAATGAAAATGTCAGGAGATAGATACATTGATTTGGCAGACAAGTTATGATCGACAAGAATTTCTCTCAAAAATTTTCTTGGCTTATGGACAAAATCCATCATTAATAAAACAAACTTGTCTATCAACATAAGGACTAGAAACCTTGTACAAGAGGTTTGTTCTACTTCTTTCTGTTACAGCTTGCACAGGATATTCTTGTTCAATGGTCCATCCCCAAAAATGAGCAGATATTACTCTCGCTTTCTCTGCAAAAACTCATCTCCAGGAGAAAAGTGATGCCTTAAACTGCCAGGCAACATTCTCTAGATCATATAAGCAAAAGTTGCATCTATCCATAAACAGTCACCACCAGCACAGCAGAATTCCATTCTGATGTGCACGCAATTAGAGAGCTGATGACTTCACCTCTAAATTTGTGGCGTGATGGCCAGCTTTCTTCGTTTTTCGTTGCTTAAGTTTCACCTTCACATTAACCCCATTATCAATAACGGCCTGAAGCACAATCATAAGCTTTCCCTCCAATTTCTCCCCTTTCCTTGGCGTATAAATTATGTCATGAATGTCATCAGCCAGCGCTCGCTGAGCCAGAATTTCGCCAACAGCAGCACAAGCAGCTGCATTTCTAGTTGAAGCCAGATCGAACTTCATGTCTTTTGAAATAGAATGTGCCACAGCGACAACCTTGCTCGTTGCCCTGTGAATTATACATGCACGAACAGAGGCCTTTGAAATGTAAATATCCAGGCAAAACGGTTCATGGTAAGGACCTGTGAGTTGATTAAATGTCGGAGTCCTCAGCTTCTTTTTGTTTGAGGTGCAATCGACTTCGGCTCCATCCAGCAGAGAAGGCACATTCTTCTTCTTTGCAGCTTTGGGAAGTTTTTCATTTCTGGTGATTAAACCTCGGTCTTCCTTCTTCTTGGTTTCCTTTGGATCTTCTCGCCGCTTTGGGGATTTCTTCCTATGGAATTCGAAACTGTACTCTTCGAACTCCTTGGATGCCTTGTCAATTTTGTAAAAGAGATTGCCTCTTATCCGCATGTTATCAATCTCATCAAAGTCGGCCTCTTCCTCAACAGATGAAGAATGATCCTCATGCTCATCTGTCGTTTCGGTCATATTTTCTGTTCCCAACGACCTCCTCGATCCCTGCCACGCCTGTGCCAACCCAGCCGAGACCCGCCACTGGTCGTCATCCACAACTTCAATGGCACAACCATCTAAAGAAGGCCTGCTATCAGCAAACAATGGAGAAAGCTGCATTCTCTCCAAACCGCAAGCAGTTGTTGTAGGCCCACTATCAACCAACTCGGACCGACCCTTTTCGATTCCCTTGTCAGCAACTTCAGATGCACTCGACCAAATACAGACCAACCTCGGAAGAAAACGAGAACTGACCACCGACGTTAATGCGACGCCTCTTCTCAAGAGAGCAGATGCCATCGTGTACCTCGAGAGATGTCGCGGGATCGTGGAAATAGAACCGCCCCGACAGAACGCTAAAGCCGCAAGAGCAAGATGATTACACAAGGAGCTCTGCGTGAACACCCATTAACTGCGGCGCACGAGCAGAAAAAAATCTTCAGTGGAGCAATTCATCGAACACCTCATGTGCAGGTCACTCTATCTCGTTCGTTTCCTCGCCAATAGAGAGCGACGGAAGTTAGTGGGCTCAGCTCGACGGGCCGACTCTGCTGACTGCCGAGGCTTTACGAGTGCATGAGGCGTTGATCCCCTTATCTCCTGATTCGCGGATCGATCGAATGACTCGATTGTCGCGGGGGTCAATGGATAAGGTGGAGAGACCCTCTAGCGTTCTTGGAAGCGGCTTGTTAGCAAAACAAGATCCGAAGATTTATCAAAATTGGAAGTGTACGGGGATTACTCTCTGCAAGTCTTGAAGGAGGCCCAACTCTTTCTTCGATCCGAAAGAGACCCATGATGTTTCGGGAGAAAATATTCAAGTGATTCCAAAGCTCAACGTCAATAGTTGATGTGGCGTGCGTTTTGCATTCATACCCAATAAAAATTGACATTTAGCCGAGGTGGAATAAAGAAAATTAAAAAAAAAAAAAATTTGTTCCGTCGTTAGGAGAGTTTGAACCCTACCGGCCAAAATAATCTTACCAACGAACTTGATGGGCAAACGAAATTAACAGATACGATGTGATATTAGGAGAGGTTGAACCACACCAGCTGAGCCCACCTACTTTAGCTTCTTCTAAATACATTAGCACGGAATAACTATGTGGTCCATTTTTCCAATGACATCCTCTTATTTAGCATTTCAAATGTGTGGTCCCAATAGATAGGAGAATCCATCTCGGGTTTGAAGCAGCATTTGGTTGCATGCACGATTAATCGAACCCGACAGAGGATCGGATTTGGTCAGCCCAAACTTGTCTCGCCATCGTTCCTAGAAATTCTGGAGTCGAAAGGTTATCCCTGCCGAAGAAATCCGCAGAAGAAACCTCGAACCAAACGCCTTCTCGCTTCAGCTTCCTCTGTCTCATAATTAGATTCTTGAACTGCCATGGTGAAGGAGTCCGGACTTTTTGACACATCCGAGGTAAGCACACTTGACCTAACTGGAGCCCCCACCCCGGTGTCAAATAGCGATGTTACTGTAGAATCCACCACACGAACAGCTCAAAATCTGTCCCCACGCTGTCTGTATCCTCCTCGTGTTTTTCTCTTTATCCTGAGCCACTCGTGTCATCGTCTCGACGTCCTTTCTAAGTCGCATTATGTTCCCCTTCCAGAGTGTCCACACTACATATTTTATTGCCAGCGTCGAACACGTAATGGAAAGCATGCAGTTGCGAGGAAGCAGCAAACAAAATCAAGCATGGGACGTGATGAGAGGGGCACCAATAATGCCTGGCTCCCGATAGGCTCAATCGAGATCCAATCCGGTCGAGAGAAGGTCGACACCAATAATGACGGAATTGTCTAACAGAGGACGCGATTAGACGACACATGATTTAAGTTTCTCTGTTCAGTGTTCACCGACCAAACACCCACCATTGGTGGGGAAAAACAAAGACAGTTCTGACCCACGAGTTTCAAGATACCATAATCTACCCAATGCCAGCGAGAATCACTCACTCCAATAAAGAAAAACATGGACCATCTCCACACATCAAATTAAAGAAATCAAGTTCAAACCTCATAGGAAAACCCACCAGAAAGTGCATAGCAGGGAAGGGGAAGATGACCCAAGCGGCAGGGTATGTTAATAAGTCTTTTTCTACTATCTATGACCATCAATAGAGTTCCTTCAAAGAGTCCCAAAGTCTGTCACGATGCCATCATAATTACTTTTCCACAATCACCTAGGGCTACCGGTTTTGATCAACATCAGAAATACAGATTCTTGCCAATGACTTTGGCAAGAGCATGGGAAAAGGAAATTAACACACATACTGCTACCGTTGAGAAGGTTAGTGATTACAATAACAAGGCAAGTGGGAATTGAAACAGATTATGGTCATCATATCAGTGGTTACCAACTTCGGGTTTGTCAATTCTCTATCGGTAGTAAGCCTGCTGATAAGCTGGTGCCACACCATTTCCATAGCCACCATAGGGAGGATAGTTCATGGGAGGAGCAGGGTATGATCCAGAGAGAGGTGGTGGAGCTGCTTCGGGTGAGTAGGCATAGGGGTTTGTCGGCGGACTCAAGCCACCATACATGGGCTGTGGTGAATGGTATGTGGGGACTCCAGCTGGGTATTGACCATGTGAAGGCGACCGCACATACGCAGGAGCTGCAGGGAAAGAGGAGACGTATGCATTGGCCAGACGACCAGCTTTGGCGGGAGGCATAGGTCCACCATTGTTGGCGCGTGTTCTTTTGTTGGCTGGAACAGCAGCTGGTTGCCTTTTCTTATCGATCTTGACCTTCTCTAGCTGCTCAAGGCGCTTCTTGAGATTTTCTGGGGGGAACTGAGCTTCAAGCTTGTACTCCTCAATGCACTTTAGAACAGCCCGCAATGCTGACTGCTCTTTGCGTGAAGCCAGGTTCTGCAATAAAACAACATTCCACAGGTGACTGTCGAATTCCATCTACAGTAAGTACATCTTAATATAGATTGTAATGGTGTATCAGGCAGAAAACTCAGCAACAAGGTGGTTCCAAATGAATCAAAGACAAAAACCTTAAGCAAGACAAAGAGCTTGCATGCATGACACCTTTTTTACTGCCGAGTCACATGCATAACTTGTGTTGAACACGGCATGGTATTAAGCTAAACATGCTTCAGATCAATATTACCATGATGTAAATTCAATGACGACCCACTTTGTCATTCTAGTTACTGAACTGAAAGCCGGAAGGTGAAAGAAACAAATCCGTACAGTAGATGGAGATACCTAGGAAATCCATCAAATGATAGAAACTCTTGCAAGACTATATTTAAGACAAAGGATTACAACACATAAGACATAATGATGTCTCTAGCAGTTATGCACTTGGTGGTGCCTCTTGTGGTTAAATTCCTTTCAGTATGCAGAGAAAAGGCAAAAGACGAAGAATACCGCAGCTCGGCCACCATTGTTAGGGTCCTCCAACATAGTAGCTGCAGCTTTGCGCGCATCTTTCAGAAAAGCCTTCAACAGAGGTACAGGGGGGAACATGTTTACAAGACCAACTTCATAAGTAAAATGCACAGCATCTAGCTGCTGTCCCCTGCTGATTAGTTCCTTGATAATATCTGCAGATTAAAACAGCCCAGAGACAAAACAACTTAGCATTCACCTGCTTTAGAGAAGGAAAAAACTGACAAGTTCAGGACTATGCATATTACACAACTCTTCAACACATCCTAGATCTCTGCAGGACTCTCACAAGTCCATCAAAGCTAAAAGTAAGTTCTAATCACTCTTAGGCATCCATCAGAAAAAACCTAATCACTTGATTACCCAAATATCTCACAGGTAACAGCTGAGATGCTACATATTCCACATCAGGATAGGCTTATGACTAATATTTTTATCCCCGATAAATAATGACAGATGAGGGAGAGATTCAAATATCATGGTCAAAGAGAGGCATTGCTATCTTCAGACAATGCATCATCACCCATCATTAGGAAAGCCAGCTTGTCAAAAGAACATCTCATTGGGGGAAGAAATCATCAAAAAGTGATCAAAAAACATATCGCCAGCAGAAATAAACCAGAAGATAAGCGACTAGATGCTTAATTGCCCCACTGTCAATTCAATAGCATACACTCACCAGAAATCCAACAAGTACTAGTGGCTTCTCCAAAAACGAATGTTGCTAAACTGTCAGAAGAAGTAAATTCTGGGACAAGATAACACCATTGACCTTCTTCATCTACACTAAGCCCAGCACAAGGGAAACATTATTTATCCACTGCCGGAGTCTTCTATCGACAGAAGATACACACTTCATTGGTCTTCTTAGAAGAAGCCCCATATCTTGTCAAAAGCTAGTGACTGGCCAGGTAGAACTTCAACCTTATCTTTCTATTCTAGTTTCCAAACCTAATGACAACAAATCCTCTCCCAAGTTCTTCTGGTAATGGAACTAAATTAGACTACTGTCCAACACCACCACAAGATCTCTCAAAAAGACATGATCACCACAGCATTTCCCCAGAAAAAACCCAGATCCCTATGGAAAGTCCCATAGTAAGATGTGAACCCATCTTCCCTTCCCCACCACTCTGAACTCGCAATATCCATCGAAAGTGAACGAAAAATCCTAGCCTCACATATTGCACAACCCATACACTGCAGTTCTTTCCGTTCTACGCAGAATTTTCCTGGAGATTTCAGCCAATTACAACCGAAGTTCGCAAAACTTAGATTCATTTCCAAATTCAAGAACAATAATCAGCACAGGTGAACACCCTCGAGAAGTAAAATGACACGATTAGCGGCAGCACAGAAGAACCCAACTCTTGTATCAAACAAACGATTCCCACACGCTAACGACACAAAGAAGCACAGTAAAGTCAGTAACATACCGGGCATTTTGTCTCCCAGACCGAGCGAAACCGCAAGCTTGGGCATCTGCTTGCGCCACGCGGACCCGACCACGAGCTTCCGGTAGAAATCCACATCCGCCTTCTTCACAATCCCGAACGTCACCAAATGCTGCAAGAAAGTATGCACGTCGGGGGTCTTCACGTTCTCGATGCCGCCCCTCTCCTCCAGGCTCGCCTTCCACGTCTCGGCGATGTCCTTGGCCCTCTCCTTCACGCTCGGCGTCACCAGCACCCTCGACTTCCCTATCACCGGATCGACCACGACTGGAATCAGCGACTCCAGGATCAGGACGCAAGCCCAGCCCAGGTCATTCCCCCTGTCCCCTCCCCGCTTGTCCACCGGGAAGACCTCGGATATCGCCTCCAGCACGAACTTCGCCGGATCAACGCAGTCGACCAGGGCGAGATGCATTTTCTCCCTCATGAGGTCCAGCTCCTTCTTCTTCCCGGTCACGAACCTCCAGAACTCCTTGGAGTCCATCCTCAGGCAGAAGGACCTCAACTTCATCAGCAGCCCCTCGCCGTCGTCGACCTCGCCCCCCGGCGAGCCCGGCTCGACGTCGCGGCCGCCACCCCGCTCGAGGGCCCCGAGCGCGGCCTCCTTGCTCTTCTCGACCTTCCCGAGGACGATCTCGACGCTGCCGTCGATCGTCGTCTCGCGCTCGTCGAGGACGGTCAGGGTTTTCTTGGTCTGGTCGTCCAGCGCCCGGAGCTTCTGCTTCAGGGCCTCCGACTTCTTCATGAGGTTCTGCTCCAGGGAGGAGAAGTGGTCGGAGAGCTCCTTCCAGAGGAGGGTGCAGCTGGTCATCAGCGAGGTCTGCTTCTGGAAGTCCTCGAAGCTCGCCGGCGGCGGCTGCAGCTGGTGGCAGGCCGGCTCGCCGCCCGGATCGGGGATCGACCCCATGGCCGAGTCGGGTGAGTCGTCGCTGTTGGGCGACTCGGCGGGAGTGAGTAGGCGACAAGGAAGGAAGGAACGAGGCGTGTGCGTGTGTGCTGTGTGTGGGGGGAGGAGAGAGAAAAGCTAGAGAGAGAAAGATGGGGGGGGAGGGGGAGGGGGAGGGTGGAAGGAACCCTAGAAACGTAGAAAGAGAGGGAGATAAAAAAGATCGGAGCAGGCAAGGGGGGAGGAGGGAAGAGAGGACGGGGATGACGTGGCGGGTTGCGACGTCGACACGTGTAGCCGCTGTCCCGAGGGGAGGAAAAAGGGAGGTCGGTTGCGGAGCGGGGCTACGGTGCGCCGGGGGTGCGCAGCTTAGGTTTCGAGAAGGTGCTGTGGCTAACCGACGGCTGGAGGAGCAGCAGGTTCAGGCTTGAGAAAGAGGAGCACAAATTTTTCCCAACTTTTTTAGTTATTTTTTAAATTATTTCATAATATAACTCAGAGACTGAATCAAACATATACGGATAATTCAAAGATCACTTTAGACAAATGGACGACATTACACGTTAAGTTAAAATTTAAATATCACATTAAGTAATTTAAAAGTTAAAATATTAAATTAGACATTAAGCTAAAGTTTATAATTTATTTGCATTGTTTTCCCTATAATTCAAGATATTTTTCAGAAAAAACCACTAAAAATCATAAATTATATCAACTATGACATGTTTATCCAAACTTTTTTCATGACACAAAAAGTCACATATTTATACTTGTGTGATATATTTATTCCAAATTTTATCCCTAAATTTATACTTGTGTAAAATATTTATTCCGAACATCAAAAATCCTAAAGTTATACTTAGATGACTTATTTACTCAAAATTTTAAGGTAAATGAATTACACGGATACAAATTTAAGGTTTTTGATGTCATTACATTAATATGAGTCTAAGGTAAATACTTATGAGTTTATAGTAAATGTGTCACAATTGATATAATATAGAGTTTTCTATCACTTTTTTCCTTGAAATTGTCGAGGAAAACAAACCACATAGAATTTTTTTCAGGATTTTTGAAATTTAAATAATCAATAAGCGAAAAAAATGTCTTTAATTTTATAACCATGAGGCAAACATGCCTGTAAGACTATCTGCTTCATTGGTGTGACAATTGCATCTTCTGACGTTTTGTTTTTTTCCCCATGTAAAATCAAACGGTAGGTAAAACAGCAGTTGCAATTCACTTTGACTATTGAACAAAAAATTGTAAAGTGAAATGCGCAGTGACTTGATTGAAATATATATATATATAGATAATTAATTCCCTCTACCCTTTTCTAGACCACTCCACTTGGCATCACGTGACTATATATGCAATTTTTCTTGCTTTAAAAAGCACTTTGCGTCCGAGACGCACACTGGTGCTTTGATTGTAGTCTAAAACCTAGAATTAGACTTTTCATCATTGCATTTTAATGAAAGGTAGACACTCAACAAGTAGGTTAGAGAAACTTAGAAAGATCACGCCCAAAAAAACAAAAAAGAGTTTATAGTTGAGAGAACGAATGACGCAAAAATGGAGACGAAGATTGGACAAAATTTTGCTCCATTTATTTCTAAAAAATAAAAATATATTTTTTCTAAAAATGATTATTTTGAGGATTGATTTCCTAAATAAATTTAAGTATATTGGCACATGTGTATGGATAGTTTTTCTTTTTTCGTGCAAATCATTCGTAAATTGATAATCTCTTAGTAGGAGTTTACCATATTTGTAATCCTTGATTCATTATGAAGTGCACGATATGCTTATGTAATTACTCCTTTTTAATTAATAATTAGTTTATTAGTTTATACTAAACGCAACATGAATAGATAGACTGAGATATATTGTTGAGGCTTAGTTACAATACCCAAGTTAAAGAAAAAAAAGAGAGAGAAAAAAAGAGAGAGGCTATGCTATGATATTGAATTATTGGTAGGATTTGTTTTAAGATGGGTAAATTCAAAATCTGAAACTTGGTAACTATCCTCACAAGGCCAGTTCGAGCACAAAAAGGCTAGATTTGAGTTTTAACGACCGAAACAAGAGTTGTGATCAGTGAGGCAAGCAATGGAATGAATAAGGAGGACTGGCTAGAGAGACAAGCGAGAGAGGCATGTCTCAAGTGACAAGGCGAGCAAGACTTGGCTCACTAACAAAGACAACAAAGCTCACTTCTTTTCTTTCATACGAAGAAGAAACCCTCTTAATCTAGGCTATTCTTCTTTATTAAACAAGACCAGTTTCCATACAATTCGATTCAACAACTCAAATATAGAACTAGAATTGTAATAGTCAGTTTCAAATTTTTGGAATATCGAATCAATAGAACTAAACAAGAATCAACTGCGTAGGCTGATTCAATCCAATTCCAAAGTTGATCATAAGCCAACTTTCATCATTACACTACATATAACAGTGTCGTCTACTTCTAATGACACAAATCAATATGTCCAGCACATATGTTAGTAACTGCTTTTTATTTGCAATATCATCTTTTATCAACTATATTTTTTAGGATCATTCCTACAATAATTCTTCAAGTTATATTTTGAATTTACCTCTCTATCCTTCATTGCTAAAATTTAATCCTAAATATGCGCATTTCTAGTAGCCACCCAGTAGCCACCCTATGTAAATTTCATCGGACTGCTGCAGCGTGCCATTATTGCAATTCGCTAGACATGCTAATAACGTCAACCCTAAGATGCATAATTCAAATCAAATCCTTCATAGAATACCACACATCCTTACGCAATTCCCACTTTGAAATAGGGGGCGGTGCGTAGGATAAGGACCTGTCTGAACTTGGGATTTTGAAGGCCCCTGTTTGGGTATAGAGGGAAACAGTAGCAGAAGAAGGCGTAGAGAGAGAAAGGGGGGAGAGAGAGAGAGAGAGAGAGAGGCAACTTTCCCAGAAACCAAAGAGATGGAAGGGAGAGAGAGAGAGAGAGAGAGGGGAGAAGGAGTGGGTGGGGGTGGTGGGGCAGGGCCACTGACCACCACATGGGTAGAGTCAGATAAAGTAAAGCCATTGCCGGACACTCCTTCTCCTCCTCCCTCTCTGCTCCTCCTCCTCCTTTTGTTTTCTTTTCTCCCTAATTATTCTTTTAATTTATTCATTCATTCTTTTATCCATTTTTAAAAGTTATATATATATATATATATTTTTTTTTTTTGGACAAGCAGACAGTCAGATGACGCAGCATGTGGCCTCCTGGTGCACATTCCCTCTGCCAAATTCTCAGGCATGCGCTTCCTCCCGTAGCAGAAAAGTGATCATACTCTGCTTTCTCTATAGAGAAAGCGAAGGGAATGAGCATGAGCAGAGCAGCCATGGAAAACCGAACAATTTAAAAGTACAAAGAAATAGACTGACAAATTTTTCAAAATGGGTATTTAATTTTTAAACAAAATCAATTACGGTCGATTCTCGTAATCGATGGATGCTTCGTATAACCAGTGCGCACTGCGCACTGTCCATACCATCATTTGATGATGTGTTCCGACAGGAATAAAAAACAATTTCTCTGCTCGAAAAGCCGAGGGGCCAATAGTCAGTCGGATGGATGGTGGCGAACGGAACCAATTTATTTATTTAAAAAGAAGAAGAAATCGACCGAGTTAAAGTATCTAAATTTGGCTGCGGATGTTACATGGTTTTCTTCATAAACATGTGGTCCCTATTCACCTTAAGGGTTTTAGATTGGATGGAGAGAGGCTAAAGGAAGTTCATTTAATAGTTGCATACGTAATGATGACGTGTGGAGGGATGGTTCGAAAATAAATGACGAAATTATATTTATATGCTAAAAATTAATTGAGATGCATAATTGTGCAAACAACATGGTTACTTGCTTATCGGGAAAATACTAACCGCTGACAAGGGTCATAACTCTCACCCATGTCATCAGTGCGAGGGTTGCCAAGCCCTAGCCAAAGGCCACAAGGGCACCCGTCTAAGGCCACAAGGGCTCAACCCTCACTAGTGAGGACTTGATCTTGTCATGCAATTTGTTAGAGTCCACCATTGATCCGCTTCAAAAAATTACTAGACAAATTGATGGACAGAAAGGCGTTGAAATGCAAAGGACCTTACAACATATCTAGAACATCGTAACATCACCTAGGCAATTTGATGAGGGCTTGAGCTTGTCAAGCAATGCGATGGAATCCACCATTGATGCACTTCAAGAATTCATGCAAGAATTTACAAGACAAACCAAGAGACAATGAGAATCAAAATGGTTTTATTATAGTTTTGAGATGTAGAGGACCTAAGAAAACCATTTGATTTTCACCATCTATAGGCTTATCCTGTAAATTTTTGAAGTGCATCAATGGTAGACTTTGTTGAATTGCTTGACAAGCTTAAGCTCTCACTGATGAGGGTCAAGCCCTCACAACCTTGGAGAGGGGCACCCTCACAACCTTTGGTGAGGACTTTGGTGGCCCTAACTTGCAGTAGGCCAGGCCTGAGCAAGGGCCACAATCCTCACTAGCAACCAACGATGGCTCAATGGCTCTCACATACTATAATTAAAAAATTAAAATTAAAAAAATAAAAAATAATAAATTTTGTCTAAATCAATGCTAATTATGCCACATAAAACAAATGGTGTTCATGTTAGCATTATCCAATCAAAATTGACCGAATATACTCAATTATAATGCATTTGCTTCAACTTTTCCAAATGACCTTTTTTTTTGTTCCTATTCTTCTTTATGGAAAAGGGGGATTTCTTTGTTATTATGAGTAGTTCCTACAAATGATTAAACTAATGACGTATACAATACTTGAATTCTCGATGTAGATGTTACATAATTGGTTCTCATCCTTCAGAGACTACAAGTGTGATAAGAGCATCAAATTTTGTTCTATATGGATTCAAATTTCTTACTATTTTATTATTTTAATATTAGTCTACTCAATAATTATCTAATGAATCACTTGATTCGAAATTCTATTGTTTATTGTAATCTCAAATATCCTATTACTTTCCACGAGAATTCTGATTTATTGGCAAAAAAGTGAAGAAATCGATTTCTTATTCCACTACAATCGATTCAAGAATGAAATTAGATTTCATTTTTTTACTTTACTTCATTCAACAAAAAATATCTATCTATATATAGGTTTGTTCGATTGGTTGTGATACAAACAAAAAGTCTTTTTTGGTTAAAAATGGAGAGAAAGAAACCTCATAGAAATTGAAGAAATTCAATATTGAATGATACATGTGTGATTCTACATTGACAAGCAACAAGAAAAGAATAAAGAAATTATCGAGTACTTCATTTTCATATTAATTAAAATTGCATTGCTGTGTCAAAATAAGAATAGCTATACTGATTCGGTATACTCGAAAAACACCCTTGGTACAATATTGACGATCTAATAATGATTTTTGCTGGTTGGTTTCGTTATCACAAAGTTGCTCCAAAATTGGTCGAGTTCCAAGATGTAGCAAGGCTACTACTTTCAGCCTCCGAAGCTCTTAAAGGAACTGCTAGTGTGTTTGGCAAGCCTCTCCAAAGAGTTTTCAGTCAAATACTGATTTTAAGAAAGCTAAAAGCCTAATACTGATAGGGACCAGTTTTGGACTTTTAGCATTTGGCCAAATGCTTAAACTATTTCTTTTCCAAAACTATTATCATATATTTTTTTGTTTTTCGATTTTCCTTTCATTGTTCCATCCAAAACCACTTTTACCTTTATTAAAGTCGGCAAAGAGTTTAATTTAATAAAAGAGAAAAATAAAATCCAAAAACCTTTTATAAAAAAAGATTTGCCAAACACTCTTTATATCAAAATAACTTTCCAAAGAATTTTTTACCAAATGCCCAATTTGCATTTCCCCAAAGCCCTTTCAAATAAAGATATTTGCATTTCACCAAAGCCCAATTTTAAAGTAAACCAAATGCAGCCTTAAAACATTTATGACTAAATTAGTGCATTTGAAAATTTTAAAACTGAATCGGTACAAATTCAATTTGGACTTTTTTTATCCTTCCACCCTTGTTTATACTTCATTTAACCATTCGGTGGATCCTAAATTTATGGGCGTTGCGCAACGTGGTTTTAAACTTACCCCATCAAATGGAGATTTTTCAAAGTTGCCCACTAAACCGGGCGTGACATCATGCTAGAAACAAAACAATTTCCCCAAGAATAATATATAAAACAGAATTCGTAGAGATGCTAATCGACGAATATGCTTTTGAAATGACAAACCAGAAACAGTTAGGCACACGAGATCGTGGGTCCAATTTGGTGGGCGAGGGAGGAGGAGCTCAATAATGGAGAATGGATGGGGAAAGCCGAAATTCATTCTCGAGACGCGAATTCCACATCGTCCCCACCACACCACCCAGGACCCCAGAAAAAAAGAAAAATAAAACAAACGTCAAAAAGATTCAATTCAATTCGATTCAACTCATCGGACCATAAACGAAATTTCGAGAGCAATTAGTGATGATGATGATGGGTCGGAGTCCGCCCATGCATGTCATGCATTCGCCGTTCGTCTGTCTCTCTGATTTCGTTTTCAAAAGAAGGCGGACGAGAAAATAATTAACAGAGAGATTCGTGGTTAGGAGAGTAGCTAACGTGTCTTAATCTGTGCTGGGTTTCTTATCTTCTGAATCCGCTTTTATCATGTTCGTCACTTGGAAACCAAGAATCATGATGGGTCCACGTTGGGTTTCGGTTGGGAGGGGAGGGGGTAGTACAATGTAAGGAATGATTATAACCGATGGTTCGGAACAGGGGGTTTAACCAATGATCAAGCAAAGGCCAATAAGCTGAAACCAACGTTAGCACATGGCACAATCACATTTTTCCTTTTCACTTTCCAGAGATAAAGAGATTACGAACACAACTCCGCCGACGGAAGGGAAAGAAGAAGGAACTTACTGAAAGTGTGCACGGGCATGTTTTACCTGACCACTTGAAACAACATTAGTTCCGAGTTCTCTTCTCTGATGACGACACTGAACTCTGAAATGCAAGTGACCCCTGTAAAGAACTCGAGCAGTTGACTAAAGTTGCCGAGTGAGTTGGTCTAATCAAGAAGTGCCAAGTCAGTACAGATAAGGACCATGGAATCACTCTACTTCAATCTTTTTAGAAATCTGAAGGGCCTGGGAATTTTGCACCTGATCATAATCACCCAGTAATATAAAATGCACACCGCTAAAAAAAAGGCGGTTGCCTACCAAACCCAGTGGTTGAGAAATTAGGCACCCATTTGACTACTCTAAGCCCCTCATCGTTCTACGGTGCCATCACCAAAGGCATCTCATGACAACCTGGAGAATGCCTTCTGTTCAAGAGCTATCCTGAAATATTTCACTATGTGCATAGCTATGAAAGATTCAATCACGAACTCCACTGCTCAGGAAAGGTCTAAAAAAACCTCAGTCCATCATCATGTTGCTGGACTAGCATTGAACTGCCCTTTATTAGGGATTTAGGGATTAACCCTACTTATGTACACAGTTCATGGGTTTAAGGTTGTTCAAAACATAGATATCATACAGAAGCACAACCTGAGATGCATCCCAGAACTTAGAAGGGGTAAATTATCAATCGCTGGCACGACTGTGCTAGATAAAAGCAGGAACAGTAAAGCATGAAGCGCTCTATGGGTGCATGCTTACATGAACAGCACCGTCAACACACATCACTGAGCACATGATAAGGAAATATCTAACCATATACCTTGTTCCACTTTTCACCCCCCAAACCACACCAACCCCCAATCCCCCCCCCCCCCCCCCAAGCCCGCACCCACCTTTTTCCCTCTTTCCCCTGCCTTGCAACCCTTCATGACTACTTAACCCACCTCCATTCACTTCCTTTTCACTTCACATGTAAGAAGAAAATGCTGCCTCCAGTGAAGCAAAAAGATTAATTCTACCTGATGAAGTAGAATTTTCCAATCACACTACTTAAAGCAGTTGTTTGCAGCCTCTACTGTGATTTTCAAACTTTACCAACGAGAATTTAGATAAACTGTCCAGAGAACTCTCCACAGAGAGAGAGAGAGAGAGAGAGAGAGAGAGAGAGAGAGAGCACTGTTTATTTATTTCTGCAGCAGCACAAATCAAAATGTCCTCAAATATCAAACTTGAAAAAGAAGAGCTAGGTAAGGCAATGATAGTCGATTTTCTGCAGGCAGCCACAAATCCAGCATCGTAAAAATCAAATGATTGGTTTCATGGTTCTTGTAGGAGTACATGGAACCAGCACCAACCAATACCATGAATAACATGAATAACAATAGGAACCAGTGGGATTTCAGGCAGAGGAGATGGCATGGGCGCTTAATAATAAAAGCATCTAGCACTCAAGTTAAGCACAAGCCTCAGACTATTTTAAATTCCAATGGCTGGAACAGAAGATGCAGCCCCTTAAATTGAGTACACTGACCTAGGTTACACTTTATAGAACCTGTCCCTGGACTGTCTACTCCTAGTCTTCGGTCCTTAGGAGCAACTCTTCAGATGTCACATTTTCTAACTAGCTGGTGCATTTTAGTGCTCCTTAAAATAAAGAAGGGACTGCAAACTAAACAGTCGATTGACCAACAGAACCAACAAACACTTACCTACAACACAAAGGAGAAAAAGGGCCCAAAAGAAAATGATGAACAGAGCACAAGAGAACAAAGAAGAAACTTAACTACTATACGATCAATCTCGTTTTACATCTGTTTTACCATAAGAACATGCACATCTCTCAATGTATGAGAAAATCAGCATACATAAGTGTGGATTTCACGCAGCTTTCCACACTTCATATAGACTCCAAATAACACACCTTTAAGGATATATTAGCACATCCAACTTAAAGCTGGAAAAATATTATGCTTAAAAAAATCATCGTTACTATATCAAAGTATAAAAAACCATGCTCAGTGGCTGTTCACCTCTTGATAATCTGGAATTGTCAGCAATTGAACACATAGGTATTCATCATTTCTCACAGCCACTAAAGGTGATATTCACACTCCAGATACTTTGGGTAATAAGATCTATGTGACATAAGCACACTGAGTTGTAATCAGCCAAATTCTAACTGGATGATAAGCATTCCCTCCTACTCTCAAATACCACCTTCTTCCGCGTGTCGAAGTCCAACCTATCCATATCTGAGGCTGTTCCAAGATAACCATAGAAAATCCTCCTTTTCTCCCCTGTCGGCCCGTCCACCCTGACAAGGTTTGGATTGTTTTCATCATCCTTCCCCAATGTCAAGGGCTGTAAACGAGCCCAACTCTTCCGTCCATGATTGTCCTTCTCAAAGTGATCAGCTAGCTGCAAGGCCTCTTTTAGGCCTGATTGGTTTGGAGCAAACTTAATCAGGGTTATCCCTAGATGACCCTCTCTGCCATATAGGGACTTTGACTTGCCACCCAAAAATCCAAGCTCTGAAAACCACAAAAGAATAAGAGAACACAACAAGTCAAAAAGAACTACGCTATCTCATATACTGAGCAGCAATAAACCCAAACGGATATCATTAGCAAAGGGTCTATTTAGGTCAGTATCTATTCCACTTGGTTACTTTTGTTTTAAGAAAATTAGACTGCAGAATAGACACCAGAATTTTTTTCATCCGATGATGTCAATCAAGCTACAAGTGTACAAATATCTTCGCCCTAACAAAGGTTAATCTATACTGAAGTTCAACCGCTTACAGAATCTACCATATGCCCCACACACAACACCAAACCCCCCCCATCCAAAAAAAAAAGAAAAAAAAAAAAAAAAAAAAGGAGAAGAAAATATAGCCTTGCATCATTTCCAAATTAATAATTTATCATGACCCAATGGCCATGATTACATAAATTTATGAATCAATCATTCAAAAGGACATTGAACCAATCTGACTTATTGATTTCTCAAACAATTCAGTGGTCTAAACTAGCCAACTAGCCAACCAGAGTAATTTTCATGTAAAGCAGCTAGTTTCATGTATTCTGCAGACAGTCCCAAGCCCAAAAAATGGGATTGCGATCAGCAAAGATGTCGAGCAAAGCTGGATACCAGCACTAAACACTAAACATGTCATTTACAAGAAGAGAAACTTAAAAGGCAAAGTACAAAAAATATCTATTTCCTGCTGAAAGACTAAACATCAACTCAGCAGCATCGCAGAGAAAAGAAGATGCTACTTTGCTTCCCTGATTAGCTTTAGTATATACTCAATCATATAGAAGTGAATGAGTTCCTAAATTATTGTCACTACATACTATCTGCTGCAGCTTTGGGAGGAGAGGAAAGCATTGACAGTAGTGCCTTCAACAATTACAACAAATATATTAAGGTTAAACCAACAACTGGCAGACCAACATTAGCTTGAGTCCAACACTTAGTCAACACATTGAGATTCAGTGCTACATGACTTCAAGTACATCTATCAGGCTGTTAAACAGATGAAACACAATCTGATCCTTTGCAAGATCAAACAGATGGAACTCCAAGTTATGCTGCTTAAAAGCATGCCTCCAGAAGCTTACGCTTTTCAGTTTTGGTATTTCAGATCTAGCTGAGACTATTATTGGATTTAGTACTTTTGCTACAGAGAGACTAGAAGTTGAGCCTTCAAACGAGATGCATTTTATGAGGAATTTATTCACCTTCACTCATGCCCAAAAGCTAGAGGAGTAACATGTACTTCTAGCTCCTGCTTCTAACTTTTTCAGATTGACTTTTGACCAACTTTTGATGCCGATCAATAAATTAAATTAAAAAATCAGAATCAAAGCAAAATCTGAGGCCCCTGGGCTTTAAACCTGCAGCTAAGCCCAATTGTCATATAAGGCCCTTCCCATACTTAGTAAAAAAAATATGAAAATTAATTCTGAACAGCTAGCACTAACATATTGATAATGTCATAAAATAACTCATCACACAATTTGGTTGTAATATACCCACTTGATATTGGTTAAAATCTCTTGGTCATTGGTACCTTACCCACCCTAGTCACACACAGACCAAAGCTATTGGATGTTAAAAGATTCAGAAACATTTACGAACCTGGTGCCTACAAAATTTTCCGTAATTAGATCTAGGATACATCATTCGCCTTGATGTAATCCCAATTAACAAAGACTTACTCAGCTGACCTACTGTGAGTGTTGAACAACATATATCAGAGCGAAGCATAACAAAATTCAAAACTTATCACTTATTTTGGTAAGCTTCAACCCTATAAAAAAAGGACAGCATGGTTCATTCCTTATAGTACAATTGGAATTCTCTATTATTTTCAAATGATTAGCGGAATTTCAAATTGTTTTCTCTAGTCAGGAATACGCCATTGGGTTTTAATGATAATTTAACTGATAGTTTTCATGTCTTCGTATCAGAACAAGTGGTATTGTGGTTCTCAAAAAACAAAATGCTACAATATAGTACTTTCACAAGCTCGATAAAATACGAACTCAACAGTGTATTTTTTTCAATTACAATCCCAATCTACTAGGCTTCAACTATAAATAGCATGGTATTCCTGGAACCTATCATCTCTGTCCAGTGGAAGTTTTTAGAACTAGTCCAACAATTTCTTTGCTTCAGGATGGAAATTCTAAGGTAGGACTAACAGCACAGTAAAGATCAATTAGAAGAATCTCACCTTACTGACTGAACCTCAAAGATGTAGCTATTAATTAAGCAAGACCTCACCAGTAAATTGGTCAGGACACATGGAGGAATCACCGTACCAGATCAGACCCTAACATTCAAATCACATCTATCTTCGTGTAGTATAATGGGGTTTAAAAGGTCAGGCTGCAGACAAAAGTCTGGTAGATGGAGTAGCATAGACCATAAACAGATCACACCAGATGCAAGAACCTTGAAGAACAATAAAGCATGGCGGTGGATTATACCTCTGACATAATTATCCATGGCTTTGATTCCCAACCCCTCCATGCGCCCTTCTTTACTCTTTCCAGTAATTGTGTTATGAATGATAACCATCGGCGGCCACATGATTAGATCCTCCAGGTTAGCCGCTGCTTCTTCAGCGGGTAGGGATTGGTAAGCCTTCGAATTATCAGGAGGCTTTGCATAGTTCCAACCCATTAAAGCACATAGAGCTTTGTGCAAGCCCAAGTGTTCCACATGCAAGTCAGTGTTATCCCAGTAGTAAGTATGCATGATGATACCATGCACATCTTGAAACTCTTTAGATGACCTGTATTTGGATATCAAACGAAATGAAGAACTTCTTGACTATACCCTAATATTGTTGGGGCACCCACAAGCTATGAATGCAGAGGGATTAGGCAATGAATTATGATATGAAGAGGAAATCTGACGCATCGAAGGCAATTAACCAGCCGTTTTGCAAACTAATTAACTAAAATAATTTGGCAATCCGAAGAACTGCCATGCCTCACCGAAGTTGAAAAGCAGATGATGACAATTATTTGTCGACCACAAAATCATATCAAGAAGATTTAATAGATCATGGGAGCGCTCTTTTTATTTTTATTTTTTTTATTATTAACATAGGTAAATATAATCTACTGTAGGGCACATCAGTAATGACAGGATCAAAGAAGAATTTCTCAAAAGGCCCTTTTTTTTAGCTCTAGCATACATCTAACAAATGCAAACCCAGCAATACAAGTGCAAATAGGCCAGGCCAGTTAGGTTATGCGCTAAAATCCAGACTAAAATCACATAAAATTCTCGTGGGCAACCAGAAGTAAACTGACCTGAAATTGAAGTTAAAACAAGAACTGGACGGAAACCAGTCCCACTCCAATTTGGTTTTGAGGTTTCTAATAATTAAGAGAAAAGTTACTTTCTGCAAATTAATTAGTTGAAGAATGTCTTAGATACATTTTTTTATTACAATTGTATGATCACATCGTAGTAACTTTGGACAATCAATCAAAAGAAATAAAAACAATAGTAATTTTGTGTAAGAATGAGAGGGAGAATGTGAATCACTTTACACTGTAATCAGCTTAGACAACTTTGGACTACGTTTTTGCAATTTTGAAAGTAAAGAGTGTGACTTCTGGCACAATGCTACACAAACTTTGAGCTTGGAGAGGGGCCAGTAGTTCATGGGTTGGAAAGAAGAAAGATAGTGCAATGATTTCTCTATTTCTCTTTTGGCTCATTAGAAAGACGGGTTGAATCAGCTTGGGATATCTTTAGCAATGCTTGGTCATATTCCCTTCACATTGTTTATTGTAGGCAGTACAATTCCATATTTCTAGTTTGTTTGAAATGATAGACGCAATTTTTTGTGTATAATTTTGTATAGAAGTGTCTTTCATTATGAAGCCATCATGTAGGGGTGGTAAGTACCCCCCTCAGTACCTTCATAAGGAAACCAGTCAGAAATATTCATGGTAACAATGCACTTTTTGTATACCATAAAAGGTCTTCAGGCTGTTGTATGCTTAAGCACTGCCTAATGTAGATATAAAACAAATCCTCTTTAAGCCTAGAAATCATCAGTTTTGATCACTTTGATCAACTTTTCAGTTGGTCAGATGTTTTGGACACCAATCAGCCTGTCAACCAGAAACAATCAATCACATGCTTAGATGGATCCTCTCATAATATTCCCTACAGTATCCCACAAAGTACCAAATACTGGATAAGATTAATAATTTCATCCTTTTTAGCATCCCTCCACCCTTCTGGGCTATATAATCATTTCTCTTCATGAAAGCACTCTACTTGTGAATGTTCCTAGCAACTGAAAAGGTGAAGAAAATGCTAAGGCCAACCAAAAATCAGGATCTTCCAAGGTTCCATTAACAATCCATCTCCAGAAAGTCTAGAAATTTACTAAAACAGTTCCTAGTCCCAGTTCTATAATTAAAGAGGCACTTCTAAAGGCAGCTGATGGTTTTAGTGATCTATATCTTGTAATTCTGCCTTTTGCCCCCTTTTCATGACTATGATTTCCGTGCAGCCAATTCGTGCATCTATCCATTTGGACAATATGCCAAAACTAAAAAGCACCAAACAATAGACTTAAACAAACAAGAATCATCATGTTAACAATTGAAAACTATAATGGCACATCAGCATCCAAGAACAAAGCTACTGACATAGTCAAGTCCTCATGGCATAGACATGACAATGCCAATCAAACGTTGCTCCAGAAGTAGATTGCTGAAAAAATGTTTTGAGTTCAGAATTCGAGAAGCTAATGTTATTCTGAAGGCAACTACTGAACCTAATTAGTCTGGGGCTGTGCCCTAATCTCACTCCACACATTCAAAGTACTTTTCCCTGTATTACTAGCAGAGAAAAGACTGCATCAAGCTTCTGCATCACAATGAGAACAGTCAAATTTCTGAACTGTCCTTACTTTAGCCAATAAATATGTAGCAACATGAGCAAAACAGGCCCCTGTTGAGTCATCAGAGAATATCATCATAGGTCAAGCTGACACATTAATTCAATACTTGATACACTGCTTGAAGTCAGTCAAGATTCCTAGCTCAACTGTAATCTCTAATTGATAAAATATTCTGTATGGTTGAGCTCATCTCCACCTAAAGCAGTAAGCTAGCTCACTCTCAAACTCAAAGTAGAGTTCTGATATAGAAAAATGATTACATGATATCCTGTTCCTTCTTCTCGTGCTTATTAAACATAATTTTATCCACCTTTTCATGCAAGTATCAGGCCTCGGTGTATTTTTAAGCCTGATGCTCAAGCTACTCAGGAAGTCAATTAGTCAAGTTTCAATAAGTAACTTGACTTGCTCGTAACCCCGAAACGAAAAACAAATAGAAATTTTTATTTAACACAGGTGGGTCTTGCATGTGCCATATTATGAGGAACTAGGGATATGAAAAATATTTGATATCCAATTTGAATAATTTCAATATTCACTTAATCGAGATAAAAAGATGAAATTATGAAAATTTCCATAAATTAACAATGAGGCAAATCAACAAATGAAAAGGTAGCAAATATTATCTTCTTCCCCAAAACCATCACATCCATGTACTCAATAATGCTAATATTATCTTCTTCCCCAAAACCATCACATCCATGTACTCAATAATGAAACTATTCGTAAAAATTAGCTTGACTCATGACCCAATCCACTTTTCTAGGTAAATATTTCTAACTCAGCAAGCATATTCAACCACAGTGAGCAGTGACAACAAACTAGAAAGTAGTACAGTACAATACTGATATGCTCCCGACGTTTATTGGGTTTTTTATTTGTTATCCTCAAGATTTACTATGTAGGGGAGCATAGTATACTTCCAAAGGTATCCAGACAAACTTGAAAACATAATCCTAACATATAAGTGAACAATGCTAGGTATACCGAGACTAGACTATAGAATTGGTATTAAGTGATGTTGTGATGCTAATTTGGTATCCAATAAGGCTCACTTGTTCAAATTCTCATTTGCAATCCAATCACATCACTTGGTATAACAATTTTGTAATCTAGTCTTAGTCGACCTATCAATGCTCCAACGTTCTTCATTCAGCATAGCAAAAGTCAAATGGCATCACATGGTCCATCACATTGAAATGCACAACATGGAGCATAAAGCAATTGAGCTACTTGCTATTTCCTCCAACAAAAACTTGGTAGATCATTTCAAATTGCTTTGAAAGCATCACAGAGCTCACTTTGCATACCACGAGTGATCAAAGAAATCAATATTAGAGACATCACAGACTGCAAAGAGGTTTTATCAAATCAAAGGCAAACTATGCTCCACTGTCCATGAAAAGTGATTCAATAACTAAAGACAAAGAACAGATACTAGGATGTCTAGTGAAAAGGTCAGCACTCAACTATGGAAAAAATTGATCAAAGTAGAACTTTTGCTCAAAAGACGCAAAGAAGTAAACCATTATCAGACTCTTCAATTAGGTAATCCAACCATGATCACAAGACCCGCATTCGGCCACCCAAACACATAAAGTTCAGATCCGGTTGGTTTGCCTCTCAATAAACCTCTTCACATAGCGATTCATGAGTCAAATACATATACATTCAGCTATATGACCCAATGCATGCAATTCAGGCCAGCTTCACTTCTCAATCTATGTCCCTCATATATTTGTGTAAGTAACATACGTGATCTGACCCAAAAATTCAAAGCAGGACCAATGTAGTGACAATTAGAAGCAGCATTATCAAATGGCGAAAGCATGCACTGCGATTATTGCTACAAAAGAGATTCTCACATCTATAATCCATTAAGAGGGAAAAAACAGTTTAACCATCTATAATTGGTTTATGCTCTCTAAACTACAAATGTCAAGAAGGCTAGTTCTTCCAATCCTCTGCGAAAGGAACTACCACATCAAAACTAAGAACAGCCATCCGCTGACAAGACTGCAGACTACGTTCTAAACCCACACAACATGGCACCTTCAAAAATCACCATGAACAATCCATAACAGTACTTAAAAGAACCACAGAATCCTTAAGGCAATCGACTTCAAATAATATAGAACAAACAAAAGAAAGCCATATAGCACGAGTATAGCAAACCTGCCACAAGCAACACATTTAAGGGAGCCACTCTTCCCATTCTCGAGATAGTTCCTTCTGTGATAGCCATTCTCGTTAGTAACCTTCACAAAATGCAAAAACGCCTTCTTTAGCTTGGCCTGATCGACCTCTAGATGCTTCAAGCGCACACTCTCGAGAGCACTCCCATACTTTGAACCCCTGAATAACTCTCCGCTCGGACCAGCGAAGGACCCACCTAGACCCGAACCCGGACCCGGACCCGGACCCGGACCCGGACCCGGAAGCCTGTCCGGGTTCCCATATTGCAAAACTTGCTGCCTCTTTCTCGCCTTGTCTAGCTCATCATCTACCCGGTTCCTCTCCTCTGCTTCTCCCCCAAACTTCCTCTTTGACGGTCCCTCCGCGGGGCCTGGCCGGACCGAGTCCAGCCCGAGCGAGTTCCAGTAATCCTGCGGCTGCCTCCCACGAGCGAACAACTCCTCCCTGCCGCCCCGGAACGCATCGGGGCCCGGGAGCCCGCCGAACTCCGGCCTCGGCGCTCCCGGCAAGAACCGCCCCGCGGCGGCGGCGGCGGCCGCGGGATCCATCGGCCGTGGCGGCAGGGGCGGCGCGAAGTCCTGGTAATCCGGCGGGAGCGCGAAGTAGGACCGGACGCTGCCGTCGGCGAGCACGACGGTGCGGCGATCCAGCATGTGGAAGCCGTAGGACGGGGGAGGGGGCGGGCCGAGGGCCGCGGGATCGTGGGACGGGGTACCCCGGGGAGGATGGGCGGGGCTGTTGGCGTAGGGGCCGGCGGCGGGGGGACGCGGGCGGGCGGGGCTGGGGGAGGGCTTGGCGGCGGCGGCGGTCGTCTTGGGGCTGGGCTTGGTGGGGTTGGAGGGGCGGGGAGGGGCGGAGGCGGCTTCGAGCCTAGCCTTGTTAGCGGCGGCGGCGGCGGCGGCGGCGGGGTTCGAGCGGTGCGACGACGCGGTGGAGGAGGTGGCGTTGGAGTGCTTGTGGTGATATTTCGGGTGGTGGTTCCGGCCACCGCCGGCCATCGGAGCTCGAATTGAGAGAGAGAGAGAGAGAGAGAGAGAGAGAGGGCGACGGTTGGAGAACGAGTAGCAGCAGCTCGGTCCCGAGGCGTCTTTAGTGGGGGGAGAAGACGAGGATTTTTATTAAAAAATTAATTAATTTTTTTGGTCGAGATTAAATTTTAATTAATTGAATAGCCGGATATTACAATTTCAGTGACAAAAAGACTTCCTCCGTAAAGCATGTTTAATACGTGGGTGACCATAGTTATGAAAAATCGAATTTCATCGTCCCACGCGTCGAACGTTTCGGGAATTCGACGGAAGTCCTAAGCTAAAGCGGTGCTCTAGTTGCCCTCAGGACGAATCTTTTTGATTCGTTATTTTTTTATAGATCGTTTTTGACTGCAAATCCATAAATAAAAAATTTGATGACCATTGACTCTGAAATATTATTGTATCCACATGTTGGGTCATTAAGATTTAGAATGTCAAGGCCGGAATGTTAGCCCATCGAGTTTCGTAAAGCTACGAAACTAGCCGGGGGTTGTATCCACAATATGGTATTTTTTTCGTGAAAGAAGATCCAAAGAGACGAAGGGCTTGAACGAGACTTCTGCAAAAGACGCTCTCTGTATGTCGAATGCTTTGGCGAACGAACCCGATCATTGATCTAAGGAGGAACAAGATGACCTCATCTGGAGCACAAAGCGGATCAAATAGAATTGATTTCTTTTTTTCGTTGATTCAAGAAACCCCTGCAGAGCTTCTTTCCGAAAGGTAAAGTTCCCCACTACGATCGGCTTTGTTTGGGAGGTGGGGAGTGGGGGAGTGGGCGAGGGGGCAAGTGGGAGAGGTGAACGGGCAGGAAGTCTGAAAATTTTTGAAAGAGCGAATTTAAGGGGAACTTCGAAGTGTTCTTCTCATGTCAAAACAGAGCAGGTTCCGACGGCAAATTCAGTGGAACGACCAATTTCAGAAATACAACATCAGTGAATAATTTACCTCATAAATAGTGTACACTTTGCGCATAAGATCATCCACGACTCGTGCAATTGGCATCACAGACTCTCTTCTTTTTTTTCTACCGATATTCCTGATTATTAATTAGGAAACCTCTAGCAACTCTTTGGGATCCTTCTTTTCTTCAAACAGAACGAACAGAGCTTTACTTGATCCAGAATGTGTGATATATAAACCGGAAAAGGATGGATTGTTTTGTGAAAAAGACCAATTGCGTTTCTACATGGCTTTAAATGGAGTACACTCAAAAGCCAACAAAAACGACCATACGGTCTGGTTCTCGTTTCTTGTTTCTGTTGCTTCAGCAGTACATTGAGAAATCTTGACAATGCCAATCGATCAAACAATGCTTGCTTCATTAAGGGCTACCCAAATCCAGCTTCAGTTCAGTGAAAGGATTGTCCTCATCAAGTACGTGATAGCACCCCTTTCGAGCTGAAAAATTGAATTGCATGTAGTTATAAGCATTGCTCAAGCTATGGCACCAGTCAATCACCAGATTATATAATCAAACCATCTCTATGCAGCATATGCACGAAAGGCAACTCATCGTACAGATGATCAAATCTCCCTGGGCTGCACAACTAGCCTATGCTGCCTGAACTCACACACCAGCATCAAATATGGACACGCATCTGAGTGTGGGGACTGGTCAAGCATTCAAGTCGATCGTAAATTACCCAGCTAGCTGATTAGCAATTAAATTAAACTCTCATCAAAACCTAACAAAAAATTCTGGTCCCATCCAGAAAGGATATTTGGGGCAAAAAAGGGGCCAAAACAAGATGATGCTGGATGAAAGTGAAAGAAATGGTCACGTAAGATTGTCTCTGTGGTAGGTGGGAATGCCTCACCCGTCCAACTACTGAATCTACTGTTCATTCATGTCACACTTCCCAGGAAGATTTTCCAGACTTCCAAAACTGCCCAATATGCATCTGTGACTTTGGACAATTTTCAAGGATGTTCTTTGCATGCATTAAGATTGTGTGCATTTCAGAGAGCGACTTAAGCCTGATGTGATAAATGATGCTTCTGTATGTACAAACAGAGTTTGCGCTTTGCAAAGCTAGAAGTCACTTTGAGTGAAAAGCAGGTAATACAAGCTATTATTGACAAAACATACAAACTCCCTAAAATACAGAAGCATCTCAAAATGTTCAACAAGACTAAATATAATAGATAAATGTTGGCTAGTCATTCAATATTGGAACGAACAACTAAGTTTCATGGAAAAGCTACTGGAATTATAAGTTTTATAGGGAGAAGCCAACTTCTAGCAGAAAGTTAAAGGGGTTTAAACTCAAGATTTTTATTATATACATTTCCAGAACCCACAGGTAATGTTATACTGAGAAACTATCTGCTAAATGCTAATATCATAAACATTCAAGACCAATCTCAATCATAAGGCCACATGAGTCTACAGTAGGCTGGAGTCCATTTGAATGATTCATCGAAAGGGCTGAGTGGGTGGGACCACAAAAAGTGCTGAAATAAGTCATTTTGAACAGGCTGCAGAAGTGATAAATTTCTACAAAACACTCAAACACCTCCTTTTCTACGATAGCTTCAAAAAGAATTCCTACAAACGAAACTTGCATTGAATAACATAAAGCATTTGGAAAGGCACAATGATATGGGCACAAAAACATGATACCTTGGAATGGTCCCTTGGCGCCGTAAATCATATTCTGTAGCTTGTCTAAGAGCTCTTGCAAAGGCTTTAAATGTTGCCTCAATAATATGGTGTGAGTTTTTTCCGGCTAGCTGCCCTCAAACATTGAAATAATATTATCGAATGAGCAAAAAAAAAAAAATAATAATAATAATTATACAGTCGAGTATCATGAGAAAGTAGACATAACTTCAACTCTGTTTTACAGACTAGTACAGTAAATAAAGGATCACAATGAGGACAAATAATTTTTACCTGCCTTATGTGAAGTGTCATGCCAGAAGTATTCACCAAAGACTGGAAAAAGTGCTCCACCAACTGATATAAAAGATAATTTGATCAGATTTCATTAACATTGCACTAAACATCCTATAAGCATAAGGAATAGAGTAAGAAGCAGAAATTCTATTAGATGCTGCACAAATTCATATATCTAGAATCCTGGGAAGTAAAATTGGAGATACATGCATAATGCATACACAATTCCAACAAGTAAGATACTAGAATACCTGAGTGTCATATGTTCCAACCCTCTGTGTTGGTATTTGCAAATCAAAACTTAAATGTGGTCGGCCAGATAAATCCTGTACGTGGAGTACATCACTAGACTCAGAAAGAGGGAATTGAATGGATAAACATCTAGAGATGTGAAATTCTAGGTATGACCTTACAGTCAGCCAAGCTAAGCTATATTATCCAAAAAAAGTTTTAGAGATAACAAGCAAGCTGTTAGCATGTGAATTAGTGTAGTGTAGGGAACCCATTGTTATTGAATTCAGACCCCAGTCCAATATCATAGATCTGTAATCTCCCAGAATCTAAAACCTAAGAAAGAATTGAATCTTGAGCAGCATCATTGGTTAGGATCTTTAGATGTTTTTGACCCGATTAATTTGTAAGAGAAATATACTCAAGCTCCTCATGAATTAAATCAAGTAGTCAAAACTTCTATGTGTTTCTATCATATATTATACTCCAAATCTAAGAGCAATATAGTTTTCAATTTATCATTCCTTAAAAGATCTAGTTTAGTCTTAAGTTAAGACTATCATACTTGACTCTTTTGATTATCGAGCCAAGATGATCTAGCTCAGCCACAAAGAACATTATATCACGCGTAGACTGAGCTCAAAAGCAAGCTCAATCAAACTGATGTAAAGTACTTGTTAATTCAGTTGAGTTCAAGACACAAACTTTATCAACTTGACTCATATACTTTTATGTTATGTCCACTATGTCCATTTCCCCTTCCTTTGACACAACTGATAAAGAGGCACAACTACAAGGCCCCATGAAAAGGTTTTATGGGGTGATCAGCAAATGATTATACAAACTACTTAATTGAGAAGCAATTTCAGCGTAGGTGGCTTGAACATGAAGTTTTTGTAGGTCATAATTCTTCTGAAAAGAAAAGCCTGCAGTGCTTAGGACTGATTAGTGCAGCTTCAAATTTCTAACCCGTCCTTGCTTCATCTGATTCGACATCCATTTTTTCCCCATCTCACTCTGAGTCATGCAATACTAAAAGAAACTTTTTAGCTGCATCTACCAAAATAACTTAATGGCCTAACTGTTGGCTGATAATGAAGTAGCTTCACCAGCGAATTTCTTTCCAAAGTCAAGTGGTGTGGTTAGTTGTCGACAAAAACCAGTTAGAAGACTCAAAAGTGATTGTAAGGATACCAGCGCAACATGAATGAGTGCTTCATCTAGAGGAGCTGAAAAGTCACCAAACCGGTGTATCCCTTTTCTGTCACCAAGTGCTTGCAGCAAGGCCTACAGACCAGAGAAAAAAGAGCTTTATCAGGATCAGTGGAAACGTGGGAATAGTTGGATTTCACACTAAAAACGATATTCCAGTTTTTACAAGTCAATACATTCATAAAAAAGGATGAGTCACCAGTATAGCTAGACAAAAGGGATAGTCAGAGGGGAACATCTCACAATCCCATTCTCTAATATATTTATTAAGTACCACCTCCGTTAGACGATTCTTCTTCAGCAACAATAGAGCTAACCATGGAATGAAAGTCTGAGAAGGAGCAAATACTCACTGTTCCAATGGCAAGAGCAACATCTTCATTCGTGTGATGATCATCAATGTGAATGTCACCAGTTGCCCTTACATGAACATCAAACAGCCCATGCGAAGCAAGTTGCTGATACAAACAGACATGCATATTTTCAGTATAAATAACTTCCAGCAACAGACACGAAGCATTTTAGGAATCATGACTACGACTGAAATCAACCTAGCTTTACCAATCCAACTCAGAAAGTAACACAGCTATAAACAATACCACCAGCCAGTGCATGACTAACTTTATTATACCAACCGGATGCCATGAACAGCATAAATTGCATATAGCCCACAAGAACTGATCAATCCCAAAAACAGAACAAAGCTAAAGCCACATATTCCACTCACATCCAACATGTGATCGAGAAAGGGAATGCTGGTGCTGCTATCGGCGACCCCCGTCCCATCCAAGTTGATCTTCACAGCCACATTCGTCTCCTTCGTAACCCTTTTCACCTCCCCAATCCGACCACCTGAGCACAAACAGTGCAACCGCACGCACCCATCAAAACTCAAGCACTCGATCGAACTCGAATCCGACAATCGAGGAACTTCGCACAAACATACCGGTGCCGATCGCAGGTGCCGCCGGAGCATGAGTTCCATTGTTCTGGGGAGAGAAGGAAGAGCACGAGACGATGGGAATCCGGGCGGGAGCGTCTTCCATGGAGCGGCGGCTCTTGCCGACGGAGAAGAGGCGGATACGAGAGGCGCCGCCGGAGAGGCTCACCGGAGAAACCCTAGCGTCGGCCTTCGGTAGCTGAACCGAGGGAGTGGGATTGCAGGAGGCGAGATGAGAAGGGAGGGAGAGCTCCATTCGCGCTGCGGTTCGCGGGCGAGAGCTGGAAGAAACGATGGCCAGAAGGGCGAAACGACGGGATGAAGGAGCCAAACGGCGCCCCTTTTTAGGTAGGAAGAGATTCGCCTCAATTTGCGATGGAGAAAAGATATTTTGGGCCTCGGCGTTGACTTGGAAGTTTCGACACGACAAACGCTTGGCGGTTGGCACCCGGAAATGTGTGGGCCGGGTGTCGGCTGAATATAGGCCCACTCGGCCCATCGAAGATCAAAGTGGTCATCCCAAATGCTAGTCCATGATCGATCATTGTCCATCTAGTTCAAAACTCATCCAAAAATTTATTTTTCACAAAGTGATCGTTTGAAATAATTAATTAAGAAAAAATATTTTCATTATTGATAAAAATTTATATTAAAATATTTTCATAAATAATAAAAGATAATTTTTGTTTATCTGTTTTTATTAGTGGCTTTTTAACGCCTTAACATACATATGAACGATCATTTTCTAAAAAATGTATTCGATATTGTTCATTTTCAAAGTGATCGTTTGAATGGTTTGGTTTTGAATGTGCAAGTGGATGTAGAATTCAAGAGGATGGGTGCTTTTGGAAAACTAATAACATTTTTTTAAAAGTAAATACAAGGATAAGGATACTTTATCCATGAGGTGAACATGTAAAGTGACCTCAAAAGGTAAAACTTAAGCATCTCTTTGGTATTTCCAAAAGAAAAAGGCACACATAACATAATAGCACAGTCCTAATGTTACTGTCAGTGAACCTTCCCGACAGAGAGAGCAGGGTAATGAATTTTAACAGGGCAACATTAAGATCAATACTACACATAAATTGCATTGGGAAGATGCCGTTATTTTAAATAGTCAAATGTGAACATACCCCCGTTTGCATTAATTGGGAAATTGAAAGCTTGTACAATTCTTACTTGACATTGATAACTTGCACCTGAGCTTAAGATCCCCAGGCAAAGAGATGGCACAAGACATGGCTTAAAAAAAGAATGACCTTGACAATAACTTGAGTCGGAAGCATACACTCTCTACATAGAGAAGCAATCCTGCATAAGTGGGCAATTCTTATGTTAGACCACAAAAATAGCAAATAACTCTTTTCATTGTTTTATCTATTAAAGCTAATTGTTAAATCGACACGCTATTATATAGATACACTATTTATATAGAGATTTACTATTTCAAGTGTTCGATCTTAAGTTTCACTAAACATCTTCACCTCAGCCTAAGAATATAAGGGGAATGTCTCTTTAATTTGGTCGTGGAAGAGAGTGAACCCAAGAATTAAAGTTTTTCTTCTTTGTTCTCTCCTTGGTGTTTTGCCCCAGCGTTTTCGAAAGGAAAAAGTTAATTTTTCACTAGAGAAAAGAAGGAAAACCAAAACTGTCCAAAATATGAGATTGATGCCTGTACCATTGACATAATTATTTAGATGGTAACTGAAAGCACTGAACCCAGCACACAGTAAGAAAACTCTCGTACAAAAGAAGATAGTTGAACATAGATATACTGATAAATCGGTTTGTCCTCACTACTTTATTTATTTTTCAGGAATAAAATTAAAGAAAAAATCCACTTTTTTAACTTACCAATGTTCTTTAAAATTATTTATGGTCATTTACATTATCAGAACTTGGATAGTACGAAGTACCAACAAGATTATTCACTGGAACCGACCAAAGTAAATTTATCAAGCTAAAGAACAGGTTAGAAGAAAGGAGAATGCTTCGGAACTATCTACATCCTAGCCTAATTCCGTCTAACATGATGCCATAGATGCAATTCACGGAAAACATGATCATCACAATAATAATAAATAAATAAAACATTTCTTGATAGACTGTGTAACAAATGGAAAGGTACACACCTCGACTCATTTGTATTGGTCACAAAAGGCAGACAGCATTAGGAAGCCAGTGAAGGGCATTAGGCCACTTTTGGCAGCCAATCCTTGAAAAAAGTCTCGCATTCCACATTCGCTGGGGAAAGAGCATCAAGAGGCATAACAGTGATCTGGCAAAATCATGCATCAGTTATGCCCTATGCTAAAACCAAATGATTTCATTAGATAGAGCAGACTACATACAAATCCTTCCTTCAGAGATCGACGATCTGCATCATCAACTTGGGCTCCTCTCACCTAGAAATTTCAAACAGAAACACTATTAATTTAAGCCTTAAAAGATCAACAAACTTCAAGTGTAAGAAGACTTTAGAAAACATCCTTAGAGCATAAGGTAGATTTTATTTGGAAAAACACTATTTTCAACCAACCCAAAACATTTTTAATTTTAGACAAACAAAACCAACAAACTTAAAGTGTGAGAATACTTCAGAAAGCATCTTTATAATAAAAGGTAGATTTTATTTGAAAAAAAATTCGTTTCAACTGATACATAACAAAACCATAAGATGACAAACACAACAGAATTCATGCAAGTGTTATTTGTTTTCAGAGCCTGATATCAAAATTAAGCTGTGATAATTTATCAGAGATTCTGGCAAGAATAGTAAATCTTAAGATGTTATTAAAGGAAAAAACCAAGCATATTCATGAGTTACCCCGTTGAGATCATTGAACCAATCCAAAAAGCATAAAATATGGCAAACACAAAAAAACGAGGAATCAAAGTTAAGATTCTCACCCTCTTAAATAGAAGATGTTCCTGAGACATAGTTGTCGCCATTGTTGATAACATCTGCCTTCCATGCATGTCTGAGGTCATTGGTTCCCATCCCACCTGATTTGTGCTTCTACCCTGCTTAGTGAGCTTATAGCCCTTTCGTGGGCACATGAAATGGAGAATGTTACCACCTTGAGACAATGCTAACCAGGCAATGACTGTTTTAGTTATCCAAAGGATAAATAAAAAGAGACAAAAGCTCTAGAGAGAAGCACAAGATGCATCCGAACAGCCAAGGCATTTCATGTTGTCCCAAAAATGCAGCAGCCCCTTTACCTTATGATTTGCAACATCTGTCGGCAGATCTATATTCAAGAAACAGTTTCTGGGATACCTGCTTTTCTTGATCTCAGACAAAATCGAACCAATGATAGGTAAGCAAGCCTCAGCAGCAAGTGTGTAGTTTTGCACGCTGCTTATACCTCCAACCCTGAAATTCCAATACAAAATATTACTATGCAAGAGAAATGAAATTGTTTGCCAAAGGATGAATAGGAACTAAATGATAGATGGCCTTGATAGAAACAATTAGTGTAACAGTATGCCCACCAATCATATGATATTGAAATAGATGGCACCCCCTTGAAGAACGCCTCACGAGCACCAGCAACTGTGCCAGAATAGACACTGCAAAATCATGCTGCCAAAATTGTAAGAAAGGGCAAGGACTTCAGTGGATATAATAGTCACCTATTGACTGCCAGGCGTCATTCTATTTGATAGTTCTTGTTTAGACGAATGCCTAGTTTCAATTTTTAAAATCCTAATTCAAGAAAACGAGATACTTATACAATTATGTATCCTTTGAGAGGCTAGGCTGCCGAGCAATGTAAAATAATCACAACGTTTCTTTTTCCACTCAACCAATGACCACATATATGGACCTTAAACGTGGCCTGAAGAACGAAAAACCTAAGATTTTAAAACTTCGTAGAAATATTACAGAAAGCTGCACTCTGCATCCTATTACATAAAGAATGAGATACTTATGCATCCTGTCTTTTCAGAAACTTCATGTTGCATATTGTGAGTTTGTACATCGGATACAACTCATCATGCTCTTTCTATTACTTAGTATAAATAGTTGTGTTAATCTAAAAATATATTTCAGACAACTGTCTAATACAACTGTTCAAGTAATGGTCACGATATGAATGTCTTGGTTATTGGCTCTGACACACAATTCATTTTTTGATGGTTGAAGAGTTTTAACCATTTCTTCCCAATTTTAAGATTAAGCAGTGATCTCATTTTTCTTTTCCAACTTTTTTGTTATTTATAAAACAAGGAGAGTCCATGTGACTCTGCTTCATTATTATCTTCCTAACTTGGGGATGAACGATAAGCAGGAACAAGATGAGTAACTTAGAAGGGAATATCTAGAATAAAATTGCATTAAGTACAAAACTGTGGAGACAAAGAAGGCAAAATTGCACTAACATGTTATATCCACAGTTGCTACCCATGTTAATACCACTGATTACCTGCACAGAGATAAGAGGAATGCATGAGACAGACAACATCAAAATCAAGTCGTGTAGCACAGAAAGAACAACAACAGGGCTCAATCAAACAAAGAGCAACTGCAACTTTCTCATGATGTGAATACACTTCAACAAAAGAGGTATAAATGACAGAACGTTAAGGGGCTCTGCGTGTGGTGCTTATCACCATATTGTTAGTGCTTTTTACCCACATTCCATCTGTTCATACAACAGAATGACTGAATCTGCAATTCAGAATCGCAAAATTTGTGACAAACTCTGTTGACAGGAGGCAAACCGTTTCTTTCAAAGAGAGTTGATGGGCAGAAAAACTAGCCAAAACTAGATTTTTGTACTATAATTTGCTCATGCTTATTGATGCAGTTATGACTACCCGGTTAAAGCCTGAAAGTACCAGATCAGCAACCGAGGGGAAAAGTGCCTTAGAGATTCCCAATGAAGTACAATCTGCTGGTGTCCCTGCAAAATGCAAAGCCATTACTGGGAGAACATGGAATCCGACATAGGGCCTCTCCAACCTTGTTGGGAGTGTTTGTTGAAGGATCAAGGCTATTATTGCGTAGTTCTCTTTAAAGCTGATTAATGGTGATAAAATTTTTCAAAAGAGGTTTGGCAAGAAGAACATCATACAATGTCAAGTGAACTTTGGTATTTGCAAAAGTGATAGTTTATTCACATGTAAAATGTCGTTACCCCGAGATAGAAAACAACATCTATATGAAGTTAGGAAAAACAAAAGTATGCGAGAGTCTTCTGCAACATCGGCAATTCATCTAGGTGCTAATCCCGGATGCATCACTCTCCATCCTTTCATCTTGAATAAATAAACTAGCACTTTCGCAATAATTAGCAGAAGTTTTGGTTTCTGTAATGAGACACAAAGCTTCCTAGGAGCTTCTTAGCTCAATTACAACAATTACATTAAATTGAGAAAAGTAGGAATAAGGTTCAGGCCTTCCAATTTGGAAAGGAATAAAACTCTTCTCTTGCTTCTTCCAAACTAATTATCCTCACTTTCCGCAAATATTCAATCTCTACCAGGACTATGTACATGTACATCATTCTTCTTCCTTTTTTCTAACAACGTTACATATCCAGGCCTCTCACGGCAAATTGCCTCTTCCCTGTACACGTATAGCCTAAGAAGCTGCGAGCATTTCAAATCCTAAAGAAAGATTAAGGCACAGAAACAAAGAAAGGGACAAATCTTAATCTTGTAACAACACATTACAAGCTGAAAATGATCACAAAAATTACAAACAAATAGGAATTGTAAACCAACCTGCGACTGCGAATGCAATTGCTCCTTCGACGTTCACTCGCCTAGCTGCAAGAGGGTGACGCCACGTGATGCTGTGGCTAACAGCCGATCTTTCCCTGTCGATCGCACAAATTAGAACGAGGAAAAGAAACTCAGCGAGAAAAAACCGACAGCTCCACGAGTAAGATGGAGAAGAATTCCAGCAGCGAATCGAAATCATCAAATTCTAGAACAACTGACACGGTGATCTTAAAAACATTCATAAAAAATAAAAAAATAAAAAAAGACAAGCGAGCACGGAGATGAATTCACATGAGCATTGCAGGCTATAACTTGAGGTGCAGAGCCTACTTAATCAAATGACGCATCGACATTGCGGCACAACAAAAAGTGAAATAAAGTTAAGCAAACGACGTACGAGTCGGGAGCGCAGACTTGGACGTTGTAGCGGCCGGAGGAGACGAGGACGCGGACGAGGGACAGCAGGCCGGCGGCGTCGATGCCGTCGTCGTTGGTGACCATGACGGTCGGCCGGTCGACGGAAGTCATCCTCTTCTTCGCGTTCGAGTGAGTAAAGCAGAGGACGTGACGCCGGCTGAGTCGGACTCTGATTGCTCTGCTTTTCGTCCATGGTGGTTTTCTTTTCTTTTCTTTTTTTCGTGGGTCAAAAGATTCGTCAATGGCGGTCTTTATTTTTTATGTTTTGTGGTCAAAAGATTCGTCCGACGGTGGTTGGGTTTGGGTGGCGTTTTCGGGGAAGTGCTTTCACGGGATACGACGACGAGTCGTCCGGTACGTTCGGGTCGAGCGGGCTTATTGGGCCCGTTCGGGCAAGGCTTGTCCAAAGCCCATTGGCCAACTTTTGGGTTTTTGGCAAGGCCGAAAGCCCGAGCAAGTCTTTGGGGGCACCTTGGCCTTTCAGCTTTTTCGGCATGCAAGTCCTAGGTCAGTAATTTCTTTTTCCAAAGTTACCCTCACCATTTTTTTGATTTTCCAGGTTTTGCCCTTGTTATAACTGTTTGGTGTTCGTCTTCTCTGCGGGAGGACGGCCGACGTGACCAAATTTGGTTGTGAGAGGCCGGTGAGATCACGCCACCCTAATCGGCCCCCATCGACCGAAGGCCACCTACGGGGGTGTGACCTCAAACAACCGCTACCAGCACCAGATTTATGTCAATAAAGACCTGAGCCCTTTGTAGGTCTCTAGTAAGGGGTTTGAATATTTTTCCTTTTTGTCAATTAGAAAATAAGAAAAGTCATTTATAAGTATAATTTTTCCAAACACGATTTTTATCCAAATTTACTTTATAATGAAACTTTAAATTATAATAATAAGGATAATTTGCATTTTAAAAGCTCATTTCTAACTTAAAAAGACCAATTGCCTTTCTCTATGGGCACACCTCTAAGGCCACGAGAGCTCAACCGATCTTGTCAAGTGATTTGATGAAGTCCACCATTGACCTGCTTCAAGAAATTACTGGACAAGTTGATGGACAATAAGGCGTTGAAATGCAAAGGACCTTACAACATATCTAAAACATTGTAACATCGCCAAGTTGATGGACAATAAGACGTTGAAATGCAAAGGACCTTACAACATATCTAAAACATTGGAACATCGCCTAGGCAATTCGGTGAGGGCTTGAGCTTGTCAAGCACGATAGAGTCCGCCATTGATGCACTTCAAGAATTCCACAAATGAAACTTGCGTTGACTAACATAAAGCATTTGGAAAGGCACAATGATATGGGCACGAAAACATGATACCTCATAATGGTCCCTTGGCGCCGTAAGTCATATTTTGTAGCTTGTGTCACGGTCAAGACGTTTCTGAAGATGAAAAACCATGCCGTGACGAGGAGGACCTCATGCGCTCAATGGGATTCCCAACAAGTCTCCTTCTAGAATTTTCCAAGGGTGGGCGAAACCGTCATTGAGCTGTATTCTAGAAGTCTCTAGCTTTATTCATATCGGTAGATGATAGTTGACATTAATGTCGGTAGTTGGGACAGTGCGATCTCATCCGCCAAATAATTTCTAGATCAACGGATGTAATTCGAGGGTCTCAAGTATAAGAAGAGGTGCCCTCCCCCTCATTTGTAATCATCCAACATATCAGTAATACACAGCTCCTTTCTTTTCAAAGCTCATTTCTCTAGAAACTTCCTCTCTCTACGATCTGGGTGAGCGAGCGAGTGAGCGTTCGATCGAACAAGGCTTAGGTGATCCAAAATAGCCTGACTTGCCGCACAATCACGATCCCAATCGATCGGGCCGTGACACTTGTCTAAGAGCTCTTGCGAAGGCTTTAAATGGTGCCTCAATTGAGTTTTTTTCCAACTAGTTGCCCTCAAACATTGAAATAATATTTTAGAATGAGCAAGCAAAAAATAAAAAATAAAAATAATACAACCGTCTTGAGTATCATCAGAAAGTAGACATAGCTTCAACTCTCTTTTACACACTAGTACAGTAAATAAAGGATCACAATAAGGACAAATAATATTTACCTGCCTTATGTGAAGTGTCATGCCAGAAGTATTCACTAAAGACTGGAAAAAGTGCTGCATCAACTGATACAAAAGATAATTTGATCAGAACTCATTAACATTGCACTAAACATCCTATAAGCATAAAGAACAAAGTAAGAATCAGAAATTCTATTAGATGCTGCACGAATTCATATATCTGGAATCCTGGAAAGTAAAATTGGAGATACATGCATCATGCATACACAATTCCAACAAGTAAGATACTAGAATACCTGAGTGTCATATGTTCCAACCCTCTATGTTGGTATTTGCAAATCAAAACTTAAATGTGGTCGAATCCTGTATGTGAAAGATGAAGTACATCACTAAACTCAGAAAGAGGGAATTGAATGGATAAACATCTAGAGATGTGAAATTCTAGGCACAACCTTACAATCAAACAAGCTATATTATCCAGGAAAGTTTCAGAGATAACAAGCAAGCTGTTAGCATATGAATTAGTGTAGTGTAGGGAATCCATTGTTGTTGAATTCAGACCCCAGTCCCATATCTTAGATCTGTAATCTCTCAGAATCTAAAACCTAAGAAAGAATGAAATCTTGAGCAGCATCATTGTTTAGGATCTTTAGAGGTTTTTGAATTGGTAAATTTGTAAGAGAAATATACTCAAACTCCTCATGAATTAAATCAAGCAGTCGAAATTTCTATGTGTTTCTATTATATATTATACTCCAAATCTAAGAGCAATATAGTTTTCAATTTATCATTCCTTAAAAGATCGAGTTTAGTCTTAAGTTAAGACTATTATATTTGACTCTTTTGATTATCGAGCCAAGATGATCTAGCTCAGCCACAAAAAACACTTTATCACGTGTAGACTGAGCTCAAAAGCAAGCTCAATCAAACTGATGTAAAGTACTTGTTAATTCAGTTGAATTCAAGACACAAACTTTGTCAACTTGACTCATATACTTTTATGTTATGTCCATTTCCCCTTCCTTTGACACAACTGATAAAGAGGCACAACTTCAAGGCCCCGTGAAAAGGTTTTATGGTGGATCAGCAAATGATTATACAAACTACTTAATTGAGAAGCAATTTCAGTGTAGGTGGCTTGAACATGAAATTTCTGTAGTCAAAATTCTTCTAAAAAGAAAAGCCTGCGGTGCTTAGGACTGATTAGTGCAGCTTCAAATTTCAAACCCGTCCTTGCTTCATCTGATTCGACATCCATTTTTTCTTCATCTCATTCTGAGTAATGCATTACTAAAAGAAACATTTTAGCTACATCTACCAAAATAACTGAATGGCCTAACTGTCAGTTGATAATGAGTAGCTTCACCAGTGAATTTCTTTCCTAAGTCGAGTGGTGTGGTTAGTTGTAGACAAAAACCGGTTAGAAGACTCAAAAGTGATTGTACAGATACCAGTGCAACATGAACGAGTGCTTCATCTCGAGGAGCTGAAAAGTCACCAAATCGGTGTATCCCTTTTCTGTCACCAAGTGCTTGCAGCAAGGCCTAAAGACCAGAGAAAAAAGAGCTTTGGCAGGATCACTGGAAACATGGGAATAGTTGGATTTCGCACTAAAAACGATATTCCAGTTTTTACAAGTCAATACATTCATAAATAAAAAAGGATCGGTCACCACTATAGCTGGACAAAAGGGGATAGTCAGAGGAGAACATCTCACAACCGCATTCTCTAATATATTTATTAATAACACCTCCATAAGACGATTCTTCTTCGGTAACAATAGAGCTAAGCATGGAATGAAAGTCTGAGAAGGAGCAAATACTCATTGTTCCAATGGCAAGAGCAATATCTTCATTAGTGTGATGATCGTCAATGTGAATGTCGCCAGTTGCCCTTACATGTACATCGAAGAGGCCATGCGAAGCAAGTTGCTGATACGAACAGACATGCACATTTTCAGTATAAATAAGTTCTAGCAACAGACACAAAGCATTTCAAGACTCAAAACTATGACTGAAATCGACTGCAAAACTTAGCTTCACCGATCTAACTCAGAAGGCTAACATAGCTATGAGCAATAGCACTATAGTTCCAGCCAGTGCATGACTAACGCTCTCACACCAACCCGAAGTATTGAAATGAGCAATCAAAAGATAACAAATTTAAGTTGTCTCTCCTCCATCTCTTGCCACGAACAGACATGCACATTTTTGTCGATGTTTTAAACATTCATTTTGGTGGGAGAACGGTAATAATTCGAATAATATCGAATCAACGCAGCGGAATAAAATAGTCTCCCCTCTTGTGTAAACCTAATAGGAATCAATATAGTATAGTAAAATAAATACCAAGCACGCGAACACAAGATGATTTTTTACATGGAAAACCTCATCAATGTGAGGAGATAAAAAACCACGGGACCGGAGTCCACCTGAAAATCTTCACTATCAATAAAATTGTTCTTCTCTAGCAAATACTAGAGGTACATAGCAGCAAACACCTCAAGAACTTAATTCTTGGCAATACACATGAACTTCAAAAGAGATCAAGGATAAATCTGACTAAAAACGCAGGTTTTGATCAATCCATGAAAAACCTGATGTATGGAGCTTCAAACGAAAATCAAACCGTTCAGATTTGATTAAATTGCGCCACGAACATGCTGACAAAATTTTAGCTCAATCGGACCACGAATCGACCTCCGACGCCAGCTTGATGTAAATTAGATATTGCCCTAAACTCCAGATTTTTTGCTTTCTCTTTTTCTCTTGTTACTGTTTCCTTTTCTGCTGCTACCTCTTTATATAGATAGTGAGAAACTATATTTCCTCATATAACTTATTATATGGGCTCAAGCCCTTTTTGAGCTTGCAACTCATTGGGTTTCCTCCACATAGGAGTGAACCTAGCTAACAAATCTCCCCTTCATGACAATGTGGAGGGATTCACCATCCCTGCTATCAAACGCAATGTTCAAGTTTCTCTCTTGGTAGAGTCTTCGTCATCATATCGGAGCCATTATGATCCATATGAATTTTCTCAAGTTCCAACAACTTTTCATCTAGAACATCCCTTATCTAATGATATCTAACATCAATATGTTTCGATCTAGAATGAAAATATGAATTGCGCTTTGATTATCACAAAATAGCACATACCTCTTTTGCTTGAACCCAAGTTCTTCTAAGAACTTCTTCATCCATACCATTTCTTTATTAGCTTCAGTCACTGCAATAATTCAGCTTCGGTTGTAGAAAGTGCAACACACTTCTGCAATCTTGACTTCCATGACACAGCTCCACCCACAAAAGAAATCAAATAACCAGAAGTAGATTTACAAGTATCAATATCTTCTGCCAAGTCGGAATCTGTGTATCCAACTAACTCAAGTTTCTCGGTCCCGAAACTGAGTTTCAAATTTGAAGTTCCCCGAAGGTACCTCATAATCCACTTCACTGCATTCCAGTGCTCTCTACCTGGATTTAACAAATAGCGACTAACAACGCCAACTGCATGCGCCAAGTCTGAGCGTGTACATACCATCGCATATATTAAGCTTCCTACAGCTGAAGCATATAGAACACTTTCCATATCTTTCTTCTCTTTATCAATCGTAGGACTTTGCATCATATTTAACTTAAAGTGGGCAGCAAGAGGAGTACTAACCACTTTAGCCTTGTCCATGTAAAATTTCTGAATGATCTTTTCGATATATTTCTCTTGCGACAAAAATAACTTCTTAGCATCTCTATCTCGGGTAATTCTAATGCCAAGAATTTGCTTCGCCGAGCCCAAATCTTTCATGGCAAAAGACTTGCTCAACTATTTCTTCAATAACTCAATTCTTGAAGCATTCCTACCAACAATCAGCATATCATCAACATAAAGCAAGAGAATAATAAAGTCACCATTAGAAAATTTTTGGACAAACACACAGTTATCCGAGGAAGTCTTCTTATAGCCCTGTTCTATCATAACTGACGCAAATTTCTTATACCACTGTCTCGGTGCTTGTTTTAGGCCATAGAGACTTTTCTTCAATTTGCACACATAATCCTCTTTCCCTTTCACTTTGAAACCCTCAGGTTATTCCATCTATATCTCTTCCTCCAAGTCACCATATAGGAAGGTCGTTTTAATATCCATTTGCTCAATTTCTAAATCTAGGCTAGCTGCCAAGCCTAGTATCACACGGATAGAAGACATTTTTACTACTGGAGAAAATATATCATCAAAATCAATACCCTTTCTCTGACCGAATCCCTTAACAACCAATCTAGCTTTGTACCGTGGTTGTAAAGTATGTTCATCTTGCTTCAACCTATATACCCAATTGTTCTTCAAAGCTCTTTTACCTTTAGGTAACTTCATCAACTCAAAAGTATGATTATCATAAAGTGACTGCATCTCATCTTGCATAGCATCGAACCAATTGCTTTTGTACTCATCTTCTATTGCTTCTGCATAACACTCTGGTTCACCTGCATCAGTCAATAATACATACTCATATTCAGAATACCTGGTGGAAGGTCGTCGGTCTCTAACGGATCTCCGGATTGGAACATCCAGTGAAATATCTAATATAGCCTCTGGTTCAGGAATAGTATTATCTATCTCAACATGTTTAGGAACATGTTCGTTATTTGGAACGTTGACTTCCTACTGCTCTTCATCAACCTGTGTAGGAATATTTGTAAGAGGAACCGGATCTAAATCAACCAGATTATCACTAACCTGTGGTGTTGAAATCATTTTCGATTTCTCAATATCCTATATTATTTGATCTTCCATAAACACAACGTCTCTGCTTCTTACAATTTTCTTTTCAAGCGGATCATAAAATTTGTAGCCAATCATATCCTGTCCATAACCAATAAATATGCACTGTCGTGTTTTCACATTAAGTTTAGACCTCTCATCTTTGGGAACATGCACAAATGCTTTGCACCCAAATACACGCAAATAATCATAAGAAACTTCTTTGCCTGTCTAAACTCTATTGGGAACATCAAACTCTAAAGAAACGCATGGAGTAAGATTTAATACATGCACAACTGTACTTAAAGCCTCACCTCAAAAGGATCAGGTAGCTTTGACTGTGAAAGTAAACATCTTACCCTTTCAACCAATGTTCTGTTCATTCTCTCAGCTAAGCCATTTAACTAAGGCGTCTTGGGAGGTGTCTTTTGATGTCAAATATCTTGTTGTCTGTAGTATTCATCAAAAGGTCCAATATACTCTCCCCCGTTATCAGTTCTGATGCATTTCAATTTCTTTCCAGTCTGTCTCTCAATTGAAGCCTGAAATTGCTTAAAAGCATCTAACACTTGATTTTTAGTTTTCAAGGTATAAATCCAAATTTTCCTTGAAAAATCATCTATGAAGGTAACAAAATAAAGAGAGCCACCAAGTGATTTTGTTTTCATAGGACCGCAAACATCAGAATGCACTAAATCCAATATACTTGACTTTCTTGAAGGAGGGGAGCTTTTAAATGCAACTTTGTTCTGTTTTCCTGCTAGACAGTGAGCACACTTCTTTAGCGCTGAACTTTTCAATCCTGAAAGGAGCTTCTTCTTGGCCAATATTGACAAACCCTTCTCACCGATGTGGTGAGCCTCTTATGCCATAACTCAGCTGCATCTTCGCTATCTACTGCATTAATTTTGTACGTGGACAACTTTGCTCGCATAATGTATAACGAAGAATATTTTTCACCTCTAGCCACAACAAGAGAACCTTTGGTGAGCTTCCATTGACCATTGCGAAGGTGCTGCAATACCCCTCATCATCCAACTTGCCGTAGAAATCAAATTCAAGCGGATATCAGGTATATGTTTAACATTATTCAATACTAACCTTGTGCCATTGCTAGTTTCTAGGCACACATCACCGATGCCTACAACTTGAGCTAGTCAATTGTTTCCCATCTTCACAGATCCGAAGTCACCTGACCTGTATGATGTAAAGAAATCCCTACGAGATGTAGCATAAACGGATGCACCACTATCAATTACCCAACTGGTCTCATGAGAAACAAAATTCACCACATCACCATAAAAAATAGTGAGAAAGTCTTCTTTAAGTGCAGCGACACGATTGTCATCACTGTCATCATCACTTTTCTTCTCTTTACCTTTCTCCTTTTGTTTCTCCCTTTGTAACTAGCGACAAAACCTCTGAATATGTCCCTTCTGATGACAATAATAGCACTCAACATTAGCAAATTTATTATACTTACCTCTGCTTTTGTCTCGACTTTTATCTCTATTTCTCGGACCTCGAGACTCACTTCTCCCCATTTTCTCAACAACCAAGGCATCAGAATGTGAAGATGACGATCCATGTGTCTTCCTTCTCATCTCTTCATTCAAAATACTACTCTTGGCCAAATCCATAGTAATTGTACCATCCGGGGCAGAATTAGACAAAGATGTTCGGAACGTCTCCCATGAGTCTGGCAAAGTACCAATCAACCATAGTGCTTGTATCTCATCATCAAACTTGATTCCCATCGCAGCTAACTGATTTATAATTCCTTGAAAAGAATTTAAATGATCAGTCAAACGAGTACCATCATGATATCTCAGAGCCATAATCTGTTTTATCAAAAATAACTTATTATTCCCAGTCTTTCGAGTATATAACTGTTCGAGCTTATCCTATAAACTGCGTGCATGTGTTTCCTCAATAATATGGTTCAAAACATTATCATCTACCCACTGCCTGATATAACCACGTACTTGACGATGAAATATAGACTATTCAACGTCAGTTTTATTCTCTAGTTTCTCCTCAGCAAATACAGACAAATAAAAATCTTTCACATATAAAAGATCTTCCATCTTCCCTTTCTAAATATGATAATTCGACCCATTCAGTGTAACCATTCTACTCGTATTCGTTTCCATTGTTTAACACAAGGCAGAAAAATCAAGCAATAACCTGTTGCTCTGATACCACTTTGGTGGGAGAACGGTAATAATTCGAATAATATCGAATCAACGCAGCGGAATAAAATAATCTTCCCTATTGTGTAAACCTAATAGAAATCGATATAGTAGAGTAAAATAAATACCAGGCACGCGAATACAAGACGATTTTTTACGTGGAAAACCTCATTGATGTGAGGAAATAAAAAATCACGGGACCGGAGTCCACCTGAAAATCTTCACTATCAATAAAATTGTTCTTCTCTAGCAAATATTAGAGGTACATAGCAGCAAACACCTCAAGAACATAATTCTTGGCAATACACATGAACTTCACAAGAGATCAAAGATAAATCTGACCAAAAACGCAGGTTTTGATCAATCCACGAAAAACCTGATGTATGGAGCTTCAAACGAAAATCAAACCATTCAGATTCGATTAAATTGCGCCATGAACATGCTGACAAAATTTCAACTCAATCGAACCACGAATCGACCTTCGATGCCAGCTTGATGTAAATCAAATATTGCCCCAAACCCCAGATTTTCTGCTTTCTCTTTTTCTCTTATTACTGTTTCCTTTTCTGCTGCTACCTCTTTATATAGATAGTGAGAAACTATATTTCTTCATATAACTTATTATATGGGCTCAAGCCCTTTTTGGGCTCGCAACTCATTGGATTTCCTCCACATAGGAGTAAACCCAGCTAACACATTTTGCAAGAAAAATATAAAAAATAAAGAGCAAAAAAAAATGAATGAAAAAAGAATGCAAACATTAAAAAAAAGAAAAAAAAAAAGAGAAAACAAAAAGAAAAAGGGGAAAAACGCTGAAAAAAGATATAAAGGGAGGCTCATTTTTTCGCGTGAGGGGAGGCCATTCGAGGAAAGATTTTTCTATCTCGACATTCATTTCTCTCTCTCTCCCTGGTTCCCGCTCTCTCGGCTAAACGACCGAACAGGCTCGCACACTCCCTCTCTTCCGCCGTAACAACCTCCTCTCTCTCTCGATTTCTTCCCCATCTCGGAGGCCGACGAAGGACCCTCCGGCACCGGCCATGGCTCTGCTCCCTCCATCGACGATCGCTTCCAGGTCTCGTTGTGCTCCTCTTGAGAAGTAGCGTGCCAAATCCGGCGTCTTCACGATCAGAGACTCTCTCTCTCTCTTGATCAGTGATTCTTTCTTTGGATCTGGCTCATAGGATTTAGCTTTAGAGGTTCTCAATCGGATGTTTTCTGGCTCGTTCTCGGAAATCGAACGCTCGCTCGCTTGATCAACGGCTCTCGCTCGACGTCCACTAGAAGAAGACCCTGGAGTCGGAGGTTGAAAAAGGAGCGAGGGAATCACCCAACAGCAAGGTCGAGAAGTTGTCGCCGCCGTCGCGTAGCGGATCCCTCGTTATAACCACCCAAGCTCTTGTCGAAGGCGTGGAAACCAAAGAATCTCTCCCTCAACAGATTTCTCTCTCGGTTTGGAACAAGGATCGGCGACATCATTAGCGACAACAATGATCAACCGAGCTTCTCTTTGGATCGAGCTCACCAGAGCGGTGAGTTCTCTCTCTCTCTCTCTCTCTCTCTCTCTCTCTCTCTCTCTCTCTCTTGATTCGGTTAAGTTTTTGGCGTCTGGTTTCTCTCCCCCGTTTTTTTTTTTTGTACTGGAGGAACCGGCTTGCAGCCGACATCCACGCCGTAAACCCCCAGGTGACACTTAAGTAGAAGGACCCACCACCCCTAAGTCACACTTAATACACCTAGCACCTCCCCTGGGTTTTGAACCCTTCACCACTTCGTTGAGGATCAGCAGAGCCTTATCCAGTGGAGCCACCACGGCCGGTGGTTAGTTTCTCTCCCCCGTTCGCTCCCTCTAACTCGAACATTTTCTCTCAACTCTGTCTTATGCGCCAGATTTGACTCGCTGGAATGGCCGATCGAGGAGCTTGGCGTTTAAAGCTTAGACCGCGTCGTTGACAGCCACAGCTTCGATCCTTCACCGTTCATTCAAGGTTATCTATCTCTCTCTCTCAATTGCTCTATCTCTAGTTCGACCAGGTGAGGAAGAACAAGTTTATTGGGTTTCTCCCGGTAAATGTCATTTATTTAGATGCTGCTATTGTCGTCGTTGTTATTGATTGATGGATTTAAAGGATCTGTTTAGGCTCTGGTTCGGATTTGATTTTGAGCTGAGTAGATATTTGATCAAGCCATGTTCCGTGCTATGTAATTGAGACAAACAATTGTTGTATCATACAGGGATGGAAATTGGTGTTGGAATCGTTGCTTGTATGCTTAGATTTCTCTATTATACCTCATTTTCCCCTGTCTGTATTACTCTGATGTGTCATCGTTGTGTATGTGGTGTGGCCAGCGATCGAGTGAGAGCTTGCCTCTTGAAATAGAAGTTTACTGACAGTGGTTGACAAGGCCACAATCATTAACTATGGACTCTCTGCATTTAGTTGCTTTCATTACTTGTGTTTCTTCTTTTCTATCCGCCATTCACATCTTTGTTATTGAGCTGTTTCAAGGCCTTGTGAACATGAAGGTGAGACTGTACAGCATCCGAAGTTTAAAATTCTTACAAACAATCTCTTCATGTTGAGTTGGGGAAGTAAGAAAATGAGTTTTACTCTTAGTTTGTCTATGAGTAGTATTAAAGAGGGCATTAGCCATTAGTGAAGTTGTTTACTGCTTAAGAGTGATGGTAGTATTCTTGATTGTTATGTTGCTGTGATTTGTTGTTGTCATGTGCGTTTTTAGTGGGTCAAAGGTGAGTCACGTGCATTTGATGTTTGCTGTTCATTGCAAATGTGAATTTGACTTTCCATGACACGCCATATATGAATATCAGTATGTTATAATTGCTGCTTATGATTGAAACATGTGGAAAAGATATTATATCAGGGACGAATCAAATTTTACTGGAAATCAATCTATGGATGCTGACCGTGTCTTAATATTCCATGATTAGGTGTCTTCTGCTGCTGTATTGTGTTGAGCTTCCCCTGCTTATCCTTCTTTTGGATTATGCTTTCGTATGGTGAGGGTTCAAGTAACACAAAAAGCTAGTTGTCTTGATATGATTTCGCCTGTTCTGTTCATTGATTTTGCTGTTTCTTTGTGTGTTGTTTTTGCTGTTTCTTTAGGTACTGATTTTGCTAGTTCTTTGCTTTGAGAGGCAAATTGTCTCTTGAAAAGATATACAATGATAGATTGAAATGTTTGAGAATTCAAATCGTAAGTTTGCTATATGATTGTGGGAATAACGTAGCCATATTTTTTAGCAAGTTGTGAAAAAGTTGGAAATTTGTACCAACCCTGCCAGTATGTTGTCACGCTTTTCTCTCGCAAGATTTGCAATGAGTTGATGATTATTGATGATGAACTTGATTTGCCTTGATCTGCAATTTCATATGCCTGATATGTCACTTTCTGTTCTGGCTGAAATGAAATGCTAGATGTTTTTTTTTTTTTTTTTATCTCAAGCCCTTCTAGATATAAATAATAAAAAAAAATGCACTTCTAAAGCTTCGATTTGATATGTCGCATGCCCTGAACAGATGTCATCGGTCATCAAAAAACACCTATAAAATCTGTCAATTCTGCAGCAGTTTTAGATTGATTTGCTATTCTGACTTACTGCGATTTTCTGTTTTAATTGGAATGAGCTAGTAGATGATGTTATTAGGATTTAGGCTCCGTTCGTTTCACGGAAAATAACTTCCAGGAAAATGTTTTCCGGATTTTCTGGTGTTCGTTTCACGGAAAACCAACTACTCAAGGAAAATATTTTCCATCAATGGAAAAAACTACCTTCAAAGATAAGGAAAATGTTTTCCATTTTTGAAAAGTGAAAAACATTTTCCATAACTTCTTCCACCTTATATCTTTTTATTGACACATTTTTATTTTATTTTTATGCTTTTTTTATTTTCTTTTATTTTCATCTTTCTTCCTTAGCTTGGCCGGTGGCCGGCCCCGACGGCGGCTGGCGGCCGGCGACCGGCAACCGGCCACGGCCGCGAGCCAACTCGAGCTCTGCCCCAGGCCGGTGAGGCTCCGCCTAGCTCGATCTGTGGAAGCCGAGCTCGCCCGAGCCTGGCGAGCTCGAGCCTCGCCGGCTTGGGGTAGAGCTCTAGCCTCGCCAGATCCGGCGAGCTGGGCGGGGCTTGGGCCTCACCCGATCGAGAGCCCGAGCTCCGCTGCCAGATCTGACGAGCTCGCGACTCGCTAGAGCCTGACGAACCTCCGGCGAGCTCGGGCGAGATCAGCCGAGCCTCGAGCTCGCCGAATCTGGCGACCAGATCTTGGTCGGTTGCCAGGCAGTCAGCCATCGTCAGGCATGCAACGGCAGAGGAAGGAGGAAGGAGGAGGAGGAAGGAGGAAGGAGAAGGAAAAGAAAAGGAAAAAAGAAAAAGAAAAAGAAATAATAAATAATAAATAATAAAATTTTTGATTTTTTAAAATATAAATAATTTAAATTTTATTTTTAAAAATATAAAAAAATAAAACTAATGAACGTTGGAAAATAATAAAAATTGTATTTTTTAAAAATACAAATATTTTTGGTCAATAAAAATATTAAAATTCAATTTTTTGATAATTTTTCATAAACAATTAAATTAGTTAACGAACGGTGGAAAATGTTTTCCAATCAAAATTTAAATTTCAGCCGAACACCGGAAAATATAATCATCTTCCTGGAAAATGACTTATGGGAAAATGTTTTCCGGAGATGACCCATTTTTCGCAAAACGAACGGACCCTTAATGTCTTCTGGAGATTTGTAATAGACTTCTCAAGCATTCCATAGACATATAATATGCTTGATTTGGCAATCGTTTGCCCTGTCATATGTTTGTTGCAAATTAGAAGTTAATGTCTTCATGAATTCTGCTCCTCATATCTGAAAGTCTGTTGTCCCAAAATGATTTTTATAAAATTGTGTGTTCTCGATCTGACAATAAGGTCATATAGCTTGAATACTTGTCATGTTATACGTTTCACATGTGATTGATAGATGAATGATTTAGGTGTGACATATAATAATGGTAAGACTTTGTGACTTTAGTTACTCTTCTTGAACGCAAAAGATGTACTGCTTTTGATTGTTTTGATATGTGATGATTGTTTCTTTTATTTGTATACACCTAGTTATTAGTGTCTTAGATTAGGTTTAGATTAGGACCCGAAGATATAGAAAGCGTGAAGGTGACGGAGATCGATATCCATTCCGACCGTTGTCATGTACTATTTGTTTTCCCGACATATGTCTCGGGTTTCGTGCATTGTATAAAACCCGACGAGTTGCGGGTTTCATTTCTTTCCCAATTGTTTTCTCTTTTATATTTTTAGAATTGCATGATTAGGTTTAACTGCTTTTCTTAATTGTTTAATTCATGTCTTGCAATTTCATTTGCATTATTTGTTTTCCTTTCATTTTTTAGGAATATAATAGAATAAAAGTGATCCACCACACATGATCATTTAGTAGAGAATTGACGATCCTGAAAATATAAAAAGAAATGCATGAACATGTTAGGAAAAACATAACTTACTGTTTAGGTACCAAAATGACGCTAATAGCAATATTAGTGTAACCTAAGTCCTCGAACCTAGATATCTGGTTACGTAGGAATCAAGGGAACACTCCGACCCTCAATTGGGTTTCTAGCTAATCCCCAAAATAAGGCTAGTGACGACTCCTGTATATTTTTTAGGTTGTTAAATACCTAGATCATATAAATAAATCCGCTATCACGCGGGGTACGAGCTTGGGAGAGCTCGTGATCTCGTGAAAAAACTCTCGTAATCAAAATACCCCTAAATCTGACCTTTCCCACCTTGGATTTTTCGAGGGGCGGCAAGATCGGGTTGCGACAATATAGCACACGAGAACTGACCAATCTCAAAACCAGAACAAAGCTAACGCCGATCGCATATTCCACTCATATCCAACATGTGATCGAGAAAGGGAACGCCGAACTACTATCGACGACCCCCGTGCTGTCCAAGTTGATCTTCACAACCACATTCATCTCCTTCATAACCCTTTTCACCTCCCCAATCCGACTAGTGACCACTTGAGCACAAGCCCATCAAAACCCAAGTATTGAGTGCTTGGGTTTTGATGGGCTTGTGCTAAGGTGGATAGAGAAGTGGAGGAGGAGGCAATAGTGCTGCTTGAAAAAATTCTCCCTTAGATGGACCAATAAAGAGAGGAAGAAGTGAGGGAGTCGGAAAGCGGTGAAAGTTACGGATCCTTACATGTAAAGAATAATGGAAATTCTATTAATAATTGAGACCAATAAGAGCAGCCTGAAAAGGTAAAATATGATGTAGTCAAAATATGATGTACTCTTGAAAGAGCAAGATATTACTTTTCAGGCTACATCATATTATACATTTTCACCCTGCTCCTATTAGTTTCAATTATCAACGTAACTCCCATTATCCTTTACCTGTAAAGACCCAAAACTCTCACCACTTTCCAACTCCTCACTTCCTCCTCCCCTTATTGGTCCATCCAAGGGAGAATTTTTTCAAGCAACACTATTGCCTCCTCCTCCACTTCTTTATCCATATGCTCCTCTGACCATACGTATCGATAAGACTTGGACTTTCAATTTGAGTAATTAACTACAACAATTCTTGTCAATGCGTATCCTATGAAGTAGAAAGATCAAATCATAAAGTTAAAATCAATGGCCCAAAACGAAATACCTAACCGTGTTAATAAAGCAAGTTCATAAAGTAAAGGCGAACTCATGTAGTAAACATTGCTTATTATTTACAATTTTTTTCTCTCCTGTTATTCTGTTTCTTTTATAGCTAAACCTCTTTAAGTCCACGACATTTCGTTGATCTCCCCTCGTGGTCGCTACTGCTCTCACACGACTCCAAAATCCCAACCCCGTGCCCATGGTCATTTCCGGTGGTTGATAAGCTGACCTCCTCAAAGTCGCTGGCGAGTGCATAGCTAAGAATGAGCCAACACCAGCGGGACCTTTAGATTTCCATCGATAAAGATGTCGATTAGTCTGAACCTATGAATACTTTATAAGGATGGACAACATGGAGGAAGCACATGGTGTGATCGCCGGGGAAAAATAGAATCTCGCTAGATCCTAAATAACTCATAAAGCTTCTGGTCTAGTCCCACCCAGGAACCGGGACTAGACCAGGAGCTTTGTGAAAATGTCGCGAACCCAAGAGAAGTTAAAGCAAAGCAAAAGGAGAAACGCATCCAGTCCTTGAAAATGTTGACATGTAAGAACACGACTCTTCCAAGTCGTCTTCTGCCGAGCTGAGAGGCGAGAGCTCCAGGGTTTCTGAAGGGAAAGACGAGAGAGGACTCGAGAGGGAAGGAGGAGGAGAGTGGAAGAGGAGAGAGGAGAACGGGAAGGAGAAGAAATTTACGTGATAAATGAAAAAACAAAAGATCATCGGTCTGATCCAATCTCGTCGAGAATCAAATCGAAAGTCTCCGATTTCGATACGACGAGATCAGGATTCAGACGGACGCCCTTGGAAAATCGCGTAAATCCATCAGTCCGGCTGCTCACCCCTGCAAATGATGCCAGTCCCGTCACTTCAACGGTCAGAAACGAGTGCTGAGCGGGAATCAGAAGAGGTCACTAGGTCAGGACTCAGAAGGGCAATTCTATCTTTATTGGTTTGGTTTATTACCTCATCTAATTGCAACCAGTTGCCGACCATAATGGCACCAATTAATTCAAACTCGTCAGGCTGCACGATGCATTGACTGGGATTAGTTTTTCTCCTTAATTAATCTACTTTATTTGATAACTTTATTCTGATTAAACTCAAACTGAAATTTAAGTTTCTTTAATAGACACGTAAGAAGTAAATTATATTTTGGGAAACTAAATTACCATCCCCATAGACCATTGCCATAGTTTCTCTAGCTAATTAATTTACTTTGATAATTTTATTTGATTAAAGTGAAGTTTTATTGGTAGACACACAGGAAGTAAACTATATTTTGAGACTAAGTAGATCATTGGATAGTTTATCTCTCTAAATTAATTTTTTTATGAATTTATTTTGATTAAATTGAATTTTGTTTGATGGATGCCCAATAACTAAACTATATTTAGTGAAAAACAATGAGTAAACTATATTTTGGGAGAGACCATTAGAGACTAAACTAACATGCCCAAGTAGATCATTGGGATAGTTTTTCTCGCTAATTAATTTAACTTTATTTTGATTAGACTAAAGTCTAAGTTTGAAGTCAGTTATATTGTGAGAGACTAAACTATCATGCTCAGTGTGTAAGCCATTAAGATACTTTTTCTCGCTGATTAATTTAACTTTATTTTGAAACGGTTTGTAACATAACCAAGCCTTTCTCTTATTTGAAACAAGATTTGTTTAAATAGCTAAAACTATTCCCTACAAAACATATATCTAATTTAAAAATGAATCTAAATATGTAAAAAGCATTTGAGACAAGACATAAGAATAAATACATAGAAGAGGCAAAAAATAAAAGAATCGGATAGATAACTTCTGTTATCGGATATTAAGATCCATCTTTTGTCTTTGCTTTCAAGTTGCCTCCCCATGCCCTAGATTAGCAAAGACAATGACTGAGAATCCGCACTTTTTACATCCAACGAACGTTATGCTAATTTTTTTTTTTTTCAAATTATCGCTAAAGTTCAGACGCAAAGGTAATGTCTTTCATGAACAATTCATTCATGTTTGATTACTAAACAACTAATGTTCCATGATTGAACATCTAATCTTATTATTGTCATCAAATCCCCATTATTTTTGTTTAGACTTTTGTGATTTATCTTCCAAATAATAGAGAATACTTTAGCATATCAATTTTGAAAGTACTTGAATTAAAATCGATCTAATGTTTCGACTTATTTTCTTCCAAATCCCCATAATTTCGAGAACATAACATTCATGCTTTCAGTAATATTTTTTCACGGCAGCAGGGGTGGGGTGGAGTGGAGTAGGGGTTGAGAACTGTAACAAAAACATAAGCTTGTACCCTATGCCCTCTACTAACAGGAAGAAAGGTGGAAAGAACATCTCATGGACATCAAAAGCTATCCAAATCCTACGAAACGTCCACCCATAAGCCTGCTTGTAGTGAGACAACACCCCCACCCATCTTTCGAAAGGATCATACAAAAATGTCAAAAACCACCTTTAGAGCACATGAAGACAACAACTGGCACCGCCCCTCGCAACCACTTATCCTTTTTATTTACTTCAAAACTTAACACACAAAAAACTAAAGGAACTCAAGTTCATTTCCATACGATAAAGGAGACGAAAGCATATGAACTCTGAGAGGATTATCCTTCGGCGAATCAATATTTTCCAAAAGAAATATCGATCTTCTCGTCCGATGGAATTCTACAGAAAAAACGCAGTAGCTGGATCCTAACTTCCACGCGAACACCAACGACCTTGAATTGACTTCAGCGATTTGGATCACCTCCAAAAGATTTTGTCGAGCCTTGCCTTTGTTGTTCTTCCTCCAATTTGCGTAAAAATTTCAAGTGTACATTCTATGTTCTGCCTTTGGTGAGAGTTCTCAAATAGCTCAAACTAATCTCTGCAAGACATATATCTAATTTAAAAGTGAATCTAAATATGTAAAAAAGCATTTACGAGGCAAGACACAAGAATAAATCCATAACGGAGGCAAAAAATAAAAGAAATGAAAAGATAACTTCTGTTGATCCGATATTAAGATCCATCTTTTGTCTTTGCTTTCAAGTTGCCTCCCCAGTCCCCATATCATGCCCTAAATTAGCAGAGACCATGACTGAGAATCCTTTGTCTACCTGCGCTTTTTACATCCAACGAAGGTTATGCTGATTTTTTTTTTTTAATTTTATTGCCAAAGTTCAGACGCAAAAGTAATGTCTTTCTGTTGCTTCTGTAGTACATTAAGAACTCTCGACAATGCCAATCCATCAAAACAATACTTGCTTCTTTAAGGGTTACCTAAATCCAGCTTCAGTTCACGGAAAGTACTGAACATCATCAAGTACGTGACAGCATCCCCTTTGAGCTGCAAGATAGAACATCACACATGTTCCTAAAATTAAACTTCCATTACGACCTAATGAAAATTTCTGGTCCCTTCCAGAGGACCTTTTTCGGGGCAAAAGAGGGGCGAGAAGAAGATGATGCTGGATGGAAGTGAAAGAAATGGTCGTGTAAGATTGTTTCCGTGGTATGAGGGAATGCCTCGCCCATCCAATTACTGAACCTACTGATTTCATTCATGCCACATGTCCCATGAAGATTTTCGAGTGTCCGAGCGGGGGAGTCTTCCATGAAGCTGCGGTGGCTCTTGCCGGTGGAGAAGAAACGGATCCAAGAGGCGCTGCGGGAGGGGTTCACCGGAGAAACCCTGGTGACGGTCTTCGACAGCTGATCCGAGGGAGTGGAATTGTGGGCCAGACGAGAAGGGAAATGTATGAGCCGAGTGTCGGCAGAATATGGGTCGACTCGGCCCATCGAAGATGAAAATAGTCATCCAAAATGCAAGTCCATCAGGCCATCCTTCTCCATACCATTTATTTTCTGTAGTTGTTAGATGTCGTTGCGTTTATTCTTTCAAACACCATTCACATACATGATATAAGCAAAACCCATATCGAAAAAGACAAAATCACATCTCCCTGCAAACTCATTTTAGCATCCTGCTTAAAAGTTTAGATGGTTCGGTTTTGAATTTTCAGGTGATGTGAGAATTCAGGATTGAGGATGGATATTTTTGGAAAGATAATGACATTGTTGTGACTAAATTATACAAGGGTAATTGAAGTGAATGTGCAAAGTGGTCTCAAAATGTAAAACTCAAATATGTATTTTGTATTTTCAAAAGCATGAGGTATATAGATAGATGGCCATTGGATGAAAGATAAAACATATTTTTAATATTTTCCCTTGATAGTCTACATTTATGCAACTCCCGTGAGCCCTAAAGGAGTTTGTAACTTGCAAGCTATCATTTGATCCCGATTGCACAAAACACGAATCCAACGTGAATGTTCGTTCATTTCAGTGCTCCGCGTTTGAAGTTTTGTGCTCGTAGCGTCATCATTGTCAGTCACCTTAGTTTTTAGATGAGTGCATGGATATGCGGGCTTGGATAGAAAACATCTAGTCAAAAGCTTGTTTACAACATCATTATCTATCTATATTCAAATCTTCCCCAGGCTTGATCTCCGCAATGAGACCACCCGGCTAGACCGGGACGCCTTACAGAGAAATGATAGCAGCCGGTTAATTTTGGATAATAGTGAACCACATCCCACATCACATATTTTGCATGGTCACATGCAAAATTGTCGAACACAATTTTTCTCTCTAAATATCCATCACAGGTATTATATATTTCTATGAAAAGTAGACAATTACGAAGTTAAAAGCATCACACTCGACAAAAATGAAGAATTGTCAATCTTTTATGAGATGGGATAGCATTTGATATGCCTTTCACTTTTAACTTTCAACTTTTTCCTAACTCCGAGAATATCAATTCATAACTTTTTATCACATTAAACATCCCAAATCTTTAAAAATATAGAGATACTAATATTCAGAAACATAAAAAAAGATTTCACAACTAAAAAAATTGAAGTAGTATTTATTTTTCCTGAAAAAAGTATTTTTACTTTTAGAGGAAATTCCACTATGAGATTTTGATGCCTTTTCGGTTAGCTCCTTTATTTTTATTTATTTTTTTGCTCATTGGTTTTTTTTTTTTTTTTAAAGGTCGGATTTTTTGGCTTTTTCGTAATAATTGAAACTTTTGCCTGAATTCATTGTATAATGACATCAATCGCATCGTTCGCCTTTTTCCCATTCATAGCTGTCCCGCACGTGTGGTGGCTCCCGTGGGGTTAGTTAAAAACTTAAAAGATTGCTTTTGTAAAGTAATGTAATTATATTCGACCAAAAAAAGTAATGTAATTATTAATTGCCTTTAATTAAAAGCAAAGATTTGGTTATGCATCGTTTGTTAATTTAAGGCGGCCGGTCGGTTGATTAGACAGTACTCAAGCCGGACACGACATGAGATTAATTTTTTAAAGTTTTTCTAATCTAAACTTTGCCATGCATAGATTTAATGTTATTTTCAACTCGAAATATCTAAAACTTTAATGTATGAATATCAATACCTTTTTTTATAATTTTTTTTAATCTTGGTGGGAAGGTGTCACAATCCATGAATCTTCTCATACTTGTAACGCTTTTGAATAGTACCTGGAGTTATCGAGTGAAGAGTAAGAATACAAAAGGGATGAATAGAATTGGTCCGTGAGAGTGGCGTCAGGACAATTGACACTAAAAAATCTAGGATTGAAGAATCATATCATTTATGAATAGATAGGGTTGGCCTCTCGCACAAACTGGTCAAGTGAGCGATCACTCTTCTAATAAGGTCATGGTAGGACGAAATCAGTTTTTTAGCCTAAAAAGATCTCATGTCTAGACACCCGAGTAAAGCTGGGCGTGGTATGATCTCGGCTAAAGAAGCTATTTGCCATTTGTTCTCTAGAACAACTATGAAATGAAGGATGGCCTAGTGAATTCTGCTCGCCAGACAATGCACAAGTTGTTCTGCGGCCAAGGAACTGCCAGCCTTCATTCCATAATTGGTCCAAAGAATAAACGACGAACGTCTTCCTTAACCGAGATCGTACCACGCCCAACTTAACTCGGACGTCTATTCCATCAAGCGAGACAATAAATTTCTTTAAGTTTAACAACAGGTTTCGGTTGGCCATGACCGAGCACAATGATTCAATATCTTATGAATAAAGCTTTAGAGATAATACGCAAAATCAATGCCGTTTCCAAAAATCAATGAGTAATATACCAGTAGAAGAAACCAATATCTCTTCCTCTTGAGATCGGCAAACCCGATTGTAGGCTCTTTTGCTTGACAATGCAGCAGATTTCTGAAGAAAGTAATCATCAGAAGTCCTAACGCTATAAGTGGAAATTACACATTAGTAAATGATGCTTCCGTCAAGAGCATCCAATCCAAACGGCAGAAACAGTGGAATACTGAAATCACCAGCAACTATTTTAGGCGGTCATTAGAAAAGCGGTATCAACTCCCTACCGGTTTGCACATAGGAGATCAACCCCACCTTCAAAGCTTTTAAATAATAATGTAATCTTTGGATCCTAGAATTCCTAGTACCAACCGTCCTAACATCATATTCACGGACCAATTATTTTCATCCCCCTTGCATTCTCACTTTTTACTTGATAACCTCAAGCATAACTTATTCGTGTCATGACTACAGGAGGATTTATGGACCATGATAGAAGGCAAAAACATATTTCTTAAAATTCTTCGAATAGAGCTAATTGCATCACAACAAAGCGTATTTTCTTGTCAATAATGATCCCTTCATTTGCTCGAACTGTTATAGTATTTTGCTATTTGCTGAGCAGGCATTGCCTTGGCCACTAGGATTCGTTCATGTAGGATTGATCTTGTATATTATAAATTTTTACTACTTGCGTAAATGAGAATTAGCACAAAAAAGAAAAAAAAACCGCACCAACCCTTACTTTGGCGATATGGTATATGCCACTCCAAGATTGTCCATTTTTTGCTAATTTCAGCGAGACTATCTTGACAAAATTGTGGCCTTCACAAATGTTCAGATAATCCATTGTTATAGATAGGTCAATTTTATTGCAGATTGAGTTGCCAAATCTCATAAGAAAAATTACTTTTCTCTGAATTGAATCTTATTCCCTCCTCAAACTTAATTGGGTCCTGTCCCATCCCCAAATTTTGTTGGACCTCTTATGTAATAATGTCCATTCACCGAACCTCTCATCTTTGCTTACTTAATGAAATATTTCCATTTCTGACCCAAAAAAAAAAATCTGTAAACCCTAAACCTCTCAACTCTCCTGGTGGTCAAGAGTCTTCGATCTTCAATCTTCGAGATCATGCTGCGGGATCGAGACATTTTCTAATTTTAAAAGGGTTTCAATCCGAAATTTGTTCAAATCTTCATGGTCATGTCCGACCATTCGAAATATTTCATTTGCCCTAAAACGATTCTTGCCGTCACGCACCACCAGATATGATTATCTTGCTTTGCTGTGTGTACTTTGTACGGAACCTGCCTTTAGTTGATGCCTAGTGTTGAATTCAACGTGGAACGGTTGGACTTGGCAGTGTCGTGCAATGCACGGCCAAAGAAAACTAAAGAAAAGATGACCGACATTATCATGCAATAAAGGCATGGACGGCCTACCGTCTAACGTGTGGTTTTGGTCGTGCCACCAATTCCATGTTCCGTACGCAGCTACGAGCCGAACATGAGTTGCCACGACTAGGGCAAGTTACGCCTGGTAGCACTTCAATTTCCTCAAGGGCAAGAGCTTTGACTCTCTCACTCCATATGACAATTTTCGAGCCCTATTAGTACATCAGACCGGTTATGTTCGTGCCATGCCTTGTTGCTGTCGAGATTGCTTAATTTGACGATTATTATATGAATGAATTTTGGATTTTCATAAGTAAAAATAGGGTTAGAAAAATGTTATAATTAAAAGTAACGATCGCTGTGGTAAATTTGAGTTTATCTCATTACACTCATTATGCCCTAACTCTAGGTGATAAGTCTCTTGTTTAGCGTGGGGGAACTTCGCTCTCTAATACAGAGTTTGATAGGTCTCTCTCGACCTATGTAGGTTTTTTCTATTTTCTATTTTTCAAAAATGAAATTATTTTATGATAACGTCATTACTTTTAAGGAAAATATAAAAAGCGCGCCTCATTTCTAACGCAATAACCACTCGTATATGTATATTTTTGTAAATCCATGCACCCATATCGAAACAGAATTGAAAAGACCAAATAGCTTCTTGCAAACTCATTTTAGCACCCTTCTTAAAATTTGGATTATTTGGATGACGTTAGAATTCTAGATTGCGGATGGGTATTTTCAGAAAGATAGTGACATTTCTGTAAGTATATCATAGAAGGATAATCGAAGTGGCCTTAAAAGGCAAACTCAGGTATGCATTTTATGTTTTCAAAGTAAGCGATGTATATAAATGATCATTGGATGAAAGGTGAGATATATTTTTGATAATTTTCCCTCGATTTCTACATTAATGTAACTCATGCGGGCGCTAGTGGAGTTCGTATCTAGCTAGCTATCACTTGATTACAATTGCACTAAACATGAACCAAACGTGAGGGTTTCATTAGTCTTAGTGTCATCATTGTCATTCACCCTTTAGTTTAGACGAGTGTGATTTGCAGAGGATACACCTAGTCAAAAGCTTGTCCAGAACCTTTATCTCTTGCTTTCTCTATAACTAAATCTATATAAATAACACGAATCACGTCTTTGATAGCCATCTCGCATATTTCTCATAATCATTTTGCTATATATTCTCACGAAAAGTAGACAACTACGAAGTCTAAAGCATCATAATTGGCAGATTTCAAAAGATTCTCATCTTCCATAAAATTGGGTCCTTTAGAGTGTTTGATGTGTTTTTGACCTTTAAGTTCCAAATTTGTTTCTTAGCTGTGGGGATATCAAGCCATATAACTTTAGAATATCGAACACCCCATATCTTTAAAAATATTAATATATTAGCATTTAAAAGCATAGAACATTTTCCATACTTTTAAAAAAATCAAGAATTATATAATTTCCTCAAAAAGCACCTTTTACTTTTTACGGGAAATTCAGTCGCGCTATTTGGATGCTTTTTTTATTAGCTATAAGACCAACCAAACAAACTATAGTCTTATCTATGCTCACCTCTTTCTATTGAATTGATATCAGGTCTCGACTCTAATGAATTTTCTCTAATTCTTCTTCTTCTTCTTCTTCTTCTATTATCTTTTTAGCCTTTTGGTTATAGTTGAAACCATTTGCACGGATGCATTGCATCTATAATTTGGTGGGCGCCTTCATCATGATCTTAGCTCAATCAAGGTTTACTTTTAGAAGCAGGAAAGATTCGCCTTTGGTTCGAATTGGAAAACTAGGGAAAAGTGGGATTCGTATCATTCACGTGCAACTTCCCGTACGTGAGGGTCGGCAATCAGCAGCCCTCGCACGATGACATCGATCGCAGCAAAATTTTGTCCTTTTCTTCCCCAAATTCATCGTATGCCCGTCCCACACGTGTGGTGCCTACCATTGGGTTAGTTAAAAGCCATTAAAGATTGCTTTGATAAAAGTAAAGTAATTATTAATTGCATTTATTAAAAGCAAAGGTTGGTTTACGTGTCCTCTGTCAATTTGGGGGCAGCTCGTCGACGGAGTAGACGGTGGTCAACCCAAACATGATTTTACATTATTTTTATCTCAAAAGATCTAAAACTTTAACAGCGCATGGATACCAATTTTTTTTCTTATTTGTAATTTTACAGAATTTACATGATATTTTAAAATCTAGTAGAAGAGTGAAAACGCATTCTTTAAAATTTTAATAGAGTTGGTAGCATTACGACACAACCTATCAATAATCATTCATTTGCTTGAGTTGTGATGGTATTGCTATTTGCTCAATCAACACTACCCTCAGCACTAGGATTCATTCATGTAGGTTTGACCTTCTCTGCAATGTAATATTTTTGCTAATTATAAATTTGTACTACCCAGGCAAAGAAAAATTAGCCCACAAAAAGGAAAAAAACCAGCACTACCCTTACTATGGCAATGTAATATGCCTCTCTAAGATTGTCCATTTCTTGCTAATTTCTCAGTAAGACTATCTTATGTTGTCGTGACTCGGATAGAATTTTAGAGATTATCTAAATACCAATTTCTCTTAAACCTCTTTAGACTCATGGTGGTTGGAAATCTTCAATCTTCGTCATGTTGAGTAATCGAGCAGAAGGATGAATTTTGCTTGGCCAGAGGTTAAAAAAGGCAAAATGATGTTTTTTTTTTTTTTCTTTTTCTTTGGGGGTGGGGGGGGGGGGACATCAAATGAGAAGATAAAACAACTAGATGATGACTTATCAAATCAATCGATTCCACTGAAGAAAAATTAGTGAATGATGCAATATTCATTTATGTATTTCAATTTTATAATTAGATACGTTCCATTTAACTTAGGGATTTCAAAGGGTGATTAAACTTCGAAGAGCACAAAACTCTAAAAGTCATCACAAGTTAAAGTAAATCGCAATAAAAATGTTTTCTTAGGGTTCATCGGTTTCACCGAAACTTCTTATTGCTAGAAATTTCTTTTCAGGAAATTCAATTTTAGAGAAAATAAATTTTTTTTCCAGTGTTTGTTTACGGTGAAAACAAGTTGAAAGTTTTGATTTAATGGCATTGAATAATAAATGAATCCACTAAGGACAGCTTGTATAGTTAAAAATGACATGTAATTACTAACCAATTAGAAACAACTTCTTCTTTGGTTGTTCTGTAATTAATCAAAATAACAAGAATTACAAAGAAATTAGAAAAGAGTTAAGCATTAATGAAATATATTTATGATGTGGTAACACAAGATTTATGAAAATAACATATGAGACTTATTGGCAAAATTTGATGGGAGATAGTCAATAAAAAATGAAGTGACTTACTTTTCTCACTCGAACACATGGCAACAGAGTAAGAAAAATGATTTCATTCTTGTTAGGAGGTGCAAATTTTTTTTTTTAATACATACTTCTCGTTTTCAGTCCACAAAAAACAATTTCCATCTATCGACTAGCTTTTAGTCATTTATATGTCGGAAAGCCTGAAAACAATTTTTCAGGAATGATTTTCATCAAACAAACTGACTTGACTCGAACATATAGGGAGTACCACCGTTCAAAGTATTTTATTTCCCTTAAATAATTCATGTTGTCCCACAACATTAAAAATTTAATTCGTCCAATAACACGTTTCGAACAAGTATCTGCTCTGCCTTACTTAGCTCGGCTGCTTGTACTTTGTACGGAAATTATTGCCTTTTTCTTCTTGATGCCTAGTGTTGAATTTAACGTGGGGAGGTTGGATTTTTGTCAAAGATTATGCAATAAAAGGCCCAAAAGCAAAAAAAGAAAGATGACTGATATGTCATCGCGCAATAAGGCATGTATGGCCCCACCGTGGCACCGCCTAACGTGTGGTTTTGGTCATGTCGTGGGAGGAGTTGCGCGATTCCTCTACGCAGCTACGAGGCGAACATGCGTTGCTACAACTAGTGAAAGTTACACCTCGTAGCACTTCGATTTCCTCAAGGGCAAAGGAGCTTTGATAATCCCACTCTATATGACAATTTTCGAGCCCGCGGAGTACATTGCGTGGGTTATGTCTATGTCATTTCTCGTTGTTGAGATAGCTTAATTTGATTATGATACTAAGGGAATTTTGGATTTTTGTAACTAAAACTTGCACTTAGAGATAATCATCATCACGATAGTTTTAGGTTTCTCTCTCTCGCTATGCTTATTTTGCCCTAGCTCCATATGATAAACCTCTTGTTTAGTGTGGAGGAACTCGACTCTGTTTGATGGATTTCGTTAAACTTGTGTGGGCTCTTCCTTTTCTTGTTTTTCAAAAATAAACTTATTTCACGTCAAGGTCATTATTTTTAAGGTAAATATCAAAAGCACACCTCGCTTTCGGCGCATTAACCACTTACATACCTCTCTATCTTTGTAAATACCATTCACATATATCTAAACAAAACTCATATTGAAAAGACTAACTCGCTTCTTCTTGCAAACTCATTTTAGCATCCTTCCTAAAGTTTGGATTGTTTGTTGATGTGAGAATTAATGATAGAGGATGGGTATTTTCATAAAGATAAAGATAATTTTTTAAGTATATTATACAAGGATAATTGAAGTGGGTGTGCAAAGTAATCTCAAAAGGTAAAATTGAAGTATGTATTTGGTGTTTTCAAAGCAAGAGACATATAAATGATCATTGGATAAAATGTGAGATATATTTTTGATAATTTTTCCTTGATTTTCCACATTTATGCAACCCATGCGGGTGATAGAAGAGTTTGTTATTAACTACATGTCACTGGATTTCAATCGCACTAAACATGAATCAAACATGAGGGAATCATTCATCTTAGTGCTTAGCGTTCGAAATTTTGCGTGTGTTGTTGCTCACTCTAATGTTTACATAGTGCGATTTGGATAGGATACATCCATTTTTTTTTTTTTTGGGTCTATAATAGGATACATCTATTCAAAAGCTTGTTTTCTCATGCTTTCTCTATAACTATATATATATATATATATATGAACTACATCTCAAATAGCCATCTCACATATTCCATGTTATCATTATGCTATATATTCCCATGAAAAGTAGACAACTATAAAGTCAAAAATATCATAATTGGCAGAATTTCGAAGGATTATCATCTTTGATGAAATTGGGTCTTTTTAGAGTGTTTGATGCATCTTTCATCTTTAACTTCCGAATTTATCTCTTAGCTTTGTGAATATCAAGCCATATACCTTTATAATATCAAACACCTATATCTTAAAAATTATACTAATATTAGCATTTAAAAGCATCAAACATTTTTCATAATTTTTAAAAAAGTATTATTTAATTTTCTAAAAAAAGCATTTTACTTTTACGAGAAACTCAATCACGAGATTTTAATGCTATTTCAATTAGCTATAGACTAACCAAACACGTTATAATCCTGTTTCTAGTCAGCCATTTTTAATGAATCAGTAACAAATTTCAATTTCATAGGCTATTCTCTCGTTCCTTTTATCTTTTAGCTTTTTGGTTATAATTGAAAACATTTGCTCGAATGCACTGCGTCTATAGTCTGGTGGGCGCGCCTTCATCATGATCTTGGCTCGATCATGTTACTTTTAGACGCAGGAAAGATTCGTTTTGGTTCGAAATGTGAACGGGGGAAAGTGCGGTTCCTATCAATCACATGCAACTTTCCGTACGTGAGGGTCCGCAACACGATGGCATCGATCGCAGGAAACTTTTGTCCCTTTTGACCCCAATTCATCGTATGCCCGTCCCACACGGGTCGTGGCTATCGTGGGTTTTGATAAAAACTTATTAAATATTGCTTTAATAAAGTAACATAAAACTATTAATCGCATTTATTAAAAGCAAAGATTGGGTGACGTGTCGTCTGTTAATTTGGGAGCGGTTCCTCGGCAGATTAGACGGTAGTCAAACCCAATTTGATATGGGATTAATTTTTAATTATTATTTACTTTAAACTTTGCGATAAACAGATTTTATATTGTTTTCAACTGGAAAAATCTAAAACTCGAACGGCATCGGGACACTGGTACTCTAAAATTTGGTAGAAAAGCAGAAATGCATTTCTTGAAATTTTGATAGAATTGGTTGTCACAACACAATCCATCATCTTGTATTGAGCAATCCTTAATTTGCTTTAGTCGTGATGGTATTACTTTTTGTCTAGTTGGTATTGCTTTTGGCATTAGGATTCGTTTATGTAGAATTGATCTTGTCTACAATGTCATATTTTTACTACCCAAGTAGGTAAAAATTAGTGCAAAAAGGGAAAAAAAAAAACCCATACCAACCCTTGCTATGGCAATGCCACTCCAAGATTGTCCATTTCTTGCTAATATATCAATAGGACTATTTTATGTTGTCGTGACTCGGATAAAATTGTAGAGAATATCTAAATGTGACTCGGATAGAATTGTTGAGAATATCGAAATACCAATTTCGCCTAAACCTCTCCAGACTCATGGTGGTTGGAAGTCTTCAATCTTCATCATGTTGAGTAATCTAGCAGAAAAATTAATTTTGCTTCGCCAGAGGTAAAAAAGGCCAAATGATGTAGTGAAAAAAAGAGTGTGTGTGTGGGGCCCGGGGGGGAGTTTAATAAAGTGATTAGCCAAAATAATATGTCAATGACTTATCAAATTAGTACATTCCACTCAAGAAAAAATGATGATCGATGCAATATTCATTTATATATTTCAATTTTATAATTAAGTATACTGTATATAGATTAGGCATGTCTAAAGGTGATTAGACATCAAAGAGTACAAAACTCCCAAAGGCATAGTGAAATAAAGAAACTGCAATCGAGATATTTTCTTAGGGTTCGTTGGTTTCACTAACTTCTCTATTGCTAAAAAGAAAATAAAATATTTTCTCCTGTTTGTTTAAGTAGAAAACAAGTTTTAAAAATTGGTTGTATGGCATTTGATAAATAATGAATCTACTAAAGATAGCTCGTATAGTTAAAAATTACTAGCAACGACTAACAAATTAGAATTAAGGTCTTTGATTAGTCAGCAATCCACCAAAATAACAAGACTTATGTAACCACATTTGTAAAATATCACATATGATATATATTTTTTTGGGAATGTAAAAGAATATGAACATTAATGAAACATATTCGGGAGATATTAGACAAGATTAATGAAACAAAAAAGACGAGACTTATTGACTAAAAATCTTTTAAAAAAATTGATGGGAGATGATAAATAAAAAATTAAGGGGACTTATTCTTTTCACTTGGACACATGGCAAGAAATTATGAAATATTGATTTTTTTGTATGTAATCATTTTTCCTAATCGGAACTTATTATTTACAATAAATGAATTTATTCTCTTCGTTGATCGACTAATGTTTCGTCATTTATAAATTGAAAAGCCTGAAAACAATTTTTCCAGAAATGATTTCCGTCAACCGAACTGACTTAACTCTAACATACCGAGAGTCCTACTGTTTGAAGTTTCTGTCTCTCTATATATATATATATATATATCATGTTGTCCCACACCATTAATAATTTAAGGTTGTCCACGAACTAAATGACACGTCTAAGAAATCATCTGCCTCGCCCTACTTTAGCTATGCCTTCTGTACTTTGTACGGAACCATCCCCGCCCTCCCTTTTTTCTCGATGCCCAGCGTTTTAAATTCAACGTGGGGTAGGTCGGATTCCGTCAAAGATTTATGCCACAAAAGACGACCCCATAAAAGCAAAAGAAGAAAGGTCGACGATCGATATGTCATCGCCCAATATCGATCAATAAAGGCATGGCCCTACCGCCTGTTCCTAACGCGTGGTTCTGGTCATGTCGTGGGGAGGGAGTCGTTCCATTGCGGCGACCCACCACTTCCATGTCCCGTACGCACCTGCGAGGCGAACGTGAGTTGCTGCAGTCAGTGAAAGCTACGCACCGTGGCCCCCTCGATTTCCTCGAAGAGGCAAAAGAGCTTTTGACAGGCTCGCTACCCAGGACCATTTTTGAGGCCTCGCAGGACCATTCTTATCGTCGTTGAGATAGCTTGAATTCGATTTTGATACGAGGGAATCTTGGGTTTTGTAAAGAGGAACGTGTCGGAAAAAGATGTTGAGTTTCTCTTGCAATGCTCGTTTTGCTCGGACTTCGAATGAAGTGCTCTTGTTTGGTATCGGGAATTTGCCACCCTGGTCTAGAATTTTAACAAGTTTCTCTTGACCTGTGCAGGTTTTTTCTGCTCTCTATTTTTTAGCGATAAATTATTTGATGTCCACATTACCACGACTCGATGCAAGACCAAGTAAATTAGAGAACTCCAAATGCTGAAAGAGCTCGAGGAGCCATAAGCCAATCACACCATGCATACCGGTTCTTTGCTAAACTGTTAAGATTCGGCATACAATTACAAGGAATAGAGAGTAAAAGTAAAAAATAAAATTCGAAATATAATGTTTTATCTTGATTCATCCTTAAACTAGGGTTACGTTCAACATATAATTCTATTAAAATTAGCACTCTACACCTTTCTATTTCATTGAGAAAGAGATTATATATATTCAGTAACTATTCATAAGTCTAAAATTATAAAGGTTCAAACTACAAAAGCCCTCTGGTGACTATAGGGTGCTGCCCCCACGATCCTGCTGGGCGATCAGTGGACTCCGCTCGCTAATCGAGAAGCGGGACCTTGTGGCTTCTTATGGATAGGAGGCATAAATCACATCCCACCGTAGACTAGTGTCGTGTTAGTATTCATGAAAGATTTTATACACCAGCTGCGCATTCATTTTCTTTCATTTTGAGCAAGCAACCAACACTACTTCAACGAGCAGGAGTCTAGGGCTGAGGTCAGGCGCACAAGTGAAAGCGTGAATAAAGAAAAGACCTTTCTCTTTATTGAAACTACTAATGTATATCCTGTACCCCATTTTAGTATCTAGATCAACTTGGCAACTTGGGGGAGCAGAAAGTCACATGCTTTTGTTGATTGGTTATGACCACAATAAACCCACTGAATTGCCACTGTTTTTCCCCCCTTGCTACTGGCTTTTTTGGACCACCCTCAGGCCTAACTGGCCTAACTGGTATTTGCAAATATTGATTTCACCTTTTAAAAGCACGGAGAAGAGAAGAGGAGAGGAGAAGAGAGGAGAGATAGAATGAAGGAGAAAGTGTGTGGTCCCTGGGGAAAAGCATGAGAGACAGGGCACACAAAATGTCAACCTACTGCGAGGGCTTTGAGGAAAGGTTAGGAGGGATGGGACATTTCTGTTCAAGCTGTGACTCCCATTTGCTTTTCTGTGACGATTTGGTTGGTATTCATGTGTCCTGTCTTGATTCTCATTGGCTAGGAAAAAAGAAATTGACCAAGCAAAGCAAGAGAACAGTAATACAGTCCATAGGCAGGAGTTTGGCAAATGCTGCTTCAGCACTCTTTTAGGGGATTAGGTCGGAGGGAAAATTTGCAAAATATCCTTTTGGGTAACATTAGTGGGTAATGTGGATTAACTCAGGGCTTAGCATTTATCCAAGTTAGATATCCCACTTGGAGAGCAAAAAAACTTTGTAATATACATCTGGGATCGAGATAGATAGAACTAGCGTTGCGCTCCTAATAAAGATACACATCTAGTGCCCATTCTACCGCCGACTCTGTATTTGTAGATATAATCTGCAGAATTATTAGAAATCTATCGCGTCAACTGGAAGAGATGTCGCCCTGTGAAGTGGTTGTGGAAGCAACGCGCCTGAATAGAAAGTCTTGGCAGTGGTCATCTGCTCAGGGCTGTATGACCCACTTGCAGCCTCACGGCACTTGTCGGCTACATCGGCACATCTCTTCTCAGAATTAACTGGAGCAAGACGAGGGAGACAGTTTCCAGATGAAAATTCCTTGAGGAGATGTCCATTTGTTTCGATATCAGATTCGGCTGATGGAAACGGTGGAAGAACCCAATTAAGTCTATCTTTCCTCGGTACTGTGCAACTGTAACTTGCTCTAGGACTCGAGCACCTAGATTTGATCCCTAACTGTTTGTCTTTAAGCTCCCTCAACTGCATTTGGTACTTGGCCTTGAGCCATCTCAGTTCTTGCCTTATCTCATTCTCATAATCGTCTGAAAGAGCTTCCAAAGGATTTGCTGAATACGAGCTCCTTTCATTCAACTTACTCTCATTGTCCATGGTGATGATCTTCTCTTCATTTGGAGATTCGGATCCAGTAAATGCCTCATGTGCTTTGTCACAATGGATATCCCTCGATTCTTGCGAATTTGACTCTGGAACTTCGCGCTGAGCCCAAATGTCAGTGTGGGGGACTCCATAGCACTGGCTCAATGGGTCAGGCCCGGCTTTGGAACCTTCAACTTGGTATGTGATTTCTTCAAAACGACCGTGCACAGCGGCACCTTCGTGCTTGGAACACTGAAGAACTTGCAAGTTATGGGTCGAAGACGCATAATCCAACATCGAGCCACTTGAAGCACAAGTTTGACATATGCTTGTACTTTGGTGTTGAGAACTTTCCTCCACCGCAATTTCCCTTTTCCATTCTGGGACTAATGTTGCAATTTCCCCATCAATCATGTCGGCTATTCTATTGACATCTTGGTCAGTAATGTCGAGTTCAGCAACCATTTCACTCGCCACACTCAATGCGGTGTCATTCTCCAAATCGAATGGAAAGTATATGTTTCGAACGCGTCCTGTACAGGAGAATTTGGCACTCAAAGTTCAGACTCAGGAACCAGTTTTGATCTTAGGACAAATTGAGTAAAAGCAAGACTTATGTGAAACCGCTCACCTTCTTTATCTGCAATTCGAAGCCTCAAGAAAATTCCTTCATCTTCTTGTCTCCTTCCTTTGATGGTAATGTCGACGTCAGCTGGATACTCATCCTCTTGACAGGTGAATAGATTGATCTCGCTAGATTCAAACTCGAACTCATGATACCCCGACTTGTGTTCGTGTTCATAACCAAGATAGTTAGAGCATGCATCGATAAGTGAACTGGTACTCTGACAATTGCTATAAAGCGGTTGTCTTACGAGAGGACCTGCTTCATCACAGTCACCATGGTAATTCAATGGCCTCAAATCATAACCGTAATCGTCAATTTGAAGAAATGGGTCCTTTAATAGCTCCTTAGCAGGTAGCCTACGAGACACAGTAGCCAAGCATTTCTCCACAAATTCTCGCACCTCAGGATCTTTAACTTTGTACAAAGCCTCTGGCTTTTTGCCCTATAACAAAGATACAGTCATGAGAAGAAGTGCAGAAATTAACTTTCATAGGCTCTAAAAGAAAAGAGAAAAATTCATACAGAAATAACTTTCTTGTAGATCTGAGCAGGATGCGTGCACTCGCTGTATGGGTAGTCAAAAGTCACCATCTCTAATATGCACATCCCGAAGGAATAAATGTCGACTAACTCATTATATTCCTCCTCATAAACCTCTGGAGCCATGAACTCCGGTGTTCCTGATCCATATCATCGAAAGAAAAAAATTTGGAACTCGTTACATCACATATCACTTTGCGACTATCAAAATCTAACATCGAACAAGAGACTGACTGTATGTTGAACTTCTAGAGGTTGCGAATTTACCAACACAGCGAGCAGCATGGGATTTCCTCAGAATCGCAGCGAGCCCGAGATCGCCAATCTTGACCTCTCCTTGGTTCCCATTGATGAAGATGTTGTCGCACTTGAGATCCCTATGGATCACAGGCGGGTCATGGCAATGGAGGTACAGCAGCCCTTTCAAAATCTGCCTACACCAATGCTTCACCGCTCTAATGTTGACCTTCTTATGTTTCAGCCTATATCTACAAAGAAACAAGAAGAACGTGAAATTAAAAGAAAAGAGTGCTAATCAGCTAATTAACAATCACTCTACTCAAAAGGCCATGTAAAAATGCATCAATCAATGAGATAAGGAAAGAAAATTAAGTGGATTTTAGTGATGCTTACTGTCTGAGAGTGCCAGAGGTGAACATTTCAGTGACAAAATTGATGTTCCTGTTGGTGGTATCCACCCAGGAAGTGTAGAACTTCATTATGTTCTCATGCTTCAATGTCTTGAGCAGGTGGATTTCGCGGTACAGCCTCTCAAGATCTTCGGGTCTCTGCAGGAAATCATAGAGCTTCACTTGATTCCATGCCACTTCAATCCCTTCATACTCATCAAATGCTCTGTAACTATAACAACACAAAAAATCATAAAGGAGAATCTGGAATAATCTCGCAATCATTTCCAAAACAAAGGGCATAAAAAGACTCGAATTTAAGAAGAAAATCTCATACACTGTCTTGGAAGCTCCTTTACCAAGAATTTCATTGTACTGCAACAGAAAGAAAAGCAACCATGAATTAAACATGTACCGGACAAGGTCATATTTTTTACAATAAATTAGAGAAAAATATATAATGTAAAGAGATTGAGGCATGAGGGCATGGAGATTACTCTTCCATATCTTCCAGTAGGATCGACCTCCACGAACTCAGACAGGTCTGGCTCAACATCTGAAACTCCGTTCATTCCTCCTTCACTTCTGCTCTTCAGAGTTCTTGGCACTGAGATGGACACCGTCTTCTTCTTTGATGCAAAAACTGGAGATGAGGAGAGAATGAGAGCGAAAAGAGAGCACCAATATGGGTCGGGACGATATTAATAGTGCCCAGAAAGGTGAAAACGAAAAAAATATGATTTTTTCATAAATTTGTGAAGGGGAAGAGAGAGAGAGAGATAGAGAGAGAGAGAGAGAGAGACCTCGGTTAGTTCATCTACAGAGGACAAGGCTACTCGCCAACTACCCAAAGACAACGAGGCGGAAGATTTCACGAATTTTAAGCAACCAAAAAAAGAGAGAAAAATCAAGAAAACAAATGAGGAAAATAAACATACGGGCAAGAAATTTTGTAAGGCCCGCACTGCAGAGTGCCCCAACACCACTAAGGAACGGAACCCGACAAAACAGCTCTCTCTTTCGCTTGTCTGCTCTGTGCTTTGCCGTGCTTTCTATCTCATCACGAGCCGTATGTAAATATTAAAATCTCGAAAATCACGAAACATGCAAAGACGGAAGCTCCTTCCTCCCTCTCTTTCTCTCTCTCTAGCAAAGGACCAACCAAATTTAAACTATTGCTATTTTGGATAATATTGAGCGAGTGGCTTTCTTGGGGATGAGAGGTGCGTGTTGATCTTTTGGGGGGAGATGGATTTCTTTTATTAAAATCAAGAAAAATAGAATGGTGGGATTTTTTTTTTTAAATGTGTTGATTATGGTGGATCTGGTGGAATCTCGTGAATAGAATTATAAATAAAAAGGGGCTTGGCAAGAGTGACGAAAGAAATTTTAAAGGTGAGACGACAGGGAGGTCTGAATTTTCAATTCGACTTTTATATTCTTGTTCATGGATGCATACGAGGCTACTGAAATTTTTAGGAATTTTATGTACTTAAAAAAACTTGGATTGCTTGGTGAGGGATAGGATTCTATCTGGATTGGGCTTCTAGGTTTCATGTCAAACTAATGATGACATGCCACGTGCAACTGTTTCAACTAAACTTCTTTTGTTTGTAAATTGATTTGCATCAATATAAATATCTGATTGGCCAACTAAAAACGGAAAAAAAGAAAGAATGAAAGATAGATGAATAAACAATGGATTGGGATATGCATTTTTGTCTATGTTAGTTTCAGTGAAAATATCTACATAGTATGATGAGTATATGTGTATAAATCATGTTACCATGTCCTTTTCTACTTTTGAAAAAAGAAAATATTTAATATCTAACATATTATTTGTTCGAATAGAAAGATGGCATGTTGAAAAGCATGAGAAATGAAAAAGTTTATACATATGTCAAGGAGAGCAAAGTTTGGCTAAAGCAGAATTCATTGATGAGCAAAATGAGTAGTGAGCTATAGCTCATTGATAATCTAGGATGTTGATACAAGAAGATGGTCAGATTAGTGCATAGGCACGGATGAACAAACTTGAAGGAAATCCATTGAAAAAATCATTGACGGCAAATAATTGTAGGTTTTGCTAAGTGTTGAAGTTGTGTAATTAATGAACAAAACAGAGATTTGCCAACACATCATACGAAGCCAAAAATGTTGGATTGACACGGACGCATGATTGTCAAGTGGTTATGCCTATAATTTCGGGTTTTGTTACTTGTTGCGGAAAATCACGGTAAGTTGACAAAGGATCATGTCTAAAATTTCATAAAACATAACTGTTTATTAATAATTATAAAATGGAGCTAGGAGGTTAGTCCTGGATTCAAAATCCACACCTGTTTTTTAAATAACTGTTGATGGTGGAATATAATGGTCTATCTTGTAATTATTGAGTATGACCAATCAACACCTAAACACTTTGTTCTTATGCAAATTTCCTTTTGATTTTACTTTCCTTCCGAATTTACCCTTCTGGCGCTTTAAAATTAACGCACCTTTTATCATTCTCATTACCTTTAATTACCGTTACTTGCACTTTAATCTCCTTAGATTTACAATCATTTGCATTATTCATAGTCAACATCCTTTTTCCTTAACTTTTGTCAAGTTTGATTTTCTTTCTTAGCATTCCCATTGCGTGATCCGTGATACTCCGCCCAACATGAAAAGTTCTTAATGTTAGTTGAGTCCCTAATTCTCCAACAGATCGACATGCAATAACACCTACAACTTCCCCCACTTCGACTATGTTGCCATGAGTAGAACTTCTACCATAACATAATCGACAAATTTAAAATGCACTCCCAAAGTAAAAGGGGTTGTATCATATATGACTAAAAATCCATCTCTTCTTTTGCTTGTTAAAAAGGTTACATTGGTCAATTTCGGATGTTAGATGCAAAAGTCAAATTTCAACTAATTACCAATAACACGAAGTGAGTTTACTTGAGTTTAAACACGATTGCGATCAATATAGATCAAAATTCAATTTCATTTTGATAACAACTTTGTGTCCCTCACGTTGATATTGCCATAAATCCACATTATATATTAGATAATGTAAGGAGGTAAAGTGTACATCTATTTCCAACAACTATGGTCAATAATTCAAGTTGCCTAATAATACCTAGTCGAGGTGCTTTCGGACATAAAAAGAAGAAGGAGGAAAATTGATGCATTCAGTAGTAGATGAAGTCTTCTTATAAACAAATATAAGGTTAAAGCCGAAAGTCACCCAAACCAAATATTATAAAGTTAATAATTGAAAAGATGTACCAAGATTAATGAAGAAAACACTATTTATTGTACACTTTCCTGCTTAAGATTTTATTCTTTTGTGGAAAATTGTTCATGGATAAAATCACGGTGCTAAATTCCACAATTAGAAACGTTAATCTTAAAGCAAGAGTTAGATAAAGAAGCTAAAGCTTGTGTAGGTGGGTCTCACGTAATCGTTGGCTGCGTATCCTTTGCCATCTTCACGGCCTTAAAGTAAAGTGTGAAGCAAATGGTTCATTCGATCAAAGATGCACAAGACAGGGCATCTAAGCTCCATTGACAAAAAGTAGAAAGGGATGATAGTTTCTAGACTTTAATTCAATATAAAAAAATCATCTTTGAACTTTTTAATTTGTGAAATGTAGCCCTTAATTTTTGGCCTAATATAGAATGTTATCTCCGACTTTCTAATTTGTTGATGTGATTGAAAGATTATAGATCGGATCAAAATTCAAGATTACATTAAATAAACCAGAAGTTCAAAGACGATATTGCACATTTGGTAATTTTTTTCAAGTAAATTTCCAGTGCATCTTAATTCTTCTAGGCTTCGTTGGATTTGATAAAGGTGTATCCACAATTGCAGTGGATGAGCAGCTGTCACGCCATTCTTAAGGCGGAGAGACGAGAGTGGATTCCCTTTGGAAATTTCGACGGACCAATTAAAGCATGGACTAGGAAAGCTGTCTAGTGTCCGGGTGCTCCGCCTATAGACTAAGAAACAGCCAAATAAAGAAAAATCAAAGTCGCCACCCGCATATAGACTAATAAACAGCCAAATAAAGAAAAATCAAATTCGCCACCCGCATATAGACTAATAAACGGCCAAATAAAGAAAAATCAAATTCGCCACCCACCGAGATACACCGTATATAAATGGATTACATAGTCTTTTACGAGATCACAAATTCAAATATATTATGTGACCAAATATATGACTGACTTTTGTCTCGAACTTTTGCTATCTCACGCGAAGAGACTTCCTTTTTTCTTACACTTTAATGGACTTGTGATGGCTAGCTAGTAAACCTATATATTGATTGAGGGGAAAAGTGCCAAAAAAGTCATAAACCTTCTGTTATTATGTCAATTTTTTCCTAAACATTTTTTTAGTGCTGATTTAATCCTAAACATTTTTACATTGTGTCAATTCATTCATTTAGGTCAATTTTGTAAGATTTGCGATTGAACGCCATTCTTGACGCGCTTTATCGACGCGTTGATGTGACAATTTTTAATAATATTTTAATATTTAATATTTTTTTCTTTTATTATTATTATTTTTTTAATTTTTGTCTTTTCCTCCAACTAGTCGTTGGACCTTAGCAATTGGCCAGAGGTGATGGCCGATGAGGGCAAGGCCGACCTCGCTGGCCACCTCGTGGGCGAGGCTCGTCTCACCCATGGCTGGCGAGGCTCGACCTTGTTAGATTCGACGAGGGCGAGCCTTGCCCATGGCCGACGAGGGCCAGCAAGGGTGAGCCTCACCCATGGTTGGCGAGGACCGATGAGGGCAAGCCTCGCTCGCTCGGTGGCTGGTCGCCGGACCTCGGCGATCGGCTGGAGGAAAAAGACAAAATTAAAAATTAAAATTAAAAAATTAAAAAAATTAGAAAATTATTAAAAGTTATTAACGTCAAGACCGATGAAAGGCATGTCAACTCCATGAGTATCCCGTCAAGTAAAATTGACACCAAAAAAAGATTTTGGGTAAATTCCAAGACAAAAACAAAAATGTTTATGACTTTTTTTGCACTTTTCCCTATTGATTGAGTAACTACCCTCAAATTGAAAATTTCATATTCTCCACCTTTTTACTTATTTAGATTAGATTTTTGTAAAATATGTGACACTTTTATGTGCATTACCCTTTTACTTATCAAAAAGAAATTATTAATGCCATGAGAGATCTTAGATCGGTACATCTATGTTATATTTATCTTAAATTAATTTTTGTGTCATTATAAGATCTCAAATTGATGCCCTCATGCCATGTTTACTCTAAATGTGTAATAAAAAAAAATACCCACATCGTAATTATCCTAAAAATTAGTTTGAGCAAATGTGACACGGACACATAAGATTATAAATTTTTATAACATGAAAATTAATTAGGAGGTGAATATGTTATGGAAGTACCAATTTGAGATATTTAGTGGACTCAAATTAAAATAAAAGAAAAAGACCAATCTCATCTCAACTTGGATTCTTCCTCGGGACCCTTAAAAGAGACTGGGATTGGAATATCTCGGACATCATCTCCTCGTTTTCTTGAAAGAAGACCAACATGCACATCTAGATCCTTCGTTTCGGAAGCAAAATCCGACCCGTTGTCTCCAGTATTAAATGATCCTAAATTGGTGCTCCAATAATATTCAAGTTTTTTTTTTTTTTTTTTTTTTTTTTTTTGGTCGAAACTGCTGATATATTAACTTAGAGAAATGAAACATCCAGATGCTAAAGCATCACCATACACAATATCTTGCAACATAAGAGGAGGATAAAGATTCCAATTGCGGGCCGGGCCGTGGTTCCGCTGGGCCTTTGCGGCCCAATCTGCAGCTGCATTCGCTTGTCTGCGGCAGTGCTTGAGAGAGAGATTAGGGCACTGGGATAGCAGATCTTCGACTTCAGCGTAGAGGAGGCGTTCCGTCCATGGCGGTTTCTTCTTCTCCGCTACCATCTCCACCAACTGTAGGCAGTCCGATTCCACTATTAGTCGATCCTGGTGACGCTCATGCTGGATCAGATGTTGAATCGAGAATTTCAGAGCATAAAGCTCCGCCTGGAAAGCCGATTGAGCTGAGAAGCTTCGGGTAAAAACATCAGTGAGAATTCCTTTGTAATTTCTGCAGATACAAGCCATTGAGCCTTGCAAACCCTCTGATTGAAAAGCACCATCAATATTGCATTTTAAACTGCCTTTGTCAGGAGGTTTCCATCGCTGATCTGGGCTGAGGGATGAGATTGGAAAGCTGTGAGGAGTTGGGTCGACAACCTTATCTATCCGGCTCTGTGCAAGGGCATCCTCCACCGCTTGGAGGGGGTCTGGACTCTGGTTTCTGAAGATGCAAGTTGAATTATATACATTGAGCTCGATTTCCTTCTCCTTCCGTAGAGAAACCGGTCGTCGCCTATAATTTATCTTTACCACATATAAAATATATGGAAAAGCAAGTCTGTTTCCAGACATTTTAAGTATCCAATTTTATCCTAAATACATCTAATCTGACGCATTTCGACTTTCGATTTTACCCTCAAGACATCGAAGAATCATTAGGTTTTGAATTTTTCGTTTTTATCCTAAAGACACCTATGACAATGTAAACTAATAAAAGAATAACCTAAATACTAACATACCTAATTGTAAGAAAATTACAATAAATGATTCATTATATAAAAATTGGCAATTTTTTTTGAAAAAAGCTTATCTTATGACTATGTATCAATGAATTTTACCATACATCAATGATCAATGACTTCAAATTTTTTTTTTTAAAACATTTTATCGATCTGATTCACTTAACTGTTGATTAGTAAATATGCTATTTTGTTATGCTCCTTAAAAATTGCGACGACGTAACAAGCTCCTTGAAAATTGAGGGTGTATAATGATTTATAAGAATAAGATTCTCATAACCAAAGAAGTAAATTACCTTTTACATCTAATTATTCTTTTACATTCCTCAACTACATTTACTTCACCTTTGGAGTATCAAAAATTTGTTATGCAAGACTTTACAAAAGTGCATAAATTAATAGCATAGCTCTTGCGTTTGATACAATCGCATTTTGTTTGGGTCACGCTGATTCTATTTTAAGGGAAAAAACATTTGCAGCCGCTCTAGACTTAAGTTGTGTGGTATGAAATACATCGACTACAAGTTGCGACGAAAAGAATGCCTTGGTTGTTTTGTACATAAGTTTCGTAACACCAAGTAACAGAATTCAAATGATATTTTGTAGTTTAGCAGCGGAATTTTATTCGATAGACTATACTTATACACATTCTGTACCATGATTCGCACATCTAGGAGATACGTTATAAGACGTGGCGTATGTTGGATTTTCGCAAGTGCATTGATGCCATAACGACACGAAACCTTCGAGTTTCTCCGACAGAAGGAGGATGCATGGCAACATCATTTGTCTTTTGTCGAGGAATCTGAGGAGATCAACCGGAATTTGAGGAGATCAACGACGGCATTGGCAAGACGTAGAGAAGAGTCACGCGAGGAATTCGTAGAGAAGACGAAAGGGCTGTTGTTTCTCCTAACGTTTAGTCAATTGCTAACTCCAAAATGTCGGATTAAAACAAATCGTTATGTAAATTAAGCGAGTTCAGGTCCAAAGAGAAACTCAATTTGTCTTGCTCGAATCACTCCATTCGGAGAAGTTGTAAAGGCACCTTCCATCCCTCAAGCTCTCGAGAATAGTTCCAGAAAGTAATTAGCACATGTAATCCACCTCAAGAACTTATTAATTAACAACGATTAACAGCGAGAAATGCGACAAAGCACAAGGATTGACGTCAAAACATTGTAGTTCACCAAACCTTAGTTGATCTAATAATCTGAATCATATTCTTGTTACTGTCAATTGAGTTCCTTTGACATAGTTCACTTTCAATTTTGTCGGAAGATTCGTATGTTGAATTGAAAAATAATGATACATAAACTTTAACTCAATGTGTATAGGGGTGTGCATGGTCCGGGTGGGTGGTTCCCGACCTAGAACCGGGAACCGCTCGCTAAGAACTGGTTCCAAAAAATTAGAATCGGGAACCGTACGCTAGTTGTATGGATCCACTCGGGAACTAGACCGCCGGTTTGGTTCCCAAGTGGATCCATAGAATTGATCCAACCTCCGTGCCTTCTCCTTTTCGCCCTCCCCACATCTACTTATTCTGACTCTTTCGACCATGATAGCTTTATTCTCTTCAAGTACTAGCGTCGCAGTGGCGGTGGTCGAGACCCTCGTGCCGCTTCCGTCCCAACCACCGCCACCATCTTCACCACTACCTCTGTTATTTCTCACTCCTCCCTTGAGATTGACAATGAGGAGGACAATGGGGATGATGAGCCATTCTTAGATGTGGACTTCGCCCTTGTCCCCAAAAATGAGGATGATGAGGGGAGGCTTGAGGAGGGGGAGGAGGGAGAGGGGAGGTAGAAGCGGGATGAGCCTAACAACGAAGAGGACAATAGTGATGGTGAATGCGGAGGTGGCGACAAGGATGGCGACAACGTGGAGAGAGAGTTCAAGTTCAAGGGGGGAAAAGATAATCAACTCACTATTTTGTCGAATTCGGACTAGGACTCGAAGGGAGATAAGTAGATCCGAAGGTGAATTGGAGAGAAAGAGGGAGCTCGGGGAGATTTTGAACTAAGAGAGACGAGATGGAGTAGAAAAGTAGTGAATTGAGACAAGATGGTGACTAGAGCCCTAAATTTTAGATTTACAAAGTTTGAATTTTTTAATATTAAAAATTAATGTATTATTATAATATAATAAGTCGGTTTGGGTGGGCGGATCTGCTCATGAAACTTAGAACTGGACCGGTATCCAATGGTTCTTATAAATTGGAATTGAGAATTAGACATGTTTCTTTAAGAACCACCGGTTCCGGATGGTTCCGATCCAGTTCAGGGTGATCCGGGCGGGTCTCGATTCTTTTACACACCCCTAATATGAGATATAATACTTAAATTTTTAATTTATTTAATATGATCCTTGAACTTCATTTCAATGTACAATATGGTCCCTAAATTTTTTGTACATATTCAATTTAGTTTAATTTTCAATGTTATTCTTTCATTAATTTAAGTTGAGGGATAACATTGAATATTTTAATATAATCCAAGACTAAATTGAATATTTGTCAAAAGCCTAGAAACAACATTAAATGAATGAGAAGTTTATGAGCTATTGCACATTGAGATAAAATTCAAACACTATATTGAACAAATTAAAAGCATATAGATCGCATTGTATATTAGATTAAAGTTCATAGGCTATTTGTGTTATTCTTCTTGGCAAAATATAACATATTGGCGGCATATTAAAGTGAAGGTTGCGGAAACGAAATTCCCATTCCCTTCGAGAGGCAACGCCGAATCCGAATACGAAGCTACTACGCACTGCTCGACCAGTCGCTTTCCGCGGTCCCCCCTCCCCCGCCACCCTACAATGGGGCCCGCCCCGACCCGACCCGAACGCACCACCGTACGACCCGTCGTTCTTTCCGTTATGGCAGTCCTTCACAAAACGCCGCCAATCAAACCACCACGGACGAAGAGCAGAACAAACGGAATTCTACCCCGTCACGTCTTCCGCTTGCTTTACTCATTCGAGCGCGAAGAAGAGGACGACGACGGCGGCGGCGGCGAAAATGGACGTCCCCGGCGCGATCGCCGCCGACCGGCCGACCGTCATGGTCACCAACGACGACGGCATCGACGCCCCCGGCCTGCGGTCCCTCGTCCGCGTCCTCGTCTCCTCCGGCCGCTACAACGTCCAAGTCTGCGCTCCTGATTCGTACGTCGTTCGCTCAATTTTTCATTCTATTTTTCGCCGTCGCATGCTTGCCTACGTCAGCGCGGTAGAGCTCGATCGTCTTCGTGGAGGCTTGAGTTTTGCCTTCTGATAGGACGAGTCACGAGCTGACGATCGAAAATTCTGTTTCGCGGCAATGTTGGTGCGGTGTTTGATTGAGTAGGCTCTGCGGCTGGTGTTATAGCGTGCTGTGCTCATGTGGAATTCATCTCCGTGCTCGCTTCTCGGTGTTATTCGATGAACGTTGTTGAGATCGCCGTGTTAGTTGTTCTGGAATTTGATGATTTTGATGTGATGCTGGAATTCCCGTTCTATCACTCCTAGAGCTGTCGATTTTTGTCGCTGCTTTTCTATTCCTCGTTCTGATTTGTGTAAGCGACAGGGAAAAATCGGCTGTTAGCCATAGTATCACGTGGCGTCGCCCTCTTGCGGCTAAGCAAGTGAACATCGAAGGAGCAACTGCATATGCAGTCGCAGGTTTGTTTATACTTCCTGTTTGATCCTATTTCGTGATCATTTTTGGTTCGCAATATGTTATTACAAGATTAAGATTGTTCCTTTGTTTGTTTCTGTGCCTTATCTTACTTTAGGATTTGAAATGCTTGTGGCTTTTTAGGCGATGTATGTGTACATGGAAGAGGCAATTTCCCGTGAGAGGCCTGGATATGTAACGTTGTAATAAAAAGGAAGAAGAATGATGTACATGTACATAGTCCTGGCAGAGATTGTATATTTGTAGAAAGTGAGTATAATTAGTTTGGAAGGAGCAAGAGAGTTTGATTTCTGGAGGGTACTATTCTTTCCAAATTGGAGGACTTGAACCTTATTCCTACTTTTCTACATTAACTATTACTAATTGGTGTAGTTGATCTTTGAAGCTTGTAGGAAGCTTTGTGTCTCATTACATAAGCAGTAATTTTTTACTATATATTGCAAAAGTGCTAGTTTATTCGTTTCTGACAAAGGATGGAGAGTGATGCTTCTGATATTAGCACCTAGATGAATTGCTGCTGTTGCATGGCAAGTCTGGCATACTTTTATTTTTCTTAACTTCATTTATATGTATTGTTTTTATCTCGAGGTAAGACATTTTATTTGTGAATAAACTAGCACTTTTGCAATTTACATAGTTCAGACGATATTATATGATGTTCTTCCTGCTGAACCTCTTGTTTAGAATTTTTTCAGCATTAAAGATAACTTCTCAATAGCCTTTAATCTTCAACAAACACTCCCAAAAAGGTTGGAGAGGCCCTATGGTGGATTCTATGTTCTCCTAGTAATGGCTTCGCATTTTGCAGGTACACCAGCAGATTCTGCTTCATTGGGAATCTCTAAGGCACTTTTCCCCTCAGTCGCTGATCTGGTACTTTTCAGTCTTCACTGGATAGTCATGATTGCATCAATGAGCATGAGCAAATTATAGGACAAAATTTAGTTTGGCTAGTTTTGCTGTCCATCAACTTTTTCTGAAAGAAATGCTTTGCCTCCTGTCAAGAGAGTTTGTCACAAATTTTGAGATTCTGAATTGCAGATTCAGTCATTCTGTTGTATGAACAGACTGAATTTGGGGTGAGAAGCACTAATGATATGGCAACGAGCACCACACACAGAGCCCCTTACCATTTTGTCATTTATACTATCTGTGTTGAAGTGTTTTTGCGTCATGAGGAAGTTGCATTTGCTCTTTGTTTGACTGAGCCCTGTTGTTGTTCTTTCTGTGTTGCACAACTTGATTTTGTCTGTTTCATGCATCCTCTTATCTCTGGCAGGTGATCAGTGGTATAAACATGGGTAGCAACTGTGGATATCACATGTTAGTGGAATTTTGCCTTCTCTGTCTTCCAATTTCTTTACTCGTTGCAATTTTTTTCTAGCTATTCTCTTCTGAGTTACTCATCTTGCTCCAGCTTATCATTCATTCCTAAGTTAGGAAGATAACAATCAAGCAGAGTCTCATGGACCTTTGTTGTTGTTGTTGTATAAAATAACAAAAAAGTTGCAAAAGGAAAACGAAAAATTCTTGGGAATTAGATCACTGCTTAATTTTAAGATTGGGAAGAAATGGTAAAAAACTTTACTATCATCAAAAGATGAATTGCATGTCAAAGCCACTAAACAGGGCATTCATATCATGACCGTTACTTAGATACCCTGTAAGACAGTTGTCTGATATATTATTACAGATCAGCACAACTTTTTCTACTAAGTAATAGAAAGAGCATGACGAGTTGTATCCAATGTAAAAACTCACAATATGCAACTTGAAGTTTCTGAAAAGATAGGATGCTATAAGTATCTGATTCTGTGCATAATAGGAAGCAGAGTGCAGTTTTCTGTATTAAATTATTGTGCAGTTTTAATTAGAAAAACTTAGGTTTTTCATCCTTCAGCCATGTTTAAGGTCGATATATGTGGTCATTGGTTGAGTTGAAGAAGAAATGTTGTGATTATTTTACTTTGCTTGGCGGCTTAGCCTCTCAAATAATTGTATAAGTATTTTGTTGTCTTGAAATAGGATTTGAAAAATTGAAAATAATGCATTTGTCTAAACAAGAACTATCAAATAGAATGATGTCTGGCAGTCAATAGGTGTCCATTATATCCATTAAAGTCCTTGCTGTTTCTTATGATTTTGGCTGCATGATATTGCAGTGTTTATTCTGGCACAGTTGCTGGTGCTCGTGAGGCGTTCTTCCATGGGGTGCCCTCTATTTCATTATCATATGATTGGTGGGCATACTGTTGCACTGATTGTTTATATCAAGGCCATCTCTCATTTAGTTCCTATTCATCCTTTGGCAAAAATCCTCATTTCTCTTGCATAGTAATATTTTGTATTGGAAATCCAGGGTTGGAGGTATAAGCAGCGTGCAAGACTTCACACTTGCTGCTGAGGCTTGCTTACCTATTATTGGTTCGATTTTGTCTGAGATCAAGAAGAGCAGTTATCCCAGAAATTGTTTCTTGAATATAGATCTGCCAACAGATGTTGCAAATCATAAGGTAAAGCGACTGCTGCATAAATGGGGAAACATGAAATGCCTTAGCCGTTTGGATGTGTCTTGTTCTGCTCTCTAGAGCTTTTGTCTCTCTTTAATTTATCCTTTGGATAAATATAACAGTCATTGCCTGGTTAGCATTTTAAGGTGGTAACATTCTCCATTTCATGTACCCATAAAAGGGCTATAAGCTCACTAAGCAGGGTAGAAGTATAATCCAGATGGGATGGACACCAGTGACCTCGGACATGCATGGAGGGAAGATGTTATCGACAATGACAATGGATATGGATTCATCAGTGTCTGCAGAAGCAGATGCATCAACTATGTCTCAGGAACATCTTCTATTTAAGAAACAAGTAAGAGTCTTAAATTTGATTCCTTGTAAGTAAGAATCTTAAATTTGATTCCTTGTACTTTTGTATTAGCCGTATATAATGCTTTTTTGATTGGTTCAATGTTCTGAACCGGGAAACTTATGAATATGTGTGGTTTTTCCTTTAATAATGACTTAAAATCTACCATTCTACCAGAATCTCTGATAAATTATCACTACTTCATTTTGATATGAGGCTATGAAAACAAATAACACTTGCATGAATTCTGTTGTGTTTATTGTATTTTGCTTTTGTTATGTATCAATTGAAAATAAATTTTTTCAAATAAAATCTAGCTTTTATTATAAAGATGCTTTCGAAAGTATTCTTACACTTTAAGTTTATTGGTTATATGACTAAAATTAATGTTTTGGATTGGTTGAAAATAATGTTTTTACAATAAAATCTATCTTTTGCTCTAAAGATGTTTTCTAAAGTCTTCTTACACTTGAAGTTTATTGATTTTGTAGGGCTTAAATCAATAATCTTTCTGTTTGAAATTTTTAGGTAAGAAGAGCCCAAGTTGATGATGATTGTACAGATCATGGATTTCTGAAGAAAGGATTTGTATGTAGTCTGCTCTATCTAATGGATCATATTCATTGATCATAGGACATAACTAATGCATGATTTTGCCAGATCACTGTTACGCCCCTTGGTGCTCTTTCGCCAGCAAATGTGGAATGTGAGGCTTTTTTTGAGGATTGGCTGCCAAATGTGGCTTAATGCCCTTCACTGGCTTCCTAACGCTGTTAGATGCCTTTTGTGACTAATACGTATGAGTTGAGGTTTGTACCTTTCCATTTGTTATGAAGTCTATTAAGAATTTTATTTATTTATTTTAATGATCATATTTTCCATGAAGTGCATCTATGGCATCATATTAGAAGGAATAAGGCATGGATGGAGATGGTTCCCAAGCATTCTCATTTCTTCTATCCTTTTTTTAGCTTGATGAATTTACCTTGCTTGGTTCCAGTGAATAATATCTTTAGTACTTTATATTATCTAAGTTTTGATAATGTAAATGACCGTAAATAATTTTAAAGAACATTGAAAAGTTAAAAGCAGAGAAAAAGAAAAAAGTAGTGAGGACGAACTGATTTCTCAGTATATCTGTATTAAACTGTCTTCTTTTGTCAAAGAGTTCTCTTATGTAGTAACAGGATTTTTGGTCAAAGGTGGAAGCTTTTCAATTTGTGGCTTGATGAAATGTGGAAGGGAAATCATCATGACAGCGATTCTTATACAAAGTTCGTGAATATCTGTCGTATTAATTCCAAACAGATCTGGACACTCATTTAAAACATTTTAAGAGTTATAATTTGAAGTTGTAATGCGAACAACGCTCCGCCAGGTTTTAGCACTGTCAGACTTAGAGAAGGAAAAAATTCATGAATGCACTTCCTTTGTGGACATATTTGACTTAAGATTTATGCTCGCTTGAACTTTGACCATTTAGGTTCACAAAACTTAGCTCTTTTTCTTTTTGATGTCAGAACTTATAATTCTTGTGATGATTGTTCTTATTTTGTGGACTTGCAATTTTCAATTGTGAATCACTCACCAGAATTAGCAAGAGAACATTTTGCCCATACTTATGATGTAGAAGGAAAACATTGTCCTGATTTCTAATCATCTGCTGCCTGTGCACTGATCCACTGTCGATACAAAAAGTATATAGAGAACGCATATTTGTATAAACAAATAGCTGAAGCACTTTTATTTCTTTTGTGTCTGTCATTTTGGCCCTCAACAGGGTGGGCTATTTGAATCTCAATAATAAATGCTATCAGTACAAAAATTGCTTTGTGCACAAATTTGGTTTGATTAGAAGAGTGATGAAGGTTCTGGACTTATTGCATTTGTTGTTAGACCTTACTCCGAAGCAGATAGAGGACGTGAATGTTTGGATATTCATGGGCATACATACATAAATACAACATAGATATAGGAGTTCTTGTACTCGCTCATATAGCATAGCTTCTATGATTCCAGGACGAAGTGGAATTTCAGAAAATATGGAGACTAAATTAGAGAATGATTAGGCTGGAAACTGTGGTCCTTACCCAACTGTTTGCAACAGGGAAAATTGTCAGAAATTTAAATGATGAGGAGACCTGTTTCTTGAGAATCAGTTTTTGAACGAGAAGCACACCTGCATGACTCTGCTCTTGGGAAGTAATAGGGTGATTTTGGGCATAATGTTGCTTTGGATGGAGAGGCTTGGGAAGGCTAACTAGTACAAAGATCCAACTTGATCCAAACATTGTGGTAGTCTGCGGAAGCATTAATGTTTAATGTAACAGCGTTGGGAATTATCGTAATATCTTAAGCAGCATTTAATCCTTGAAATTTAAAAATCTGCATAGAAATAGCTGTAAAACTCTGTAGTGTCTCGCAAGAAGACTAGTAAGTAATCTTGTACAAATCTATGTAACCTAATATCGATTAACTGAGATATGTCAAAATATCTCATCATATTTATAATAAAAAAACTCATAATGTAGTAAAATATCTTGCCATCATGTAATCACCTGCAAACCCCTAAAATTATTGTACTTGGTTCGGTGCTTTCAGTTACCATCTAAATGATCATATCAATAGTGGAGGTATCGATCTCATATTGTGCATAGTTTTTGTTTTCCTTCTTCACTCTAGTGAAAATCAACCTTTTCCTTCTTCATAATGTAGTAAAATATCTTAGCATCACGTAATCACCCGCAAACCCCTAAAATTAGTGTACTTGGTTCGGTGCTTTCAGTTTCCATCTAAATGATTATGTCAATGGTGGAGGTATCGATCTCATATTGTGGATAGTTTTTCTTTTCCTTCTTCACTCTAGTGAAAATCAACCTTTTCCTTTTGAAAACACAGGGTCAAAACACCCGGGAAAAAAAAAAAAACTTTAATTCTTGGGCCCACTTTCCTCCATGACCAAATAGACATTCCATTTATATATTTTGGCTGAGGTGAAGATGTTCAATGAAACTTTAAATTGAACACTTGAAATATATATATACCGTGTCAATCTAACAGTTCGCTCTAACGGTTGAGAAAACAACTGTTTGCTATTTTCTATAGTCTCTTTTTAACATGAAATTTGATCATTTATGCAGGATTGCTTCTGTATGTGGAGAGTATATGCTTCAAACTCAAGTTATTGTCAAGGTCATTCATTTTTTAAGCCATGTCTTGTGCCACCTCTTTGCCTGGGAATCTTAAACTTCGGTAAATGGTGTCAATGTCAATTAAGAATTGTACAAGATTTCAATTTTCCCAGTTAATACGAACGGGGTATGTTCACATTTGACTACTGAAAAGAATGGCATCTTCCCAATGCAATTTATGTGCAGGATTGATCTTAATGTTGCCCTGTTTAAATTCATTACCCTGTTCTCCGTAGTTAAGGTTCACTTATGGTCACATCGGGACTGTGCTATTGTGAACTTGTTTTCCTTCCGTTCTGTATTAGCCTAATCAGATCTTCCTCCTTATTCGTAAAATAGTTAGCAAGGAGGAGAAATCTTTCAAAGATGTCGCGTATGTGCCATGTGGCTTGTATCTGTCGAAGCATTTCACGCTTGTTCAAATGGAAAAGATGCTGCATTCAAAATTTGAGAAAAACTGAAAATCTAGTCAGTCGATTTTTTTATCTTTCCTTTGGAATTACTAGTTTCTGTAGATGTAGTTATATAATCATTAAAAAATGACTTTATAGAGCTTTTCATCTACTCGAGTGTTGTCTTATGTGTTGAGTTGCTGTAGGCCTAGAACATTTTTGGCAATCAAATGATTTATAGTGATGTCGAAATGCTAGCCTGTACCTAACTTACACGCACGTGCTTAGTGCCGATAATTAGAAAAGCTTGTGTGATATACCTGCTCGAAAGATGTTGAAAGAAAGGCCTCCATCACCTTACGCATACAATGAGTATGCGTAAATGCTTCTTAAACTGTTCTACGTTTGATGGGGGAAGTCTACATGCAGCCATACAAAATGAACCAACGTAAACTGACGAGTATTTTCTTTCTTATTTTCATCTTTCTTCCTCTCTTTTCAAATTGCTGTTTCATGGTTATCTCAGATTGATCGCATGATGGATTAACCCCTTTTGGGTCTGTGAATGGAGTTTCATCTAGTCAGCTGCTATCTCTATTACTCTTACGGAAACAGAGCTCTCTTCTCTGGATATATCTTGTGCTTTTCCATCATTTGCCTGTTTCTCTCCTGGCTCTAATCTCCGCTGTGAAGCTTGATGGGAGACTCAGCGAGATTTCTTTTGGGCGATTTCCATATATTGCAATACAATGCACGTCATGACCTTCTAATATCTCGGAAGTCTTTGCAGGCTTTACTTGCTCCTTGCTCGATTTTAGTTGTAAAAAAGACCACGATGACACATGGAAGATCATTTCAAGGCGATAATCATTTTGTTAAAGGGCAGGACATGAAAATCTCGTGTGGTGTCCCATCCATTTTTGTAGCTTCCTTGCAATTTTCAGTATTGTCTTTTGCTTTCAATACAATTTCTGATTGCTCTTGGAATATAGAGAAATTCACTGCTATATTGCCTTGCTTAACCATTTGCCCCGTCCGAAAAGCTGGACCAGAAGGGTTGACGGACTGTCTAAGGCCCCGTTTGGTTAGGTTTTCTCAAGGGGTTTTAAGCCCCCAAAGCCCCCTGGGGAAAATATTTTGAGTTTGGTTCACATATTTGAGTCTCCATTTGTCAAATGCTAGCATTTTGAATGCTAATATGAGGTTTAATGAATTTTTTTCTTTCAAATATTACCCTTATTGATAATTATGTTTTCCCCTTTTGCCCTCTTCACCACCACCAGCGCCACCGCCACCGCTACCGCCACCAGTCGCTCTCCCACGATTTTCCCCCCTCCAGCTGCATCTCCTCCTCCCTTTTTTTTTTTTTCACCTTAAAGTTACTTTGCAAAATATACACATTCCAAACATACTTTCCTTCACAAAATACCCCTTCACTCAAAGATATTTGGGGAAATGGCTTTGCATTTCCCAAAAGTTGAACCAAACGGGCCCTAAATCTCTCATGGTGTTTATCTTCCATATTTTGTTTTCTTCCACGTTCGTCAAATCCTCCTTGATTTTCTGTCCTCCATACACATTCTCCTTCTGTTTCAAACTCTTTTACATATTTTTCCTCGTTCACACAATCAACAATACCTAAAGTTGCCTCCATGCCTTTCAATATTGCTTACATGTCATCCGTAAATTGCAAATTTCGATATAAATGTTATGATTTAATTGCATTTTTAATAAAATGCTCAAGACTTAATTGAACCAAGCTCAATTGCACTTTTTAATAAAGGTGTTGGACTTGATTGAATTTCAACTAGGAAATTTAGATTTGATTTGATTTTGTACATAAAATTTGAGATTTGTGGTATTATTTTCCCCATTTTCTTCTTACTATTTGGTCATAGGAGAATTTGCTTTACTATTGACGTTATGTGTATGCTTTTATAGATGAAGCTTAGAGCAGTTTTTGAGTGATCTTGTGACAAGTTATAGACAAGAAAAACAGCGACTTTTCATCATTAAAAAAAATTATCTCTTATCGGACTAATCAATCAGCTTGATTATCGCAAACTGCTCGAGGCAGTCTCGAGGAAGTGGGTGGACTGCATGGTGATGGTTATGCCTTTTCAAGGAGGTGCTTATTTCTTGCGCTAGCTCTCCTAAGCTTTATTAATCGCCACTTGAGTTTCCATTTCAGAGTCGTTTATCAATTTATTCACTACCTAGATCCGGATTTATCTAGCGCACGTCATTTTGGACCGACTGGGTCACTAAACCGGTCCATGTATGCTAGGGGTATTTTCGACTTTTCATATATATATATATATATATTTTCCTTTCATGAATTTTAGGTGGTGTAATCCCCAGCATTAGTAACATTTACTCCGGCAGGACAGGTAATTCTTGTGAAGCTCTTCTTTATCGGAAAATTCTTCTATTCCGATGGTCCCCTTCTTGCACATGTACAGCTGATGATCAATACAATTGACCAGAAAATTTCGCACGACTCGCTTTCTTTCACAGTTACAAATGATTGTGCGAGATGTATGTGTGCCTTTTAGAGTCGAAGCATTGCACACTTTAAGTAGTCCAATAGATTCCTCATCATCGAGAATAGTACACATCGCACAGTCCTCAAATGAGGGCAGCTTGCCTGACCGTGACGAATGGATAAAACCTATTTTAGGCAAGTTAAAAAAGCAACCAAAGGTCTGATATAATAACCTAACATGCGATTTATTATTGCATTTCCAATACTATTTCTGCAATCAAGATTCCGACATACTTCAGATTCCTCATATGCTCTTTTACTTTACTTCGCGCACGGGTTCACATAATTTCACTCTATCGCTCGCTCGTTCAATGCACTCGACGTGCAGGTGCGAAGCCAATGTGCAATCTTGGTTGCTCTCATTCTGATTTAAAGGTCGGATCGCCTCAGCGTAACCCATTTTTCTACAACACCTGCATTGATAAGGTCGCCAATATCTTTACTTAGGCGCATCAAGCTTAGCAATTATAGTTTTCAAAATCCAGTTGGCTTTTGTGCAACCACCTTTAGGTTACACGATATTTTCTTCGGTTTAATTTGAGGCTGATGAGAAGATGCAACAGTGTCCATCAATTTCTGATGCCTCTCTAAATATAATTAACTGTTTTGATATTCTCTAGTCCCTTTTTTGTGAATTCCAACGCCTGAGAGCAGTTATAAAACATCAATGTGATTTAAGTCAAATTGCCAGAGTTGGGACTTCCCACTAGGATTGTAGAATATTGTAGTAGAACTACCACTCCATCGGTAAAATTATCAAAATTGTCCTAAACCTATTGTAACATTTTCAATTCAGTCCTAAACTTTTTTTTTTTTGTATTAATTCAATTCTAAACCTTTTACAATTCATCCATAATTCGATTAATTTTGGTTATTTGGTTTGATGTGGACGTTAGTCAGCACTAGCCATCTAATCAACATTGATGTGGACAATTTTTTGATAATAATTTATTTTTTATTTTTTTCCTTTTCCTTTTTTTTCTCTCTCTCTTTTTTTTTTTTTCCTCTTCCTTCCTCATTCCTTTGGCCGGCCAAGTGCCAGCAAGGTTAGCCTTTTTAGCCAATGGCGAGGGTGAGCCTTGCCCAGCAATAGTGAGGTTGCCTTCACCATAATTGAGTGAGGCCCTACCAAATTTGGTGAGGCCGCGACCTACCCATGGCCAGCGAGGCTTGCCCAGGCTAGAGGCCGTGTGAGGTTGGCCCTTCAACCTCGTGGCCTTTGGCAAGGCACAACCTCATCGGATCTAGCGAGGGCAAGCCTTGCCCAACCACTAGTAGCAATCACTAGAGGCCGTGCAAGGTCACGACCTTTGGTGAGGCACAACCTCACTGGATCGGGCAAGGGTGAGCCTTGCCCAATCATTAGGTTTTGAATTTTTCGTTTTTATCCTAAAGACACCTATGACAATGTAAACTAATAAAAGAATAACCTAAATACTAACATACCTAATTGTAAGAAAATTACAATAAATGATTCATTATATAAATATTGGTGATTTTTTTTTAAAAAGCTTATCTTATGACTATGTATCAATGAATTTTACCATACATCAATGATCAACGACTTCATTTTTTTTTTTTAACATTTTATTGATCTGATTCACTTAACTGTTGATTAGTAAATATGCTATTTTGTTATGCTCCTTAAAAAATTGCGACGACGTAACAAGCTCCTTGAAAATTGAGAGTGTATAATGATTTATAAGAATAAGATTCTCATAACCAAAGAAGTTAATTATCTTTTACATCTAATTATTCTTTTACATTCCTCAACTATATTTACTTCACCTTTGGAGTATCAAAAATTTGTTACACAGGACTTTACAAAAGTGCGTATATTAATAGCATAACTCTTGCGTTTGATACAATCGCATTTTGTTTGGGTCACGTTGATTCCATTTTAAGAGAAAAAAATATTTGCAGCCGCTCTAGACTTAAGTTGTCCGGTATGAAATACATCGACTACAAATTGCGACAAAAAGAATTCGTTGGTTGTTTTGTACATAAGTTTTGTAACACCAAGAAATAGAATACAAATGATACTTTGTAGTTTAGCAGCGGACTTTTATTCGATAGACTATACTTATACACATTCTGTACCATGATTCGCACATCTAGGAGATACGTTATACGACTTGGCGTATGTTGGATTTTTGCTAGTGCATTGATGCCATAACGACACGAAACATTCGAGTGCCTCCGACAGAAGGAGGATGCATGGCAACATCATTCGTCTTTTGTCGTGGAATCTGAGGAGATCAACCGGAATTTGAGGAGATCAACGACGACATTTGCAAGACGTAGAGAATAGTCGCGCGAGGAATTCGTAGGGAAGACGAAAGTGCTGTTGTTTCTCCTAACGTTTAGTCAATTGCTAACTCCAAAATGTCGGATTGAAACAAATCGTTATGTAAATTAAGCGAGTTCAGGTCCAAAGAGGAACTGAATTTGTCTTGCTTTTATCGCTCCATTCGGAGAAGTTGTAAAGGTACCTTCCATCCCTCAAGCTCTCGAGAATAGTTCCAGAAAGTAATTAGCACATGTAATCCACCTCAAGAACTTATTAATTAACAACGATTAACAGCGAGAAATGCGACAAAGCACAAGGATTGACGTCAAAACATTGTAGTTCACCAAACCTTAGTCGATCTAATAATCTGAATCATATTCTTATTATTATCAATCGAGTTCCTTCGATAGAGTTCACTTCCAATTTTGTCGGAATATTCGTAATGATGCCTAAACTTTAATTCAATATACGATATAATACTTAAAATTTTAATTTATTGAATATGATCCTTGAATTTTGTCTCAATGTGCAATGTGGTCCTTAGACTTTTGATATATGTTCAATTTAGTTTAATCTTCAATGTTATTTTTTCATTAATTCAAGTTGAGGGATGGCATTAAATATTTTTATATAGTCCAAGACTAAATTGAATATCTATCAAAAGTCTAGAGACCACATCAAACAAATTAAAAGCTCTAGAATATTGCATATTAAGATAAAATTTAAGTACCATACTAAACAAATTAAAAGCATATAGAACATTGCGTATTGTGTATTAGATTAAAGTTTATGGACTATTCATGTAACATATTGGTGGCATATTAAAGTAAAAAAATTAGAAGGTTGCGGAAACGAAATTCCCATTCCCTGTCCTTACCAAAAAAAAAAATCCCCATTCCATGCAAGAGGCAGCGCCGAATCCGAATACGAAGTTAATACGCACTGCTCGACCAGTCGCTTTCCGTGGTCCCCCCACGATGGGGACCGCCCCGCCCCGACCCGACCCGAGCGCACCACGGTACGACCCGTCGTTCTTTCCGTTATGGAGTCCTTCACAAAACGCCAATCAAAGTTCAAACCACCACGGACGAAGAGCAGAGCAAACGGAATTTTACCCCGTCACGTCTTCCGCTTGCTTTACTCATTCGAGCGCGAAGAAGAGGACGACGACGACGACGGCGAAAATGGACGTCCCCGGTGCGATCGCCGCCGACCGGCCGACCGTCATGGTCACCAACGACGACGGCATCGACGCCCCCGGCCTGCGGTCCCTCGTCCGCGTCCTCGTCTCCTCCGGCCGCTACAACGTCCAAGTCTGCGCTCCTGATTCGTACGTCGCTCGCTCAATTTTTCATTCTATTTTTCGCCGTCGCATGCTTGCGTACGTCAGCGCGGTGGAGCTCGATCGTCTTCGTGGAGGCTCGAGGTTTGCCTTCTGATCGGACGAGTCGCGAGCTGACGATCGAAAATTCTGTTTCGCGGCAATGTTGGTGCGGTGTTTGATTGAGTAGGCTCTGCGGCTGGTGTTATAGCGTGCTGTGCTCATGTGGAATTCATCTCCGTGCTCGCTTCTCGGTGTTATTCGATGAACGTTGTTGTGATCGCCGTGTTAGTTGTTCTGGAATTTGATGATTTTGATTTGATGCTGGAATTCCTGTTCTATCGCTCGTGGAGCTGTCGATTTTTGTCGCTGCTTTTCTTTTCCTCGTTCTGATTTGCGTAATCGACAGGGAAAAATCGGCTGTTAGCCATAGTATCACATGGCAGCACCCTCTTGCGGCTAGGCAAGTGGACATTGAAGGAGCAACTGCATTTGCAGTTGCAGGTTTGTTTATACTTCTTGTTCGTTCCTATTTCGTGATCATGTTTGGTTTGCAATATGTTGTTGCAAGATTAAGATTGTTGCTTTGTTTGTTTCTGTGCCTTAGTCTTACTTTAGGATTTGAAATGCGTGTGGCTTTTTAGGCAATGCACGTGTACATGGAAGAGGCAATTTGCCGTGAGAGGCCTAAATATGTAACATTGTAATAAAAGGGAATAAGAATGATGTAAATGCACATAGTCCTGGCAGAGATCGTATATTTGTAGAAAGTGAGGATAATTAGTTTAGAAGGAGCAAGAGAGTTTGTTTTCTGAAGGGTACTATTCTTTCCAAATTGGAGGACTTGAACCTTATTCCTACTTTTCCAAATTAACTATTACTAGTTCATGTAGTTGATCTTTGAAGCTTGTAGGAAGCTTTGTGTCTCAATACAGAAGAAGTAATTTTTTACTATATATTGCAAAAGTGCTAGTTTATTCGTTTCTGACAAAGGATGGAGAGTTATGCTTCTGGGGTTAGCACCTAGATGAATTGCTGATGTTGCATGGCAAGTCTGGCATACTTTTCTTTTTCTTAACTTCATATATATGTATTGTTTTTATCTCGAGGTAAGACATTTTATTTGTGAATAAACTAGCACTTTTGCAATTTACATAGTTCAGATGATATTAGATGATGCTCTTCCTGCTGAACCTCCTGTTTAGAATTTTTTCAGCATTAAAGAGAACTACTCAATAGCTTTTAATCTTCAACAAACACTCCCAACAAGGTTGGAGAGGCCCTATGGTTGATTCTATGTTCTCCTAGTAATGGCTTCGCATTTTGCAGGTACACCAGCAGATTCTGCTTCATTGGGAATCTCTAAGGCACTTTTCCCATCAGTCGCTGATCTGGTACTTTTCAGTCTTTACCGGGTAGTCATGACTGCATCAATGAGCATGAGCAAATTATAGGACGAAAGTTTAGTTTGGCTAGTTTTTCTGTCCAAACTTTTTCTGAAAGAAACGCTTTGCCTCCTGTCAAGAGAGTTTGTCACAAATTTTGATATTCTGAGTTGCAGATTCAGTCATTCTGTTGAACGAACAGACTGAATTTGGGGCAAGAAGCACTAACAATATGGCAACGGGCACCACACACAGAGCCTCTTACCGTTCTGTCATTTATACTATTTGTGTTGAAGTGTTTTTGCGTCATGAGGAAGTTGCAGTCTCTCTTTGTTTGACTGAGCCCTGTTGTTGTTCTTTCTGTGCTGCACGACTTGATTTTGTCTGTTTCATGCATTCCTCTTATCTCTGGCAGGTAATCAGTGGTATTAACATGGGTAGCAACTGTGGATATCACATGTTAGTGGAATTTTGCCTTCTCTGTCTTCCAATTTTTTTTTACTCATTGCAATTTTATTCTAGATTTTCTCTTCTGAGTTACTCATCTTGCTCCAGCTTATCATTCACCCCTAAGTTAGGAAGATAACAATCAAGCAGAGTCTAGTGGACCTTTGTTGTTGTATAAAATAACAAAAAAGTTGCGAAAGAAAAAAGAAAAATGCTTGGGAATTAGATCACTGCTTAATTTTAAGATTAGGAAGAAATGTTAGAAAACTTTACTATCATCGAAAGATGAATTGCATGTCAAAGCCACTAAACAAGACATTCATATCAAGACTGTTACTTAAATACTTGTGTTAGATAGTTGTCTGAAATATTATTACAGACTAGCACAACTATTTCTGCTGAGTAATAGAAAGAGCATGATGAGTTGTGCCTCACAATATGCAACATGAAGTTTCTGAAAAGACAGGATGCTGTAAGTATCTGATTCTGTGCATAATAGGAAGCAGAGTGCAGTTTTCTGTATTAAATTATTGCACAGTTTTAATTAGAAAATCTTAGGTTTTTCATCCTTCAAGCCATGTTTAACATCAATATATGCGGTCATTATTTTACTTTTCTTGGCAGCTTAGCCTCTCAAATAATTGTATAAGTATTTTGTTTTCTTGAATTAGGATTTGAAAAATTGAAAATAATGCATTTGTCTAAACAAGAACTATCGAATAGATTGATGCCTGGCAGTCAATAGGTGTCCATTATATCCATTAAAGTCCTTGCTGTTTCTTACGATTTTAGCTGCATGATATTGCAGTGTATATTCTGGCACAGTTGCTGGTGCTCGCGAGGCGTTCTTCCATGGGGTGCCCTCTATTTCATTATCATATGATTGGTGGGCATACTATTGCACTAATTGTTTATATCAAGGCCATCTCTCAATTAGTGCCTATTCATCCTTTGGTAAAAATCCTTTCATTATCATATGATTGGTGGGCGTGCTTTTGCATAGTAATATTTTGTATTGGAAATCCAGGGTGTTTGGAGGTATACGCAGCGAGCAAGACTTCACACTTGCTGCTGAGGCTTGCTTACCTATTATTGGTTCGATTTTGTCTGAGATCAAGAAGAGCAGTTATCCCAGAGATTGTTTCTTGAATATAGATCTGCCAACAGATGTTGCAAATCATAAGGTAAAGCGACTGCTGCTTAATGGGGAAACATGAAATGCCTTAGCTGTTTGGATGCGTATTATTCTGCTCTCTAGAGCTTTTGTCTCTCTTTAATTTATCCTTTGGATAACTATAAAAGTCATTGCCTGGTTAGCATCGCAAGGTGGTAATGTTCTCCATTTCATGTACCCATAAAAGGGCTATAAGCTCACTAAGCAGGGGAGAAGCATGATCCAGATGGGATGGAGACAAGTGACTTCGGACATGCATGGAGGGAAGATGTTATCGACAATGACAATGGATATGGATTCACTGGTGTCGACAGAAGCAGATGTATCATCTATGTCTCAGGAACATCTTCTGTTTAAGAGAGAAGTGAGAATCTTAAATTTGACTCCTTGTACTTTTGTGTTAGCTGTACATTATGGTTTTTTGATTGGTTCAATGTTCTGAACCAGGAACCTTATGAATATGCTTGGTTTTTCCTTTAATAATGTCTTAAAATTTATTCTACCAGAATCTCTGATAAATTATCACAACTTAATTTTGATATCAGGCTATGAAAACAAATAACACTTGCATGAATTCTGTTGTGTTTGTATATTTTGCTTTTGTTATGTATCAGTTGAGAAGAATTTTTTTTTCAAATAAAATCTAGCTTTTATTATAAAGATGCTTTCTGAAGTATTCTTACACTTTTAGTTTATTGGTTTATGACTAAAATTTATAATGTTTTGGCTGGTTGAAAATAATGTTTTTACAATAAAATCTATCTTATGCTCTAAAGATGCTTTCTAAAGTCTTCTTACACTTGAAGTTTATTGATTTTGTAAGGCTTAATTTATTAATTTTTCTGTTTGAAATTTTTAGGTAAGAGGAGCCCAAGTTGATGATGATGCTACAGATCATCGATTTCTGAAGGAAGGATTTGTACGTTGTCTGCTCTATCTAATGGATCATATTCATCGATCATAGGACATAACTAATGCATGATTTTGCCAGATCACTGTTACACCCCTTGGTGCTCTTTCCCCAGCGAATGTGGAATGTGAGGCATTTTTTAAGGATTGGCTGCCAAATGTGGCTTAATGCCCTTCACTGGCTTCCTAACGCTGTTAGATGCCTTTTGTGACTAATAAATATGAGTTGAGGTTTGTACCTTTCCATTTGTTATGAAGTCTATTAAGAATTTTATTTATTTTTATGATCATATTTTCCATGAAGTGCATCTGTGGCATCATATTAGAAGGAATTAGGCATGGATGGAGATAGTTCCCAAGCATTCTCGTTTCTTATCCTTTTTTTTAGCTTGATGAATTTACTTTGCTTGGTTCCAGTGAATAATATCTTTGGTACTTTATATTATCTAAGTTTTGATAATGTAAATGACTGTAAATAATTTTAAAGAACATTGAAAAGTTAAAAGCAGAGAAAAAAAAGTAGTGAGGACGAACTGATTTATCAGTATATCTGTATATAACTGTTTCCTTTTGTCAAAGAGTTTTCTTATGTAGTAACAGGATTTTTGGTCAAAGGTGGAAGCTTTTCAATTTGTGGCTTGATGAAATGTGGAAGGGAAATCATCATGACAACCATTCTTATACAAAGTTCATGAATATCTGTCGTATTAATTCCAAACAGTTCTGGACACTCATTTAAAACATCTTAAGAGTCGTAATTTGAAGTTGCAATACGAACAATGCCCCACCAGCTGTTAGCACTGTCAGACTTAGAGAAGGAAAAAATTCATGAATGCACCTCCTTTGTGGACATCTTTGATTTAAGATTTATGCTTGCATGAACTTTGACCATTTAGATTTACAAAACATTAGCTGTTCTATTTTTGCTGTCAGAACTTATAACTCTTGTGGTAATTGTTCTTATTTTGTGGACTTGCAATTTTCTTTTGTGAATCACTCACCAGAGTTAGCAAGGGAACAGTTAGCCCATACTTATGATGTAGAAGGAAAACATTGTCCTGATTTCCTGTCTTCTGCAGCCTGTGTACTGATCCACTGTCAATATGAAAAGTATGCATGAAGAGTATATAGAGAGTGCATATTTGTATAAAAGAATATCTGAAGCACCTGTATTTCTTTTATGTCTGTCATTTTTGCCCTCAGCGGGATAGGCTATTTGAATCTCAATAATAAATGCTATCAGGACAAAAATTGCTTTGTGCACAAATTTGGTTTGATTAGAAGAGTGATGAAGGTTCTTGACTTCTTGCATTTGTTGTTAATCCGAAGCAGATAGAGGACTTGAACGTTTGGATATTCATGGGCATTCATACATAAATACAACATGGAGATAGGAGTTCTCATGCTCTCTCATATAGCATAAGCTTCTATGATTTCAGGACTAAGTGGAATTTCAGAAAATATGGAGATTAAATTAGAGAATGATTAGGCTGGGAAACTGCGGTTCTTACCCAACTGTTTGCGATAGGGAAAATTGTCAGAAATTTAATTGAGGAGACCTGTTTCTTGAGAATCAGTTCTCGAACGAGAAGCACACCTGCATGACTTTGCTCTTGGGAAGTAATAAAGTGATTATGGGCATAATGTTCTGGATGGAGAGGCTTGGGAAGGCTAACTAGTACAAAGATCCAACTTGATCCAAACATTATGGTAGTCTGTGGAAGCATTAGTTTTTAATGTAACAGCATCGGGAATTATAATAATATCTTAAGCAACATTTAATCCTTGAAATTTATAAATCTGCATAGAAATAGCTGTAAAACTATATAGTGTCTCACAAGAAGACTAGTAAGTAATCTCGTACAAATCTATGTACCTTAATATCGATTGACTGAGATATGTCAAAATATCTCATCAACAAAAAAACTCATGATGTGGCAAAATATCTTACCACCACATTATCACCCGCAAACCCCTAAAATTAGTGTACTGGGTTCGGTGCGTTCAGTTACCATCTAAATGATTATGTCAATGGTGGAGGTATCAATCTCATATCGTGGATAGTTTTTGTTTTCCTTCTTCACTCTAGTGAAAATCAACCTTTTCCTTTTGAAAACACGGGCAAAACACCCAGAAAAAGAAAAACTTTAATTCTTGGGTCCACTTTCTTCCATGACCAAATACAGAGACATTCCCTTTATATTTTTTGGCTGAGGTGAAGATGTTTAATGAAACTTAAAATTGAACACTATATATATATATATATATATATATATATATATATTGTCAATCTAACAGTTTGCTCTAACGGTTAAGGAAGAAAACAACTGTTTGCTATTTTCTGTAGTCTCTTTTTAACATGAAATTTGCTCATTTATGCAGGATTGCTTCTCTATGTGGAAATTATATACTTCAAACTCAAGTTATTGTCAAGGTCATTCATTTTTTAAGCCATGTCTTGTGCCATCTCTTTGCCTGGGAATCTTAAACTTCGGTAAATGGTGTCAATGTCAAGTAAGAATTGTACGAGATTTCAATTTTCCCAGTTAATACAAACGGGTCCGTTCACATTTGACTACTGAAAATAATGGCATCTTCCCAATGCAATTTATGTGCAGGATTGATCTTAATGTTGTCCTGTTAAAATTCATTACCCTGTTTTCTGTAGTTAAGGTTCACTTATAGTAACATAAGGAGGACTGCGCTATTGTGAACTTGTTTTTCCTTCCCTTCTGTATTAGCCTAATCAGATCTTCATCCTCATTCATAAAATAGTTAGCAAAAAGGAGAAATCTTTCAAAAACGTCGCGTGTGTGCCATATGGCTTGTATCTGTGGAAGCATTTCGTGTTTGTTTAATTGGAAAAGATGCTGCAATCAAAATTTGGGAAAAACTGAAAATCTAGTTGGTCAATTTTTTTTATCTTTCCTTTGGAATTACAAGTTTCTGTAGATGTAGTTATATAATCATTAAAAAATGACTTTATAGAGCTTTTCATCTACTCGAGTGTTGTCTTATGTGTTGAGTTGCTGTAGGCCTAGAACATTTTGGCAATCAAATGATTTATAGTGATGTCGAAATGCTAGCCTGTACCTAACTTACACGCACGTGCTTAGTGCCGATAATTAGAAAAGCTTGTGCGATATACCTGCTCGAAAGATGTTGAAAGAAAGGCCTCCATCACCTTACGCATACAATGAGTATGCGTAAATGCTTCTTAAACTGTTCTACGTTTGATGGGGGAAGTCTACATGCAGCCATACAAAATGAACCAACGTAAACTGACGAGTATTTTCTTTCTTATTTTCATCTTTCTTCCTCTCTTTTCAAATTGCTGTTTCATGGTTATCTCAGATTGATCGCATGATGGATTAACCCCTTTTGGGTCTGTGAATGGAGTTTCATCTAGTCAGCTGCTATCTCTATTACTCTTACGGAAACAGAGCTCTCTTCTCTGGATATATCTTGTGCTTTTCCATCATTTGCCTGTTTCTCTCCTGGCTCTAATCTCCGCTGTGAAGCTTGATGGGAGACTCAGCGAGATTTCTTTTGGGCGATTTCCATATATTGCAATACAATGCACGTCATGACCTTCTAATATCTCGGAAGTCTTTGCAGGCTTTACTTGCTCCTTGCTCGATTTTAGTTGTAAAAAAGACCACGATGACACATGGAAGATCATTTCAAGGCGATAATCATTTTGTTAAAGGGCAGGACATGAAAATCTCGTGTGGTGTCCCATCCATTTTTGTAGCTTCCTTGGAAGTCAACTTCAGGGAGTTTCGTAAACAAGATGAAAGGTGGGGAACTAACTGCCACCTCAACGGTTGAAACTGACAAGCCAACAATAAGAAGCCAAAATATATACTCTCCATCCAACTACCTCTCATATCCTACTGCTTAGTGCCTTTCAAGCTCTCACTTACTCAAAATGATCATGAAGCTTTCCCTCAAGCTCATGAAGAAGAAGAAGTACCCCTCACGGGATTCTTGAAATTTAAGTTAACATAAGTCAACAATCTCAAGCTTGAAGAATGAAAACAGAGGACGGAAGAAAGATGGGGCAAAACTATAGAAGGTGTAGAGTCGAAGACGACATTATAATATATTACTATGTACATGACCGGGGGTTTCTAGCGTATCCTGAGAAGTAGAAGAACCCCCTGTGGCCTGGAGCCTTCATTGTTTGGCGGGGGACGGCAAGGATGGCGCGTTCGCCTCCACCAGAATCGACCACAGCACATGAACGTCCTCACACGGGCATGATTTGACATCCTCGTACAGAATGTATATCCCTCTTCCTGTTTCAGAGCAATGCTGTCAATTTATGTTCACAGAGAGAGAGAGAGAGAGAGTCTAAACAATGTGAAAGTACAGAGCATGGAAACTAGAGAATCGAAGCAACTGGACACAATTGAAAAGACTGAAAAATGCCACGGAATTCGACTGCCATCTTAGCCAATCAATGGCAATGGCTGCAGAGATGTACAAGGTAAGAAACATGAATTTAGCTGGCAGCCTGCGATGAGAACGTACTCTTGTTCGGAGGCGAGTGGAGACGTAACCACAGCTTCTTCAACGGAGAGAGGAGGGACTGAAGCCACCCCATGAGGAGGAACAGTGAGGGGCGTGGCTCATGTGTGGGAAGAAGAAAGCATGAGACTCCAAGCGTATAGAGAAAAGAGGTGGGATAGAGAGAAAGGGAGAGAGAGCAAAGGGAAAAATAAATACAAGACGGGGGTTTTTTGCTTCGACGAAGGGTGAGCTCTTAGATCATCACCCGGGGCGTGTCCAGGACGCCTTTTTCACATTCCCTTGCAGCCCAATCATGCAGACATCACAATAGTTTTTTTTAACTCTTGTTGCCTTGTCATTGTCAAACCTTTATCTCTTGCTTCACAAGGATCCCCACCCCCCCACCAATCCCAAACATTTACTCTCCACCCTTCGAAAATAAGACCTTGGCTCCTCTTCTTTCGCTATCGACCCTTCACTTGTACCGCAAGCCTCTTTCTCTCCTCCTTTTCCCCTTTTCGAGTTTTATGGGTTTGGAGGGTTCGATAGTATTAAAGTTTAGTGAAAGTGAGATGTGGGTTTTTCTTCTTTTTATTTGGTCTTATTCTATTTTGGGGTCACCTCTTGTGTTCTAGACCCTCATGGAAGAGTCCTTGGCAAGGTTCTTCTTCCCATAAGTCCAATTGTCCCTTTTGGGTTGCCTTGGAAGAGTCAAGAGCGTCAGCCAATTTCTTTGCTTACTCCAAAAGTTGACTCGCTCCTTTTTTGGCATCGTTCTTGATTCGACTCCATCCTTTTCAATTTCCCTTAATGTTAGGAGGCTTCTCTGGTCATCTTAACATAGGAAAAATTAAAAGGAGTGAATCCATATAAGATGTTGAAAATACTAAGGTGATACCAATAATATCGACATTCGATTTTCTAAAGCTCACAACTAGATATAATGATGGTGATCAATTTTTTCTCTCCCTCATTCAAAAGCAAGATATTATCATGACATCGGAAGAGGGTCTTAGAAATCTCTCTAGTGAACGATGCATGAAGTGTGCATGTGTGATTTTCGGATAACTAAATTAGACAACCCATTAGAAATTCTAATACATTGTTGTCTAAGTTTCAATTCCTTCTTTAGGTATATTGTACCGTCCAACACCTGCCGCTTTCGCTTGTACATGAGTACAATAACACGAGTATGCACAGGGGAAAAACGTCATTCTCGTTCTCTGATTCACCACCAACCTGAAATAGACAACTATCCACGTCAAGGAACCAAAACATCGTTGACCAACTTGGTTCGGAAGCTCAGTTTGCGAACCGATCCAGTAAGACTGAAGGCCCAGTCTCTAGGGCAATTCTCGTGGACATCCGGCCCATTTTGCTTACCACGACGGAGTATGTAATTTCACTTCATTCATCTATTTTTGTTATTGGCAGTTGAAAATTATGAATAGCAATACAATGTTTGAATAAGTTAGAAGGGGAAATGTACTGAATATTTGTACAAAGAGTCTAGCGTTGGAGATTATCAGATTTAATGTGAGAAATGAAAACTCCTAAGTATTTGTACTTGAATGCTTCGATGGATAAAGGCGGGATTAGAATCCAGTATTGTCTTTTATTTTCAATACCATATCAGATTGTTCTTGAAATAACGAGAAATTCACTACTATATTTTATCACTCCACCACTTGCCCTGTGCGAAAGGCTGGACCGGAAGGGTTGACGAGCTCTCTCTCGCATGTGAGTTTCTTTCTCTTGTCTTCGGGGAGCTCTCTACGTCTTCATGGCGTCTACCTTCCATATTTTGTTTTTTTCCTTGTCCAATTGTTCTTGATTTTCTGTCCTCTATACACATTCTCCTTCTGTTTCAAACTGTTTACGTATTTTTCCTCATTCACATGATCGACGGTACCTAGAGTTGCTTACATGCCTTTCAATATTGCTTACATGTTATCCTTAAATTGCAAATTTCGATACAAGTTTCAAGATTTAATTGCATTTTTAATAAATGCTTGGGACTTATTTGAACCAAGCTTAGTTGCACTTTTTAATGAAGGCGTAGGACTTGACTGAATAAATTAGAAATTTTAGAATTTGATTTGATTTCGTACATAAAATTTGAGATTTGAGGTATGATTTTCTCCATTTTCTTCTTACAATTTGGTAGTACGAGAGTTTGTCTTACCATTGACGTTGTTTGTACGCTTTTGTAGAAGAAGGTGACAAGTTATCGATAAAATAAAAAAATGAAGAAGTGATTTTCATGAAGAAAATAATTATTTCCCTTATCGGACTAATCAATCAGCTTTGATTGCCGCAACCTTCCGCAGAAGTTAATGAACTGCATGGTGATGGTTATTCCTTTTCAAGGAGGTGCTTATTTCTTGTGCTAGCTCTCCTAAGCTCTGTTAATCACCCCTTGAGTTTCCATTTCAGAGTCATTTATCAATTTATTCACTATCTAGATTAGTGTCGCAAGTCCCCGCGCGTGCCTTGATCCGGAATTGTCTAGCGCACATCATTGCGATATTCAAAGCTGACTGGGCACGGGCCGGGTACCACTTGGATAGGGTTCACAGGCCATCACAAGGTTTCTTGGGCCGTGGTCCCTAATGTCAACCTCAAATGTGCCTTGTCTAGGTAAATTTATACAAGTGACAATGCTATGTTTACTCCACTAACTCATTGTTCGTGCAATTGAATTCTTATTGTTTTATTTTGCACAACTAAGTCCCTTTAATTTGATGATTTTTTTTTTTCACAATTTGATGAATCATATCCTTTTGGCATGACAGTTATTATATGCTAACATAACATGCTAATGTGGCTTTTTCATTAGCATTGCTTGCCGTAGATTGTGTTGGGTTTGGTGATGAACAGGGTTGTCGGAATGGAAGGTTTATTTTTGAATCTATTTGTTAAAGTGATCCTTGTCATCTGGATTTTTCGAAATGTTTAATACCAGTATATGTAGTTTCAACGTCATACATCTTCTTGAGAATGAGTCGAACTTATCTGAAATGGCTAATATGAGGAAACGTGCTTTTATGTCTCCACATCGATGAAGAGTTGAACTTTGTTGGACTGACCTTGACCTAAGATGCATCAAGTGCATAATCGATCAATTGGTTGGATTGATGCTTCTCTAGTTTTATAAAATGATGCTACGTAATCAATTTGACTTGAACTGATGCAATGTTAATCTGACTTTAAGATCAATTATATTCAATAAATAAGTTATAAATAGATTTAAACATAAAATTGGTGTTAAATGTGTTATAAATGTGTTTACAACTTACTTCAATCAAATCTATCTCTACGACTTTTTCTTCATTCTTTTTGGCCGTCCTTTGATATTGTGTTCACTCACTCCACACTCTTATTTCAATTTGGGTATAATTTTTTCTAGATTGGGTTAAATATGAAATATTTTAACAATATGAGTTGGATTAGGTATGGGTCGTTAGATTTGTATTATATGAAAACGAGTCAAAACATGTTAAATGGTTCTATTTGGGTTGAACCATTTTTGATTAGACTCAACCTACCCGTTTGATGGGTCTAATACAAGAGGGAGTATTTTTGTTTTTTGTTTTTTTGTTTTGTTTTGTTTTGTTTTGTTTTTTTGTTTTTTTGAATAAGAATTTATAATTCTAGCCTCACAATTATTTGAATTTTGAGGGGCCCAAATACTAAGCACGTGTTTACAGTTGTCATTCCATAAACACTAGATTATTAGTTCTCATTTCGAGCCGGTTTCACCAAGGAATCGGGAATGGGATTGGGAGAACCAATGCCTAGTTTTTGGGACCGAGAATCGGATCGGGATAATCAGTTCCTAGTTTTTGGGACTATGGACCGGACCGGATGGTCCTGGGATTGAGAATCGAACCTAATCGACTAGTCCAATCCAATGGAACCTATCACTTACCAAAAAAAAATTAAAAAAAATGTACTAGAGTTACTATTTTAAGGTTTATTGCTATTTTTAAGATATTGAAAAAATATTTTAGAAAAAATGAGTAAATCACTAGTTCCATTTTTATGGAACTGGAACCGAATCAATGCCTTCGGAAACCGAACTAAATTGGTTGGTCCGGTCCGATTCGGGCTATTCTCGATTCGATTAATCCGATATACTCACCCCTATAGAATACTACTTAATCAAAAGACACGTAAATTAGAACAACATGCGATTTCATCTGGCAACATAAAAGTGATTTTGGCAATCTAAGGACGCTCTATTCTTCGCCCTTAAGCAAGGAAGTCGGCAATTGATTTTGTGCTAAAAAGCAAAAGGTGATCAGTGTAAATTCACTTGCCCATCTGCAAAAGTCATTTGTAGTGGGCCAAGGCATAGATAAATTTATGAAAAAGCGCCTCAAGGATATTTATTCAACACTAATTAAATAAACTTTATAAGTTTCGCCCAAGATGGATTTTAGTGGGTCCTTTATAAACCACTTTCAACCCATTTAGTAAGCACACTTTGGTCCTCCTTCGCCAATCTCATCTTTCTATTCGATTTTGTGACTCGTGACCTTCTCCCTTTGGTTACTCTGCTTCCGTAATCGTTAAGTTTTACTCAATCTCTAACTCACACAATTGCACTTTTGAGGAAACCCAAACTTTTACTACCATTTGCACACTCCCGTCATAACTTGACCATTGAACTCCCTCACTATGCTCGACAAGTTGGGTCATGGAGCAATCCATTTTTCAAAGGCAACAATTTAAGAAAAAAAGTTGATAAAACTAGATTTCAACTTGGGTTGAAATTGGGCTAGATGCAAAATGGATATGAATCATTAAATTTATATTGAATATAAATGGATCTATTTGGATCGGATAATGTCCGACCCGTTCCAATCTTTATACTATTTAATGAAAAGATCGTTAATTAGTCCAAGTGGTTGGGATCGATGGGCAATTTTACCCAGCAATATAAAAGGAATCTAATTGCGCTCTGTTTTTTGTTTTTTTCTTTTGGTAAAGTCAAAGTAGAATTTCATTCGGTTTTGATAACATTTCATTTGCACCTACCCTCACCTGCATCCAGAAAAGAGCTCGGCGAGTGGGTGGACAGACCAGCTAGGTTATGCATTCGTTCGTAACTTCGTATTCACCCCTAGTGCAAGGAAGTTGGCAGATGATGTTCGGCTTAAAAGCAAATGCAGATCAGTGTAAATTCATTTACCCACCTCCAAGGGTCATCTTTGGTGGGCCCGCACGTGCTTCCTGCATCTTCGTCAAACATTATTACATATTCAAATAACAATTATAAATATGCAAACCTACGGGAAAGGAATAAAGTAGAAACAAGACCGGTCGGCTCTGAAAAGATAATTTACGTTGCACGTCCCGGTGCATCGAGCGTCGTTATGTCCATAGGATTCTCTTCTTTTGTACTTCTTTTAAAATACCACATGGTAAGATTCCAGGAGCCAGTCCTCTTGATCCGTTCCTTGTATTCATTTTATTGCATTGCCAAGACATAAATATATCCATAAAAAAGCAAATTCGAGTAATGAGTGTGCTAGCGATCAGCTAGAGAAGAAGAAGACGGATGGAAAAAGAAAAAGAAAAAAAGAGAAAAATATAATAAGAGTACTAAAAAAATAAAAGAAATTCTAAGTCGCAAAAGAATTTGAAATTTTATCAAATGCATTTCTATCCCAGAAGTAGAGATTTTGGATAATTATCAAACACATTCAAATGCCGAAACAAAAAACTCGTCTAGGGAACAGAATAAAAAAGAATCATTTGTAAGCAAAAATTATTTTGGGAAATAAAATGGTTACCAAAAAATCCTTAGTAGCTTGACCAAATCATAAAAAGAGAAGAATTTTTTTTTTTTTTTTTTTTGAAAATTTTCAATTAGGATAAGAACTAAATTGGTTGAGGATAAATTCAGGTCAAACTTGAATTCTAGAAAAATTGATGACATAATATCAATTTTTTAGTATATAGAATATTATCGCTCATCTATGTGCTTACGTGACAGTGTTTTGTGGTTAGAAGGTTATCCTTGTCAGTTCTTCGATATATATAAGTTAATATAAAACCTTCGACCAAAAAATTTTTTTATATAAAACCATAATTTGTCCCTGTAGCTTTGAACTTTTGATAGCTAAATATACAAGCCTTCAAAACGAATTATACTTGTTGGTCCCATACTTTTAAGAAATAACATATTTTAGGGCTTTGTTACGTGGTTTTAGTATCGCAGCTAGTTTCTAGACTATTTTTTTAATGAAAACTCAATTACTTTTGTCTTATTTTCATTCAAAATCATATGAAAATATCAAATCAAGACTAACTTTCAATTGTTGATTTCTACATTTAGAAATTTGCCCAATTATATTGACATTCCCATTAACAGATATACTTTTAAATCTTCTAACTACAACTTTATCTCACTATTTTCTTTTTTTGGTACCCAAGACTCCACATGCTATCGACTTCGCCGACCACCGTGGCACACCCGGCTATCAACTTCACCGACCACTGGGCGCTGCTGGGCTATCAATCGGTGACGGCCAACCACCCAATGCAGTGACTATATCTGGGGGGAAATTAGTACAAGACCCCATCAACATAATTCTCCACTTAAGACGTGTATGACAATGTGGAAATTCGAACTTTTGACTTTGCCATAGATTTATTTGCACGTTTCTATCAATGCAGCTGCCCACCGATGAGTAACTTTAACTCACTATTTATAGGCAAAATGTTCTGGAAATTTACCGGAATTCTCTCGAGTCTAGCAATCCTAAAAAGTTAACATCACAATGATTGGAAGGGGCTGTTGGCATCGGAGGAAGGCTATTAGGCATCGAGGCTGTCAAATCTCAACTCTTAAACATTAAGTGCCTTTAGAAAAAGTTCCTTCAATTATTGGTAATAAAACAACTGATAACAATTATAAACACTTACACACATATAAATGTGATGTATTCGCATCATTTAAATTTTAGTTGAAATGGAAATGTGAAAAATTGTACATAAGATCCCATCATGAATGGTACACATACTAATATTGCAGCAAAAACAAAGTACATGAACAAAGAGCCCATTTACCATATACTTTAGTGCCAAAAGTTTCAAAAGTACAAGTACCATAATCGGAGAAAAATTAAATATTTAAATGCCAATAGTGAGAAATTCTGGCCAAATTGCTAATGTAGCATTCTTCCGGCGAGATGAGTGCAAAATGACGTTGTGCAATGAAGTGCTTCCGACTTGTGTGTTTGGTAATATTTATTATAAAATTACAACAAACCTAAAAATTGGGTGGGATAACTTTTAAATAGCTGTTATAACTGTAAAGATGTCGCGGCTATAAGGTGATTGTCAACCACCTTGTAAAGATTGCGACACCTATTTTCAAAGTTAAAGCTGCAATGATGAAAATGTACTAAAAATATGATGAATTAAAATACTCTGAAAAGTACAAGGACTAAAATGGTGACTTACATTTAGAGGCTTATATATGGAGGAGCCACATGACATAGCTAATATTGATTCAACAATTTTCAACAAATTCTAAATAGAAATTTGATAGAAAGACTTAGATTATCACGCCAGAATAGTGTGATTAGAATCATAATCAAAGAAAGAAAAATGGTCAAAAGTATTCTTCCAAATATATAGGTTCCAGGAATGTAATTTTCCTGGAATTAATTATGGATCTAGCGTCATTTGCTGCTGTTGATATCTCCAAGAATAAAATATAAGATCTCATGTGGGGTTGTCTCAAAGATCGGGTGCTATTTCGACCGCACAGCTGCGTGCTATTTCGAATCCTTCTTGAATCAATGCCTAGACCTCACTTGAGCGTGCAGGAGATGGAGCCCGCTCCCGCGTGCGGCTTTACCCCTTTCTACCCCCACGGCAAAAACGGCAAGGCCTCTCTCACGAATGAGAAAGTACGTATATGTATACCTTCTCCGCTAAGGCTTCTAGTTCCCCCTTCCCCCCAAAAAAAAAAAATCCCAACAAAACAAAAACAAAAGCAAGAACCAAAACAAAAAATGTAAAAAGAAAAAAGCTCCTCTGCTCGGGCAAATAAAAAGGCATTTTCAAATTTTGCGGAATCATTTCGATATCCTTCGCACTTGATAGTCCAACTTCGGAGGAGAAACTACGGGCAGAGTCAGTCGGGGCAAAGAAGAAATGCGTCGTCTCGTTCTTAGCAACCCTTTCGTGGCGGTTGTCGCACCGATCCTTCTCGGTGTGCTGGCGCACAAGCTTCTGAGTAAGAGGAGAGCAAGTGCGCAAAGAGACGCGGATGATCAGCATCCTGGTACGCCTAGTCCTCTGATCCAGCCGAGTGAAAATGACTACGACGTGTTCTTAAGCTTTCGAGGCAAAGATACTAGAGAGCGCTTTGTCGACCACCTCTACTGCGGCCTCGCCAATGCCGGGATCTGTGTCTTCAGGGACAATGCTGAGCTCCTCAAAGGCGAGGATTTGAGCTCAAATTTTCAGGAAGCCCTTGAGAACAGTAAGATTTTAATCCCGATTATCTCTGAGAATTATGCTTCTAGTAAATGGTGCCTTGATGAACTGGTTCGCGTGATGGAGTGCCAAAAACACTTGGGGCAGTTAGTGTTGCCCATATTCTACAAAGTGGAACCTGCAGATGTGCGATATCAAACGGGTCGTTTTGGACAGGCATTTCATCGTTCCCAGGCGCGTTTAGCCCAAAAGGTGGTTGTGCACAAATGGAAGCAAGCTCTCGGAGAAGTCAGTTCCTTACGAGGATGGGAAGTTGCTAATGGGTAGGTACTTTGACGATATCAACACCAATCAAATCGTAATTTTCTTTATGGATCCGATTCGTTCGTTTTAATGATGGAAGTTTTTTGCTATAATACTTTGCCTTCCTTTATGCAAGGATTTTCTAGCTTATATTTTGCCTATTTCTACCTACATAAAGGCAGCATTACTGCGTTTATCTTTACGAATAAGAATTTGATAATTACGACGACTGACGCCTCTAAAAGAACCAAAAATAAATAAAAGAAGAAGGAGAAAAAGAGACTGCTTGAAAAGCTTCATTAGCCTCAATCTCTTTCTAATAAATTACGATATTTCTGAAAAGAAGTTATGAGTGGTCTTGTGGAGCGACCACGGGATTGCTTTACCCCTTTCCTCTGAGCAAATAAAATAAGAAATGGAAGTGGCGAAAAGATTATAAGTTTTCCAAATTATCCCCGAGTTCTATTGTTTGTGCTATCGTTAGATAATACTTATGTCATTGAACTCATTTTTATTTGACAGGAGTGAAGGAGAATTGGTAGAATTGGTTGTGCACAAAGTTTTGAAAGAGTTGAAGAAAGCGGTGGAGTTGGTAGTTAGTGATTATCTGGTTGGCATTGACAGTTCTGTGGAGGAGGTTATGGAATTGGTAAATAAGAATGCTAGTGCTACCTTGCGTGTGGGAATTTATGGAATTGAGGGCATTGGTAAGACTACTCTTGCTAAAGTCATATACAACAAGTTGTCTAATCTATTTGTGCATCGTAGCTTCATTGCAAACATCAGGGAATCGTGCGAATGTGATGGTATTAATTACTTGCAAAATCAATTAATCTTTGATATGCAAAAAGAAAAATATCAATTTTGTAATAACGACGAAGGAATCGAGTGCATCTTGTCTAGGTTTAAAGATGAGAAAGTTCTCATTATTCTTGATGATGTGGATACCGTTAATCAGTTAGAGGCTTTGGTTGGAAATCCTGTTCGGTTTGCATCAGGAAGTAGGATTTTTGTTACCACTAGAAATGAGAGTGTTCTTGATAGGACCGGAGTGAACATCAAGTACGAGCATAAGCAAATGGATGATGAGCAATCTCTTATCCTATTTTCTAGACATGCATTTCAAAGAGACTATCCTCCGAGTGAAATTTTAGCTCTCTCTCGTAGTGTGGTATCTACAACGGGAGGAATTCCCTTGGCTATTGAGGTTGCTGGTTCATTTTTGCGTGATAAACCATCACCAATTTGGCAAGAAACAATACAGAAGATGCAAAATATACCTTACATGGCAGCGCAAGCAAGGTCGAGGATAATTGATGTAGAAGTGGAGGAGGATCGAAGAAATGTGGAAGATGCGAATCTTGCCACATCTAGTCCTTCCATACTGCCAAGTGAAAATGATTATGAAGTGTTCTTGAGTTTTAAAGGCGTAGATACTCGAAGAGATTTCACTGACTATCTCTACAATAGCCTCATCAATGCTGGAATCCATGTCTTCAAGGATGATGATGAGCTCCGCATAGGCGAGAGATTGAGCGAAGATCTTATGCAAGCCGTTAGGAACAGCAATATTATGATCCCAATTATCTCTGTAAATTATGCTTCTAGCAAATGGTGTCTTGATGAACTCGTTCAGATGATGAACTGCAGGAACCGCTTAGGGCACATAGTGTTCCCTATATTTTACAAAGTGGAACCTGCGGATGTCCAAGGTCAAAAGGGTCATTTTGGAGAGGCATTTCATTATTCCGGAAGGCGTTTCGATCCAGAGTCTACGGAGGAATGGAAGCAAGCGCTGATAGAAGTCAGCTCCCTACGAGGATGTCAGTTTGCTAATGGGTACTTCATTCTTTAACCAGCACTTTATTTACTTTGACGATGTCAACACCAGTCAAGTCATAATTTTTTGTGGATCTGATTCATTCGTTTTAATGATGAAACTCCTTTACTATAAAATTTTGCCTTCCTTTATGCAAGGATTCTCTAACTTATATTTTGCTTATTTCTACCTACATAAAAGCAGCATAACTGTGTTTATTCTTACGAATAGGATTTGGATTATTATGATGACTTACGCCTCTGAAAGAACCCAAAAGAAGAAGAAGAAGACTGTCTTATTGGTTTAGTAAAATATTTTCCAGTGCTTTTTTTCCATCTTGAACACATAATTTCTATCTCGTACATCTGCGCAAAATAAAACAATTTTCTTATGCTGAGGAAACACATTTGTTCTTCATCTTCATGTCGAACTCTACTTTAGATTAATTAACATCATAGAACATAGATACTCAAAAGGGAAAATAGAAAAAAATACTTCCTATTATGATCCATATCCTTAATGGACCACAGATTTTGAACTTTTATTCGGATCTTTAATATGTGCAGAACTTAAAAGCTTCATTAGCCTCAAATCTTTTTCTGATTAAGTACGTTTAGAGTAACCTTGAAAAGAGGTTATGGGTGCATCATGTGGAGCAACCACGGGATTGCATTACCTACTTTTATCTTAGAGATAAGATAAGAAATGGAGGTGGGAAAAAGATTTATAGGTTTCCAAATTATCCCTAAATTCTATTTTTAGTGCTATCGTTCATATCATTGAACTCATTTTGTTTGACAGGTATGTAGGAGAATTGGTAAAATCAGTTGTGCAAGATGTTTTGAACTAGTTGAAGAAACTGGTGGAGTTGGATTTTTCTAAGAATTTGGTTGGAATTGATAGTCATGTGGAGGAGGTTATGAAATTAATAAATAATAGTTCTGGTGCTACCTTATGTGTGGGAATTTATGGAATGGGGGCATCGGTAAGACGACTCTTGTTAAAGTCATCTACAACAAGCTATTGAATCAATTTGAGCATTGTAGCTTCGTTGCAGACATCAATGCATCATGCAATCGCAATGGTATTAGTTACTTGCAAAATCAATTAATCCGTGATATATTGCGAAGAAATATTCGATTGCATAACACAGATCACGGAATCCGCATCATCTCATATGAGCTTAAAGATAAGAAAGTCCTCATTATTTTAGATGATGTGGATACCACTGATCAATTAGCGCCTTTGACTAGAAATCCTAACTGGTTTGCACCAGGAAGTAGGATCTTTGTTACCACTAGAGATAAGAGTGTTCTTAATAGGGCTAGAGTGGACATCAAGTACGAGCTTAAGGAAATGGAGAAAGAGAAATCTCTAATCCTATTTTCTAGACATGCATTTCGAAGTGACTCTCCTCCTAGAGAGTTTTCAGCTCTCACTTGTCTTGTGGTATCTATAATGGGAGGGCTTCCCTTAACTCTCAAGGTTATAGGTTCATTTTTGTACGGAAAACCACAAAAAAATATGGCAAGAAACGATAGATAAGATGCAAGAAATGCCTCAAAAGGAAGTGCTAGAAAAGTTGATGATAAGTTATGAAGGATTGGAGGAGGATCAAAGGCAAATGTTCTTGGATATCGCTTGTTTTCTAATTGGGAGTGATGCAAGAGTTGTGTACTACATGTGGGACGCTTGTGGCTTTTCCGTGGAGGAAGGAATTGGAGTACTGAGATTTCTGTCGTTCATAAGTATTGGGAATAATCATGAGCTCATAATGCATGATCAAATGAGAATTCTTGGTAGGGAAATTGTGCGTGCACAAAACTACCACAAACCTCATGAATGTAGTAGATTGTGGGATTATGAGGAAGCCTTGGAAGTGCTAGAGAGCAAAAAGGTAACTTTCTATTTTTCTTTTGCTCCCGTAATCTATGTTCTCTTGTTTTAGATGATGTCAGTTATTGTGCTAGTATTATATCATTGACGTGATTAGGAAAAGGAGGTTGCTCTTTCTTAGTAAGTACTGCAGTTTCTGTTGGACGTAAATTGCGCAACCCCAAGATCTCCATAACCAGAACAAGAACATATATAATTGAGTAGAAAGATTAACGCACCTGGATCCATCAAACATAAAGCGGAAGCAGAAAAAGGGATTACCCACATATAAAGGGGATCCACGCATCAACTCCTTCTCCTCTATTGCCCTCCGTATCACTAGCTCAATGAGGCGGTCCCTCACGTGTAGCGTTAGGTAAACGCCCCTTAGGTGAGGATACATGTGAGAATTAGGGTTAGAGAAGAGACTTGAGCACTATTTATAGAGTTTCCAACCAATCCCCCTCATTACGGACCAGGTTCAACTCGGCCCACACTAGCCAGCCCATATTAAACTAATTAAGAAATCTTCTATTTCACTTTAGACCAACCCTGTTTTATGGTAACCGTAAAAACAGTAAATTACAATATCAATTAATTTAGTCCACATTAGGAAAACTCTTACATTCTCCCACTTGGACTATATTAATTGAAATCGTACCGTATGTGCGCACATTTGGTCCAGAGATAATTCTTAATAGTCAATCCTATCCCATAAAGTCTCAAATACCGAATCATGACGGTAACTGCATGTATACACATAGAGCCTTCCATGGTCACGAATGTTCTCAACTTTATTGATATGGATTCAATATGATAGTGTGTCAAATGGATAACATCTCTCATAGAGAGATCCCATTTGTCAGTCACCATTCTCTTACCTCAGGTGTCACAAAAAACTTGTGCCACTAGAGAATGCTTTATGGTTCCAATGAACCCACATATGTCTTGTCATTATGGTTAAACTTTCTTTATGTATCACAAGACATAAGTACAAGGCTAATAACCAAATGCCCGGATGCCCCTAGCCTTCACTCAAGATTTATATAATCCCTTGAGACTTTATCAATATATATTCAACATAATAACAATACATTCAAAAATATTTTATTGAATGCAAAAGTTGATACATATCAAACCATTACAAAGTGTAACGAACACAGATGAAACCTTTATCAAAGTAAAGCCAAAATAGCTCCCACTAAACAACAGTATCTCATGATGCTCATGAGATACTCATAAGCCCATGTTAACGATATGTTACTCAAATACACACGGGCGTAGGCCTTTAGTTAGTGGATCTGCAATCACATCATCTATGAAAATATATTATATTAAAACGTTACCTTTCTATACCGTTTGTTTTTGGTCAAAAATTTTGATCACCATATATTTTGACCCATTGAGACCTTTGTAGTAAATAAATAATACTACAAATTTATTATCTCAATACAATCGTATGGGTCTATCCATAAAGTTAAAACGATCAACTCCTTCATGAGGTTCTGGAGCCTAAAAGCTCAAGTAACAATCTATAAGAATGTTACTAATACTGCTTACATAGTAGAAGATGACATAGAACTTTATTTACTGCACTTTCTACTAACATAAATCTATATTTTGTTATTAATATTATATCATCCTAATAGCCAGCAAAATTTACATCTAAATACCCTACTAACTGCAATAATTGAATATGTTTGTAAATTAGCATATAATATCTTGTCTTTTTTAAGTACCTTAAAACCTTCTTGACAGCAACCCAGTGATCATGTCCTGGACTTGATCGATATCTGCCTAGAAGTCCCGTCACAAAGACAACATTTAGTCTAGTGCAAATTCGAGTATACATTATACTTTTAAGTGTACTGACACAAGGTACTCCATATAATTAGATTTTCTCAATATCTAAATAAGGACAATGTGATAGATTTAGTCCATCACCCTTAACAACATGATCAATTCCTGGCTTGCAATAATGTATATTAAATATTTCCGATATACAATCAACAAATGTCCTCCTAGAAAATCTGATATAATATCGCAAAAACAATTCTTACAGATCTCAATACAAATGATATAAGATGTCTCAATGTCACAACTTGTAAGCAAAATATTATGTACATAAAGTATGAGAAAAAATAAATTTCCTCCTACTAACCTTGCAGTATATTGAATTACTTTGTTCCCAATTGAACAAAATAACAAGACTATGAAACTTTAATAATATTGTCTGAAAACTTGCTTAAGACTATAAATAAGAATTTTTCAGTCTACACACAAGTTTACTCGAAACATTTATTGCAAAATTCTCCAATTGCATAATATAGATTTTGTATCTATTTGGCATAACTCCATATATAAATAAATAAATAAATAAATTATTAATGTCGCATTCACTCTGAAAGAACCTTTTAAAGAAATAGTTATTTCTTCACTATAAACAATCCACCCCTCTTTCAGAGTGAAAACTTTAGTTATCAATTTAATTTTAAATTCCACAATCTTTCTTTGAAATTCTTTTAGTTTTGTACGCCAATTTGCGACTAATAAACTTGTAATCTTTAGACAAGTCAGTAAGTTTCCAAACATGTTTCATATATTGTATATCGCATTTTATGGCATCTAATCACATACTTGATTGAGAACAAGAAACGACATTTATATAAGTTGCTAAAACAACCATGTAGTACATATTGTAATGATGCTCTCACAAATAGACTATATAGTATGATGATATAATCGATTGTCTTTCCCTAACAAATCTCCTTAATAAAACTGCAACCACTTCATTTTGCACTTGAGAGGTTTAAGAAATTTCATTATAAACTATATCAAGAATAATACATTGAACCTCAACAAGTTTAGTCTATGGTACAGGAGATTCCATAATGAATGGACCTAGACTTAGGATCAGGGAAGGAGAGTAAATTTCCTGCAGGTATGCATCCCACATTGGGCGAACAACTCCTGTTCAAGCCTTTCAGGGACAGCCTTTTAGCAGAAAACCACTCAGCCCTTTAATCCAGAGCCTAGAGACACTCAGAAGATGCCAGGATGGAAACGTTTCTAATCTACCCAAGCTGCATTTCTCGAAGGATCCTACCAGGCTGGAGAAGAAGAGAGGTTTAGAAAGACATAGAGAATTTTCACAAAGCACACTCTTTACTTCAGGGGACTCTGCCCAAAACGATACAACAACGATGCCTTACATAGGCAAATAAAAGGACATACAGGGACCAACTCACGGGTCCAAAAACAAACAAAGGCACCGGAAACTTTCCGGGAGGGAATTATTAGCACACTATGAACAGTAACTGTACTGTGAACAGTACATTCCCTAGCCTAGTGCTACAGTAAAAGTGAACAGTGACTTTGCTATAGTGAAAATGTACGGACTCAACGGTCTCATCCGTCACGGGCATTGTAGCTGCAGACTGAGTCTGAGTCATCTGAGCTGTTTTGTAGGAGATGTGCTTCATATTTCTGCTGGAGTGCTTCAAGGTCTTGAGGTGAAAGGATTTGGTTTAGCCTCCCGGATAAAGAAGCTTGATGAGCCCAATGGGAGGCTTCTTCTGCTGCCCAATCTGTGTTTTCGTCAGTAGTATTGTCAGAAAGGCTTGGCTGAGGCCAGTTGGAGGGCTGTGCATAGTAGGCTGTGTCCATATGTTGGGACGAGGACGAAGGTCCTTGTTCGTAGGGATTCTGGGACAAAGGACCTCCGAAACGTGCATAGGGGTCTTGAGTAGACTGGACAATGTCTCTTTCGCTTGTCATTTCATGATCTTGGGATGATGCAGCTTGTTGGTATTGACTGAGTGCTTCCTTAGCATCTGGTGCTAGGTCATAATGATCCCATGTAGTAGGTCCATTATTCCAGATATGTTCAGGGATGGTTTTGTTTTCCTGGCAGAGGATTCTCTGGAGTTCTCGATACTCGTTTTCACAAAGTCTAACAGATCTTGGATAAGATTTGTGAATCCGGGCTTCTCGGTTGTTCAAATTAGGCTTATAGGATGTGGTTCCTATTTCAAGTGGTGCATCGAGAATACTACCATTATTTCTGCAAAAATTCCATGGCCGTTTGAAGAACAGGATGGTGTGGACCTCTGGATTTGGTGTCATGGTTCTCAGTTCCTTTTCTAAGTCTTGCTTCCAACATGTTGGATGATAAAACCAATTAAGAAAGTCTAAGAGATTCTTATCACTTTCCTTTTCGATGTTTCTTCCGAGCATGAATATCCGTGTGAGGTTAGCAACAAATCTTCTGGTGGGGATTTCAATGGCTATTAAGTACTTATTGGTTAAGTACCACAATAATGTTTTGAGCTGATCAGGGAAATCATCTTCTTTCCAGATAAGAGGATGAATGAAAGGATAAGTCAAATGTAAGCCGAAAGGATAGAGAATCGAACCTCCATTGAATTGGAACAGGTCTGTGTGGCACTGCCACATGAGATTATTCAGGTTCTTTGTGAGATCGTCATTCTGAATGTGCTGAATAATCTCCTGGGAAAATTTCCAGCTTGTCAAGTCTTTGATCTTTTCAATCTTGTATTTCACCCCATGATTGAGCATATGAAAAGCAGGTCTTTTGATGTACATGTTGATTTCAGCTGGTGCTTTGGGTCTTGACAGAAAATCAGCAAGTACGTTTTTCTTTCCAGGGATGTGTTTGGTTTCAAAAGAGTATTTTGAGAACCATTCAGACCACCTAAGCAGTTGAGGGTTTGGAATCTGTTTCTGTTTAAACTTGATCATCTGTGGGAAAGATGCCATGTCTAATTCTACTAGGAAATGATGGCCGATGAGATGAAACTCAAATTTTTTGATTCCATTTTTTACTGCTAAGATTTCTTTGAAAGTAGAATGGTAATGCATTTCAGCTTGAGAAAACTTTCCACTTTTGTGAGCACAGACGAGTCTCTTACCATCAATTTCTTCGAACAGGACGGCTGCCCAGTATTCATCACTGGCGTCAGTTTGAAGAACTCTTTTGCCTGTTGATGGTATTTGCAATGGTGGGAGATTCTGCATAATCTCCTTAAGTTCAGCAACAGCTTTAGTCTGGATTTTTCCCCAAGGGGGAAGTTCTTTTTCAGCATGGATTGCAAAGGAATCAGCAGCTTTGCAATGTTTGGGACAAAAACCCTGAGATAATTGATTATCCCAAGAAATTGCTGAACCTGTTTTGTTGTGAAGTTATCTTCAGGAAACTTCAGTAGTTCTTGAGCAATGTGTGGCCCTGGATAGTATGTACCTTTGTTGAGGTGCATACCAAGAAATTCAATTTCTGTTTGGGCTATATTCATTTTCCTTTGAGAAAGCATAATACCATGCTTTTTCACGATTTCTGCAAACTGTTCAAGAAGTTGGCAATGTGACTGCTCGTTAGGACTGTAGAGCAGAATGTCGTCGATGGATATGGCTGCACTTGCCAGGATTGGCTGGAAAATACGACACATGGCCTTTTGGAAAAGGGATGGTGCTACCTTTAATCCAAAAGGAAGGACTTTCCACTGAAAGTGTTGGTTCGGGATACAGAATCCTGTTTTGGATCTGTCTTCAGGATGGATGCCCAATTGCCAAAATCCGGCTTTGAGGTCGAATTTGGAATAGATTTGGGCCTTGGTTAAACCACTAAAGAGAGAATCTCTGGATGGCAAAGGGAACTTATCATCTTGGAGAAAAAGATTAAGAGGTTGGTAATTAATTACCAGTCTCATTTTTCCTCTGTTCTGCTCGGCGCGCTTATTGACATAAAAGGCTTCACAAGCCCATTGAGAATCTGCAATTTCAATAAGGCCTTATTGCAACAATTCTGAGCATTCCCTTTGAGCTAAAGCCAAGTGTTCCGGCTTCATTCCCGCATGGCTCGCCTTTGTGGGATTGATGTCTTCATTTTTTTTGAAGGGGAGGCGAACAAAGAATTCTGGATTTTCCCATAAAGGATGAGAGCATTTCTGGGCGAATTCTGATGAGATTCCGAACAAGATTCTAGCAACTTTTGCATGATTGGATCTAACAAACTCATTTGGATGGAAAAGAGTCTCTGAATATCAACGAACTCAGAGAATTGATTTTTGTACCTAAGACCCTTTCCAGGAATGATGCGGAGTTGAGAGATCTGAGTCATGATGTCCCACCCAATTAGCAAATCTTTATTGGGAAGGTTTGATCCAAAGATTTTTGCCTTTATGGAGCATTGGGGGAAGAACTGGACAGTAATTGGGGTTGTTCTGACACTTGTGGAGAAAGTATCTCCTGAAGCAGAGTTGAAGTATCGGACATGAGGAGTCCAATATTCTTCAGGCAGAACTTTAGTGTCCAGAATGGAGCAACTTGCTCCAGTATCAATGAGAGCAATAACATTGATAGGTTTGGCGAACTTTGAGGTGAAGATTTTTACAGGGAAATGAGGACAGTGGGTTTGACTTGAGAATATGTCAGGTTTTAGTTCTGAGGATGTGGGGGATATATGAAAAATGTCTTCAGACTCTGATTCGTCAGAATCGGTTTCATTGGAAGATTGGTAGAAAGGAATAACACAAAGGGTTTGCTCTGTTGGTTCTTCGTCAGCGGAGAATAAGGATTCAATGTCATCGTTTTCAAGGGACATACCTGTTTCATTTTCAATCAGATGGTTCTGACCTTTTTTCGCCTGAGGACAGTTTTTGGCAAAATGTCCTTTCTTGTTGCAGATGTAGCAACGGCTTGATTTCTTATGGCCTGTGTGGTCCTTTCTCTTGCGAAGATATCTCCATTTCTTCTTTTTCCGGAAATGCTTAGATCCATGTTTGGATCTTTTAATCGAGTATTTCTTGTAGTGCTTTTTCTTCCGGGAATAATGACCACAAGTACCATCACAATCCTGCTTGGAGCATTTGATTTTTAACTTCTGCTGGGAGCAGGCTGATTCAAGACGCTTGTCATCTGTGATGTATGTTTGGACCATTCGACGCTTTAAGCATAATTCTTCAAGGCATAAATGGACTTCTTGCTGGAGTTCTCCCATGGCAACGTCTTGTATCCTTCTTTGCTTTCCAAAGAAAGATCTTTCAACCATCTGTGATAACTCTTTAGGAATAGAGGTGATGAAGACATGCTTTAGATTTGGATCTGCGCCAATCTGGTAGAAGAGCTGAAGCATCAATCGATAATGCTTATCAAGATGCCTTTTCTGAAGGGAGCAGCATCTTCTTTCGAAGAATTCTCTTCTTTTTAGTTCTTTGAGATCTCCGGGAGTTCCCACAAAAGTATGATATAGGTAAGTCAAAGCATGGCTGAAGTTTGGTGACAACAGAAACGTAAGCTGGTCTTGTTCTGTGAGTCATTGCCACCAAAATTTAAGGCTTCCTGTGAACCTTGTAACAAAATTATAGAGGACATCATTCATATCATGGTTGGTAATGAATTGCGTACTCAACTAAGTATGAAACTCTTCAAGTCTTTCTGGCCATTTTGGATAAGGAATGTCGTCAATGGAGAAGAATTGTTTTGATGCCATAGACACATGTCTGGTGGAATCATTTCTGGTTGGATTACTTGTCTGTCCAAATTCTGGATCAGCATAGTTTGATTCCATCTCCATTTCATAGTCATAATCAGGAGGAGTATCAGCCATGAATATTTTTGAAGTTGGTGGGATGGTAGGGGGAGAATCGATTATTTGGTCTGAGAAGGAAGAAGTAGAAGAAGAAAGAGATACCGAATCTGATGTAGTATCAGAAGTTTGTTCAGTGAACAGAATTTGTTTCTCCGGGGCTGGTGGATCAGGCACAGGTTGTTGGGTAATAGGATCAACTTGCTTACTCAAATCCTTCAAAAAGGATTCCAATGGATTAGATAACATCATCTGGTCTGGCCTTTCTTTTATGATAAGTGGGCTTGATTCTGTAGGTGATTTTTTCTCCTTGCCCTTTTCTTTTTTCAAGGCTTTGAGACGTTCTCGTATATCTAATTCTCTTTTGGAAGGATCTTGTGGAATATTGGCAAAAACAGATGCTTGTGGTGCTGGGGGTACATACCCGATTTGGACAGGAGGTGCTAAGGGATCGAATGGTCTGAACCTTCCTTCTTCAAGAAGCTGAATTTGCTTCTTGAGTTTATCTATTTCTGGCTTTGGACTTTCAAGATAGTGGTACCCAAGATGTTGTCCTGATTCCAAGGCATGAAGCCTCTTCTGGAACTCAGAAAGCATCTTCTTGGTACTTTGATCATATCTTCGGAGATCTTGTTGCACATTTCCAATCTTGGAATCAATAACTTTAAAGGCATTGTTGTGTGCCAACAGAGTCTCTGATTGCCAGTTTAGAACGGCTTCAGCCGCAGGGGTTTTCTTCTGTCTTCCATGTTCGTCCACATCAGTGGGGGTAGGTATTTTGGGGATATGGCGGTATCTACCATGTGAATCAATAAACTCTTCTGTAGCAGGGAACGAGAGTTTAGAACTTTCCTTAACTAGGGGAGGAAAGTCAGTATCTTGGAACATGGCAATAGAGGAAGTGGGGGGTGTTTCTACTGGGACTTCGAAGGGATAAGTGTGTTTCTTAGCCCACTTGAGGATTGGCTTATAGAATGGAGAGAGAGCTTGCTTTTTCTGGGGCGGAGATGGTGGAGGTGATTTTGGTGGTTCTGGTAACGTTCGGGATGTAGTACTGAACTCTGGTGGTGGGGTTGGTGCATAAGATACCATGAACTGGTATTTATCACACTCACCAAGGGTATCTACGGAGGAATCTCCGTCTAAGAACCTTTGGTAAATCTTATCCTTGGACTTTTTTCATCGGGGAGGAGATCTTGAATGAGGATCTACTTCGTCGGGGGAGTTTATGCAGTAGGAACACTGGCAAAAAGGATCCCAAAAACAATGACCATGATTGTCTTTATAGTAATGAACAGGATGTCCATTACTGTTGAAGTGTCGAACATGCTTTTTTGGATCTGGTTCGGAAATGGATTCTGGAATGCATGGTTCAATCATGAGGATGGTTTGAAAAATAGAAGGACTTTCTTCCTTCTCTTTGCCAAATTTGATGGAAACAGTTCCATCATTTTTCCTAACAAACTCTGAGTCCGTGGACTGGAAAGGCTTGTTATGCTGGTGTAGCTTCTCGTAGTTTGAGAGCAATTATCCTCTACAATTACATCAATCTTTAGAAACTTTAGAGTATGTGATTTCATAATTCTTGTACTTTCTTTAGGGTCATAAAATCAATACCCTTTTGAACAATCTAGGTAAGATACAAAATAATTTCGAGTGAATCTTTTGTTAAGATTTTCAGGCATAGTAATTAAGTTACCACTCCAGAATCTACCAAGTATTTGACAAATGACCCTTTAAGCTATTTCGCATTGTCATACTTGCCAAAATATTCACGGCTACTGTTAAGCCTGATAACCTCTTAAGACATTTATCTCGGTCATTTTCTTTAAATAAAAAACTTTTGGAAACAACCTTTTAATCATATACGAGATGTATATGTCATTAGGACTTAAACACAATCTTTGCAGATGTGTTCTAATTTCAATATCAGATAAGACATAATTTCAACCAACTAAGGCTTCCATCATCTTATCAGGCAAACCTTTTTTTTAAGTGTTCAAGAATGGAATGTTTCATGGACAGTAAGCAAATTTAATTGCTCTTTTCTCAAATAACAAATTATATGTCCATAACTTAAAATTTAAAGTAGTAAAAACCTCAATAATAATGAAATTATAATTATAGAAAAGGTGACTGAAAAATAAGCAATATATATAATTAGCATCATGTGAGCACCGTGTAACTTGACGTACAAGTACACATCTAGAGAGTTACACGCATAATCATATAATCACCTTTGGACAGAATACATGACATGCAGTTATACACTCCCCACATGATAGCGGTTATGAGAATATATTTTAATCTTCGTGAATTCATCACCTTTGGACAGATGAACCATTGGGATCAGTCAATCCTTTACCACACCATCATGTATCCCTCCATGAATTAATACACAATCACCTCATTTGGGAGTATGACCATGCATTAAATCAGGAGACATCCCAATCATCATACAAGACCGAAATTTCTCAAACCCAATTAAGCGTGCCATTTTGGCGGTCACTACTCAATTGAATTATTGAAATTCTCTCATACCAGGGATATAAACTTTACTCCTCACATACATCATATACATGTGATTTTAACTTTAATGATAGGGGCAGCATATCACCAGAATCACATATCATGCTAATTATATTGCTTTATTAATTAATAAAAATTAATCATACATATATATATAAATATATATACAGTGAACCTGAAAGACAGATTCCAATGAGATCACTGACTACAGTAACACAAGAGAATTCTCATAGAAGCAAGCATCTTGTGCACCCCGATTACTAATTACTAAAACAACATTAAAAGAATACCGATCCAAAGGATCCCTCACAAGTTAACACCAATAGCAGTACAGGGTATTCCAGATTGATAAGCTTGATAACTAATCAACTATTGCTCATGAGTTTCATACGGCAAAACATGACTCCAAGGCCAACAACTGATTTATTAATCAATTTTAGGTAACAAATATCATTACTTCAACTAGTGGCCTATAAATTGAGTCAAATCACAGAATTAAATATCTAAATAAAACAGTAGATACTATTGCTCTGCATAAATATTGTCATACTTCTTAACCATAAAAATATTCAACTTGATAGACATTAACAAGTGACCAGATGAGTTCATGTACAATATGCAGTAACTTAATCGACATGCATTACTCACATACAATAGATATGTTAATCAGTACAATCAGTTTGATCACGAGTTCTTAAGATGTCCATCATTCAAAAATTACTAGCTTGTCAAGGAGTATGCTTGAGCAACAAAAATTTCATGACTTTTACTATTTCTCATTATCTCAAGATATATTCAATTATTACCTCATAATGATTGTATGTGATAATATACCTATAACCCAACACTTGTATTTCCAAAATCACAGAAAAATACAAGGAAAAATACGCAAAAATTCATTTAAAATACACGTATTTAGGATTTCATATGCAATTTCACATCAATAAAACTATCAAACATATAAAATAAATATACCACGAGATAGGAAATCACCATACAAGTCCAATGTCGCCAGCCACGCGCTGATTGGAGTCTCCATGCGCCCACACGCACCGCTTGAGTGCGCGGCGCGCGTTCGACGCCCAGGTGGCGCGTGGATGCGCGTGGGGGCGCGTGCAACCTCCTCTGGTGACGCGCCGCCGACCTTCTTGCTCGTCTCGTTGAGCCCAGTCCGAATTTGTGATTTAATTTAATTTTTATAGAACAAAAAGTCTCGAAAATCACAAATTATGGCAAGATCCGTACAAATTAGGGTAAAAACTTTATGTGTTCAAGTTCTAGGGTTATGGTTGCTCTGATACCACATGTTGGACGCAAATTGCGCAACCCCAGGATCTCCATAACCAGAACAAGAACATGCATAATTGAGTTGAAAGATTAACGCACCTGGATCCATCGAACATAAAGCGGAAGCAGAAAAAGGGATTACCCACATCTAAAGGGGATCCACACATCAAGTCCTTCTCTTCTATTGTCCTCTGTATCACTGGCTCAATGAGGCGGCCCCCTCACGTGTAGCGTTAGGTAAACGCCCCTTAGGTGAGGATACATGTGAAAATTAGGGTTAGAGGAGAGACTTGAGCACTATTTATAGAGTTTCCAGCCAGTCCCCCTTATTACGGGCCAGGCTCAACTCGGCCCACACTAGCTAGCTCATATTAGACTAATTAAGAAACCTTCTATCTCACTTTAGACCAACCCTGTTTTACAGTAACCGTAAAAACAGTAAATTACAATATCAATTAATTTAGTCCACATTAGAAAAACTCTTACAGTTTCTCCTCAAATTTCTGCCTTTGTAGTTTAGAAAAGACATGACCACGAACAACGAACCCACTCACAAACACAATGTAGATAACCGACTGGCGAATGCTTAAATGTAGATTTTTCCAGTTTCATAATTAAGCCTAATGTAACTGAGGTGACTCTTATCCTGTGTGATTGTTAGCGAACATCTATGATATTGTTAACTAAATCCAAAATAATCATCCTCATTAATTTTGAAATTTAGTTAATGCGACTGAAATAGAATTATCAGTCATCCTCGTTGACTTAGTAAGTTATACATCAGTTATTTTGTTGTATTCGTAAGTCACTTGTTCATGCTCATTCATATATCATCTTAAATGACTTTGATAGGAATATTCAAGGAAGAAAAAAGGGGGAAAAATCACTAAAACGTACAAACTCCTCTTCCTTCATGTGATATTACAGATGTGTGCGCTCTTCTTCTTTTTTTTTTTTGCCCCCCACTAGTCAGAGAGCGCACAGATTGTTTGCGAAGACAAAAGGTTAAGAGAATAAGTAAAGGAAAGACTACGTTGGAAGATTTGATTTATTTTCGAATGACCGTTTTCAATTATCTCGAAAAGGTTAAATTTGATTTTGAAAGTGTCGGTGAAATTGAAGAACCACCTCGTAAATATCTCGATAACTTTCAGTTAGGGTTTTGTCCATTGTTTAATGATGGCATTAATAAATTTTTGCATGGACTTTTATGGAAAATTTTAGGTATGAGTCTGAAACTGAAAATTGGTATCGAGTTTACTGGTATATTAAGTAGAAATAATTGATATTATTTCACTGAGTTGGTAAGATGCAACATTTGTGATCCTCGGTTATGTACTTGTAGGGAACTGGAAGGATTCAAGCCATTTGTCTAGAGGAAGGCAACTCTAATTTTATATATGATCAAGGGAGCCGCACATTTACGGATGAACTATTTAGAAACTTATCGAACTTGAGGTTTCTTCACATGAGTGATGTGAATCTTGGCGGAGATTTTAGTGATTTATTTTCTCAATTAAGATGGCTCAAATGGGGGAACTGTCCCTCAAATTTTGAAGCACACAAATTTCATGCAGGGGAATTAGTCATACTCGATTTGTCAGGAAGCCCGATTTCAGATGTCTGGCAAGGATGGCATTCAATGATGGTATGATATAAGAATACATTCTTTTTGTTTTCTTTTGAGTGGAAATAACTCCTTGCTGACCCCCATGATATATTCTTTCTTGCAGAAGGCAGAAAAGCTGAAAGTTCTCAACCTCACAAGTTGCCATTCCTTAAAAAGGACTCCTTACCTCTCATCTTTTAAAAGATTGGAGATTTTGATCCTCAGAGATTGTAGCAACTTAGAGCAAATTGATAATTGTATTGGAAACATGGAGAATCTCGTTTCCCTGGACTTGAGTGGATGTTCTGGTCTTAAGGAGCTCCCGCTTCAAATGGCTAAACTAGAACAATTGAAGGAACTTCTTCTAGATGAAACAGCGATGCAAGAAATACCTTCCTTCATCAGTTATCTAAAGAAGCTAGAGACACTTAGTGCCAGGGACTGCAAATCATTGATTGGATTTCCGGACTCAATAGGCAATTTGGTGAATTTGTCGACCCTTGTCTTATCAGGTTGTGTTGAGCTTGCAACACTTCCACACAGCATTGGGTCCCTTGAGAATTTGCGGTGCTTGTCATTAGGAAACTGCCAACAATTGAGAGAGATTCCCAGCTGGATTGGCAATTTGAAATTGTTGACTCAACTGGACTTGAGTGGATGTTCACGTATTCAGCAGCTACCGCCTCAAATTGGTGAACTAAAACAACTGGAAGAACTTCTTCTAGATGAAACTGCAATACAAGAAATTCCTTTCTTCATCAGTTCTCTAGAGAGGCTAGAGATGCGGAGTGCCAATAATCGCAAATTAACTCTTTAAGCTGTTTAGTGAATTTATCGATCCTTGTCTTATCAGGTTGTGTTGAGTTCCCGGATTTCTTGACAGCATTTGGTTTCTTGTGAATTGGTTATCATTGGGATGGTGTGATGGGTTGAGAGAGATCCCCACTCAATTGGGAAGTTGGAATTGTTGACTCAGCTGGACTTATCATGGACAAGGATCACGGAATTGCTTGAAGGGAGTTCTGGATATCTGTAACAATAGCATAGAAAAGCTACCATATGGTATTGGAAGGTTGAAAAAGCTCTGAGAGTTATATGCATGATAATGCTCGAATTTGGGAGGGGAATACCAAGCATCCGTAATCTTTCTTCTTTTAAGTCGAGTGCATTTTGATTTAATGCCCAATAATATGGAATTCGTGTGGATTTTTATTCAAATGAGTAGTTTGTGATTTAGGTTGTTTTCATGATGAAGCGGAAGCTACAGTATCATTTCTGGTCTCTGCTCATATGGTGAAGTTTAGGACCATATCGATGTTGTTGATGATAGTGTTGTTTGCACAGCTTCCTTAAATAGCGCCCTATTTGCTACCGATGCTTGGAAGATCGTTAGAAGCAGCGGTATTGAATAACTTTTGTCGGAATATTTAAATAATAAATTATATTTTTATATAATAATTTAAGTTTTTAGAAGTTGACAGTGATTTTATAAAATTTCACATGATAGAATAGGTGGAAGTCTTGAGTTCGAATTTTTCTAGGTCACATTTGCCTCCTCAATTAAATTTACACGCTTAGTGCTAGGTAGAAGATCAAATTAAGCATGGGGGAGAGTGTGAGAATATTTAAGTAATTGAAAAATGATAATGAACTATAAATTATATCAAACGAAAAAGAAAACTTGACTTTATTTTTTCAAAAGAGACCATGTAATATAAGGGGTACATAGTAGTTGGGGTTTCGATTGCAAGAGTCGAGGTTTCTCGTGTTGTGGAAAACAAGTAATTGGAAGATAAAATAAATAGAGAGGAAATAAATCACATACTAAATTTATATGATTCAGTTGGTGGGACTTATTCTCCGAAGAGAGCACCAAATGATTTCACTATAGATCAAACGATGTAATGAGAATCTCAATCATATTTAAGTTACTCAAACACTCTCATTGTATCTTAACTTACAATTACAATTAAAAACTCACGGAGTGTTTAGCCTTCGCAATTTTTTAGAAAATAATATCTCAATTTCACAAAGGATATCACAAATCTTACCACAAGATTCATGGACTTCAAAACACTTGCAATTTCTTCATGGTGTAATTCACGAAGAAGTAGTCTTTTTGATACATTTTAATGAAGATCATTAAATAATATCAATGTAATGTTTTTTCGTTAATTTTATTTTATGATTTAGGTAAGTGAGTCTAAGATGTGAAATATAAACTTTCCGTTGTTAATTTTATTGTAGTATTTGGATTAAGTCAATGTAAGTTTAATTGAATTATTTCATTGTTGAATTTACTCTATTGGTTTAGTATAGTAAATGCAATAGTAACTAAATAGGATTTGTGTGTGTATATATATATTTTTCATTTTCTAGTCGGCGATGCTCAAGAGCACACAATTTATTATTTATTATAAAGAAGTTAGACTTTTGACCAGTATTTTCATTGGCAAAACAGATTTTCTTTTTTTGGTCGGTCATTGGCAAAACAGATTGAGAAATAGGATTAACACAACTGAACCTAAATGAGTTATATTGGAATGCGGTCTCTTTTTAAAATTTATTTTATTTTACTTTATATAAATTTTATATGTGAATTCATTTTTGCTAGCAATTCTGTCACTTTAATTTTTTTTTTTTTTTTTTTTTGGTCGAAAAAGGAGGTATTATATATCAACATAAAGAACCAGAGAAGCCCGTAGCATGGGCCTCAGTATACAAAAGATCTAAAAGGAAGCCTGGAGGGGACAAAGCCCAGTTCGAAGCAAAAGTGCCATTACAATGGGCTTTGGCAGCCCAATTAGCCACAAAGTTTGCCTCTCTGCTACAGTGATGCATAGCTAGGTTAGGGAAATTAGAGAGCTTCGCCGCCGCTTCAACAATGAGGGAACGCACCTCCCATGGAGTCTCGATCGGGTCTTGAAGAGCATTCACCAACACCATACAGTCCGATTCAATGAGAAGATGATCCTCATACTTCCCTTCTCGTGACAGATGATCAAGGGTAAGGATGAGAGCTTGGATCTCGGTCTGCAACGCTGATTTCGCTGGAAAATCACAAGTAAAGCCATAAATAAAGTTGCCCGAATGATCCCTTTGAATGCTTGCCATCGCTCCTCTGATATTATCAGGATAAAAGGCCCCATCAATGTTAATTTTCACCACACCAGGATCCGGTGGTCGCCATAGTGAATGAGGATGTAGAGAACAGCGGGACGTTCGCTGCAGAGATGAACGGGTTGATTGCTGCAGCAACGGATCAGAGAGATTGAAGGCGCGAACACTGGGCGAAGCCATGTGAATAACTCCGAAGATGATCGGGATGCTGTTGCTGAAATACAAAGCGGTTGCGTGCCTTCCAAATTTGCCATAACGAGCTGCAATCATTTGCGGATCGGGACAGTACTATTTGTTCTTCTAGCGAGCGACTAACCACACATCTATCCGTGTAATTGATTGCTTGAGTGATGTGAATGTTAATCTGTGGATGAGACCATAGATGTTGCGTCCATGGACATAGTAGGAAGAGGTGTTCTGTAGTTTCTGGGATAAAGTTTGAACATATGGGGCAATAAGAATCTGTAGTGATGCATCGTTGGAATAAATTGGCTTTCGTAGCTAAAGTGTTATGGCAGACCGACCAGAGGAAAGGTCGAATTTTAGGGGGAAGCTTCACAGCCCAAATAGCTTTCCATAGTGACTTGGGTGGGTGATAAGACGAAGATGCTATATTTTGTTGAGTAGTAGGAGTTGCATTCCTAAGGATATGATATCCTTTTTTCACCGAATATGTGCCATTTGTAGTACCTGTCCAGATAAGTCTATCAGAAGTGTATTGAGGACGAACCTGGATGTTAAGTATTTCTTGGACTGTGGAATCATCAAAATGTTGGTGCAGAAGAGGAACGTTCCAACTGTGACTGTCCGGGTCCATTAATTCGGTAACAAATAATGGGTCATTCCGATTAGTCGGGCCCTCGATAACTCCTCTCGGAAGCCATCGATCTTGTCTGACTTGAATAGACTGTCCATTTCCTACCGACCAGCGAAGATGAGGTAAAATAGACTCCCTCCCAACTAGAATACTTCGCCATCCCCAGAAAGGTCTTGATCCCCTTTCAGCATGAATAAAATCAGTAGAGTGAAAGTAAAGCCCTTTAAAAAGTGTACTCCATAGCGTTGTTGGGTTCTGAACTAATCGCCATGCTCGTTTCCCAAGCATGGCTTTATTAAAATCTTGAAGATCCCTAAAGCCTAGGCCCCCACTTTGTTTGCTATGCTTAAGAACAGCCCAGCTTTTCCAATGAATGCTTGCTTTAGTGCTATCTTTCTGCCACCAAAACCGTTCAACTCTCTGTTCAATGGATCGACAAATAGATGTAGGAATTCTAAAATGGACATGGCATACTGAGGTATCGCTTGTACAACAGCTTTGAGTAATATTTCCTTTCCACCCTTAGACAATAGACTTTCTTTCCATCCCTCTAGTTTGGCATTCACCCTCCCCAAAATCCAAGCAAACATGTCCCGTTTAGATCTGCCCCAATCCGATGGTATGCCTAAATACTTTCCAGTCCTCGGAACCACTGGAATTCGAAGCACTCTAGCTAAATTTTCTTGGAGACTAAGAGGGCAGAATTTGCTGAAAAATATGGCAGATTTGTTTCTATTGACAGCTTGACCAGTAGCATAACAATATTGATTTATAAGGTCTGCTAGATTCTGACATTCAAGCAATTTTCCGTCTAGAAAGAAGATAGCATCATCAGCAAAAAAGAGATGGGATAGAGTGGGACACCACCTGTTCAGTTTGATTCCCTTGAGATGACCTATGGTGATAGCTTGATGAATAAGATGGGATAATAGATTCGCCAGAAGGATAAAAAGGTAGGGAGATAGGGGGTCCCCCTGTCTGATGCCTCAGGTAGGTTGAAAATAAGGCAAAAGTTCACCATTGAATTTGACAGCAAAAGACACCGTCGTTATGCATTGCATGATCCATTGTACCCATGTAGGGTGAAATCCTAGAGTGAGGAGATAGTCCTTTAGAAAGTCTCATTCCACTCTATCATAGGCTTTCTGCATATCCATTTTAAGAACAGCCCGGAATTGACGTCTACATTGTCTGACTTTAAATTGATGTAGAACCTCTTGGACTATTAAGATATTGTCCTGAATTTGACGTCCACTGACAAAAGCGCTTTGCTCCTGGGAGATAAGTACAGGTAGGTAGGGCTTAAGGCGATTGGCAATCACCTTAGAAATGATCTTATATGCATAATTACAAAGACTGATGGGGCGGTAGTGGTCTAATCGTTCAGGATGTGGTACCTTGGGTATTAGGGCTATGATGGTTTGATTGAGATCCGGTGGTATGACTCCAGAATTAAAAAATTGTTGCACTGATGAGAATAATTCATCCTGGAGTATATCCCAATGATGCTGGTAGAAGAGTCCATTCAAGCCATCTGGATCGGGGGCCTTGGTGAGTCCCAGTTGAAAAGTAGCCTCTCTAACTTCCTTCTTGGTAACAGGAGCTATTAGGGACATATTCATCTCATTAGTAACAACCCGAGGACACTGGTTCAGAATAGGCAAGTAGTCTCGATGGCCCACTGTCTGAAATAGATTGGAAAAGTAACCCGTCGTCATCATCTTCAAAATGTCAGGATCACGCACCCAAACTTGATTGTCATCCTGCAACATACTAATCTTGTTTCGTTGTCGTCTTTGTATAGTTGTTGCATGAAAAAATTTAGTATTTTTGTCCCCCTAGCTGAGCCATTTAATTCGAGAGCGCATGGCCCATAATTGTTCTTCTTGCTGCCATAACTGTCGAATTTTCTCTTTCAGGTAAGTAACCAATGATGCATCATGTTGACAAAAAGGCTGATTAGTATGATCTTGGAGTTGTTGGTGCAAAATTGCAAGCTGACGATGGCCCCTGGAAAATTTGGATTTACTCCACCGACCTAAGGCTGAAGCCACCACTCGAAGTTTGGAAGGCAAATTTGATATGTGAGGCTGAGCGGAATTCCATGACCGAGCAATAACTTCACGGCGGTGTGGTCCTGAGTCCAAAAGGATTCAAAGATAAAAGGCCGATGTCGTCGACAGGGTATAGCAACAGAGGTTAAGATCAGCGGGCTATGGTCAGAGCCCACCGCTGGTAAAGCAACCACCTCAGCCTCAGGAAAATTAAGGCGCCAATCCAGATTGCAAAGAGCACGATCCAACCTTTCCTTAACAAGATCATCACCAGACCGTTGGTTCATCCAGGTAAAAGAACAACCCTTACTTGCCATATCTATAAGCAAACAGTCATGTAATACTTCTCTAAAGACATGCATCCTAGTGGAGTCAGCAGAACGCTTACCTACTTTTTCCCAGGGATATAAGACTTCATTGAAATCACCGACGCAGATCCACGGAAGGGTGTTGATTGCACATATAAACCTTAATTCAGCCCAGAAAAGTCGGCGCAGCTGAATATCAGACGGAGCATGGATGCAGGTGAGTCTCATCAGATTACCTCCCATTAAGTCAGTGCATATTATATCAAAAAACTTCGTAGCTGATCGGTCCACCGTAATATGAAACTGATCATTCCAAAAAAGAGCCATCCCCCCAGCTAAACCAATGGGATTCATCAAAACAGAATTAGGATACATGAGTTGTATACGTACTCGATGAACGGCCACTTCTTGGTTCTTTGTTTCCATCAAAAAAATAATATCGAGCCTCTCCTTAGCCACAAAGGCCTTGAGAGATTGACTGTCGGGGGTTGCCCACCCGGGCGTTCCAACTTAGAAGTTTCATTTTTCACTCGGTGGCTTTTTTGGGCAAGCCACCATAGCCCATGGTCCGACTTCTTCGGCTTCCATAATAGGAGTGTCCAAAAGTTGTGTGTCATCTAGGTCAGGAAGTACATGTAGTCGTGTAGTATAAGGAGAAAACCTTTTCAGTTTTTTGCTTGTTCCTGCTGTGGTGTTGAGTCTGGATTACTTTGTCTTTTTTGCTTGGACCGGATCTTGAGGAGCTTTCAACTTTGCAGAGGTAATGTCAGCCTTAACTCGTATTGGAGATTTAGAATTCCGGTTAGATATAGCTGCTGGTTGTTTCTCTGTTAGAACAGAATGCGTGGCAAAGATGGTATCTTGGTGAAGAAGAGGCAGGGTAGACGAATGGGAAAAGTCTCTGTTATTGTGTTCAGAAGGGGGTTGAGCTACAACCAATGGATGGGACGGAGGGGGAGTTTCTGGGATGACCTCATCCGAACCGCAGTATGGTTTGCGGTTCATAGAAAACCTTCCGATAGGGACTATGTTCCCGAACTTCCGCTCTTAACCATTGACCAAAGGCCATTTGTTCTTTACCCTCCATCTTTGCATCGATGTAAAAGGATAGTCCTTGCAAAGACGTAGCATAGTGGCCGAGTTTCCCACAAGAATAACAGAAATGGGATAATCGTTCATACCGAAAATCTATCCATAAAGTCTTCCCATTGATTTGTATCAGCTGTCCTGTTTTGAGGGGTTCTCGTACATCAAGATCAACCTTAGCTTTTACAATTCGGATAGAATTACCCTCTTTGCTGTCATTACGAACCTCTATGACTTTTCCTATATGGCTAACTGCTCGTTGTATCATATTTGCAGAGCTCCATTCTAGTGGAATACCAAATACTTGCACCCAGAATTTGCAAGTCGAAAAGTCATAACAATGCAGCGGCGTATCGGGAATCCAGGCCTTGAAGATGACTAAATGGCCAGAAAATTGCCGGGGCCCCCATCTAGAACACGTTGCCCTGCCCGCCTCGATTTAAATTTAGCGACATACAACCCTTCTTCGCGGATCGATATATCTACCTGGTCTATTCTCCACACACGCCTAAGGGTACTTTGAAAGGCTGATAAGTTTATGGGTGGATTAGATAGAACTGTACCAATCGTGAGATAACTTACAATCTTCAACGGATTCTTGCCGTGGTGGTGCATCGGTCCAAACGTCAATCCTCCGTTCGCCAAAGTCGACCCATACGGGAACATAGAGCAGCGAGCCGAGAGACGCCGTCATCATCATTTTCGGCCATGACTGCAGAGCTCAGTTAGGAGCCATTATCAGAGAGACAAAATTAAGAGATGAATAGACATGCAGCATCTGGTCAGAAAGAGAAGGGAATAGAGCGAGTAAAAACGAAGATGGAAAAAGACATGCAGCAGTTATGCGGACTAGGTGAAGATACTTGGATTCCGAAATATAGCAATTGGCGTCGAGATGGAAGTGGATTGAACTACTTGTAATACTGGGTAGGAAAACGGAAGGAAATCTAAACAGAGGACAGCCAGGAAAGTGATATGGTGAAAGATGGGTAACATGCAGTAGTTCGTTGAAATGGGTTTCGATCCATGTCGAGCAATAAGAGGAACTGATTTGTGGAGAATTCAAAGATGGATGAGCAATTCGGTAATGGAAGACTGACAATGGAAGAAACGAAGATAAGGGTTTAGGGTTGAAAGCTACCATGAAGGTAGAAAACAAACTCTACATGTCGAGAGAAAACACCAAGGAGAAAAAAGCCATAACCCAATCACCTGTCACTGTCACTCTAATTTGACCTAGAAGAAGTTTGCATATTAGTGAAGATCACTCAAAGTAATCTATTTTTGAAAAAAGAAAAGGCTATAATAGGTATAATGAAAAAGGTCAGAAATACCCCAGGATTGGAAACAACCTCGTGCATATGAGTAACATTTTGGAATAAGAATTTATAATTCTAGCCTTGCAAGTATTTGAATTTCGAGGGGGAGGTGTGCAAATGCCAAGCATGTCCTCAGAGCGTCAGTCAACAAATGACTAGTCAATCACACACCAAAAAAATTACTATCTAATCAAAGATGCCTTAATTAATCATTCGGATTGATAGGCACTATGGAAGTGACTTTCGCAACCCAATGACGCTCTGTCTCTCGTTTTCTCTCTGTCTCTCTTTTTTAGGGTAAAATCAAAGTAGAAGTTCATTTTGTAATGTCATTTCATTTGCATTTCACCTTCCACCTACCCTTTTGTAGATCAAGACAAAGACCTCGGTGAGTTGGCGGGCGATCAAGGTGATGTACCCTTTGTACAAGGCAGTTGGCACCTGCATTTCCACTTCAAAGCAATAGGTGATCGTTGTAAATTCAAGTGCCCATGTGTCATAGGCCGAGAGTTTCCTTGGCCTCGAAACGATCCACGGGTGCCTGGCGAGCGGAATTCGCCAAGCTAGCATTTTCTTTAGTTGTTTCACAAACAATATGGTGAATAATTCTATGTGTGAGATCCTACCACGCTCAGCTTCACTCGGACGTCTAGTCCATCGAATGAGACAGCAGTTCTCTTTAGGCACAACAATTGGTTTCGGCCTGTCACAACCTCGTCAGGAGAGCGGCATCAGCTCCCGACCAGTTTGTGCATGGGAGGCCTACCCTGTCTTCAAAACTCCTAAGTGATATAATCCTTCTATCCTAGAACTCCTAACACCAACCGTCCTGACGCCACTCCCACGGACCAGTTGTGTTCTACCCTTCTGCCTCACACTCTTCACCAGATAACCCCAAGCGCCACTCACAAGTGTCATGAGTACAGGAGGATTCACAGACCGTGACATTCTCCCCCACTCAATTCGCAACACCCTCGTTGCGTTTTGCTCTGTCGCTTCCTTGCGTAAATTAACCACTGATGTGCCACTTTTGGGAATTCACATCGAACGGTCACGCTTGTCCAACAAAACAGGTTTTGCTCCATCGGTGGCCTCTTTTGATCTCAACTGCTCGGCCCTTCAATCACCTGCGCTTTCTGGCAAGTGTGGCATTTTTTGCCAACCGCATCTTTTGGTAGCACCATTTCAGCCTAACTAGCATCTTGACTCCAGCAAACCAATGGAGGTTCTTTTCTTGTTGAAAACGTGATAGTAGACCTCTTTTTCAAATTCACCGATCGATCCAGGAACGTTATCCCCATTCAGCAAGGATTCAGTTCTTCTCGAACTCCCTATCGGCTCGGCGAGGAACTGACTCGTCCTAGTACCATTGCCATCTTAGGAGCAAAGAGCGCAGCTTCATTCAAGCATCTTTTGCCCCAGCCATTCATTTTCCATTATGCTAGGACCGGACTGAGCACTCATCAATTCAACGCACTAGAGCGAGAAACTCGATTTTCCGACTTGCTCACTTGCTTACTGGAAGGATTCCTGCTCTGATACCACTTGTCACGAGCCGAGAGTTTCCTTGGCCTCGGAATGACCCGCGAGCACCTGGCGAGCAGAATTCGCCAGGCCAACCTTCCTTCTATAGCTGTTCCACAAACAATACGATGAATGATTCTTCGTAGGAGATCCTACCACGCCCAGCTTCGCTCAGGCGTCTAGTCCATCGAGTAAAACAGCAGTTCTCTTTAGGCACAACAACTAGTTTCGGCCTGCCATGGCCTCGTCAGGAGAGCGGCATCAGCTCCCGACCAGTTTGTGCAGGAGAGGCCTACCCCATCTTCAAAACTCCTAAGTGATATAATCCTTCTATCCTAGAACTCTTAGCACCAACCGTCCTGACGCCACTCCCACCGACCAGTTGTGTTCTACTCTTCTACCTCACACTCTTCACCAGATAACTCCAAGCACCACTTACAAGTGTCACGAGTACAAGAGGATTCACGAACTGTGACACGTGTGGAGGTCCTCAGTGGTGGGCCAACATCTACTTCTTGCTTCTTAGTCAAGCATTAGTATAGTACAAATCTGCTGGTCCATGGGAAAGGGACGAAAGTAGAAAAATAATAAAGCTCTGCTCTGAAAAGTTAACTTGTCTTTAAAAGAGTAAGCGTTTTTATTTAAATTTTTTTCAAATAAAAGTACTAATATCATTGAGGATGAGAAGACTAGTTGAACCAACAAGCCTTTCGGTAGCACTTGTGGGTGTAAAATCATAAATACACTAGGCCGATGTGCTGAAATATTTTGAGATTGCTAGCCGAGGTGGATTAGTTAAGGTGCACGGAAGCTGAGGGAGAATGAATTGCGTGATAGTCAACCCGGCCTTGAAATTAGAAGGAGGGCCTTGAACTCATTTGAACTTTGGAGACGAAGCCCACATGAGCCCGGCCGCTTGATAAATTCAGCCATTACCCCCTCGGCCTGGCCAACGCTTACATGTGAGATTCATTTGCCGTTCCCAATTAGGAAATACCATTGAAAAGGAAAGCGACCAAAGAGAAGCAACTTCGGCCGGACCCAGACAAGGGGCAAAGAAGGCTCGACCGAGCATGGAAAGGACGAAGAGAGGAAATAGATTTAGCCGGCACTCACCAATGGAAGTGACTCTCAACAGGCGAAAAGAAGGTAGGGCTAATTTTGGCCACAAATTCACATAATCTCGCCAACAAAAGGCACACATTCTCAGTTGGACAGAATATGTTCGGCCACATATTCACATATTCTTTGGATAGACAGGGGAACTCATAGCTGAACACATTTCGTGCAAGACTCACAGCCAAAGAGAACTCAATAGGCCAAAAACTCTTGATCACGCACATGTAAGGTGAAGACGAGAAGATACTCGGCTGAAATTGCATAGACTCACGATGAACATGCTCAGGAGAGGACGTGAGTACAAAAACAGAGATCGTATACACAGAGGAAAAAAAAACTATTCGTCATAATGCCAATTCAAGTAAAAATTGAAAACTCGAGATCAGGTATGACATGATTATTGATGAGTTACTGATGCCAAAATTTTCTTATCGATAACCATGACTATAGTTGTTGATATAGATAACAATTAGTCAACATATTGAAGGAAGTGAAAACGTTGTCTAGAAGATATCAATTGAACAAGATGATATTCAAGAAAAGTAATTTCAAATGCCGTGGCAGCCAAGTTTATAACTATTATTTATGGATAAGGTAGATGAAAAGAGGGAACACGATGATTGAGATCATTCAAAGGCAAGATTGTTAACACCTGATTTTTCACAAATGCATCAAATATATATTTTGAAAAAAAATGGGGAAAGGAAAGGAAATAACAAAACTGGCCCAGTCAATCTTTTTCGGTCCAGTTCATTCGTCTTGGGCCAGACCATTTTGTTCTGACCCAGTTCATCCGCATAAAAGCCGATTTACAAACCTAATTTGGGCAGCCCAGGTTTCGTTCAATTCACTGTCTCAACCCAGCAACTGAAAAGTCCACAAAAATTAATTAAAGCCCGAGCCCATCCGAACGTAATAAATAAAAGATAAAAATAAAAAACAAAATCCAGCCTTTTCCTTTGACTGTGCTTTCCGCTTCTGAAATTTGAAGAAGAGGACGAACACGTTTCACAGTCAAATGCATGCGAGCGTTTCTCACAGACCCGTGACCGAAGCAAATCTCAAAGCTCTAGAAGGAATATTGTCAAGCTCCGTCGGCGAGCAAATAGCAACCGCGACTCCATTCCCGATCAGGTAGGCACTCCCTTCTTTTAATGATTCTGTTTTCCCCTTCTATTCGGGAATCAAGAACGTTGAGTTGAATTGATGAATTCGTGGCTCAATCTGTGGAACCGAGACTGATCTGTGAGAGATAATGATTGTTTAGAGGTTGATATATCGTGTCTAGACTGTACATGACATTGAATCCAAATCTGGAATTGGTTTTTCGAATTGCATATCAGCCGTTCGACAAAATGCCTGAATGGAGTACTGAAATGGATTTATGAAATTCGTCAATTAGAGCCTCCTTTTATGCTCGATTTGTTCTTAGATTGTTGAATTGATACTAAATCTGTGTTTCTCTTTGATTTTGTAGCATATCCTTTGATGTCCAAGTCGGCCGTGATACACCTCAGCGAGACGCCATTCCTTTAGCCGGAGAAGGCCGCAGTTAGAGGCCACCATAGTCAATTCTTTCTTCATCGTTTGAATGTGCATATGTGTTTGTTTTTCTGGAATTGGTTATTGTTTGAGATGTATGTTCTCGGTTATCTTGACGTTGCTGGGACTGGTCTGGTATTAGCCGAAGATGACTTGGTGACGGTGGGCAACGTTGGATATCGACGTGGGACGGTTTGGAGTTCCTGCGTGAGTTCGTTTGATGAAGTTTCAGTGTTGAGCTCGCCGCGTTGGAGAGCTCTCGGTGAAGTCTCGGGAGGGAAGGAGGGCAAAAAAGGAAAATAAAGAAAATCAAAAAATCAAAAATCGAAAAATAAAAATAAAAAATCGAAAATATAAAAAAGGGGCTGCATATGTTGAATCTGGGTCAGGTCAAACTTATTGATGGACCGGGCTAGAATTATCAATAGACTAGGCCGGGCCGAACATTTAATTTCAATGTCTGGGCCATACTCGGGCCAGGCTCTAAGTCTGACCCGAGTTCAGACTCCAACCCGGACTGCTAGGGTCTGTGTCAAACCACTAGTTGGCACCGAGTTAGCCGAAGTCCATTTTCTAGAATTAAAAAATAAAAAATGGAAAATTTCCAAAAAAAAAAGAAAAAAGTTAGAAATTAGATATTGATAAGGTTTTATTAGATTTTCGTTTTAATTCTAATTTAAAATTAATTTAGCATAAAAAAAAGTGAAAATCTCTTGATGAAAATTAGATTCAAAATTGAATAAGCCTTTAGAGCTTAACAATGTTGTTTTTGAATCCTTTCTTTTTGGATACAAGTCGTTGTTTGCGCACTTTCATTTTGATTTTACTTGATTGTGCACTTTCAATATATTGCTTGTTATTTTCCAATTTTAGAATGGTTAGGATTTGTTTTAGGATTTTTTATTGGTAAAAGACTGCTCTAACAATTTGGTTAGCAAATAGTCAAGTTTAGATTCAAAATGGCATTAGTTATATGATTAGTGTAATCAAGTATCTGATCCTTGAATATTTGGTTTCGTAAGAATTAAGATGAAGCTACCAAGTTGCAATTGGTTCCTATTTAACTATAAATGATTAGTGGCGACTCCTAACAATATTTAAGTTATTAAGAATTTAAAGGAAGTTGTGTGTCAAGTGAGATATGAGTTTGGAAGAGCTCACGCTCTTGATCAATGAACCTTTTCTTAGATAGTTGAAAAGATGAGGTGTTCAAGCTGTCTTTTCAATGAACCATGTTGACATCTGATTTTTAGTTGACGCATTATAAAAATGTAAAATCCAAAATTAGGAATTCCGATCTCAGCGAAGCCTATTTCTTGACCAAAAAGTGTTGCCTTTCATTTCTTTTTCTTTTTCTTTTTCTTTTTTGCATTGTTGCTTTTAAGTAATTTCCTATTCATTTTCAACAAAAAGTTAAATGGTTGGCTTTTGAGTCAACTTTTTGGTCAACCATTTGACCAAAAGTCTAAAAGTTAGTTTTTTGCCCCCAAAAGATGTCAAAAAGTTTTAATTTCACTTTAGTTAAGTCAATTTTCAAAAAATTTAAAAAATTTGACTCAAAAATCAACTTTTTATAGGAAAAGTCAACTAAAGAGTTAACATTTAGTTAAATCTTTGACCAAAAATAAAAAGTCCTCAAAACACTTTATTTTAGTATTAATTTGACTTTTGTGCAGAAAATTTTGCAAAATTTAATTAAGAACATTGTTTTCCGAATTTTTCGGTTTTAGGTTTGAAATTGACCAAAATAAAATTGTTTTCATTTTAATCATAATTAGTTGTAGTTCCTTTTATGATATGTGGTCTAGAGACTATTTCTAATCCACTTGTTCATTCAATTTTGAGAGTTGTCGTGTCAAAAAGGCGAGTTACCATTTTAAGCCCTACTTAGGGTGTCCGAATTGATCCTTCATAAGATGCGAATGGGCATTTTTTTTTTCACTTGTTTTCTTGAGATAAGTCCAAATTTGGGATCTAGTGTTTAATACCAATAATATCGACATTTGATTTTCTAAAGCTCATGACGAGATATAATGATGGTGATCAGTTTTTTTCTTTCCCTTGTTTAGAAGCAAGATATTATCACAACATTGGAAGAGGGATATGGAAATCTCTTTAGAGAACAATGTATGAGCATCGGACGACTCAATTAGATGACCAATTAGAGATTCTAAAACATTATTGTCTAGGTTTCAATTGTCACTTTCGCTTGTGCATAAGTACAAGTACACGAGTATGCGCAGGGGAAAAACGTCATTCTTGTTCTCTGATTCGCCCCCTACTCGAAACTGACAACCATCCACGTCGAGGGACAAAAACATCGTTGACCAACTTGGTTTGGAAGCTCAATTTGCAACCGATCTAATTAGACTAAAGGCCCAGTCTCTATGATGAAGTTTGCGGGGCAATTCTCGTAGACATCCGGCCCATATTGTTTCCCACAACGAATTATTTAAATTCACTTCATTTATTTATTTTTGTTACTGGCGGCAGAAAATCATGAATAACAACAATACGACATTTGGATAAGCTAGAACGGGAGAAATGTCCTGAATTTTTATAAAAAAAGTTTAGCCATGGAGATTATCAGATTCGGCGTCATCAAATTCGCTCCCATGATTATATACAATAGCCATGAGACTTGGAATACAGTATTTTATATGCTCAGTTCCAAACATTCTCGTAGTTCAAATCCTTGTAAATGTTTTTACTATCGTTTTTTTCTCAACAGTCTCTCATTAGTTCTTTATTCTTTTTCCATCAATTCCACTAAAGAAGTACGTTTTGTTTCAGAAGTACTCAGAAAATGAAGAGGAGGAATCTGTAGAATTTTAAATCTGGCCAATATTCGTTTTGTTCGGCCCAAGATGAAAATCGAAATAGCAGTCTAAGCCCATCTAATTGCAGTTTGAGCCTAGTAGTCCATCGGAGCTGTCAGCCTAATGATTAGATGTACATGAAAGTAAACATAAGCTAGTTACTCATGGCTGGTCAAAGCCTAAACTTGTGTAAGATGTACTGCTCATGGTGGCCACTTTGACTTCCTCAGATATAAGTCTCATTACTTGAAGGATTAAGTCCATTATCCTTTCACTATCACTTTTTATGGCATGTTATGTTATACAGTAGAAATTCATGTCCACACTCGAAGTCTTAAACTGATAAGTAATGGAGTGACTAGACATACATAATCAGTATACAGAATTTACCCATCTTCTCTTTAAGACACTCAATACGTTCATATTCAACATCGTGTTGCAATCATTAGCAATTTCCTTCCAAATTTAGGATAATTGTGACTCTTGTTAGAGAGTTGCGATGAAGCCAAGATCCAACATTAAAGTACAGCAAAAATTTAGAGATCGAGATCAGCCACAGCCACGGTATTCGCCACGGTATTCCATTTTCCGGAATCAGAACTTCCAATCTGTTCATGCTTCGAAGGAAGGAGGAAGGGTAGAATCAGATGAAAGAGGAAAAAGAATCATCCGGTTTGCGGGCCTTCCTTAGTAGCATCTTCGTTGGGCCGATAGTTCTCCATGTTTTTGTGCGAATCATCTTTTCGATGCTTAATGAGCATTCTACGACGGTGACCTTGAATTTAATTAGGCTGATTAATCTTTTTTATCACACACTTTACATCAACTTCAGTCCATACTAAGAACATGTCATCACGTATGAGATGGCTTTATCACATAAGGTGTTTCTGTTAGCGAGCATGGGTCTCCTCATTGCATCGAAGTTTCCTTAAGATTTTGAAGAACTTCATCGCAAAAAAGAAGGCAACGACTCCAAGCATGTCCCAAGGGCTCTCGGTCAATTGGTAAACTAAATAAACACCTGCATTATTAGTCTATTCAATAATGGATGAGCATTTTTATGTCATTTGTCCTACGCCTTCGGAAATGCGTGCAGTTTTGATTAAAATACGTGTGAAACAAAGAAAGTCTCAACAATGGGTTTGTCGCGTCGCAGGTATGGACATCTGATTGACTTATGGGGAGACTATAGACATCGTGTGAAGAAGCCATGGATGTTTCCTTCGCGAATTCGTCATTGCTTACGTCTACCTAGTCCATAAATGAGTAGTTACCTGCAGATGAAGAATTAAAAAAATAGAAGAAAAGAAATCTATTGTTTTGTGTTAAAGGTACTGACTTCCATATGATTTATTTTAGTAAGTGATGGTAATAGTGCCAATAATTTTCGACATGACACCACACGTAATTAAGCGTGTTCGGATTGAGCTTAGATGGATTGGTATCATAAACAGATCAACCCATTTAAACATGTAAGATGGGCAACTTTTTCTGTGGAATAGTTCAGAGATAGTGGTGATCAATTGCGAATCTATTGACTGGAGATTCGGAAAGTCCGGGTCGTTTCCTTTTTTTTTTTTTTTTTTTTTCGTGATTTTCTATTTATTTGTTCGATATGATGTGCATAATGTATATTGATGAACACTTTGCTATACTATTGTCGGTATGGCACATAGTTTAGTTGCTGGTTTTGACATGTTTGCTCTTCCTAGAATTAAATAGTGCGGCTTGATTTAGTGAGGATTATTTGGTGCATGTGAACCTTTTTTGGGTCCCCTTCTGCCAAAGCACGTTTTCTTGTTTAATAAACAGAGTTAGTTTTTTTTCTTTTTTTTTTCCGTCGGTACAGAGTTAGTTGGGTAGACTAATATTATTAAGGGGGAAGTGTTGGAATCTTTTCCGTTCCTCCTTCAACTAAAGCGGAAAAGGACAAAGTTCAAATATATGAGTTCAGAAATTGAATTCTTTAGTGATAAAAAATTAATTTAAAATAAATTTGTCATAGATATATTAATTTACCTTTTGACTTTGGCTTGATAAACTACTAGGGAAATCAGGAAGTTCACACCTACATAGAAAGATTTGTCGGTAATTTCTCAATTCAGTGGAGAGAAGAGTGGTGGGCCCGACGGTCACTTAAGGGAAAAAAAGTAGGGAGGACCCAGCCGCTCATTCGGATTCGGAATTGGAAATGGAAAAGAATTTGGTCGAATTACAGAAGAAAGGCCGAAGAGAGATGAGCGGTGGGCCGGTGGCGTCGAGTCAATCATGCAACATATGGTGGGACCGGGCCACCGAGAGAGGGGGTAGAAAAACAGGTGGAGTTTCTCAGGAACTATACACATCGTGCTTGGCTAAATTTTATAATGCACTTTATTATATAGTTAACACTATACAAAGTGTTTATTACAATTGGCATGGTATGACTATGACAAATTCTTTCAATGTCACCATACTAATACTGATTTATTATTGATGTGAAAATGTCATATCAAATTGGAAATGGAGAATAGAATAAAAGTTTGTGATTTTTATTTTAGATGAAACAAAATTCATGGCAGATTTGTAACTAGAAATAAAGTCTGAAAAAAAGTTCATTATAAAATTGAGATTAGATGTAAAATTGGAGATTTTGTAGGGAATTATGCCTTTTTCTTCTATGTATATCATCATTATTTTTTGACAAATTTCCTCGGGATTCTGAATTTATTGCCAGACAAGCATTGAATTGACTCGAGGGGCGATGTCCAGAAGGAGGCGACGACTGAACACATGCTCACCGCTCTCGGGTCAACAACTTATTGGTTTTTCTTTTTGGTCTGTTAAAGTTTTTAGCTTATTGATGGAACTCCTGCATAGGAAGAATATTTTTTTTTTTTTCAACAGAAAGATGACCGTACTTCTAATATTTTTTCTTTTTCAACACAAAGATGACCGTACTTCTACCCGGCAAGCAATTGCCCTCCATTGTTTGGATTTTGCAATCGCGTGCTTGTTAGTTATCAGTCAATTAATTATTACTTAATTAAGACTTGCCTCATCTACTTTTAACTTGAGGAAATTTACAATTCACTCTCTTAATAGCCATCGCATAAAGAGTGAATAAGACTGGTTGCAAGAAATGTTTCTACACCAATACTATATATGATAATTTCTCTAATTTGTTATGTGACGATGTGTTCAACATTCTTTGGAAAGATGCCCATTTAATTCACATGAGGAATTGGTCCACCTAGATTAGTTTGCTTCATTCATTAGCAAGAAATAAAAAGCACATTAATATTTGCTTGATTTGGATTATTTTAGAAATGGATTTATATTGTTAAAAGGTCAAATAAATTTAATCAACTTAACAAATAAGTTTCGCCTAATTTTGTCACTGAAGCAAACTACTAGGACTAAAATTGAGTATTCATATGAATGCGAGGATCAAAAGTGTACTTTTCTTTGGAAGTTTGCACAAGTAAGCCCCACGTAAGCTTGTACTCTTCTTAATAATTTTGGGCGGCAGCATTTATGAAATGATCCAAGACCACAATTTCGAAATTTTATGGGAAGTTTCAATGAGAATTTGTAAAATAACATGCTTCCACCATTCCACATTACACATTTTACTTAACGATGCGTTTTATTATAATTATTAGAAATATGTGGATTTAACATTTTTTTAATTTTGTTAAAAAAGATAAGCACTTTTATTCAGTAAGCATGCCCTTTTCATCAATTGAAGTTTAAAAATAAGTCTTGCTTATTTACAAGTAATGTTAATAAGCATGCTAAAATTGATATATTAAGGATCCGTTCGTTTACATGGAAAATAACTTTCAGAAAAATGTTTTCCGAATTTCTAAAGCGTTTGTTTCACGGAAACTAAACTAGTAAAAAATAAATATTTTCCATTATTGAAAAAAAAATTTAAGGTGAAAAAAATGTCTTCCACTTTTCAAAAGTAGAAAACATTTCCCATAACTTTTTTCACCTTATTTCTTTTCACCAACACATTTTCATTTAGTGATATGACCATATCATAATTTAACATTTAACAGGTAAATAAATAGATTTATTAAACAGATACTATTCGACCAAGAAAAATAGATACTACACAAGCGTGAAAATTCATGACCCATTTTTCGAAAAAAAAAAAGTGAATTTTTAGGATTGTTCTCTGTCTTCTCAAAAAACTCATTTTTCAAAAAAAGTAATTTTTTCGGATGTCTTTAGCCTAATCTTATGGAGAAGCTTGAATTTTCCACTTTCAATTTCATAGTCGAGAATGCCAACTTCAGGTTTTTGTACTAAAATTTCAACGGTGCGACCACTAGACTAAGCGTTCGAGGAGATGACTGTATGTGTGTGACCAGGGTACAGATGAGCATGGCCTGATCACGCTCTCGTCTCGGCGTTTAGTGCCTTCTTTTCTCTGCTTTTTTTTTTTTTTTCGATTTTTAACGTTACGTCTTGGAAAGCATTGAATGAAATGTTGCTGTCCATCTGTTTTGGCCACTTGTCTTTTTTTTTTTTTCCACCGTTAATGATTCTGCATGGAATTCCCGCGTCGCCTCGGATTGTCTTGTGCATCGAAATTTCCGCCACACTAAAGGCAACGACTAGAAGCGCGTGGTTACTGTTCCCAGTCAATGAATTTTGCCAATTTATCTCTAGCCTGACAACTTTGAATTATGGGTGCCATTCCATTATGGTTGGCAACTGGTTTCAATTATATGGTCCAGCTCGATCAGAAGATGCTCGTACTTTTACCCGGCAAGCATGTGCCATCCATTGTTTGGATTTGATTGCGAGTATTTCTATAGAATCCGAAGATGTGGGGACCGGTTTGTCTCATCTCCTAATATCTCGTCTTTATCACTAGACTAGACTCGCAATTGCGGGCTTGCTATTCATTAGTCAATTAATTAATACTTAATTAAGACCTTGTCTCATCTACTTTTTGACTCGAGGAAGTTTAACTATCCACACTCTTAATAACCATCACATGAAGAGTGAGTAAGACCGGTTGTAAGAAATGTTTTTACACTAATATTATATATGATGATTACTCTTATTCGTGATGTGATGATGCGTTGAACATTGTTTAGGAAGATGCCCATTTTGTACTAGATTAGCTCATTTCTTCATTCATTGACAAACGGGAAAAAAAAAACGGGCACATAAATATGTGCTTGTTTTGGATTATTTTGGAAAATGAATTTATACTGTAAAACAAAGCTCAAATAAAATTAATCAACTTGACAAATAAGTGTTTTGTCACTAAACCAAAATGTAAGGAGTAAAATTGAGAATTTGTATGAATACGAGGCCGGAAGTACTCTTTTTTTTTTTGTTGAGAAGTTTGTACAAGTAAGCACCACGTAAGCTTGTACTCTTCTAAATTATTTTGTCTGAACCTAGGTATAATTCAATTTGATTTTTTTTTTTGTTTGGCCCGCAGCATTTGAGAAATGATTCAATACCCCAATTTCAATCTTTTCCATGGATTTGCAACGAGAATTGGTAAAATAACATGCTTCCATTGTTTCATGTCACAAATTTTTACTTAATGATGCTTTTTCATTATAATTGCTACCAAGAAGTGAATTTTCTTTTAACAATTTTAATCATAAAGGTGTGCACTTTTACTCATAAAAGCACATGCTTTTTTATTATTTGAAGTTTGACAAACAAGTCCAGAGTATTTACAAGTAATGTTAATAAACATACTACAAGTGATATCATAAATGATATGACCAAATCATAATTTAATTTAGCAAGTGAATAGATATATTTATTAAAGAGATCCTATACAAAGAGGAAAAAGTACATTTTTGGGATCTCTTTAGCCTAATCTTTTAGAGAATCTTGAACTTTCCACCTTTTATTCAGAAAGTTTTGAATTTCAACTTGATAACCATGGAGATTACCGGCTTTCGGTTTTTATCCAAAGCGTTGGAGGAGATGATTGTGGGTGTTGTGATCAGGGCAGAGATGGGTTTGGCTTGATCCCATTCTCGTTTTGGCGTTTAGTGCTATCTTTCCCTGCTGGTTTTGTTGCACAGAGAGAGAGAGAGAGAGAGAGAGAGGGAAGCGGCCAACACGTATGCATTCCCGTCTAGTCTTGTCGTTTAACTTCTTGGCAAGCGTTTACTTCAAAAACGAAAAAGCCTTGGTGAAATCTCGCCGTCGTCACTGTCCGGACGCTGGTATGCATTCGTCTGTTTTGGCCACTTGTCTTTGTCTTTTTCATCTTTCAATGATTCCACATGGAAATTTCTGCATCGCCTCGGATTATCTTGTGCATTGAACTTTCCACCACACTGAAGGCAACGACTAGAAGCGCGTGGTTACTGTGCCCAGTCAATGAATTTTGCCAATTTATCGCTAGCCTGATAAGTTTGCCTTATTGGTGCCATCATCATGATTGCCAACTGGTGTCAATTAGATAAAGTGATAAACCAAACCAATAAAGATAGAATTGCCATACTACACAATCACCACTCGTCAGATCTTATTTTTCATCGTTCACTTTTTGTGGCCCCTTGGAAAAGGACCCACTTTACTCAATACAAGGGGAACGGCCATTGATGGCAGCATATACGGCCATTGATGTGAGACTACCAAAATATCACCTCGTCAATTATCTAGAGACATGATGAAAAAAAAAAAAATTATCTAGAGACATAAGATTGTTATCTGTTTTTTGACCTCGAATAATCTACATTAACATGTAAAGTAAAAAGAAAAATCCGACATTTAAAGATTTTCATTTTTTTCATGCTAAAATATCATTAGTTACTCTTTTACAAACATTGAATATATATTCAACATGTCTGATCTCTCACATGTTTTAATATTAAAATCCGAATCCTTTCAAACTCCATTTTTTTTTTTTCATACGTGCTTCACATGTGTACGTTTTGCTAGTGTATGTCGTCGGCTGCTGTTTTGGGTTTTTCTACAACTATAGAGAAATCTGAAAATGGGTCCAATGCAATGATGCTATTGGTTGCTCTTTTGTTTTGTCCAAGAAATTATAATAAAAAAGGATATATATTACCCTCTTCCTTGGCAGCAAGAAGCCATTTCGTATTTATAAGGCATTTTGGTTTTCTTTCTCCGCCACACTTCAAAGGAAAAATTTAAGGGTAGAGTCAGAGCAAAGAAGAAATGCATCGCCCCATTTTTGGGCATTCTTTCGCCGTGCTCGTGGCGCCGATCCTACTCTCCGTGCTCGCGTTCAAATTTCTCAATAAGAAGAAAACTGGTGTGGGCAGAAATGCAGAGGATGCAGATGCTGGCGTACCTGGTTTGTCGACAGAAACTAATTTGGGTGAACCTGGTTCATCGGCCGCACTGATAGAAATTAATAACGGTGCATCTTGTTCGCCGAGTGTGCCGTCTGGAGACCACTATGATGTGTTCTTGAATTTTAGAGGCTTAGATACTCGAAATAATTTTGCTAGTCACCTCTATTACGGGCTCATTGATGCCGGAATTCATGCTTTTAGAGATGATGACGAGCTCCAACAAGGCGAGGAGATCGGCCCAGGTCTTTTGACAGCCATCAAGAGCAGTAAGATCTTGATCCTCATCCTCTCCGTGAATTATGGTTCGAGCAGATGGTGCCTTGATGAACTAGTTCAAATAATGGAGTGTAAGAATGAAAGCAAGGGGTGTCTAGTGTTGCCTATATTCTACAAAGTGGAACCAACTCATGTGCGACATCAAAAGGAACAATTTGGAGACGCCTTTCGTACACATGAAGGGCGTTTCGGCTCAGCTATTTTAGAGAAATGGAAGCAAGCACTCAAAGAAGTCAGTAACTTGAAAGGATGGACAGCCACCGGGTACTTCATACCGAAACATTCTCTACTTTCTTTTAATCTGTGTGAGTGTTTACTTGTTTTTCTTGTCTTGCCAACAGAGGATCAGAGCAACGTTCGTTCTTTTTGTTTATTTTAGAAAAAAAATTAAAATCTTGCTAGGAGTGAGATCCTGCGATGCATGTGTCTTATAAGTTCTTTTTTTTTTTTTTTTCTTTTTTAGTTTTTTTACTTTAATGATATTGACCAATCTAATTATACATTTTATTGTTATGATCCCATTCGCTTGAATAAGATACACTTTTTTAAATGAAATTTTCTCTTATATCCAAAGATTTCGTAACATTATTCCATTTTTTTTAATGTTTAAAGTATAAGCTACAGTATTCTTCATCACAAAACTTTCTAATTACATATTTACTTGAGATTAATAGTAAAACTTATTGGTGGTTCCTCATAAGATCATAAACGGTGCAGTGTTGATTCTCAAAGCCTTAATTCGTTATCTTCCCAAGTTACAGTTGTTACATTATTAATATCACTAATTAGTTGCTATTAAAATAATTTTTAGAAAAGAATATTTTCATTTGTTATAAATGATGATGGTAAATATACAAAAAAAAAAGAAAAGAAAAGATTATCTTGGTCATATGTTTGTTTAAATATTTTTCGATGCATTTTCCTCTCTTCAACACATAATTTCTTTTTTATACACCTGCATAAATTGAAGCAATGTTCTTATTTTGGAGAAAAATCATTCTTCTACTTACGAAAAATCAATGTTAGATTAATTGAAATTATAGAACATAGATACTCGAAAGGAAAATAAAGTACAACCTGTTATCATCCCTCGACGCACTAAACAACTGATAAGCACACAATGAAGAATGATTAAATTCACAACACAAGTAGAAACTTGCAAGTTTGTGGAATTGCGCAAATAAAGACAAATCCCCTTAATTGTATTTAGGTAGTTCGCGATTTGGTATTCTGATAAGAATGATTGATGGTTGAACTCTAATATCGGGCTTGCTTATTTGAATTTTTACTTAGTCAGACACCTAAAAGTTTTCAAAGTCACGTTCACGTCATTCCTAATATCTTCATCAAGCAACAAGATTAAATTTTGATTCAATTCCATAATATATACATCATTCCAAATCCATTAGCGCTACCCTCAATTTTCTTCAGGCTCAATAAATTATTATGTCTGAGCAACAATGGAATGGGGCATGCCATGTGAAGCATTTCCCACCTAAGCTTAGCACATGAGATAATAAATAGAGGTGGGGAAAATAACAATTCTTTAAGCTTTCCGATTTATCCTTAGATGTGTTCATTGACGTGTTATCATTAAGTAAACAATATAAAATCAGTTTGTCACGTACATGAACTCTGGTCATATTTGACAGGGACGAAGGAAAATTGGTGAAATTAGTTGTCCAAAAGGTGTTGAGCAAACTGAAGAAAGACTTTGAATTGGTTGTTCCTGAGAATTTGGTCGGAATTGATAGTCATGTGAAGGAGGTTATGAAATTTGTAGATAATAATTCTAGTGCTACCCAATTTGTTGGCATCCATGGAATGGGAGGCATTGGCAAGACAACTCTTGCCAAAACTATCTACAATAAGCTCTCCAATCAATTTGAGCATTGCGGCTACATTCTTGATATTAGGGAATCATTGGAGCACAATGACCTTGTGTACTTGCAGAATCAGTTAATCTCTGATCTTTCGAAGCCAAAAAAGCAAGTTAATAATAAGAATGATGGGATTGGGTTCCTCTCATCCAGGTTTATAGGTAAGAAAGTACTCATTCTTCTTGATGATGTGGATGATGATGGTCAATTGAACGCTTTGGCTGGAAATAGTGATTGGTTTTCTTCGGGAAGTAGGATCCTTATCACCACTAGAAACAAGAGTATTCTTGACAATAGGGTGGACCACATTTATGAACTTGAGGAGATGAATCTAAATCAATCTTTGATTTTGTTTAGTAGACATGCATTTCGAAGTAACTTCCCGACTAACTTCAAGGACCTTGCTTATGAAGTTGTATCTATCACTGGAGGGCTTCCCTTAGCTCTTGAGGTAATAGGTTCACATTTGTGTGGTAAAGGGCAAGCACAATGGGTAGCTACACTAGAAAAGTTAAGAAAAGTCCCTAATTGGAGAGTGAGGGATAAGTTAAAAATAAGTTACGATGCATTAGATCCTCCACAACAACAGATATTTTTGGATGTTGCTTGTTTTCTCATTGGCATTGACAGAAGGAGTGCATCCTACATGTGGGATGTCTATGACTTTTTCCCAGACGATAGTCTTGAAGTGTTAAGATTTATGTCATTAATAAAAATTGGAAACAATCAAGAGCTCAGAATGCATGCTCAATTACGAGATCTTGGTAGGGAGATCGTTCGAAATGAAGACCTGAAGCCTCAATTTCGTAGTAGATTGTGGGACTCCAAGGAAGTATGGAAAGTGCTAAAGGGGAATAAGGTAACTATCTCTCTTCTTTGCTCCCTTAGTCCACATTCTATTGTCTGAGTGATGTTGGTCCTCTACTTAGTCCTTGATTTAGTAAACAAAGAACCTTTTAACATTGTCATTTCATTGACGTGATTAAAAATTATGAGGTTGCTCTCTCTTAGTAAATATAGTAGTTATTTGAGATTTTTCGTATCATGTGTACACAACGAAGTTATCTCCAAGAATGAGGTACTTTCAAATTTATTAGATAATTGATAAGGGTATTTTAGATTACTAAGATCCTCAATTTCTATTGTTAATTCAGTTGTGTCCTTGAAGCATGCAATAAACAACTTGACTATGGTATTATAAACCATAACTACCTAGGATATATAAGCCATGGAATTCTAAACTCTAGGTGTTAGAATTAATATAATAGGAGTTACCATGCCCGCATTTCCCATGAAATTACAAATACCATACCATAATTGAAAATGAAGGGATACTTTTTATTTCTTTTTTATGTAATTAGGTTAGGGATTCCTTATCGAGATTCACAAGATAAACATTGATTTAAAAGTTACCTAGCATATTATCAATGGGGTTTCTATCAGAAATCTTTTATTTTTTCCACATAAAAATGTCCAAGAGATAATGCTCTAAAATTCTATTTTGTCTATAATTAAGTATGTGATTATATGGTATTTGTGAAATTAACTATTTTGACGCTACTACTTTTAATCCATTCCATCAATGGTTTGACTCATTTTGTATTACATCATAAAATAAACTAAAATAACCAACAGAAAAATGAATATGCTGTATATTTTATATCTAAATAAATTGGTATAGCTAACTTTTACAACTAAAACGGTACATTATTAGATGTAATAATTTCAGTATTTTTGCAGGGTTCATTTTCCTTCTTCGTTCGCGGTACTATCTTATGTAGAAATCAAAGTGGTTTTGATAAACCTCATACAAGGTCTTCTTTTAAGTTTATTCCTACGTTTAACCAAACTATCTAAAGTTATTTCGTATAGTGTGATCTCAAAATACCTTCAAAATCCGTAATGAACCCATGCAAAGTATGAAGCATGGACAAGAGCACTAGGACTACTCATAAAATACACCAAAAATAAAAGACATTTAAAGGATAATTGAAACACATTTATAACCCGCTCTTTGGTGTACAACCAAGTAAAAAATGCAAAACCTTTTGCATCTGGTACAACAATAACACAACCTTAAAAAATCCTAAAAAGAAGCCCAATCTTTTGCATGCGGGACGAAAATAGCAAAACTTTTCAAACTTGCAAGGGGAAAGCTTAACCTTTCACTCGTAGAACGAAAACGACATCCGTTACAATATCTGTCTTACTCTCACCTTAAATCACCAGGTGTCGTCCTAGACAGCTCATTGTGTTGACATCCATTATGAACCATGTTAATCATGATCACAAAATGACTCTTTTTCCCACAAAATGCTAGAAATATGTTAACAAAGAAACACTAAGTTTTTCTTATGATGGTTGACGTGGCTCACTGTGTACGTGGCTCACTGTATCCATGGAGATTTAGCGATAATAATGGACAAAATTTATAACGGGTGTTAGTTTTCCTCTGCTGGTAAAAGGCTGGGCTTGCTTTGGTATGTTCGCAAAGTTCTTGTTTTTTTTTTGGGACATTTGAAAGATTGCCTTACTTTTGACCCATGTATAAAAGGTTGGGCTCGTTTTTGGCATTTTGCCATGAGTGTGTTCAAACTCTATCGATACATTGTTGAAGGTGAAAATGTCCCACACTTGAAAACAAAGTATTTCGATAACAGGTTGGATTCCTTGATATTTTAAAAGGGATGTTGATAAGGGAAATGGCTTAATCTGAGTATGATACTTCTCTTGGAGTTCTATTGCTTTCTTACATGTACCCTTCTCCTGAATTCCTTTAGTTATCGAGGTCTAATGCTTCTGCACTAATTACGTCATTCCCTTTTGAGTATCCATGAAATCTTGTACAACATTGCGAAGTACAATAAAAAGTTTTCTCATTCGGAGAAACTGACATTAATTTGAAAATCCATGAATTTTCTGTATTACTTCTCAACTTTTTATGCATAAGTGATTTTTCTTGGTGCTGCACATTTGGTTCGTTGGAATAGCTATTATATTTCTCATCTATTCTGACAAAGCAATTATTTTTCGTTATTTCAAAAATGAATTAGAAATAACTATTCTCTCTAGATCAGGGATGGCTATCCCTTGGGGGCCAAGGATTTAGGTAGCTATTCCATGAAGCCAAGAATAGTTTAAATTCTCATAATACAGAAATGACTTTGCATTTTTTATCACTGATTATAATCAAATCAAATTAATAAAATAAGGACTATCATTATTAGAATTCCCACACTTGGATAATTAATTTTATTTTGATTTATAATATATCAAAATTGCAATCTATAATTATATTATAATTATGCCAAAATAATGAGTTATATATAGCATATATATAATTAATATTATCATCTTGGTTACTTATAATTAGAAAATGATTATTAATAACTACTTTCAAGAGTTTAGTTACTTATAATTAGTTATTACTGCAACGGAAAAGACAAAAAAAAAAAAAAAAACAAGTACGTGTTATTTTTCTATTAATTGTGTAAGTAGCACAGTTGAATAATATACATGAAATTCATAAATAAGAAAAGGGAAAAGAAAAGGAATTCATGACTTCATTTGCTTTCTTCGGAGAGAAGTTTCTTGGAAAAGAAAATATGTTTCTATTATATTCCATCAAATTAACTTTTGATTTTGCACATAGTAATTTAGTGCATTGCATGTTTATCCCGACTAATATAGCAATGAAGCTACGTTGTAGGAAAGAAGAAGATTTACAAGTTGTAAAGTTTTCCACTAAATGAGCCATTGGATCAAAGGTTAAAAGTACATTTATAGCATGTATTAAGAAACTATAAATTAGGATATAGAATAAAATAAAACTAAAAGAAAGAGAACATCATAACTTTTTCTAAGATCTAAATACTTATGGCCAAATTTTAAAATTGAACATGACATCCTTAACTTTCTTAGCCTTTAGAAACTGTTTATTAGCCAAAAGAGAAAATCACATTTTCACTTTGTCTCTTAAAGGCATCATTGTGTGCTAATAGCAAAGTGAACATATCATATTAAGATTTCTTTAGTTGGATATAAATAGTATTGATGAACATTGTTTCTTATAGGGAACAAATAAGATTGAGGCCATTTCTCTAACCAAAGGCAACTTGAAAGGCTTCCGCGAAACAGCTGACCAAGGTGGCGATATCCTCACAAATGAACAATTCAAGAATTTAACCTGTCTAAGGTTTCTTCATGTAAACGGGGCACATTTTATTGGAGATTTTAACAAGTCATTTGAGGAGTTAACATACCTTCGATGGCAGAATTGTCCCTTAACTTTTGAAGCAAGCAATTTTTCTGTAAAGGAATTGGTTGTACTTGATTTGTCAGGAAGCCAGATTTCAGATGAATGGCAAGGATGGAGTTCCGTCAAGGTAAGATGGAAGAGCAAATCTATTTTTTATTTCTTGCTCCTTTTTAAATCATAATCACTTTGGGCTAACCCCTTGACAATTATTACTGTCTTTTGTACCAGACGGCAGAGGAGCTAAAATTTTTGGACCTTACGAGTTGTGAATCCTTAAGAAGGACGATCTTCCTCTCGGTTTTAAGAACTTAGAGTTTCTGATCCTTAGAGATTGTCGAAGACTGGAGAAAATTGACTCTTCAATTGGAGACATGAAGCTCAAATTTCTTGACCTTACAAGTTGTGATTCCTTAAGAAGTATGGTCTTCCTCCCAGCTTTTAAGAATTTAGAGTTTCGATTCTCAAAGATTGTTGGAGATTGGAGAAAATTGACTCTTCAATTGGAGACATGAAGCTAAAATTTCTCGACCTTACAAGTTGTGAATCCATAAGAAGTATGGTCTTGCCCTCAACTTTTAAGAATTTAGAGATTTTGATCCTTAGAGATTGTCGGAGGCTGGAGCAAATTGACTCTTCAATTGGAGACATGAAGCTAAAATTTCTCGACCTTACAAGTTGTGTATCGTTAAGAAGTACGGTCTTCCTCTCAGCTTTTGAAAATTTAGGGGTTTTGATCTTCAGAGATTGTGAAGAACTGGAGAAAATTGACTCTTCAATTGGAGAAATGAAGAGTTTGGTACTCTTGGACTTGACGAGATGTGGGAGCCTCGAGGAGCTGCCAGTAGAATTGGGTAAATTAGAAGCATTGGAGCAACTCCTTATAAGAGATTGTCCAAACATTTCTATAATACCTGACATGGGGACTCTGCAGCACTTAGAAATTTTGCATATTTGTGGCACTGGGATAAAAGAATTACCGAAGGATGTCGGGCGGTTGAGAAACCTCCGAGATTTAGATGCTTCACGGTGTAAACAATTGCGGGGGGAAATGCTAGAAAGCTTTCATAATCTTGCTTCACTACAACGCCTTGATTTTGATGGTTGCAAGGAGCTCCAATCACTGCCAAATCTTCCTTCCAACTTAACATATTTGAGCATCACCTGTCAAAGTCGTAGATTGCCTTCATTTTCCCACCTAACCCATCTCAAAGAACTACGACTTCTTGATTGTAGATTTCTTGAATGCTTCCAACTAATAGATGTTGAAGAATCAGAATCAACAAAATCCCCAAACACTCCCTTCAAGTTGGAAATCTTGAAAATTTATGGCTGCAAGTTTATGGAAACACTGGACGTTTCAAAACTAAATCAATTGAGAATACTATCTATTGAGAATTGCACTACCATGTTTGAAGTTCGAGGTCTTGACAAATTGAAGTGTCTGGAAAGCTTGACCATCATAAGATGCGCTTCAATTGTAAAGTTGGATCTTCCAAAATCAGAGCATCTAAAGATATTAGATGCTCGATATTGTCAAAACCTAGTAAACATTCAAGGCCTAGACCTTTTAAAATCCAAAGGTCTGAAGATATTTAGGAGCTGAGTAGTACAAAAAATCAGTTGAAATTCATGGGTTTGATAGGCTGGAATTCTTGGAAGATCTATATATCATTAAGTGCAGTTCGATTGAAAGGCTGAACCTTTCAAATCCAAAGGTGTGAAGAAGATACGTGCAGTAAATTGTGAAAACTTAGTTGAAATTCAAGGTTTTCGTAGATTGGAGTTCTTAGAAAAGCTATGTATCACTATGTGCATTTAAATTGAAAGCCTGGACCCTCCAAACTCTGAGGGTCTGAACATATTAGATCTTGAATATTACAAAAACTTGGTAGAGACTAAAAGTCCTCAGTTGTTGCAGTTCTTCAAAAATCTATGTAACTTTGAGTGTGCTTCAAACTATTTCCGGACGCTAGTCACTCAAGACCATACTATAAATCATTTGGAACGTGGCTTTCAGGGAATTACGGAAAAAAGCCATTTGACTCGATTTGGAAAATAAAATTTGAAGAAGACGACTGGGATGAGTCAGAATTGTTGAGAGATTTTTTATATCCTAATAAAGACGCATAAAGCAGGTAAGCTACCTTTTAGCTTTTGAGATTTATCACCCAAAGTTCATTTGTATTTCCTGTTTGCTACCTCTTTTAGGATTTATTACCTTTTCTTTAGTATTTTCTGGTTGATAGTGTTATAGTTTTCTTACTTAAATTCAAGGAATCCTGGGGAGATGTTCACGAAAGTTAATGTGTGCTTTGGCAAAATGTTTCAGCTCATCATGCCAGTAATGGAAATAGATCAAAAGGCCTTCTACGCACATCATATGTCATTAGTCTTTGGGTAAGATTTTTCATCCTACACAGAAATAAAGATTCTTTACTTTTAATTGATAATGAATGCCACAATTACTGAATAAAAATTGATGTGGACGAGCATTTGATAGCATGCCAAAGGTAATCATACAGGTCAATAAATGCTAAATTGAGAACCTTATATGGAGGTCTCTCCTGTGAGGTTTTAGTTTGCTCTGCACTCACCATGCAATTCATGACGGCATATTTCTAAGGTATGCCTAAGAATAACTTACGGTGCAAGAGGAACATGTTGAGAGGGCATTCCTTTGCATGCATACGCTACTTACTTGGGACAAAATTTATCCTACCATATTGTTCCACACATTTTATCTAACAAAATTGTTTGCGTTAGCTGACTGAGGTAATTTTATCGGTCAAGAAATGCTAAATGCAAGAACAGACCCTTCTGCTAGTGGTGTGTGGTCGTGAATAATATAGCAAACAGGCCAGACGCAAAACCATTTGAAAATTTTGGATTTTTAGAGAAAATGGCAACTTAAATTTTGCTAACTATTAATCCATGAACATCTATTTTGAGTCCGGGATATACCTAAAAGTACAAGGAAAATTGTAGATTGGCCCAAAAAATACTTCTCAATGTCTGTAAAGGTAGTAATGCCATCTGCCATGCACCTGAACTTTTGAGTCAAGCCAACAATCAAGATGGCAGACATGAACGAGAATATCTTTTCACTTAATTTAACTGCACTGTGAAACAATCCCTAAATTATGTAGAACCTCTTCTTAGTGCATTTACTTGCAGGAAGAAAAACATAGGAAGCCTTTCCATGAGTTTTCTGCAGAAACTTTCCTTTTTTCTGCGTGTCATTTGATGAAATATGAATAGCACATGACGATAAGGAAAGGAATCATACTTTATCCCACGAAAGCAAGCAACTTAAATTTACTAACTTGATCAAAGCTTCTGTGGTTAATTATGTCAGATGCCTATTAGTTGGTTTGAAAGAGTTCAAAAGGAAAATTAATATCGAGTTTGACAAAAGAAGATATTAATCTTTGGAGTCCTGTTAGCTTGCAGTTCATTGACGTTAGTTGTGAGATTGATTGCATTTCATTCACTGGCAGGATTTACTTATTATTCAACCGGTTGGCTGTGCATGCTGAAATATTTTGAAGAGTTCGTAAAGGCACTTCTGAAGAAGCATGAGCTGGAAGTTTCTTGAACTTCTCCAAGCACTGACAATGCATCCTTGAAACGGTAAAGGAGATTTGCATATTGCTATCCCCCATTGCCTTACATTCAACTGAAGCTTTGCAGAGCTGAAACTATCTGTGACTAAAGAGGTTTTTGAAACACTGAAAGTTTGGCCAATTAAATTGCCTTACATTCAACTGAAGCTTTGCAGAGCTGAAACTATCCATGACTAAAGAGGTTTTTGAAACACTGAAAGTTTGGCCAATTAAATTGATATAGTGCCCAATAATTGGACGATTGTATTTCAAATTGTTGTCATAATTGGCACTGGTATGGAGGTCCTTTATGTCTTTGTTCGAAGAGAGCTGTTTGTTATTCAGATTTGGATCTTCATGCTACAGTGGAAGCTGTAATTTGTGAATTTGAAGGGTGTGACTTTTGTCATTTGAATGGTGTCTTTCAAGTTAATGCAGCCATTGATCATATATTGTGTGGCACAGATTCCTCAAACGGACTCTTTATCTACAGCTGTTGCTTGGAAGAATGTTAGAAGCAGGAGCTTTAACATGGAACGGCACAAATTGGTTAGTGGTCCTCAATAGACTTCCTACTTATGATCATATGAGCAAGTGGTCTAATGTGAATTCCCAGTGGTACATGTTATGCTGACAGGTTTTACAGCTTTGATTCATCAGTAAAGCTGCTTGCCTGCTAAACTTTGTTGGGTTGATAAAGAACTCAGAGGTTCTTACTTTGGAAGCTACTGTTAGAGCTGGCTTGGAATGGATGTATCCACTGCGGTTGGAAGTCTCAGAACCAAGTTTAGCTTGGTGCACTTCCTGTTCTAAGACTTTCCTTGACCTATCTTGATTTGATAAATTGCTCGACTTTTTCTTTTTCTTTTCCTCTGGAAATGTACCTTGTCAAAATTGCTGTTACGGCTTGCATCATGTCGAATTGGATAATTAAGTGTACTAACAGCAGGAGTTCTCATAGATGAGCTGATTCATAGATGAGCTGATTCACTTGGCATAAGCTAATAATGTGCGTCACTTCAGCAAAATGGCAGCACTAGAGTAGAGTCAACAGTTCAATGGGAAGATAGAAAAACTATCAAGCCCGAGCCCGTGCTCTTCAGATTCAGATTTTCTTCTCTTTTTCCTTTTCAAGTTCAAACAGACGGATTTCTGATTATTACTGATTACGGAAGACTCACGGTACTCATGGGACTCTGTTCGAACTCGGAACTGAGCATAAGGAATGGATGGCGAAATTGGAAGAAAAGAAAAAAAACTTTACAGCGTTTCATGGACATATTTTTTCTCCAAGTATACGCAGGGCAAAGACATCATTCCGGTTCAGGGAAATGATCAACTAATTACAAAATCTAGCCTAACCAATTTGACAACTAAACCTTAAGGAAGGTGGCCCGATCTCATTTAAGGATAATCCCAACTCGGTCACAAACTTACGGCTTGGCCCAGCACCTTGGTACTACAGAGTCTTTGTATATCTTGTCCAGTTACGAGAGTTTTCTTGGACGTCTTCTTTTTGGTTTTCTGCATTTGTTTTTTGTTAGAGTACTTAGTAAATTATTTGTTTTATATACCTTCATGAAATGAAGCATAAGAAATCAATACCAAACTTTTGCTCTTACATTTTTAAGCAAATAAAAGCCCGAAGTTCACAATATTTCCATGACATAAGTAGGTGAACACAGAATTAGAGTTAAGAGATCTCTCATTCAATTCCTTGCATCCTGAAATTCCCTTCTAATTCATATGTCCAGAGCCTTAACTGTATGTTATTATATGTTCACATATACTACAGGGCTCGTATTTTTCATGTTTTTGTTATTATATTGTCTTTTGTTGAATTATAAGTGACATTAAGAAGATATTATCCCAGTTGTCTCTTTACTTTTTGTTATCCATTAATAATAAATTGTTCAACAATCCAACAATAGCTAGATATATTAATGTAGCGTGGAAGTACGCAGTCTTGACATATAAAACAATTTTTAGCATGCACTCATCGTTGACAACCGACCACTTCTTGAACTAAGAAAAAAAAAGTCCAAATTAATGTATGTATGGATTATCCTATCAACGGTGCATGTAAGAGAGACAAGACATTACTTTGCTAATAAATGCACGATTGCATTACGTGAGAGCATCATGACGATTAATGATTTAAGGTCACTTATCATCTGTTCGATTGAACTATCTAGTCTAGTAATAATTTCTTTTCTTCTTCTCTATATAACTACTGTGAAAATAATTAAATAAGCATTAGTCGAATAAGAGTACTTTCCGATCAAGAAAAGAAAGAAAAAGAATAAGGGCACTCATGTAGCGTAGAGAATTAACTGATACATAGTTTGTCAAACAGAAGAAAGCTTTACATAACTATCAATGTTTAAAAGTGGCGACTTCCCTGAGTTTTCGCCATGTAATGTTGGACCATGGAATTAGGAATTTGAAAAGACAAAGAAAAAGGAAAATTTTCAATTGGTCACTCTCTCAACTTGCTTTCCTAATGATATGTATACTTGTCGTCTTCCTCTTTAAAAGATTTATACTTTATATCATCTAAATCAAATCGTCGTGATCTCTGACAACTACTCGATTACTAGTTACCATGGGCCAGTTCTTAGACCCCCAACTTCAAGCTCAATATTTGAGTCGGATTGAACTTACTCTTTTCAATGGAAGAGCTCCTCCTTTTCCCTCGTCATGATCGTCTATCCAAAACCTTAAGCGAAAATTGCAATTTTATAAGAGGGCCGACCATGTGGTCTTTGGGCTGAATGGGTTGACCTTTTTGGTTTAGTTCGTTAATTTGGTTAATTCGGGTGAAACTGGGTTTGCTTTGACCTAAGATTTTCCAATTGTCCTTAATTGGGCGTTTCATGCTCAATTTCCTTGAATTCTTGTAATTGTGCCAAAATTGATTTTGAAATTGGCTAAATTTGGTGTAATGGGATTTTAAATGTCCTCTTTGACTTTATTGTGTAAAGTCAACTGTAGCCTTAAACTCGTGTTTGAATGATGACCGATCCATTTTGAGCTCAAAATTTTGACATTGCCATAATTTTTGTATAGTACTCACTTAATTGCCATAATTTTTTTTTTGTTTATTTAAATACCATATTGGAGTAAAAACGATAACTTGAGTACCATTTCCACCAAATCATCCTTTGTGGGATTTTTTCATTAATTTCCCATATGAAATGGATTTTTTTAATAAAATTTTTGAATTTTTTTATTTTTGATTTTTTTCTTTCCCTTTTTTTTTTTTTTTTTTAGGGCCAATGGTCACTAGCAACCCTCACCAATTGCAAAGGCCTTGCCCTTGGCCATGAAGGCCCTGGGCAAGGGCATCGCGATTGAGGGTGAGGCCTTCACAGCTGGTGAGGATCACTAGTGATCCTCGCGCCCCTAAAGAAAGGAAAAAAAAAGGAAACAAAAATAAAAAGGGAAACGACCATAAAAAACCCCAAATTTTGCCCAAAGTGATAAATTTATCCCAAACTTTACAAACCGTGACATATTTATCCTATCAAGGGCATTTTCGTCTTTTTTTGTTTTTCCTTTTTCTTTTCTTTTTTTCCCTTTTTTCTTCTTCTCTCTTTCTTTCGCCAGTCATGGTGGAGGGAAGCCGTACTCAAGCGAGGGCGGCCCTTGCCGATGTCGGGTGAGAGTGACCCTCACCCGACGTCGGCAAGGGCCGCCCTCGCCAACGTCAGGTGAGGGCTGCCCTTGACTAGGTTGGGCGAGGGCCTCCCTCGCTAGATCTAGCAAGGGCACCCCTCGCCCAACATTAGTGAAGGTAGCCCTCGCGAGGCCCTCACCTATGAAGTACTGACACTCTCCAAGAGTCTTCGTGTCGTATAAGATACTTCGACACGTATTTGACACTCTTTGACACTCTCTGACACTCGATTAACATGTGTCGGAAAATCCGACATCTGATCAACTTTCTCGACACTCTCCGACACTTGAGTTGGAATTCTAACATATGAGTTTCCAACACGTGATTCTGGTATCAATGTCAATTTAAAAAAAAAATTCAATAGATGAGATGTCGATATATATGTGTGTGTGAGTGTGTGTGTGTGTGTGTGTGTGTGTGTGTGTGAGTGTGAAAAAAAATAAAACACAATAATAAAAATAATAAATGGAGAAAGAAGAAAAATCTAGTATTCTCTTCTCTTCTGACTCTCACTTCTTGTGATACACAATTCATTCCTTAAGGTTTTTTTTTCCTCTTCCAACATATCTAATATGCGAGTCCAAAATATGGATCGCTTGTTTTTCTCCAAATTTTATGAATTATTGAAATAAATTTGAATTTGTTAAATTGAAACAATAAATGATATTATAAATGCCGGACTAATGTTTTTACGTATATTAATTCTAGGCTTTTTTTTTAATTATTTATAAATTTGATTCAAATTAATTTGATTGAAATAATCATAAAAATGATAATTTATTATATATATACACAACGTGTCTGAATTATCTTTTTTTTGAGAAACAACGTGTTGTATCACATGTCGTGTGTCAGTGTTAGTGCTACTTAGGCCCTCACTGGCATCGGGCGAGAAGTGCTCTTGTCAGCATCGGGCCAGGACGGCCCTCCCTAGATCTAGTGAGGGCACCCCTCGCCCGAAGCCGGTGAGGACCTGGCGAGGGGTGCCCTTGCCAAATTTGGCGAGGGAGGCCCTTGCCTGACCCAGCTGAGGGCAGCCCTAGCCAGCCCAGGCGAGGGCAACCCTTGCTCGATGCCGGCGAGGGTAGCCCTCGCCTAACTTCAGCTTCCCTCCGCCAGCTCGGCCATGGCTGGCAAAGGAAAGAGAGAAGAAGAAGAAGAAAAAAAAGAAGAAAAAAAGAAAAAAAATTAAAAAGTAAAAGACTAAAATGCCATATAGTTTATGGTAAATGTGTCATACATATACAAGTTTATGGTTTTTTGTATCACAAAAAAGGTTTGGGGTAAATGTGTTACGGTAGGTAAATTTTTGGGATTTTCATATCACAATAAAAAGTTTAGGGTAAATTTATCACAATGAGTAAAGTTTGAGGTTTTTGGTAGTCTTTTCCCAAATAAAATAAAAAGTCAAAAAAACTACAAAAGAATTATCAATATTAGCGCCGGCAAAGTCATGTAGGACAATTGGTGTCCACATCAAATTTTTTGATGAGACAAATTGCCAATGACACTCAAATAATCTATTTTTCAAATTTGTGACACAAGCGAATGAAAAAAAAATGTTATGACATTCAAGTGAATGCCGTATGAAAGTTATGGCACTTGTGTTATTATTCGCCCGATTTACATGGATCAAGGATATGTGACATGACACAAAGGTCTAGATTAGAGGGAAAATAGATGGCTAAGATTGTCTCTTCTTAAGGATTGATGACAAAGAATTTAATTTTGGTAATAATAGAAAATTGCAATTTTATAAAAGGGCCAGCTATGTGGTCTATGGGTTGGATGGATGGACTTTTTTGGTTGAGTTGGGTCAACCTTGGTTAAACCAAGTTGATACTTTGACCTGAGTTTTTCCAATTGTCCTTAATTCGTCGTTTTATGCTCAATTTCCTTGAATTATCGTAATTGTGCCAAAATTGACTTTGAAATTGGCTAAATTTGGCGTAATGGAATTTTAAATATCCTCTTTGATTTTATTGTGTAAAGTCCACCATAGCATTAAACTCGTGGTTGACTTTTTTTTTTTTGGGTCAAAAAAATGATTGAAATTCATTATTTAATCAAGTTTGTTGAATACACATCAAAAGCATTAGCACATAATAAGTCGAGAAGAGTAGGCAAGGGATTGTCAACCCAATTACCAGGTAGACTATTCATCAATTGGGCTTTGGCTAGCCAATCTATTGTTTTATTTGTTTCTCTATTGCAATGGGTCAAAGTGAGACCCATAAATTCTTTCAGCATGGTCTTGGCCTAGTCCGCTAGACTTTGTATTTCCTAGTTGAATGCATCTATAGTGAGAGCACTTCTCACAAGTCCGCTATAGTGAAAATGTAGTTACATCTTTGAGTTAGATCTGGGTTAGAGGAAGTGTGGGGTTTTGATGGGCGCCAAGGCTTTTGCTTGTTCTATTGAGTTGGCTTCCATCAATTTGGAGAAGCCATCAATGAATCTACCGAAGGAGTCTCAATAGACGCAAGCAATCACTTCTCTGTTTGTGTTGGCTGCAGAGGATGCCTCAATGTTACCTGCATAGGGGGCATGTTATCTTCCAAAAACGAAGGTTCGGAAGTTGCTATTTCTGAGGTGGGCCTTTTCATCTCGCCTTTCCTTTTGATTTCCCATTCCAAGTCGTCAAATTTTCATGTAAAGCTATGGCTTTATACATTGTATATTGCAGGTTCAGGGGTTGTATCCTAAAGATGGAGTGGTTTTAGTCCTTCTAGATGCACCAAAGGGTCGTCGCAATTAGGTCGAATTTCTGTGAACTTCGTGGGTCTTCTTTCAAATTAAGTAGTCACTTATCAAATCGAGTTAACCCCACTCTTGTTACGTTGATTTGTAGGGGATCCTCACTCCACATTTGGGATGTCCAAGGACAGAGTAGCAAGGTGTGCTCGATCATTTCCGCTTCCTATTTGCATATAGGCATATGAGTTTAGCTACTATTTTTCTCCTATAGAAGTTGTCTAGTGTAGGTAAGGCATTTTGGCACGTGTTCCATAGGAACATTTTGACTTTGGGGGTTGTTCTTGAATGCCATATATATTTCCAAAGTTTTGGTTTGGCTTGGTAGGATGATGTTGCTATTATTGTGTGTGAGCTAGCTATTTGATGTGAATCGTTGCGGAAAGATCATTATTCGAAGGCCTGAATGGTGCGAATTGTGAACCTCGACCTCTAATCGAACTTGTGATTGTCAATCTCGGTATGAACGCAACCTGTTGACGAACGCGTGTCAACCAACCAATGTTATAGACGCCACGAGCGAAAGAATTCACTATCTCGCTTGATAAGTTGAATCGACCGCCATAAGAGAATCTTGATAAAGTCAAGTCCTCAAAAGAACAGTAGAAGAGAACCTCTCAATTCTTATCCTCAAAAATAAAATATATTTGTCTCCCAAAGAAAGTCGGCCAGTCCTTAATATAGGCCTTTTAGTTACTACACAAACCCTAAAACCAACCCTAGAAATCTTATGCGTCATATTTTAGGAAATATCTAAACAAGAAGATAATTTTTTGACTTGGTCAAATATTTGGTGACCAGATAATCAAATTGCGCCAAGAGTTCTAAGATTCTTCAAGATTTGATCCAAGGTCATCTCCACGCCAAAAATTATGCTAAGATGTCCAAGATTCTTCAAGATTTGATCCAAGGTCATTTCCACACCAAAGATCACGAACCATGATGCCAACAGCTTGCCTAAATTGCTTGGCCCGCGCTCGAGTGATCAAACCAGTCGAAATAGATAATGGGTCCCTAGCACCTCCTCCTTGATATGGCTCGATGTCCACATCATTCCCTCCCCCGTGCAAAGGATTTGCCCTCAAATCATCACTTGCATTGAAAGAGTCAAGTCAGAAACATTAAATGTAACACTCCTGGAAGATCAAGCTTATATGTGTTATTGTTAACTCTTTCCAACACCATGGATGGTCCATCTCCTCGCGGTAATAACTTAGAATGTTGCTACTCAGGAAATCGCTCCTTGCGCATATGAACCCAAACCCAATCGCCGGGATCAAACACCACTTCCTTGCGCCCTTTTTGGCTTGCCTTGCATATTGCTCAGTCTTGTGCTTAATATTTGCACGCGTCTTCTCATGCAACGACTTGACAAATTCAGCTTTCTTTGCTCCATCTAAATCCACACGCTCATCAATAGGTACAGGGGTTAAATCTAACGGAGTTAATGGATTAAAACCATAGACAACCTCAACTAGTGTAAATTTAGTAGTAGAATGCACGCTCCTATTATATGCAAACTCAACATGTGGTAGACAATCTTCCCAAGATTTTATATTCTTTTTAATAATAGCATGCAATAATACCCCTAAAGTTCTATTAACTACCTCGGTTTGACCATTGGTATGTGGATGACAAGTAGTAGAAAATAACAACCGTGTTCCTAGTTTTTTCCACAATGATTTCCAAAAGTAGCTAAGAAATTTAGAATCTCAATCTAAAACAATTGATTTAGGCATGCCATGCAAATGTATAACCTCCCTAAAAAACAAATCAGCAACGTGAGATGCATCATCAGTTTTATGACAAGGTATAAAATGAGACATCTTTGAAAACTGGTTAACAACCACATAAATAGAATCTCTACCATACTTAGACCTAGGCAATCCTAACACAAAATCCATAGAAATATCAATCCAATGATGCATTGGAATAAGTAATGGTGTATACAAGCCATGCGGTTTAGTTGTAGACTTCGATTGCTTACAAGCAATGCATCTCTCACAGACACGTATGACATCTCTCTTCATATGTGGCCAATAAAAATGTTCATGCAGCACTTCATAAGTCTTACTAATGCCAAAATGCCCCATTAAACCACCACTATGCGCTTTTCGCACCAACAATTCACGCAAAGAACACCTAGGCAAACATAGCTTGTTTTCACGAAAAAGATAACCTTCACGCTTATAGAATTTATCAAATGCAATATGTTCACATGCTTCAAATACTCTCCCAAAGTCATCATCATCAATATATAAGCCCTTGACATGCTCAAAACCTAAACACTTTGCTTCTAAAATAGTTAGAATCGCATACCTTCGAGAAAGTGCATCGGCTACCACATTCTCCTTACTATTCTTATGCTTGATCACATATGGAAAAGTCTCGATGAACTCCATCCATTTGGCATGTCTTTTATTCAACTTCTGCTGCCCTTTCAAGTAATTTAAGGTCTCGTGGTCGGTGTGGATCACAAACTCTTTCGGCCATAAATAATGTTGCCAAGTCTCCGAAGCTCGCACTAAAGCATATATCTCCTTATCATAGATAGGATAATTCAATGTTATTCCACTCAATTTCTCGTTGAAATAAGCTATGAGACGCCCTCCTTGCATCAACACGGCTCCAATCCCTATAGCAAAAGCATCGCACTCTATCTCAAAAGTAGCACTAAAATTCGGCAAAGATAACAAATGAGCATTAGTCAATTTATCTTTAGCAGATTAAATGCTTTCTCTTGCTCTTCATCCCACGTGAAACCCACGTGCTTTTTGATAACCTCGGTCAAAGGTGTGGCAATGGTGTTGAAATTTCTCATAAATTGCAGATAAAAACTTGTCAATCCATGAAAGCTACGCACCTCTCCTAAGGTCTTAGGCATTGGCCATTTACGGATTGTTTTGACCTTTTCTTATCAACCCGTATACCATCAGCATTAACAACAAATCCTAGAAATACTAATTGTTAGTAACAAAAGAGCACTTCTTTAGATTAGCGTACAATTGCTCGGCCCTTAAAACCTGCATGACAGCTCGCATATACTCAATATTGTCATTAGGGCTTCGGCTATATATCAAGATGTCATCGAAATAGACAACTAGAAATCGACCAATAAAAGCACGCAAAACATTATTCATAAGTCGCATAAATGTGCTTGGTGTATTAGTTAATCCAAATGGCATGACTAACCACTCATACAATCCATACTTGGTCTTAAATGTAGTTTTTCATTCATCACTTTCTTTCATCCTAATTTGATGATAGCCACTTTTCAAATCAATCTTAGTGAAAATGCAAGAACAATGCAACTCATCCAACATGTCATCTAACTTAGGAATAGGATGTTAATACTTTACCATAATGTTATTAATATCTCGGCAATCGACACATATTTGCCATGTTTTATCCTTTTTTGGCACCAATAAAATAGAGACGACACAAGGGCTAAGACTCTCTCTCACATGCCCTTCCTCCAATAGTTCACTAACTTGCCGCTGAAGTTCCTTTGTCTCCTTGGGATTATTTCGATATGCGGGTCGGTTAGGTAATGGCGCATCAGGAATCAAGTCGATTTGATGTTTAATGCCTCAAATCGGTGGTATCCCTCCAAGAAGTTCATTAGGAAAGACATCTTCAAATTCATGCAATAAAGACACAATAGGACTAGGCAAACTTGGGTCAAGATTGTTAGTAGAAAACAAAACCTCATTGTACAAAAGTACAAGCATTGGTCGGTCTAGAACTAAAGCTTTCCTCACATCACTCGATTTTGCATAAAAGTTGTTTTGCCTATTTTCTTTCCTCTCTTCTTTTCCCTTGGTTTTTACCACAATTCTCCTCTCGGCCTCTCCTTTTCCTTGTGTCTCAGATACACCACGCAAGCCCTCAGATTTCTCACCTTTTCTTTCTCTCTCGGCTTCTCATTGTAACTTTAACTGATCTTGATACACCTCACTAGGTGTCATTGGTATCAAAATATAAGTTTTTTGATTTATCAAAAATGAATAACGATTATTATACCCATTATGATGTATCTTTCGATCATATCGCCATGGTCTTTCAAGCAAGACATGACTTGCTTGCATAGGTACAACATCACACTTTACCTTGTCCTTGTATCTTCCTATCTCAAATGGAATTCGAACTTGCTTCAACACTTTCACTTCACCAATATCATTTAACCATTGAAGTCTATAAGGCCTAGCGTGCTTTATTGTTTTCAAACCCAACTTATCCACCATAGTACAACTTACCACATTCGCACAATTACCTCCATCAATTATCATGCTACATATTTTATCATTCACCACACATCTTGTATGAAACAAGTTATCTCTTTGTTAGTGATACTCCTCCTCCTTTACTTGCACACTCAAAGAACGCATAACCACTAATAAGTCTCCTTTTTATAGCCACTTCTCCGTCACTACAATCCTTCAGTGGTGGCATCTCATCATCCTCTTCTTCCCTCTCACTTTCGAACTCAACATCACCATGTCTAGTCATGATCATCACCCTTCTATTAGGATATTGATTCGTCATATGACCCATGCCCAAACACTTAAAACATTTAATTTCACGAGTTCTAGTGTTAGGGTTTTTGATTTTACCTGAAATCGGATTTGTTCCAACTTTACCGTCCCTCTCATTCTCTTTTGATGTTTCGGTTTTGGTGTTGTTTCATTTCCAATTCGATTTCTCATCTCTCTTCCAATTGTATCTCCAATTCTGATTTGAACCTCCTCCACTTTTGTGATTTCGATCCAACTTCAATTGCCGCTCAACTTTGATGGTTTTGTTCACCAATTTCTCCAATTCAACATAGTGTTGTAGCTCCACCACCCTTGTTATGTCTAGGCTCAAACCACTTAAAAATCTTGACATTGTGGCCTCACAATCCTCCACCATATTAGCACGGATCATGGCAATGATACTCTTCCATGCTTTTATTGCCTTGTGTGAGATTTTGTAACTTTTGAAACAAATCTCGATGGTAATGACTTGGTACAAAATGCCTCATCATCACCACTTTCATCTCATCCCACATCTCTTTCGGTCTTTCACCATTGCGCCTTCTACTAGTCACAAGTTGATCCCACCAAATTATAGCATAATCAGTAAATTCAATAGCTGCAATTTTTACCTTTTTGAGCTCGGAGTATCGTTGGCAATCAAATACCATCTCCATGCGTTTTTCCCACTCTAGATACGCATCGGGATCATTCTTTCCTTGGAAAGAAGGAATCTTAATCTTGATATTGCCACATTCATTATTTTCTCGGTATCTAAACCCTCAGGCTCCATTCCACCTTCCAAATTGAGCATCTCGATCATCTTCCATGTCAGTCTCATCATCATCATAATGTCACTGCCTTCTAGGTCGTGTTCTAGAGGCATCTCGCTGATGTTGCAGCTTTCCTCGGGGTATCTCTCGGTCACCATCAACTCTCATGTCATTCCCCAACATTCGGCCACTAAGCTCCTCCACTACGACCCTCAATTGTTGGATGCTATCCCTGAGTGCTTCATCCCCTCGTATGGAGTTAACCTTCCTTTGATTCATGCTTTCTTCGCGCGACATATTTTAGACCTGCAAGTAAACATTAGTCACAAAAATCCTCACCAATCACTCCCTCACGTGTTTCTCTCAAGGTGTTTGTCACTCCGTTTAACTCAAGTCTAAGTCTTTTTTTTTTTTTTTACCCTCAATTAAACTCACACACTCTTGCCTTTTCCCTCTCATATTCCATTTTTACAAGCTCTTTATCGGACTCAAAACCTGTTTCTCAACCCTTCACAACAATCAATCAAACTAATCAAACAAGATTAGATCACTATTGATTTTGTTTCAGCAAGTAACAATTTCAAACCGACAAGTACAACTTTCGAAATTCGAATTGAAACGGAAATCACTACTAACTTTGTTTCAGTTCAGTCCACTAACAAACGAGTCGCCTTCTTGATTTTTTTTTTCTTTTGGTTCAATTTTTTTATGTTTGTTTTCTCAAGAATCTTTTTTTCTCTTGCGCACTTTTTTTTTTGTGTGAGTTTTCTTTCTCTTCTTTTTTTTTTTTTTTAACGAACTTTCTCTTTTTTTTTCTTTTTTTTACGAACTTTCTCTTTTTTTTTTTGATGAACTCATATACAATTTAAGATGCTAGGAAAAAAATAATTAAAACCAACAGCAAACAATTATGTATGGAAGCACAAAAGCAATCGGATCCCTAAATTGGTTAGAACCGAAACCTAGCTCAATAAATCTCAAATTGCTGAATATAATCAGAAAATTAAAGATAAATAGACCTTGTAGAAGTAAGCTCTGATACCAAATGATCGTTCGATGAAGGCCTGAATGGTGCGAATTGTGAACCTCGACCTCCAATCGAACCAGTGATTGGCAATCTTGGTATGAATGTGACTTGTTAATGAACACATGTCAACCAACCAAAGTTATAGACGCTATGAGCGAAAGAATTCACTATTTCGCTCGATAAGTCGAATCGACCACCACAAGAGAATCTTGATAAGGTCAAGTCTTCAAAGGAACAATGGAAGAAAACCTCTCAATTCTTATCCTCAAAAATAAAATATATCTGTCTCCCAAAAAAGTCGGCTAGTCCTTAATATAGGACTTTTAGTTGCTACATAAACCCTAAAACCAACCCTAGAAATCTAACACGTCATATTTTAGGAAATATCTAAACAAGAAGATAATTTTTTGACTTGGTCAAATATTTGGTGACCAGATAATCAAATTGCGCCAAGATTTCCAAGATTCTTTAAGATTCGATCCAAGGTCATCTCCACGCCAAAAATTACGCCAAGATTTCCAAGATTCTTCAAGATTTGATCCAAGGTCATCTCCACGCCAAAGATCACGAACCATGACGCCAATAGCTTGCCTAAATGGCTTGGCCCGCGCTTGAGTGATTGAACCAGTCGGAATAGACAATGGGTCCCTAGCACCTCCTCCTCGATATGGCTCGATGTCCACATCACTGTTGTATCTCTATTGCTAAAGTATCCACTTCTCATCGTAGATGACCCTGACTTATTATTTGTCTAAACCAATTTATCCTCCATAGTTGGGAGGCCTATTGAGATAGAAAGATTTCCATTACTCTCTAGTTATCAAACATGTGTTTTAACAAAGATTCATTCCATTTTACTGCCTTCATATCTATTAAATCAGCTTCTTTAAGTGCCTCATTCCTTGTTGCTGGACCAGCGATTGGTCCATTCTTCAGCTATTTATCTTCTATAATAGAGCTTTTCTTACCATTTCCAATCGCCCACATAACTTGAGGGGGTATGGCATCTCTTCCCACCATAAGGCTTTGCCAACCCCACGAAAGATGAGAATCTTTTCTGGCTTGCCAATAGTCATATTGTGGAAAATAGATTCCTTTCATAACTTGACTCCAAAGAGTCTCAGGATGTTGGGAAATTCGCCACGCTTTTTTCCCTAACATAGCTTTGTTAAATGCTAATAGATCTTTGAAGCCAAGACCCTTCATCCTTCCTAAGCTTTAAATCTTTCCATTTTCTCTAGTGTAAACCAGCTATTTTGTTGCTATTCCTCCACTAGAAGTTGGCTATTTTCTTCTCAATGGCTTTACAAATTGAAATTGGGTTTTAAAGATGAACATCGCATATTGAGGAAGCGCTTGCACTACTGCCTTTATCAATATTTCCTTTTTGGCTTTTGACAATAAGTTTTCCGTCTAACTTTCTAATTTCATATTAACTTTAGCAAGGATCCATACAAACATTTCTTTCTTCGAGGCATCCCAATCTGAAGGAATTCCTAGATATTTTTATGTTTTATCAATTTTTGGAACCCTCAACTCTGAAGTCATGTTCCTCCTCAGGCTTTCTCGACAACCTTTACTGAAGTATATTCCTGATTTGTTATTTATAGTCTAGACTAATGCAAAACAATGTTGGTGTAGGATAGCCATCTAATTTTGACATTCCACTATAGTATCATCCAGGAAGAAGATAGAATCATGTGCAAATAATAGATATGAGAGAGTAAGGCAACTACCAACTACTATTGTACCTACTACAATTGCTTGCTTCATCAAGTGAGAGAGTACATTGCCACTAGAATGAAGAGATAAAGAGATAACATGTCACATTGATGAATACCTCGTGTTGGCTGGAAGAATGGCATACGTCCCCATTAGATTTGATACTAAAAGATACCGTTGAAACACATTGCATCACCCAATACATCCACTTTTCATAGAAACCCATCTTGATCAAGCACTCTCGGAGGCAATCCCATTCTATTTGATCATACGCATTTGCATATCTAACTTTAAAAGAACTTGAAACTTTCTTTTTCTCTTGCGCGTTCTCAATCTATGAAGAACCTCATGCACAATCAAGGTATTATCTTGAATTTGTTTGCCATCCATAAATGCGCTTTGTTTCGTTGCAATTAGAATTGGTAGCAGTGGGTTCAGCCTATTTGTTAGTATCTTGGAAATGATCTTATAAATAAAGTTACATAGGCTTATAGGACGGAATTGTTGTAGCTTTTCTGGGTTAGGGATTTTAAGGATGACAGTGATTAAGGTTTTGTTCATATTAGGGTTTAAGTATCGGTTTTAAAGAATTTCTATACCTTCTTGAAAATATCCTAATGTATATCCTATAAATTATGTTGAAAGAACAACCCATTTAATCTATTCAGCCTAGGAGCCTTGGTAGCTCTTAATTGATTTGTTGCAGCATTGATTTCTTCCAAAGTGACAGGTTCTATTAGCTTTTGGTTCATAATTGCATCGAGCGAGCATGGAAATTAGCTAAAGATAGGCTAAAATTTTTTATACCCTACTGACTTGTAAAGATTTCTGAAAAAATTCCCCATAATCTTCGTAAGATTCTTCTCATCTCTCATCCAATCCCTTTTCGTATTCTTTAGCATGGTTGTTTAGTTTCGAGTTCTTCTCCGTATGGTTGTTGCATGGAAAAGTTTTGTGTTTCTATCACCCTATTTAAGCCAATTGATTTTAGATCATATTCCCCAGTAAATCTCCTCTTGCCGCAATAGAAGTTCAATTTTTTGGTTTATCTTTTGTACTTTTTCACTATCATTATACACTTCCGGACTATTCATCAAGGCTTGAAGTTCATTTCTCAGCCAAGATATTCTCTTTTGTGCATTAGAGAATCTATTCTTGCTCCATTTAGCCAGCTATTGTATCTTTAAATGTATTTTTTTTCCACAATGTTCATCATTTGGGAATCTGTTGAAGATTGTACTCTCTTCAATATATGCACACATTCATCATCATCCAATCAGAAAGGTTCATATCTAAACTCTCCTCTTACATTCAGTCTTTAGGGATAGCGACATAATTAGTGGACTATGATTGGAACCGATGGATAATAAGATAAGGCTAGGCATTCAGCATTTGGGTAGGCAACTCTTCACTCCATTATAGATAAAGCTCTATCCAGTCTTTTCTTAACAAAGGCTTCTCCTCCTCTATTGGCTGCCCATGTAAACATGCATCCCTTACATTCCAAATCTATTAAGAAGCAAGCATGCAAAAAATCTTTGAAAGTTGTGAGTTGGCAATATTCTGCCGTTCTTCTATCCAATTTCTCCTAGTGATACAAAATTTCATTGAAGTTCCCTATGCATATCCAGGGTAAATGGTTAAGACTTGCTCTACGAATATCATCCCATAGTAACACTTTTTCTTTGAACTCACTAGGGCATGCAAAAATGTAATTCTCATAAGTTGGCTACTCTCTAGATTCACTTGCTCTTGATTTTTAGTTTCCATTGAAAAGACAATACTAGGCATTTCTTGAGTCACTAGGACTCTCAAAGCTTGAATTGTTAGGGGTGTGCCCACCCCCTAACAATTCCAAATTAAGAACTTTATGGGTAAACTAGTGGCTTATTAGGGCTAGCTACTAAAACCCACTAAGTGGACTTCTCCACCACTGCAATAGGGATCTTCACAAGCTAAGTTTTATCAATTAATGATGCCTTTGAAGATTGAGCTTCATACGGACAAAACCTCTTTCCTTTCTTGGATGAGCGAAGCTTTATGCCTCTAGATTTGCACCTTATATTCAACTTCTGGAATTTCCAGCATATCAATTTCTGAGTTCTTCAGTTGTTCCTTATGGAGCATTAAAGTAGATTCATCACCTAAGCAATTGTTTCCTCTCTTTTGTGTTCCTTTGTCTTATATAACCATTAGAAGGAAGAGATAGAACGGTTGTCCTTCTACTAAGATTGTTCATCCTCATGCTATTGTCCACAAATGGGTAGAATTGTCTTCTTATTTTTCTCCTTTAGCTTCTTAGCTTTCTCAAATTTAGAAGTAATAGGAGTCTGTGGCACCATATCATCTTCTTCTTGAATAATAGCTTGTTCGCCATAGAAAATTTTCCCATACGGATTGATTTCGGGCACTTCCACTCTTAACCATTGCCCAAATTTGCCTGGCAAATTCTCCATAAGCTAGATTCTTCATACGGTATTTCTTTGTAAAAGGTGGCATAGTGCCCAATTTTTCCACAAGAATAATAATTATGCGGAAGTCATTCATAGTTGAGCTCTATCTAAAGCCTTTAACTATCCAAGTCAATAATTACATTGGTCTTAAAAAGGGGTAGCCGGGTTCAGATTTACTCTTGCTTTGCCTACTTTATAAGTGATGTCCCCCTTGATTTCTAATTTCACTTCTAGTAAATCTCCAAATTCAGATGTTGTTTCCTTCATTACTTCATTGCTTACTCTTCCAAACAAGAAGCCATGAAATTGCACCCAAGAGGCACAATGAGTGAACTCATAACAAACTTATGGAATATTTGGGTCACATTGTTGTAAGACTAAAAGATTGCTAGAAAATGACTACGGTCCAGAATCTAAAACTTTCTGTTTTTCAACTTTTGAGTTGAAAGAAAAGGAGAAAAATCTTGGCTCTAATAGGGTGCCGGTAACATTTTCAGTCTTCTGCCCTCATTGTGTTTAGGAAAGCTTGAAAGTTCACACTTGGTTTAGAATAAATCTTCCCAAAAAAAGTTAGCATTTATTCTTTCAATTTTTCTTTAGAAATGCCTTATTTGACATCCACAACATTATCTTAAGACCATAAATTGCTGAGGCTTATACAAAGTGCTGTCTATCCTCATTATACTCACCATTTGTTTCTAAATTTTAGTGATGTAGGGCCCAAAGGGATTTAAAAGAAAAACGAACCTCAAAGTCAAATCTACTAGGATTGAACTCAAAAGACTACGTAGAAGAAAATGAGGCTTTGTTAATAGAAAACTTGGCTGTCCACCTTCTCAAATACTAGAATGGGGTGTTTCAGACAAGCTAAAGTTTTGTGTAGCATCTTCTAGATGATTGAAGGGAGCTCTTGAGATAAACTGTGATGGACGTAGTTGATTTTGTAGGGTTGGGGCGTAAAGATTGGATTTGTATTGGGAACAAGCAAACATTCACATCATTTGGAAGGGAGATGGAATCTGATTTAGTAGGTTGGGAAGTGAAGACCCGAGATGAGAATTGGGTGAAAGTAGCGATCGTGTGTATGTGTAGAGGATGAGCAGAGGGGAGATGGCAGCCATGGACGGAAAGATGGGTACTGAGATATGACCGTTAGGGTTTAATGAAGCAGCTGCAATCTGGGAAAGAGGGCCAGATGTGATGAAGAGAAGAACCAATGGATAGGGGAGTTAGCTCATGTTGGTGGGGTTAAGGGTTTTGATGAGGGGTGGATTAGGGTTTAAGGTTAAGGAAGAAGCCATAGATACTTGGGAGATAGAGAGGAACTACTCATTCGGTAGAACTTGTGTTTAAATGTTGGCCGGCCTATTTTAGCTCAAAATTTTGGAATTACTATAATTTTTGTATAGTGCTCATTTGAATGCAATAATTTTTTTTATTCACTTAGGTGCTACATCGAAATAAAAAAATCATTTGAGTGTCATTTCTGGCAAATCATTATATGTGGATTTCTTTATTAATTTCCATGCTGCATGGATATTTTTAATTTTTTTGAATTCTTAATTTTTATATTTTGATTTATCTTATTTTTAATGTTAATTTTTATTTTTTTTCCTTTTTTTAATGGCTAAAGAGGGTTGCCAGTAACCCTTGCGACCTTGAAAAAATGGAAAATAAAAATTAAAAATAAAAACTTCACAAAATAATATATATATATATATATATATATATATATATATATATATATATATATATATATATATATATATATATATATATATATATATATATTTGAGTACCGTATGAAAGTTATAACACTTGCGCTGTATTTATCCCAATTTACATGGATCGAGGATAGGTGACATGGCACATCTTAAGGTCTAGATTAGAGAGGAAATGGATGACCAAGATTGTCTCTTCTTGAGAATTGATGATATGGAAATTTATTTTGGTAATAAGAGAAAATTGCAATTTTATAAGAGGGTTGGCCATGTGGTCTGTAGGCTGAATGGGTTGACCTTTTTGGTTGACTTGGGTTAATTTGATTGAGTTGGGTTAACATTGTCCAATGGGTTTGACAAGTCAAATGAGGTTTACTTTGACCTTAGATTTTCCAATTGTCATTATTATGCTCAATTTCCTTGAATTATTGTAATTGTGCCGAAGTTGGTTTTGAAATTGGCTAAATTTGGCGTAGGATTTTAAATGTCCTCTTTGACTTTATTGTGCAAAGTCAACCTTAGACTTAGACTCGCGTTCAAATGTTGGCTAACCTGTTTTAATCTCAAAATTTTGAATTAGGCTTGAAACCTTGAATTATCATGATCCTTGGATGAAACGTCTAAAAAAGTAATCAAACAAATGAATATTGGAAATTTTCAATCAAGGCCAAATTCTTGATTTGATAAAAAAAAAGTCAACCCTTGATCATTTTTATAAAAAAAAATTAAAAGTCTAATTATGCGTGTAACAATAAAATTGACATCTCTTTATAATTTTTCAAAATTTTATGAAGTTTTGACCAATAATTGATTTTTAGGCTTGATCAAAAGGTCAACCTAAAAGTTAACTTTTTGACTTGTTAAGAAAATGATGCTCGAACACAAATGGAACTCTAGTTATGCTTAAATAACTCTTTTTGATCAAGAAAAGGGCCCTATTGCGATAATGAATCTCAAATCTCAAACTTTTTTTATTGAATTTGTTGGCAAAAAATAGGTTTTAAAATGTATCAAGTAGGAAAGAAAATGGTTGAATTTGTAGCAACAATCGTATTGGTGCAACCTAATCTCAGTTATACCACCTAGAGTTTGGCTAATAGATTACTAAGTCTAAATTTAGCTCAGACTCTTCCAAACCCATACCAATTCACGACTTAGATTCAAATTTTTTAATATGCAAATAAATTTTATGGTAGGTCAATTAGACATCGAAAAAAAATAATTTGAGAATTATTTTACTCCTACAAATAAGAGAATTTGAGTACGAGGACTTTATTACATTAGATTTCTCTAATGCCTTTTCGATACCATTCTTTTCATGAAAAAAAAAAATGTTTATTGGGTAGCTTGAATTCATTTTGTTACTTCCTAACATGTGAGATGACCATACAAGTACACAATCCACTAATTTAATACCCAATAAAATAATAAATAAATTGCAAGATTTACCTCATAGCAACGAAATCAATGTTAGTTTAGAATTCACATTCATATCCCTACATATGATTTCTAATTAGCATGCAATTACTTAATCTTTTAAGATTTTCTCTTATTTAATGAAACCTAATCTATGTGCAATGCAATGCAATGCAATGCAGCGATGTATAAAAATATATCTATACTAACATGACATGCAAAGTGTAAACTCAATATGCAAACTATATGTCGTGCAACATTACTTATGTGACATAATATAATGACGGGCAAATATTAATGCAATTATCTTAATACATCACACATTTAAATGATCCTAAACATGTAAAACTAAATGACGTGCAAGGGATGACCTAATTTTACATGATACATGCATGATTTTTTTTAATTTTTTTAATTAAAAGTTGAAATTAAAATTCCGCAATAATAAAAAACATGCAATTTTAATTTAAGAAAAGGAAATCTAACATCCTAAAGCAATCTTTTTGATATTTTTATTTAATAATTCGGAATAAATAAATAACCTAATCTAGGCATGCAATCTAGCCTAAAAGAAGCAATGTTCAGCAAGAACCAAATCTAATTCAAAGATTCTTTTTTTTTTTTTTGGGTTTTTTATTTTATTTTATTTAAAGCAAGTAATAATGGATAGATATTTAATTAAAAAATGCAATCCACAATCTTATGTTATCTATCTCAATAAGGACATGAAATAAACTAACAATTATATCCAAGTGGTTATGGATTTTGATGGAAGGCTTAACTGTTCAAATTTAGAATTGAGTAAATTGATGATTGTATCCAAATGGTTATGATATGATGAAAGATCTTATGTACCTGAGCATCGTATCTCATAGTGAGCATCGTATGATCGTATCTCATAATCGGATGATCGTTCAGGTATGTTGTTAAGTTGGAAAAGTCTCCTAACTTGAGAATATCTTAGAATTTATGGATTATATTATTTAAATAAATATCTAACAAAATATTCCAACATCTAACATAATATATCAGACAATTGCAGAATATATTGATTCACTCAGATAAGGCAATAAAATATGCGGAATATACTAAAGATAAGCACCTTACCTAATTTGAAGATATTCTTGCCAAATTTAAACCCAATGCAATCGGATTGGGATCGCAACTGGCTCCTTGATGGGGGAACGGAGGAGGGGTTGACAGTGGCGAGTGGTGTGAACGGTGTAGGTGGCAGCGATGATGGGTGGCGGTGGGCAGCTCACGACCAATGAAGGTGCAAAAACAGAAACTTATCGGCTTAGTTCAAGGAGAAGCTTAACGGTGACGTTAAGTGCAACGCGACCCAGCTTGGCAGGGGACGGTGTGGCACGATAGGTAGAAGTGTCACGGACAAGTAGCAGCAGGGTAATCGGCGCAACAGCTACATTGCGGTCAATCGATTTCGAATTTGCTGCTGCTCGTTGGTTGTTTACTGAAAAACCCGCAAAAATCGTCTAAAGCTTGCTGAGCGCGTCTCCTGCAAAAGAAAAACTCGCTGACTTGATCGTGCTGCTACGGTGGTCACGCGCGGACGCCGTAGCGAAGATGGAGTCGAGGTCCCGCGGGCAGCGATGGTGGAGAGAAATAATAATTCATTCTCTCTCTAGTGCGTGTTGCTCTCCTCGCAGATTCTCCTTTGGTGCTTCTTCAATGTGGCAGGTGTCTAACTTGCGGAGGAGGGACTCCCTTTTTGTCTTCTCTGACCTTTGTGGACGATTTCTCTAAGTTGAAAAATCTGACTCCTTTTGCATGAACAATCTCTCTTTTTGACCTTCTTTTTGTCTCTTCTGACCAATCTCTCACGATTTCTCTCACGACTCCTCTGTTTTTCCTCAGAACATGTTATTCTCTGACCTGTAATTTATGAGGCATAACGTCCCGTATACAGTGCAAACCTAAATTTAAACTTGATCTCATGGGCTTAATTTAAGCCCTTTTCATGAAATGAGCTGAGTGAAGCTCAAGACCTATTTTAATTAATTTCCATGAGCTGAAATTAAATTAAATTAACCTCAATTTGGCCTGTCTTCCCATGCAAAATTTGCCCACTTGGTCCCCTAGAGCTGGCCAAATTCTATCCCACTATGTGGGCTTAATCCATTTACCTTTAAGTTCATGATCATCCAGTGCAAGTCCAATGATAATGTAATTAATAAAAATATAAGTTAAATAATAAATGCTCCTAAAACTACATACTATGCAACTTAATTTTAATCTATTAAAATTAATCCTTAATTTTTTATTCAATAAATGAATTGTCGAGTTGCCAAAATTTAGATGTTAATGCTTACTTTCACAAAAAAAAAAAAACATATATTTCCAAAAAACTTAGTGGAATATGATCCAAACTCAAAACGCGAGAAATTTGCTACGGTTGGAACTCATAAAAAATAAAAAATAAAAGCCCAAATTTGGCTTGATTCTCCCGAGATATCCGGTCCACGGGTTCAAATCCTAAGGGAACCCATCATCACTCACAAGCCTCCCAACCCCATGGTCACACGTTTGTGTCTTCTTCGATCATATCTTATTCTTCACAGGTCAACCTCCTCATCATTGCCATCATAACACACACACATCCATTAATATAAGCGTGCTTGATTAAATAACTACGGTGGTATGCTTTTGTAGACCTTTTATGGCTCATAGTCCACTTCTTTATCTTCCTAGCCTAGGACTAGGGACGGCAAATGTTTCCAATGGACATAATAATTATTCTCTGATTAGCTAGAGATCCAAATGCGAAAAGGAAAGCAAGATTCCACTTTCTACAGAAAATTTCCTGAATCTTCAACTTGATCACGGAGAACGCCAACTTTCGGTTTTCTACTAAAATTTCGACGGTACAACAGACTAAGCGTTCGAGTAGATGATTGTGGGTGTGCGATCAGGCCAGAGATGCGCTTGGCTTGATCGCGTTCTCGTCTCGGTGTTTAGTGCCTTCTGTCCTCTGCTGCTTTTGTTGAGTAGAGAGAGGAGACAAACAAATATGCGGGGGAGATTCTTCTGGCTTTTTCTGGTTTTTAATGTAACGTCTTGGAAAGTACCGAAGGAGATGTTGCCATCATGGCTGTCCAGACGCTTCTATGTATTCATCTGTTTCGGCCACTTGTCTTTGCTTTTTTAATGCTTCTATGGAAATTCCCGCATCGCATTGGATTCTCTTGTGCATAGAAATTTCCACCACACTAAAGGCAACGACCAGAAGCGCGTGATTACTGTTTCCAGTCAATGAATCTTGGTCACTTTATCTCTAGCCTGACAAGTTTGAATTATTGCTGCCATTTCATCATGTTTGCCAGTTGCAATTGGATAAAGTGATTAACCAAACCAACAAATAGAAAATTGCCATTATGAGACAATCACCTCTTCCAATCCCCACTCGCCACATTTTTTTTTCCCGTCGAAGTGACTAGACAGCCATCATTTGCAGGGTTTGACTAAACCGGACTTACTAGATTGAGCGATTTTTGCGAGCATCGGCCAATTTCATCAAATTGGAATAGGTGATTCTCAATTAGATCTCTAGTTCTTGATTGGATTGAATTGGACTAATGAGTTTTATTTTTTAATTTATCACGCAAATATCTTTTCCTTCCCTTCTCACGTGTCCCGAGAAAATATTAGGGGATTAAACACTTCACGTAGGCGAAATATATCACCATACAAAAATTGACACGTGGCCAATTTGAGCCCACCTGTTAGCGCCCACTCTCTTTGTTAAGACTCCATCTCTCTCCCCTTTACTCTCTCTCCTCCCCTCCGTTTCTGCCCACACCTCTCTTTCCCTCTTCTCTCTTACTTCTCTTTTTTCGAGAAAATTTCCCTTGTTAGTCTGACACACGACACACGCAAGGGAAAAGACAAGAAAAGCAGGGAGAGAGAGAGGGAGAGAGAGAGAGAGAGGTGGGAAAGAAGAAACGAAAGCGAGGGAGAAAGTCTTCTTCTTCGGTCATCTTCGACCGAGTATCCCCCACTCCCGATGCTGCTGCTTCCCCCCTCTTGTAGTTAGATCCGCCTCCCTCGACGTTCTTGCCGTTCCGTCACCAGCATTGCTGATTCTGTTCCACCATTGACGATGCTGCTATTGTTCTGCCACCTACGATGCCAACGACGACCAAGTCGCTGTCTTGTTTGTCCGAGCAGCTGCCCATGACGTCTTCTAGCTCCAGCCCTCCGGCGGCCCGCGGCGGAGCTGCCGCGACTCGTCTGCGCTCCTCCTCCTGCTCTTCCTCGTGGCCTCCATCGCCTTCGTCCTCTTCGCCATCCCGCCCTTTCTCAGCCTCACTTCCCAGATCTTCCGGCCTTGCTCCGTGAAGAAGAGCTAGCACTATCGCAACCTCGTCCTCGTCCTCTTCGCTATCGTCTACGAGTTCCTCGGCAGATCCAACAGTGGTGGTGACGGGGGGTTGGTGGGGTCGTACCTGACGTTGGACTCCTGGAAGTCGTCATTGTCGTCGTCGTCGAACCCGGGGCGATCGTAATGTTGCAGTCGAGGAAATGGAAGTTCCAGTCATGCCTTTGCCATCTGCGCCTCCGCCGCCCCCGCCTTCCCTGCCGCGAGTGTGGGCAGCTGGAAATGATCAGAGGCCGAGGAGGAGGTATGAGACTATTGCTTACACGGCTAAGGATGAGGTTAAAAAACCGCCAGCGGCGCCTCCGCCACTTCCGCCACCTCCGCCGCCGCCAAAGCCCATGTTTCCCCTGATGGAGGAAAGAAAAGAGAAGTGGAGAGAGAAGAGGGGGAGAGAGAGTTGTGGGCAGAAACGGAGGGGAGGAGAGAGAGTAAATGGGAGAGAGACAAAGTTAACGGAGAAAGTGAGCGTTGACAGGTGGGCTGAATTTGCCACGTGTCAATTTTTGTATGGTGGTACATTTCGCCTACGTGGAGTGTATAATCCACTAAATATTTTATCCACGTGTCCCACTCTCCACTCTCCTCTCTCCTCTCTCCCTTTCACAGACGCTAAATCGCCTAATCACCTCTCAACTGAGCTCTGTCTCTCACTGCTCACGCGTCGCTTGACCTCTCGCCTCTCAGCTCGGCGGAAGACCACTTGGAAGAGCTGTGCCTCTCACGCCTCTCGACATCTCGCTCAATTTCGTCACTTCAAGGTTACTCCCATGCCTCTCGACGTCTCGTCGTTTCTTTCATTTTAGACTGATTATGTTGTGGGTCTTCTTCTTTTCTGAGAAATGGTCGAGCATTGCATCTCTTATTTGTTCTTACATGCCAACATTTTCAAGGATTCGATGCCTTTCTTCTTTTGCTTTGCTTTAACTTCTTTTAGGTTCACGACATTTTCACAAACCTTCTAGTTTGATTCTCGTTTCCTGGCTAGGATTGGATCATATAGAGAACCGAACATCTCTAATCATGCGAAAATCTTTACTATTGCTATTCATCCTATAAAATATAGAAAAATTGGAAGCCTAACTCAATGTCATATTATCAAATAGAAGTAATTCAGCATTATTTATCTCAAAATATAAAGATTAAATCAATATCGTTGATTTTGTGAAATTAAATTTTTTTAATTTCTGTGGTTGAAAAAAGTTCTATTGAAGTCCTAAACGTAATTTGTTTTAAACAAATGCGAAGCCAGAATCTTGAACTTGGTGTCCTCTCTCGAAATATTCATTATACACTCGATCGATAATATTCTCTTTAATGAGTAAGATGAATCAAACTGATAGCTAACGAGCAGAGATGGAGGGCATAGTTTTTCTTTTGGGGGCCACTCTATGCACCACTAGATATTGAAGATGAACAGGGGAAATAGAAAAAGCTGATGGCAAGTGGCAACCCTTCTAGACGTGGAAGTGGAAGTTGTGAATCAGAGGTTGCTACTAGCTATTATTAACTACGAAATCAAGAGCTATTCAAATTCCTTAATAAGATGCATATGCCGCGCGTGGTGCGCATTTTTTTCCTAATTCTTTAATATCTTCTGATAAAGGAAAAAAAGGTCTTGAAGGTGGGACTAGCATTTATATGAAAAGTCTTTTGTTTCGATTGAGAGAGTAAAGTTAGGTAGTTGATCCTTCAAAGCTAAAGCTATTTGATCATTGCAAATGATAACTTCAATCTCAAAATTTTTTCCTCATAGTTGGATCTATGCCTAAAAAGATTCATAGATTTATTAGTTATTTAGGATCTAGCAAGATTTTATTTTTCCTTGGCGATCGCACCATTTGCTTCCTCCTGGTTGTCCATCGTTATAAAGTATTTATAGGTTCAGACTAATCAACATCTTTGTCGATGGAAATCTTAAGGTCCCGCTGATGCTGGCTCATTCTTAGCTTTGCACTCGCCAGCGACTTTGAGGAGGTCAGCTCATCAACCGCCGGAAATGACCATGGGCCTGGGGTAAGGATTTTGGAATTGTGTGAGAGCAGCAGCGACGAGGAGGGGAGATCAACAAATGACAGGAGAGATAAAAATCGTAAATATGGGATATTTGAATATTTTGGTCTCTTCACTTTAAAAACTGTGAAATAAAGGCTGCAGAAATAGATTTACTCTAAGGGTGCGTTTGGGAAGACTTTTGGGGAAAGTCTTTAGGAAAATGCAAAGACCTTTGAGTTAAATGTGTTTTCCAAAATGCAAACTGTGTTTGGTAAATTGTAATTTAAAAGTCCTTTGTGAAGTACCTTTGAGCAAAATGGTGTTTGGGGGACAAAGGACTTTTGTGAAAAAAAAAATTATTAAAAGAAAAATAAAAAAATGAAAACCAGCAAGGGCGGCATCCGGCGGCCGGCGGCGACTCTCGGCAACCTCCGGCGACCCCAGATCTGGGCCGGCGAGGTCGCGCGACGCCGTCGCGACCTCCGGCGACCCCGGATCTGGGCCGGCGAGGTCGCGCGACGCCGTCGGGACCTCCGGCGACCCCGGATCTGGGTCGCGGGAGGCAGTCCGGTCGCGACCCTCGCGCGTCGCCGGAGGTCGCGCGACCAGATCTGGTCGCGCAGAGGTCGCGCGACCTCCGGCGACCAGATCTGGTTGCGCAGAGGTTTCGCGGAGGTCGCGCGACCTCGCGGCGACCAGTCCGGCGACCAGATCTGGTCGCCGCGAGGTCGCTCGACCTCCGGCGACCAGATCTGGTTGCACAGAGGTCGCGCGACCTCCGGCGACCCAGATTTGGGTCACCGCGAGGACCTGCGACCTCCGGTTGACCTGCGACCTCCGGCGGCTGGCGGCGACTCCCAGCGTCTGGAGAAGATGAACAGTGCTCATACGAGGGCACGCACCGGAAAAACAAAAAATTCGTGAGGACAAATTTGGAAAAAAAAAAAAGTGAACAGTGACCCCCAGCATGCCGAGAATGCTGAAAGCCCAAGGCAGCCTCAGGGCTGCCTTGGGCTTTCAGCCTTCCCAAGTATTTGCTTTCCCATAAGGGACTTCGAAAGCTGGTTCCCAAACACCCAATTTTTGGCCTAAAGGCCTTTAGACCCCTAAAGATCATTGGCAAAGCTGGTGCCAAATGCACCCTAATACTAGTGGGCCAACCGAGAAGCTGAGTCAATTTCTGTGACGAATAATTTGCAACCCATGAATAAATAAAAAGTGCTCACTGTGTCAGCATGAGCGAAGACATAGAAATGAAAAAAAAAAAAAAAATGATCGCTCGGCATGCGAAGGTGTAATGGAATTTTTCTAGTCTATATACAGATCACAATCTTGTTGTCCCTGTCCTAATAGATATTTGAGGAATCAATCCACTAGATCCAATCATTTCATTCATTTACTAGCGAAATAAAGGGACACATGTGTACGAAAATAAGTTCTAAAAGAAATGAGTGTTATTTCAATTATTTTATTTAGGAAAAAATTAGAAATGCTTCTCGTCGAAAGTTGTTTTGGTTTTTTTAATTAGAAAAAGACAACTTATTATTTCGGTTGCTCTTTGCTTTGTCCAAGAAATAATAAAATGCATGATACTCTCTTGATGGGCAACGATGAGGCATTCCGAATTTCGTAAGAGGCAGTTTGGTTTTCTTGTCCGTCAGGCTTGAAAGGAATTCCTGCAGAGTCGGAGCAAAGTAGAAATGCATCGTCCCCTTTTTTGGCATTCTTTTGCCATGCCAGTTGCACCGATCTCTCTCTGTGCTTGCGTTCAATTTTCTCAATAAGAAGAGAACTAATGCGTGTAGAAATGCAAAAGATGCTAATACTAGCGCATCTAGGTCGTTGGCTGCATCAACAGAAACTAATTCCAGTGCATTTAGTTCGTCGACTGCATTGACAGAAACTAATATCAGTGCATCTAGTTTGTTGATCATGCCGTCTGAAAGCGATTACGATGTGTTCTTGAGTATTGAAGGCTCAGACATTCGAGAAGGCTTCATTGATCACCTCTATGTTGAGCTCATCAATGCCAGATTTCGTGCTTTCAGAGATGATGACAAGCTCTACCAAGGTGAGGAGATTAGCTGTAATTTTTTGGTAGCCATCAAGAATAGTAAGATCTTGATCCCCATAATCTCCGTGAATTATGGTTCGAGCAAATGGTGTCTTGATGAGTTGGTTCAAATGATGGAGTGCAAGAATAATAACATGGGGTATATCGTGTTGCCTATATTCTACAAAGTGGAACCAACTCATGTGCGGCAGCAAATCGGGAGTTTTGGAGAAGCATTTCATTATCGCGAGACCTGTTTCGACCCATCATTTTTGGAGAAATGGAAGCAAGCGCTCAATGAAATCAGTTTCTTGAAAAAACGTACTTCATTTTTCCACCAAAATATTCTCTACTTTCTTTAAATAGGTGTGTTTGTTTATTGGGTGTCCTGATTCCTACCTGCTTCATTTTTTTTAAATATATATATTTTTTTAAAAAGGCAGGAGGACCTTACTAGAAGTAAGACCCCACAATGCATCAGTTCTATAAGTTTTTTTTTTTTTTTGGGACTTTCTCTGACCAATCTAATTATAGATCTAATTGTTATGGTCCCATTTGCTAGAATAATATATGATATTCTAAATGACTTTTTACTCTTCTAACATTGGGCCATGTAATTTTCATGTTTATATGATTACCTGTCACGCCTCGATCCTTGAACGCGTGCCCATCCCTCACATGATCGATTAGTAGTGACGTCCCAAGACGCATCAATGACCATTTCATTTAATATGCGCATGCAGAAGCATATAATAAGAATCCCCAGACAATAATACAATGGTATAGACAAGTAGGACTAAAAACTTGAACCTGAAAACCAACACCCTTATATACAAGCCATACTAAAAGGTCAATTTCTACTCAAACAGGTTCCACAGCAAAAGTCATCAAACATGAGTGGAGTCTCAATCCTCATAAGGATCCTATTCTGGATCATCCTCGGGGTTCTCCTCCAGGTACTCCTCTTTGGGCTCTTTCTCCTCAGGTTCCTCATCAGAGTCCTGAAATATTGTCCCACAACCAGGATGAGATTTTGTCTTAGCAAGTTCTACCCCCTAAGATCCAATTAGGAAGCCAATGCACCTTAGGTTACATAAGACAACACGAGTCAAAGGATTTACCTTGGTCTCAGTTCATTCATGCAAGTCAATTCAATAATGAATACTGGCAATCACATCAACCCCTCAATTCAACCAATAGTTAGCGATCAATTGACTCAGTTGATTACATGTCATCGCAGCCATCACATGGTCATCCCGACTATTCATTCTCGACTCTGAATCACGGCTCTACAAGCACAATCTAGATTAAGTGGTCATCACGGCCCCACTAGCAACTTTTCTAACTTGGCTGGTTATAACAACCCTACCTAGCAATTTTCTAGGTTTAGTGGCATCACGGCCTCACTTGGCGACTTCTAGATTTAAGTGGAATCACAGCCCCACTTGGCAAATTTCTAGACTTAGTGGCATCACGGTCCCACTTGGCAATTTCACATCCAGCTCATAACCTCACACGGTTATTTTTCCTTCAAATACCGGCACTTCCAAATTTTGGAATAAATTCCCATAATCACCAATTTCACTCAATTTTCACAACCCGGTACTCAATAAATTAAACATAAAGCACCACTACAATCAGTACGAAATTTCGGTCGTCAATCATCTCGATCTAATTTCCAGAAAATAAATAAATAATTAAATAAATTCGAAAATTAATTAAATAAATACTAAAAATCCAACTTAGGCCCGTATCGCCTAATTGGAAGCCGAGACGGACCTGAAAAATTTCCGAGACCCGTTCAATAAATACTCGCACATATCTACTAGCTAATGACTATGTCTAACCACTTAACATGCATCATCATTAACTAATAATCACTAATCTACTCTAATCTAACCACATAATCCTACTTAATTAATATTAAACAACCATTAAGCATAATTAGCAAACTAAGCAGGGTTTAGTGAGTAAAACTCACTCGTTAAGCGAGCTGGAGGCATCGACACGGTGGCAATGACGGTGGCTATGCATTGGGACCTCTACAATGATTATCCAAGGCGGTCCTAAGCTCAACACAACAACCACAGCTTGGACTCCCACTAAAAATTTTGAAAAATAGCCTTGCCGGAGGAGAAACTGAGTTGAACGGCTTGGCAGAGCTTCAGCGAGAGGGTGGCCAGCAGCTGGCGGCACTTGAGGGTCAAGGGGGAGTGGCTGGTAGCTGGGCTAGGTGAAAGAATGGTCGAAAAGGGAGAAAACGGGCTGCAAAGTCGAAACAGTCCACTCCAGGTGGACTCCAGGCGGTCCGGCAACCGATGGCTTCGCGCCACCATATGGGACGGCCAAAGAATCGTTTCGACGAGTGACTGGGTTTGTTGGAACGGGCTGGGTGTTCTCTTCGCCGTGATGGGTGGAGCGTTGTCTGATTCCGGACGAATTAGCCAGTCGACGGGTCAAATGAAGGCTTCGACCGGCGAACGACCAAGTCCTCCTGCACAATCTGGATCTCCTGAAGACAATGGTGGGTGGCAAGAAGGATGGTTTGTTTGGAAAGCCAACAATTAACTCGGATCTTTGGAGGAGGGTCTGCTGGAACAAAAATTGGAAAAGAGGAAAATGAGGAGTAAGAGAGCTTTGTCGAGGGAGAGCCGAATGAGGGGAGAGAGAGAGTGAAGTGAGGGCTGAAAGAACCCCTCATTAAGGCCATTCAATGGCCACTTCAAGTCCCCATGCCCTTGACCCCACCTTCTCTCTCTTCCTTTGCCCTTATCTACACACTTGGGGGCAAAATAGTCATTTCACCTTGCACCAATTTACCAATCTATCCTTGGGCTGAAATTGGTGGATGGGCCTAAGGATTGGGCTTGGCCATGAATATGAATGGGCTTGGGAATTGATTGGGCTTGAAATGGCCAAGAATTGGCCCATGGGCTTAGAAGATGAATAATTGGTTTGGCCCAATAGCTCATTTGCTTGACTTAGGCCCGTTTGGTGGCTGTCCCAACTTGGGCCTAAGGCCCACACTAGCTTGGCCCTGCCCATGTTCTCACGGGCTTGCTTTCTCGGTCCAAAAATCCCTTTTTCAATTGCTTGGCTTCACTAGCTCTATCGACTGTTGAAGCAACTTCATCTAACGTCCGTCCCGAACATTCCCAAACATTCGAAGTCCACTATTTAGTTCTTAAACCATGTCAATTTCGCCCAATGCCATTTCAGGTACAACTTAGATTGACGGGCAGCTCCAAGGATTCACACGTAATCGACTCATGCCAAATCACGTTCAAGACATCTCAACGCATGGACGTCTTTAACTACATGAAATTGCATATGATAGATTCTTATTTCAAAATACACGATTACTGAGGATCGACATAGGGTCGTTGGTGGATTCAATAACAGTAAACAGAATCACCTGTCGTTTCATTATGTTCTGTCCACGAATTGACTTTTAGTCGTCCTTAGAATCGACCTGCTCCTATCTACAGGATTGTCCTCACGCAAGTCTCACGGTCAAGTCATTTTCCCAGGTCAAGTTCTTTAGTCGTATGAGTTATGTGTTCATTAGCTTTTCCCCTCAAGGCCAGTATCTCAGGAGTGATTAATTCCGAGTGAGATCAACCACCAATGCATTGATGAAATTAATATCCATCCATTCCTCAAAGGACTCGAATTTCAGGATGTCACATTACATACATTAATCTTCGTCGGAGACTTTTATAGTTACATATTTATTTGAGATTAAGAGTGTAACTTATTGGTGGTTCCTATTTAAAGCCCACAACATCATATATAGTGCATATTGATTGTCAAAGCCTTAATTTTTTATTACCAAATTACATTCATTACTTTATTAATGTCATTAATTATTTGTTGTTAGAGTTATTGTTACCAAATATATATATATATATATATATTTCATTGGTTTATATGATGATGGTAAATATAGTGAAGCTAGAAAAATTTATCTTTATCATGTGTTTGCTTAAATATATTCAATGCATTTTCCTATCTTCAACACATAACTTCTCTCTCTTACACATGCTTAGACGTGAATCTGGAATGATACTAATTCACAACACGAGTAGAAACTTGCAACATGTAGAATTGCGCCAATAAATAGAAACCCTCTATTGTATTCAGGCAGTTCATAATATTGCACTTTCAACAACTTTAAGTAATGGTATTACCAGACTTGAATACCTCTTGCTTCCAAAGTTAGGACTCTCTTGTTGATTGATGTCTAAGCTCCAATAGCTGGCTTAGTTGGATTTTTGCTCATTCAAATGCTTTGTAAAGTTTACCAAAGTCACATCCATGTAGTCCATAATTTCTATAACAAACAAAAAATTTAAAATTTGATTCAAATCCATAAATATATATAATCTTCAAGATTAAAATCCTCACGTTTCTTCTGGTTCGATAAATTATGTTAAGGAAGGCATGGGGCACGCCATGTGAAGCAACGACCAACATTTCTCACTTTAATCTTCGCATACAAGATAATATGGTGGAGCTGTGGAAAAAGCATTTCTTTAAGTTTTCCTACTCATTCCCAGATTTATCTATCATTGTGTTATCATTAGATAAACAACATAAAATTATTATTGTTATGTACTTGAACGCTCGTCACATTTGACAGGAATGATGGAGAGTTGGTGAAATCAATTGTCCAAAGAGTGTGGAGCGATCTCAAGGAAGAGTTTGAGAATTTAATCGGAATTGATAATCATGGGGAGAAGGTATGAAATTTGTCAACAGTAATTCTAGTGCTACCCCATTTGTTAGCATCCACGGAATGGAAGGCATTGGTAAAACAACTCTTGCAAAAAATATCTATAATAAGCTCTCAAATCTGTTTTCAATCCCGTAGCTTCATTGTTAATATTTAGGGAATTATGTAAGCCTAATGGTCTTGAGTACTTGCAGAATTAGTTAATCGCCGACATATTGGACCAAAAAAATAAAGTTTGTATTAAGGATTAGGGACTAGGATCCCTCTCATCCAAGTTTATACGTAAGAAAAATCTTCATTCTTCTTGATGATGTGGATAATAATGATTACTTGAAGGCTTTGGAAGAAATCGTAATTGGTTTTCTTCAGGAATTATGATTTTTATTACCTCTAGTAAAATGAATATTTTTTACAATAATAGGATGGATTGCAACTATGAACGTGAGGACATGGATAAGAATCAACCTTTGATTTGGTTTAGTAGACGTGCTTCAAAACTCTCCTCCTAGTGAATTTAAGGACCTCACTCATCATTTGTATCCACCACCAGAGGGCTTCCCTTATCTCTTGACGTATTAGGTTCATGTTTGTGTGGAAAAGAATCAACACTATGGAGAGGTATGATAGACAAGTTAGGACATGTCCTTCATCATAAAGTGTAAGGAGAGTTAAGGATAAAGTTACAAATACTTAGTGTATAGACATATCACTTGTTTTTTTGTTGGCATTGACAAAAGAATCACTTCCTACATGTGGGACGCTTATGGCTTTTTCAAAGATGATGGAATTGAATTATGGAGATGTGTGTCATTAATAAAAGTTGGAGATAATCATGAGCTTAGAATGCATGACCAATTGACAGATCTTGATAAGGAAATCATTTGCGAGGAAATCCGGGAGGATCTTCAATACAATAGCATCTTTTGGGACTCCAAGGAGGTCATGAAAGTGCTAAAGGAAAATAAGGTAATTGTTTCTCTTCTTTTGCTACCTTCGTCTATGTTCTACTGTTAGAGTGATGTTGGTGCTTTACTTAGTGCTTGCTCTAGTGAATGGAGAACCTTCTATTTGCCCTCGTGCCATTTCATGATGATGGTTTTATTAATGTGATGGGCCTAAGTTGGCCCGTCCGCCCATATTGGGCCTAAAAGCCCGGCTCGCAATATTAGGGCCTATGGATAGAGGGATATGATGAAGGGGCACGTTTCCTTTTGGAGGGAACGTATTTAAGGGAGAAATAAAGGGGGAGGAATGCACATTTTGACATAACGTACGTTCCTCCTTCCTCTCTCCCTCAAAAATGCTCCAAAAGAAAATCAGTAAGCAAACAGCTGACGCCTTCTTCCCTTCAAGGCAAAATTCACGTTATCGGATTGAACGGGATCAGTTTCTCTTCCTCATATTGGTGTCGGTGTTTAATCTGTGGTTAAAAAGGTATGTTCGATTCTGTGATGTGCCTTAGGATCGGTGATGCATGTGTTTTTTCCCGGGCTCGTCTTCCACACAAGTTTAGGGATTCGATTTAGTGTCGAATCCGGTTTTTGGGAATCCAATAATCCCAACACATTACATAATATTAAAGTAGGGTGTTGCTTTCTCTTAGTAAGTATTGCAGCTTATTTGAGATTTTTATTAAACAAGTGCACATTACGAAGTTATCTCTAAGAATGAGGTATTTTCAACTTTATTAGATACTTGATAAGGGTATTCTATATTGAAAAGATCCTCAATTTCTATAATTGACTTAGTTATGATTTTGACGCATGCAATAAATAATTTGATTGTGCTACTATAGACCATAATTTATTTGGATATATAAATCATAGAATTATGATCTCTAGGTGTTGGAGTATATATAAAGGTTAATATCATGAAAAACACCAAATTGTTATACTTGTGACAAGTGTGCCAAAAACTATTTTTTGACCGCAAAAAACCTCGAACTAGCACATTTGTGATAAATTTACCCCTAAACTAATTTTTTGACTGCAAAAAACAGTAAACCGATACACTTGTAGCAAATTTACTCAAGACTAATTTTTTGATTACCAAAAATCCAAAACTAGTACATTTGTGAAAAATATACCATTTGTTAAACTAGATTAATACCACAAAAAATCACAAAACCAATATAGATGTGACAAATTGAGAGTAAAACCCTAAACTGGTATGCCCGTCAATTATCACATATCATCCAACTCAGAAATTTGATAGTTAGATTTAATGAAAATTGATGGAAAGTAAATTTGTCATAAATGTATCGGTTTGAGGTTTTTAGCAGTTAAAAAATTAATTTGAGGTAAATTTGTCCATACCTATCAGTTTGGGTTTTTTCTTTCATGATATTGACCTAATATATAATAGCAATAACCTTGATCACATTTCTCATGAAAGTTCAATCATTAGGCTATAATTGAGAATGGAACAGATCCCTATTTTGAATAATATTAGGTCATAATTCACATGATGAGGACTAATTTAAAACTTACCAAACTTATTATTGAAAGGATATGAATATGAATACAAATAAATGGGAAAAATCGCATAAGAAGTCTTAAATCTTGTGCATGATATGCAATCAAGTTCTAAAACTTTCAATTGGTTCAATTAAGTCGCACATCTTCTTCAAAAAGTGCAATCAAGTCCTTTCGATGAACAACACCTAAAATTGCCTATGTGCCACTCAAGAAGTACTTACGTGGCATCCTTAAATTGCACTTTTAACATAATTTTAGGACTTTAATTGCATTTTTTGGTGATGGCATAGGACTTGATTTAACCAATTAAAAGGTTTAGGATCTAATTGTAATTTGTACATAAGGATTAGGACTTGTGGTGCAATTTTCCCTAAATAGATATGTATAGCATTACGCATATTTGTTGCAATGACCATTAAAACGAGAAGTTGTTGTTTGTTTCCACATAAAAAGTCCAAGAATTAAAATACTCTAAAATTTCTATCATTTATATTATTAAGCATGTGAATGTATTGTATCTGTGAAATTATTTGGACTCTACAATTTTCATACCACATTAGATTTGACAGAAGTTGTTGCTCAAAAGACTGGAACTTATATGCATTCTCAACGTGCAACTTATTTATAATTTCGAGAACCCATTCATATATTAGCAAATTCAAAACCAACGTTTATCTATTATGTCTTTTATACCACTTATAAAATAAGCTAAACTAACCAAAAGAAAAATGAATATGCTTGCATTTTATATCTAAATAATTGGTATAACTAACTTATACGAATAAAAAGGTACGTTTCATGTAAATAATTTTAGTATTTTTGTAGGGTTGATCTTCCTTCTTCGCTCATGGTACTATTATAAGTCCAAATCAAAGTCGTTTTGGAAAACTGATACAAGATTTTCTCTGAAGTCTACTCCTACATTTAATCAAAATGTCTACAGTTATTTTCGTATATATTCTCTAACAATGCAATTAAATTCGATGATAAACTCATGCTAAGCGTGAAGCACGGAGAAGAGCACAAGGACGACTTCCAAAATAAACCAAAAATGAAAGACATTTAAAGCATTATGGAAACATATTCATATCTCACTTTTTGAATATTAGTGAGTATGTAGCGAAATAATAAAGAAGAACAACCTTTGGCATCTGGGACGAAATAATACTTCATTGAAAAATCCTAAAAGAAGCCCAATCTTATGCATGTGGGATGAAAACAACAGGACTTTTGAAACTTCCCGAAGAAAAGCCCAATCTTTCACTTGTTCGCCAAAAAAGAAAAAAAAAAGGAAAAAGAAAAATTACAAATTCTGCCTATTAGTTGTCCACGCATTATCCTACACAGTTCATTGCGGTGACATGCACAATGAACCCCATTGAGCATGACCACTATTGACTTTTTTATTTTTACAAAATGCTAGAAATTTGGTAATAAAGATTATAAACTAAGTTTTTTGCGTTGGTTGACGTGGCTCATTGTGTACATCAACACTGAGCCACATAGGCGATTTGTGTTTGTTTAACAATTATAATGGACAGAATTTGTAAGGGGTGTCGGTTTTATTCCACGAGTAAAAGTTTGGGCTATTTATGTACATTTGAAAAGGTTGCCATTTTTTGTGCTAGATGTAAAAGATTAAGCCTTTTGGGATGCTTGAGTGATTGTGTTACCTTTGTCTCAAGTACAAAAGATTGAAAAAATTGTCCAAAAATTTTTAAATTTATTGTATGATGATCAATTTAATCCTTAATCTATTAAACATATCAATTTAATCCTAAACCTTTTGACGATTTGCAAATTTAGTACTAAACATTTCAATTGTGTCAATTTAGTTCTAAACCTTTTGACAATTTATCAATTTTGTTCAATCGAAGGACCGAATGACTAAATTCAAAATTAGCTAGAATGACTAAATTGGCAAATCATTCTAAAGTTTAGGACTACGCAAACATAATTGAAAGGTTTAAGACTAAATTGGCTATTATATAATAAGTCTAGAATTTTTTGGATAATCATCCCACAAATGATAGGGCACGTTTTTGGGATTTGGCCATGAGTATAATGAAACTCTATCGGTCAATTATTGTAGGTGAAAAATCACACACTTGAGAACAAAGAAATTTGATGACGGATCGGATTCCTTGATATTTTGAGAGGGAAGTTTAGGAGGGAAATAATTAGAATTTAAGATTCCTTCTCCTGGAAGTTGCTCCCCTTTTTAGGTGTAGAGATCGAATCCCTTCTCCACTAAATATGTCATTCTCCTCCAGAATATTCTTAAAATCTGTAAAGCATTGTGAAATACAACTCTGGGTCAGAGAAACTGTCATTGAGCTGGAAATCCGTGAACTTCGTGAGTACTTCTTAACTTCTTATGCATACGCGATTTTTCTTGGTAAGAGTGTAGATTTGTTGCAGGATTAGCTATTATATTTCTAATCTATTCTGATGGAGCAAGTATTCGTTCATTTGATTCAAAAATAGATTAGAACTATCTATTCTCTCAAAATCAGGATTAGCTATTACTAGGGGGCTAAGGAATTAATAGCTTTTCCAGGTAGTCAAGAGTAGCTTCAATTTTCATAATTAAGAAATGACTTTGCATTATTAATAACTAATTATATTTAGATTATATCCACGTTATTATATAAGGACGTTTAACATAGTAATTACACTTAGATAATTAATTATTTGTATTTATAAATTATAATATATCAAATTGTAATATTCAACTAGATTATAATTTATGCTAAACTAACAAGTTATGTGGAGCAAATATTTAGTTACCATTATTATCTTAGTTACATTTGAAAATAGTTATTAATGATATTCCCTGTCACTATTACTAAAACTATAAATTACGTAGGATGTTAATATAACTACTATCAAAAGTTTAGTTACTTATAATTAGTTATTTCTCCAATAGAAAAACAACAGCGAGTATATGTTTTTTCTTAATAAATTGCGGATGTAGCCCAGTCAACTAGTATACTTAAAAGTAATCAAATCAAATTTTGATTTTGCACATTGCAATTAAATCCCGTGCATTGCATGTGCATCCTAACTAGTATAGAAAAGGATTTACAAGATGTAAACTTTACCCTAAATAAGTCATTATATCAAAGGGTAAAAGTAAGTTTATGATATGCATTAAGAAACTATAACTATTATAAATAAAGAAAGAAAACATCATAATTCTTTCTAACACCCAAGTACATATGACCAAATTTCAAAGGGATAAGTGCTGCAGAAGTCCTAAAATTTGTCACGAAAATGCAATTGAGTCCTAAAACTTGCAAAAAGTGTAATTAAGTTCTAAAACTTGTTAAAATGTTTTAATCGAGTTCTAAAATCGACGTCGTTTAATTTCTTAATGGAAAAAGCTGACGTGGTGCAAGCTGACACAGGAGAGAGAAAAGATTAGAAAAAGCCACGCCCATGCCATTGTCAGCTTTTTCTTTTAGGAAATTAGACGGTGTCGATTTTAGGACTCAATTGAAACATTTTGACAAGTTTTAAAACTTAATTGCACTTTTTTGTAAGTTTTAAGACTCAATTGCATTTTCGTGACAAGTTTTAGGATTTCTACAGTACTTATCCCAAAATAAATGCATAAAGCTTGGACATTTCCACGTCATGTTTAAAATTGTAGATGACTCCAACTACACTAAGCTCAACCAATGAAGCTTGGACCATAGTATGCTCATTCGGATATTCACGGCAAAATTTCTTTTTCATGTTGTAAATAGTTCTACAATAGCTTGAACATTGGAATCACTTCATCTCAAGGAAAGAAAATTTGGTGAGGAGGTATACCGGCTTTAGACATCTTTTCAAGCAAAAGAATAGCATAAGTGCCGAAACTTGGCATAGTAGGACACTTAAGTGCCAAAAGTTACGAAATGTATACTTAAGTTCCATTTAAAAAAAAAAAAAACAAAATTGGGATACCTGAGTGTCAAGTTTGCTGAAAATCCTTCGTGGCAATTTTTTTATTAATATAATTCGCCTACGTGGCTTGTTGGAAAGCTGAGTCAATAAAGAAGATTCAAAATGACGTCGATTTTTACTTATCGAGCTACGTCAGCATGCAAAATGACGTCGTTTTTGGCTTATTTAGCCATGTCAGCGTGCAAAACGATGTCATTTCACACTTGCACTTATTTCATTGGAAAAATATTAAGTCAATATTTTAGCCGGATTTTATCGCTGTTGGCACCTAACCAATCTGTTTTGTTCCAATTTTAGCACTTAAGTATACATTTCCTAACTCTTGGCACTTAAGAGTCCCCCCATGCCAAGTTTTAGTACTCTAAGGATCCGTATGTCCATCTTTTCACTTGTAGAGCTTTAATTTCAAAGAAGTTGTGGCAAGCAGGATGTCTGGACATATCACTCAAAGGATTAGAATTGTGTGATGCATTCAATTTTTTGAGGGAGCATGATCGGTTCTTTTTGTAGTGACAAACTTCAAAATGATGGCTAATCATATGAGATCTAGTCATTCTTATTTGATATGCAATAGAAATATCACATCAATCAAGATAATTACCTTCCCTATTGCAACCAAGAAGAATATATTTGTCCCATTTTGACCTTTTAATAGAGATAATATAACCTTGAGCAAGAAGATGCCTTGACACACTATTCAAAAGATCTTATTGCGTTAGAATATACCTAGTAAAGTTTCAAATGAACTGTTTGGCATGATTGATTGCTCTTCTATATTTGCATTTTCATAATCAAGAGATACAATTAAGCAATTTGGGTCCCTTTGAATGTTGCTTTCCATAGTGACTAAACTACAAAAAATAATTCCATGGAAGATGAGTAAGTTTTGATATTACATAGATCAATCACAATATTCAATCTCTAATTAACTCTCGTAGATTTGCAATGAAAATCGAAGTCGAAAAATTTATGATCATGAAGAGAATCTAAGGGAAAATAGAGCAAACAATGTGCAATTAAAATTAACCTTCTTTTTACTCTAATGTATGATTAGTGCTTGTTCAGAATAGAACGATTAGTTAAGCTCTTATGCAAGTGGGCTATGGAGAATAAGTTAAGAAGCACACAAACACAAAGGAAACATTGAAATATAAGAGGCGTAGAAAATGCGGCTAGGGTGAAAAAAAGTTATTTGAGAGGGGAAAGGATAATTTTTTTTAATAAAATCAAATCTAAAGAAAAAGAAGGAAAAAAAAAACGTAAGAAATGATCTTAAATTAAGAGTGGAATCTGCAATGAAGTGTTAAGGAATGTGAAAAGCCAAAAAAAATGAAAAAATGAAAAAAAAAAGGTGAGCTTTCCAAAAGGGCGAAATAGAGAGGAGCATCAGCCTCGGGCTGGGCAAAGGAGTAGATGGTGGGATTTAGCCACCGAGAGAGGGGGAAGAAAAACAGGTGAAACTCCTCGGGCCCTCTTTTTTTTTTTTTTTTTTTTAAAAAAATAGATGCATAGATATTGAGAATTGCACATCGTGTCTGGCCAAAGTGATTGACCCTCCTTGTTAAATAAGAAATTATTCAAATTTTTAGGAAGAAAATTCAAATAAAGGATTGAAGTTGTGTTGTTTTTTCGAAAGATTGCCTATAGTGGGCATTGTCTTAAATAAGAACCTGACATGACCAATTTAGTCTCAAATAAGAGTTTAAAGTTGGATTATTTTATCAAAAGAGGGGCCTAAATTTAACCTTATTTCAAGTAATGATCTAAAGTGACCAACTTAATCTTAAATTAAGACTTGAAATGAGACCTTTTCCTTAAAAGAGAGTTCCGAGTAAACTTTGTATCAAATAAGAACTTAAAATGACCGATTTTATTTCAAATAAGTGTTTGAGCTCATCGGCCGGCTATATCTTTGTTGGCTAGCTTGCACATGCGATTTATGTGCTTATTATTTTGGCATTATGGCAACAATTTCAGAGGCAGTTTTGTCCAAAATTTCCTAATTTGACCCTATTTAAAGGTAATATTCTTTTGAAAGTTCTTTTGAGGGCAATTTTCCTCCTAATGTCATAACCTATTCGATTCAATGTGTTTGCGATCTTTCTTTGCTCCATGATGTTACCATTGAAATAAGACCCTATTTGGTTAAGTTTTCTCAAGGGGTTTAGGGAAAATGTAAGATGTTTGGCAACTGTCTTTGGAACTCAATTGGTCAAACGCTAGTATTGAAAAAGCTGAAAGTTCAAAGAAAAGGACTTACTTTGGGCTTTTAGTATTTTTAGAATGCTATTATGATGGTTTAATGACTTTTTTTTTCTTTTCAATATTGCCCTCACTAATAATTGCGTGTTCCACTTGTGCCCTCAAAACATTAGTGTTCATCTTCTTTCCTTGTGCTTGTTAATTTGTTGTTGAGATGAGGTCCAAGTTAAGGTCATTGTCATTGAGGTTGAGATCGAGGGTCATGTGTGTCGTTAAGCTGCTCACCAAAGTTGTTGTCTTTGCTAGAGCTGTTCTTGGTTGAGGTTAAGTTTGAGGATCGAGCAACCCAAATCTGGCCCTTTGACCACATCACTTGACCCTCGACTACGGTTATGCGACCTCAATGTCGCGTGTCCTTGGCGATTGTTGCCTAGGTTGTGAATGGTCAAAGGGCTCAAATGGTTTGTAGGATTGGTTGCTGGCTATGAAGCACCGACACTCTCTAAGAACCTTCGTGTCGTGTCGAACACTTCGACATGTGTTTGACACTCTTGGACACTCTTCGACACTCGGTCAACACGTGTTGGAAAATCCGACACTTGGTCAATTTTCTCAACACTCTCCGACACTCGAGTTAGAATTATGACTTACGAGTTTCTGACATGTGATTTTACTATTGAGATCAATTTTAAAAATTCAATAAATGAGAGGTCATAATATATATATATATCTGTGTGTGTGTGTGTGTGTGTGAAAATAAAATACAATAATTATGGCACCCCTTGGATGGCCCCCGATCCGCTGGGGTCGCCACAGATCACTTGCTTTCTCTCTACCTGAAGGTCTATTACTTTGATATCATGAAATTTTCAGGAAGTCCATGAGTCCTGGGGGTTTATAATTCTTACAGTGGTCCCTGCGTAGAAATATAATGGAAGCATATTCAACATCTCCCTATCCAATATTCAAAAACGATGCACACTAACTATACATTTTTATAGGTAAAAGCCAGACACTTTTATTTACATAAATCTGATGGACATTTTAGTCGGTACATCAAAATGCCAAGATTTTTCTAAACTCGGCTATTTTCAAAAGGTACTTGACTCTCTAACAACCATGTACATAGGTCCATCAGTCAGTGTTGGCGGTCTAAAAATGCTTCATTTGCTGACGATCACTCTCGGTCACACCTAGTCCGGTCCATTAGCTAGCGGTGGTGGCAACGACCCCAACATACTCCCATCACGGCGGATGAACACAGTTAGAAACTCTGGAATCACTGGGCCGGCGGGAGGACCAATATCAAACATGATTAGTACCCACACTTGAACAAAAACCAACCTTCGTATCTCAGGATGGTGGTGCTCCGAACACTCACCTTGAAGGTCGATAGGAATACCATAAAATGTGCCAGGGGTGACTGGTAGTAGAGGCATATCTTCAAGGTTGAAATGTTAGTCCCCAAACGAGGTGAGTATAACTACTCAGCAGCAAAAGATCCATTAAACTATATTATGCAAGCCATCACGATCTAGTTTTACGCAAGATAGACAAGACATCTCAACAAGGAATGAGTATGCATCAAAACCATAAAACTCTTTAATGCAATGACCAGTGTAGTTCCAACAAACAAGATGCATCATGTTCAGTCACACAAGTCCCGATCATAGGGCCAAATGTTATGACACGTTCCATTCCAGGCATACAATTTAGTCCCATAACCAGACCACACTTACACTTAGTAGAACCACCGGTTTAAACATTCAAAAGGTTTTATCCCCCCAAAGGACCAATGTTTGCGTCATTTTGGGATTTTGCACCAAACCTGGCATTGCGAAAGCCTCTGGCATCTAGCTAGTAGGCCACTGGGCATCCGGAGCATGTTACGTCACACCTTTTAGGCATCTCGCACCCTACCTGGCGTCACAAAGAATCGTCGGGGCGCGCCATGAAAATGGTTACCCCTACCCTCCGGATTTACGTATCGACATACTACCGGGCATCCCGATGCTCCCGGGGAAAACCTCTGGGGCACTATAGACCCCAAGTATCCAAAGGCATTGACTCATTCGATCCTCTCGGCCTCCTGACTCCCGGGGCATCATTGACTCGGGGGTCCAACGACAACATTAACATCTTAATATCAAAACAATTTTCAATGCAATGACAAGATGCCCCATGAGTCTTCATCAAATCTCACTATTGAATGATATGCTGAATGCCAATATCATCATGTCAAACAATAAATCAAAATGCATCCACCATTGAGATAAATTAAGCAAATTCGGCACAAAACAATCCAAAAATTAGAATGCGCAATTTTAGTAAAATTTTGATATAATCCCTAAACAAACTCAGAAAATTCTAAAATTTTGGTATGTTATAGATGAGATCTATAGGAAAGAATTTCATGAAGGATACTAAGCTAGATTTGTCATGTATAAAAAGCAGTAATTTACACAACTCAGCCCAAATTTCATATATCACAGAATTTACACATTAGTAGAAAAGCTCCGCTCATTAACATAAATTTATACCGCTATATGTTTGAAAAATCTGGCCAATAATTATGTTATAATTTAAAAAATCCTTCGCAATTTCCATTCTGAAATCAAAACCAAATTCTAATTAAAAACCTCCAGAGAAACTCAACGAAGTTACTGACCATATGTGAGTTGTTCTGGATAGCATAGGTTTAGTAGAATCTCACGCCTATACCTTGTCTGAATTGCTTCCAAAGTCTATAGAAATCTATATTTATGATTCTAGATCAAAGACTTTAAGAAAACATGTTGAAGCCCAAGTGTTTCCTCAATTCCTTAATTCCAGTCCACTTCAATCACCCACAATTCGGCATTCAGCCTTCATCTCAACATTTCCTCAAGTCTATTGCACTACACTAGACAACAACAGCACTACATCATATAGATTAATGGACTTTCACTTGCCTCTAGTTCTTTAGCTCAACGGTAAGTAAAAATAGAAAGCTCGGGGTCTTGAGCATGGCTCAATAGCGGTGAAGACTAGTTGTGTCGACGGTAGCAGCTCGAGCACGGATGGAGGGGCGACCTCCTCCTTCTTCCTCTCGCCGTCCACTCTCTCGCTCAAACCCTCTCTATGTTCATGGTTCTACTCGCTCGACTTCTCTCTCTCACTCGCTCAAATTTCTGCTCGATTCTTCTCTCTCTTCCCCTCAATTCTGAATCCTTTTGTTCCTTTGATTTGTTGACTATTCAGTCAACTGCATGGGAGTTGCGGTGGCATCCAAGACTGAAGACAGCTGGGTGAACGTGGCAAGAAGCAAGTCTTTCGGTTGCCAGCTCCCCCCTTGTGTGCACTGATGTGTCCGTTGATGAGGGCCTCTTGGTCAACTATTTTTCAATTGTTGACCGGTGGACTCAACTCCTCACTTGACAGGCACATATGTTGCATGATGATCAATCTCCTCTTATTCAATCCATTTCATGTACATGTATGTGACTAAAATTCTTGTGTGGAGGAAGAAATTAGCAAGGCTGCATGGGGTCGCGACGATGTACATGGGAGGTTCAGTCCAAGAGATAAAAATAACGTGGCCGTTGGTGAGATTGTTCATATGGCCATTCAAAGAAAAATTTCCTTTTTCTCCGAAAGTATATATTTCGGGATGTCGAGTGACAATGAAACTAGGCCAAATGTGGTACCGACGATACTCTCATTGATTACTCATGACCGTTGCATATTTGAGGGTTGTCAGAATTTCCGGATGCCACAATTCTCCCCTCCTTAGAGAATTTTGTCCTCAAAATTGGACATCACTCAAGTCTCTATAAATAGATGAGGGTACCTTTCCCTCATCTCTTTCTCACTTTCCCATGTGGCCTCCTCCACATCAAGATGTCGCCATAATATCTTAACTAGTTGGATTTTCTTTGTCCGAAGGACTTGTATCTTTCGATCCAGTACTTGTATCAGCTTTTCCAAGTACCTCATTTTTTCATCAACTTTGATGGTTTCATGATCAAGTATGTGTCCAGGTTCAGGCTGATACCTTCTTAGCATCGATACATGGAACACATCGTGCAAATTTTCCAACTTAGGGGGTAATGCTAGCCAATAAGTTACGTCTCCTATTCTTTCAAGTATTTCAAAAAGTCCAACAAATCTAGGCCTCAACTTACCCTTTATTCCAAATCATGATATCCCTTTCATCGGGGATACTTTAAGGAATACATGGTCTCCTACATTATACTCCAAAGGTCTTCTATGCTTGTCTACGTAGTCTTTCTGTCGACTTTAGGCTGTTTTAAGTATTTTCCTTATGATCTCTACTGTCTCCGTAGAAATATGCACCAACTTAGGTTCTATCAATTTCCTTTCCCCTACTTCATTCCAACAGACATGGGTCCTACATTTCCTTCCATACAATGCTTCATAGGGAGCCATGCCTATACTTTTCTGAAAACTATTGTTATAGGCGAATTCCACTAAATGCAATCTTTTATCCTAGTTTCCTTTAAAAACAATGTGGCACCCTCGACGGCCCTCGAACAGTTAGAGTCGCCACAGTCTGCTTACCCTTCACTTGACCTAATAATATAATACTCTGATACCAAGGAATTTCATTAAAATTCATAAATCCTGGAGTTTACATCTTTTAGATCGGTCCCTGCGCAATTTATATGGTGGAAGCACATCCATCAACTCCCTACCTTATATTCAGAAAACGATGCACACCCACTAAACTTTATAGGTAAAAGCCGAACACTTTTATTTACTTAAAGCAGATGGACATCATTCATCGGTACATCAAAATGCCGTAGTCTTCTACACTCGACTATACTTCAAAAGATGACCGACATCTCCTCCAACAGTCGTATACTTAAAATTCATCGATCAGTGTCGGCGTCCAAAAGTTTCTTCCTTTGCTATCCTCCTCCTCGCGGTCATATCCAACCACTCGATCCATCTACCGATGGCAGTGGTAGCAGATGTATTTTATCTAGTCTGAAATGTTAATCCCCAAAAGGGGTGAGTACAACCACTTAGCAGTAAAGATCCATCCAACTACACAATGCAACAAGCAAGACAATCAAGATATCACGAGTAAAGCACATATCATCCATACTATCGAGCATACATCACCATGCAGTCGTGCATATATCGCCATAGAGTCATGCATATCTCACCATGCCATCGTACATATACCACCATGCACTTGTACATATATCATCAGACGGCCATGCATATATCACCATGCAATGTGCATATACCACCATGTACTTGTACGTATATAATCAAGCAGCCATGCATATACCATCATGCACTTGTACATATATCATCAAGCAGCCATACATATATCATCATGCAATCATGCATATCTCACCATGCCATCATGTATATCTCACCGTGCCATCATGCATATATCACCATGCAATCATGCTTGTATTTCCATGAGGTTCATTCCATGTCATATGCACATACATACACATGATTCATATCATCCATGCTATCATGTATACATCCCAATGTGATCCATTCAAGCCTTCATGATCGCATTTTCAATGTCATATAGCATCAATTTACTTTCATAAGCAGATCATGCATCATGCCATATGCATACACCCATGCACATGATTCAATTTCAATATTTATCTTTCACAAGGATCTCATTATTTTTCTTCCAAGGACCAATGTTTACATCCCTCAATTTATCGCTCGCACCCAACTTGGCATCGCGAGGAGGCTCCGGCACACACCTCCGGGCATCTCGCATCACTCCTGGCATCACGAGGAATCTCCGGGGCTTGCCATGAAAATGGTTACCCCTACCCTCCGGGCATGCATCATAATACAACCTCTCACCCTCCGGGCATGTATCATAATACAACCGAGCATCCCGACACTTCCGGGGAAAACCTCTGGGCATGTATTCATAATACAACCAAGCATCTAAAGGGTATTGACTCATTCGAACCTCTGGGCATCTCGACTCCCAGGGCATTGTCGGCTCACACCTCTGACGGTATCATCATTATCACAATGTATATTCACATATATGCTTCATTTTTAACATGGCATTTGATGCAACAATATCAAGGTCTAAACTAGCTTTTTGATGTCATATGATATGTCAAACGTCACTATATGTGCAGTACACATAACACCCGCGATATCACATTTCATAAAGCAGTTCATTGGTTTTTGAAAATAGAACCAATTTTCGGGTAAAACAGAATGCACCTCTTTAATAAAAATTCTTGGAAAATTAGTAAAAAATCTCAATAAATTCTGAAAATTTAACATGAGGTAAACAAGATCCAGAGGAAGATATTTCGTGCAGAACACCATGTCAAGAAAGTTCCACATCACCCACATAGATCCACACATCACAGCAAAAGAAATTCCAGCACCACTTTTGCACAGTTTCGAAAATAATTTCGATTAAACCCTTAAATGAACTCTGAAAATTCTGAGAATTTAATATGTCATAGCTAAGATCTAGAGGTAAAGTATCATGAAAAAATCGGAGTCTAATTCCTTCTGTATTAAAATATATAATTTTCATAACTCTCCCTAACTCTCAGTTCACTGTCCAGACTCATCTTCTTCAAAGAAAATCGTTTTCCCCGATCAATACTTGTCCTTTTATTCTCAAATTTTAGTATGTTACTATTCAAGGTATTTTCTACAACAATTATCAAGAACATGAGATCAAATTCGGACTGGATAATTTCACAAAATCCACGGAATCACAACAAATCAACATAACAGTTTCTAGATCTTGCTTCTTAAAAAAAATGGTTTCACCGACCTATACTTGTTTGTTTCCTCTCAAATTTTGATATGTTATTCTACAAGAAGTACCCTACAACTTTCATCAAGAAGTTGAAGTCAAATTCCAACTAGAACATCGCATGCAACTCACAAAATCATCAAAGGTCGACATAACAATTTCCAGATCTAGTTTCTTCAAAGGAAAATCATTTCACCAACCAATATTTGTCCGTTTCATCTCAATTTTTAGTATATTAATCTTCAAGAAGTCCTCTACAACTTTCATCAAGAAGTGGAAGTCAGATTCCAACTAGAACATTGCATGTAGCTCACGAAATCACCAAAGGTCGAACTGTTTTTCCAGAAACAGAATACTAGGGAGAACACAACTCCTATAACTTCAAAATTTCTCACTTCAACCACATCCAAAATTCACCATTCATCACACACAATCACAGCAAGCAAAAGGTAGATCAATGGACTTTACTTGCCTCTAATCCAAAGAAAATCACAGCAAACACAACGGCGGGGCAAGGCGGGCTCGACGGCAGCAGCTAGGCGCACGCATGGCGGGGCTTGGTCTTCCTTTTCCCTCGTTGAAGCACCCACGAACCCTCTCTCTCTCCCTCAGCTCACCTCCCCTTCTCTCTTTTCCTCTCACTTTCGAAACCCCCTTCCTTTTTGCTCTTTGATTAACAATTTATCTCTATTTTTGCATGTAAGAGACAAGTGTTCTCATGAGGAGAACAAGTGGCTAAAAGGAGAGAACAAGTGGAGGCAAAATTGAAGACAAGTGTTGGAGGACATGCACTCCCCCCTTCTTGGTCCGGTCGACACCCATGGGGGTCTTTGGGCTTGCTTGGGCCCGAAATCTTGGGCCCAAGAGTCCTTAAAATAAAGTCCAAAATTATTATTATTATTATTATTATTATTATTATTATTATTATTATTATTATTATTATTATTATTATTTAAGCATTCTATTTCTACCGAATTTAATTTAATATCCCAAAAATTAAATTGCTTCCTATACAAGTATATACTCAAAATTCTTGTGTGCCGTCCAACATCCTCAAAGTTCTAATTCTTTAATTTTAGCACGCATATTTCTTATGCAAGACCGAATTCCGTCCTTTCGGTTAAAAAATAATATAAATTCAAATGAACAAATACAATTTAATGCCTGTAAATAATGTTAATGCCATGGTTTGGTGACTGTCACCTATTCGAGGATCATCTAAATTTTTGGATGCCACAATCAATCACACAGGCTCTTAACATATCTTCTAATATTTGAATCACTCTTTCTATCTGTGCATTCGTCTGTGGATGAAAAGCAGTACTAAATTGAAGCTTAGTCCCTAAGGCGGTTTGAAGACTTCACCAAAAGTTTGAAGTAAATCTTGAATCTCGATCAGAAGTGATAGTCACAGGAACACTATGTAAGCGTACTACTTGGCTTACATATATCTCAGCATATTTATCCATTGGATAGTCTATGCGGACTGCTAGGAAATAGGCAGACTTAGTCAAGCGATCCACTATCACCCAGATAGAGTCGTGACCACTTGATGTCCTTGGTAATCCTTGCACAAAATCCATTGTTACATGTGTTGGAGAAATCTTCTTGAAATGTTTTGAAGCTGACAAAACGTTTCCATCAGTTTAGTCTGAAGGTTTGTAGACTCTGCTATTTAAAGTCTGAAGACCTCCGGACAGCCAGACTCAAGACTCAAAGTCTATTCTCATTGACAATCTCTAATCTATTGAAGAAAGGTTATCCAGAACTGGATGTTTCATTAAGGATATGACCTTATCGACTGGAGAAGATTTCTTGGCTGGAAAAGACATAACGGAATCCTTTGATTGATCGAGATTGACTCGAAGAATAAGGATCCGACGATTGCCTAAATATTCTTGGAAGGTTCTACTTATGGAAACCGAGATCCTGATTGTATGGGCGAACATGATTGATGGGCTATTGACACGTCCTTTAATAGCTCGAATAATCTTCTTAATTGATTCCGTCCAACGAGTAGATTGGAGGAATTCCTTTGGTAAGTGCCAACGGGTATGATGGCATGAAGGAATATATAAGGAAGACGTTCTAAGTTGTTCGAGGTGTGCGCGATAGAAGAATTCCAAAGTCTGAAGCTTCTTGTTGTTTAGACAATTCCTTTGAGCGAAACCTTGTATGCAAAAGAGAGTCTATATTTGTGAGAAACCTTGAGGAGGTGTGGTAGAACATCTACACTATGGAGTCAAGGAAAAGCTGTGCTGTAACTTCTCTTTTGTTCATAGTGAAATCCAACTGTGGGCTGTCAGTGCGGAAGAGTAGACGTAGGCTTGGAATAAGCCGAACCACTATAAACCTTGTGTTCAATTTTCTCTTCCTTACTCTTTTTACCTTGATTGTACTTCATTTTGTTAATTAATAGAGAATTTCATTTCTATCGTTTGCCTAGAATAGCTTCCGTATCTCGATAAATTGTTTGTGCACCTATTCACCCCCTCTAGGTGCTTGTACTAGCTATCTCAATTAGTATTAGAGCTCATGTACTCACTTTGTTTGAAGTGTTTTACTTCAGAGTTAAAGATCTATGGCTAGTATGTTGGCTCCAGGGCTGGTAGAAGGGCAAAGCAATACCAGACCGCCTTACTTTGATGGAAAGGACTACAACATATGGAAAAACAAGATGAAGGCGTTCTTAAGATCAAAGGATCCTCTGGAATGGGACGTTGTAGAAAAATGAATCATTCCTAAAGCTGCATCTGTCTTAGAAAGAGGAAAAGACACTGTTGAGTATAGCGAAATGACTCAGGAAGAGATAATCAAGAGACAAGCTCTTGATGCAAAAGCAATTTATTCTTTATATTATGCTTTATCACATACTGTATATTATACAGAATATCTTCTTGTGATACAGCCAAAGAAGTCTGGGATAGATTACACATTACTTATGAAGGAACCGATCGAGTGAAAGAGACTAGAATCAACATTCTTCTCGATCAATACGAAGCCTTCAGAATGAAATCAGGAGAATCTATAACTGACATGTTTAGTCGTTTTACAGAAATCGTAAATGGTCTTGAAAATCAAGGTCAACCAATTTCTGATCCCATGAAAGTAAATAATGCTCGCGTGGACTCTCCAAGGATTAGAATCACATAAAGACCTCAATCGAGAGACCCAAAGAATCATGCCACGTCTGTCGATGAGTTGGTTGGGACCCTTCGTCTTATGAAGTGGAACGAATCAATGAAGATGAAAATCCTAAAGGTAAGAAATCTATTGCATTAAAATCTAATGATGATTCTGATGTAATAGATTCTGAAGACGACATGGATGATGAAGAACTTGCTCTCATGATAAGAAGATTCAGAAAGCTAAACAGAAAAGGAAGAAGATTCAATTAAAAAAAACAAAGTTTTCAAAAGCAACAGACCAAGTCTGCTGAAGATGATGAATCAAACAAAGATGTAGTCTGCTTTGAATGTAAGAAAATGGGACACATCAGACCCAACTATCCTCTTCTGAGAAAAAAGAAAGGAAAAACTGAAAAGTATCGAAAGGCTCTCAAAGCAGAAACCTAGAGTGATACGGAGTGTGAAGATAGTAATGATGATTATGCCAACATATGTCTAAAGGCACAATCGGATTCAGAATCAAACTCCGAGACAGATTCAGATTCAAAAAGTGAATTCGAGGTAAGTAACTTCAAAATTCCTATTAAAGTTTCAAAATACATTGATGAACCGTGTTTTAGTTTTAAGACTTCTCTTAAAAGAATCTCCGAACTAAAAAAGGAAAATTATGCTCTAAAACAACAAGAAAATGTTTTGGAAGAAAAAGTGAAATGCTTAGACCGAATGTTTCTTCTCTCAAAGAAAGTAAAGATAATCTTTTAAAAGAAAATGCATTCTTGAAAAATGATATCTCAAATATTTCCAAAAGATTTTCTCTAGGATTTGAAAATTTGGAAAAAATACTTTATGTTCAAAGACCTTATTTCAATAAATATAGTTTGGGAATGATTTGCTGAAACCATTCCTTTAATCGATTTTCCTAAAGTGAAAGAAAGAATCAAACAAAGACCCACAAGAAATGCTTACAAAAATCATTTTGAAAGAACCTTTATAAAATCAGTAGGTCTCAATGCTCTCAGATGTTCAAAATGCAATAGTGTATATCATTTTGAGAAAGAATGTCCTATGGTTTGGAGACCTGTCAATAAAGTTTGGGCAAAAACCGCATATTAGACTAACTCAAAAAAACCTAAGAAAATATGGGTACCAAAGAAAGCTTGAGTCTCTTTTTAAATGCAGGTCACTATAAAGAAAAATGTGAAATGGTACCTGGATAGTGGATGCTCGAGACACATGACAGGAGATTCAAATTGCTTCATAAAGTTTGTTCAAGTGAATGGTGGAAAAGTCTCATTCGGAGGAAATAGCAAAGGAAAAATAGTGGGATTTGGAACTGTAAAGATTGGGAACCTCACTATAAACAATGTTTCTTTAGTTGAAGGGCTCAACTACAATCTGCTCAGTGTTAGTCATCTGTGTGATGCCGATTTTAGAATCAACTTTTAAGAGGGTATTTGTTTAGGAACCAGTAAAGACTCTACTCAGTCATTCATGGGTCGAAGACATGGAAATATCTACATCTTGGATGTGAAACCAGATGAATCATAATGTCTAATCTCAATCCAAGACGAAGTGAGCTTATGACACAAAAAGCTTGGGCATATTAACATGAAGCAGATAGCCAAAATCTCAACAAAGAAGCTTGTTCGTGGTCTACCCAATTTATCATACCAAAAGTCTGACCTATGTACACCATGCATATTGGGAAAACAAGTAAGAAATTCCTTTAAACCAATAAATCAAGTTTCCACTAACCGTGTACTACAGCTCTTGCATATGGATCTCTTTGGACCAACAAGAACGCAGAGTATTGGAGGTAAGAAATATTGACTAGTAATTGTGGATGATTACTCATGATTTACTTGGGTATATTTCTTGGCAAATAGGTCTGAAACCTTCTCTTACTTTGAAAAATTTGCTAAGAAGGTTCAAAATGAAAAATGTGTATGTTATTTCAAGTATAAAAACAGACCATGGAGGAGAATTTGAAAATCAAGATTTTACAAAATTTTGTGATGAATCTGGTTTTCAACATTTGTTCTCCTCTCCATATACTCTAGAGCAAAACGGAGTTGTGGAAAGGAAGAATAGATCTCTTCAAGAAATGGCTAGAACTCTTTTAATTGAAAGCAATATCTCTTTACGATTTTGGGCTGAAGCAGTTTCAACATCATGTTATATTATCAATAGAGTTTTTCTAAGGCCTATTCTAGAAAAAAACCCCCTATGAACTATTCAAAGAAAAGAAGCCCATTATTTCATATTTTCATGTATTCGGATGCAAATGTTTCATACTGAAAAATGCAAATGATCGAGTTGGTAAGTTTGAAGAAAAGTCAGATGAAGGCATCTTCCTTGGATATTCAACCACAAGCAAAGCGTACAGAGTCTACAACAAAAAGACTTAAACAGTGGAAGAATCAATGAATGTCAAATTCCAAGATTCTATACAAAATGAATCTATTCAGACTCATCTTGAAGAGACTGAACCTGCTCCAGACTCTACAAAGTCTAAATCACAAGAAGCAGCTCAAACTTTGAAGGACCAGCAACAAGTGACTGTTGAAGATTCAAGTGAAGGAAGTGATCATCAACCTGACAAATCAACCAGCAACTGGAAGCATAAGTCCAGTCATCCTAAAGATCTCATTATTGGCGACATTAATGAAGGAATTCGCACAAGATCCAAAAGGCGAGAAGAGTCTAGTGATGTGGCTCTTATTTCTGAAATATAACCCAAAAGCATAGAAGAAGTTTTATCCGATGAGAGCTGGATTGAAGCTATGCAAGAAGAACTCAGACAATTCAGAATTAATGATGTCTGGGAGCTGACTCCTAAACCAAAAGGTAAATCAATTGTTGGAGCTAAATGAGTTTTCAGGAACAAGATGGACGAAAAAGGAAAAGTCATAAGAAACAAGGCTAGACTTGTGGCCAAGGGATACACACAAGAAGAAGGGATCGACTATGACGAGACTTACGCACCAGTAGCAAGGTTAGAAGCAATTCGTTTATTACTTGCATTTGCTTGTCATAAGAATTTTAGGTTATTCCAAATGGATATCAAAAGTGCCTTCCTAAATGGATTCCTCCATGAGGAAGTTTATGTGGAACAACCACCTGAGTTTGAAGACCCAAGGAAACCAGACTCAGTATTCAGACTTAAAAAGGCCTTATATGGCTTAAAGCAAGCACCTCGAGCTTGGTACGATAGACTAAGTAAGTTTTTAATTCGAAATGATTTTGTTAAAGATAAAGTAGACACTACTCTTTTTATTAAAAGAGAAAGAAAAAGTTTTATGCTTGTTCAAATATATGTTGATGATATTATTTTTGGATCCTCTAATGAAAGTCTGTGTAAGAAATTTTCTAAGACTATGCAGGATGAATTTGAAATGAGCATGATGGGTGAGTTAACTTTCTTTCTCGGACTTCAAATAAAATAACTGAAGGAAGGAACTTTCATTCATCAAGAAAAGTATACAAATGATCTTGTCAAAAAGTTTGGACTGGACAATTGTAAAAAGGCTGATATACCAATGTCAAGTTCCTTGAAGATAGACAAAGATGAAGGAGGAAAGAAAGTCGACCAAAAGCTGTACAGGAGTATCATTGGATCACTTCTTTATCTTACTACTTCTAGACCTGACATTTTGTTTAGTGTTTGCATTTGTGCTAGATTTCAATCAGACCCAAAAGAATCTCATTTAAATGCTACAAAGCGTATTATCAAATATATTTCATCAACTTCAAGCTTTGGTCTCTGGTATCCAAAAAGGGGAGACTTTACTGTTCTTGGATATTCAGACGCAGACCTTGCTCGATGCAGAGTCGATAGAAAGAGCACCTCGGGTACCTGTCAACTACTTGGAGGCAGGACAGTATCTTGGTTTTCAAGAAAGCAAAGTACAGTCGCTCTTTCTACAGCAGAAGCATAATATATAGCTCTCGGAAGTTGTTCACAAATTCTGTGGATAAAACAATAGCTAAGAGACTTTGGGATTGAAGACTCATGTACTGAGATTAATTGCGATAACACCAGCACTATCAATCTCACCAAAAATCCAATTCTTCACTCAAGAGCAAAGCATATAGAGATTCGACATCATTTCATTAGAGACCATGTTCAAAATGGAGAAGTTTCAATTCAATATGTTGATTCAAAGAACCAACTGGCGGATATATTCACAAAGCATTTGGAGAAAAATCAATTTGAAACCATCCGTTCCAGACTCAACATTTTAAGGTATGAGGAAATCAAAGTCTAAAGACTCTCAGACTCAGACATACAAGACCTTGACTATAAGTTAGTCTCTCTCTCGAATCTTATCTTGAAAAGGAACGATCGTCAAACTGTGATTAATTATTGTTATATTTAATCAATGTAATTATGGCAACGTTTCCTTTTTGAAAAGGAAGTTATTTTTTGAAATGACTATTTTTGTGGAAAAATGATAGTTATTTTGAAAAAGTCATCTTTTTATTTTCCTTTGTGACGATTCGTATACCTCTCTTTTTAATCGATCGTGCACTGATTCCTCTTCACTTTACTATCAAAAACCCTAGAAAGCATCGATTTTCCATTCCTGTTTTCTTCTCTTGTTTAATCTTCGAAAAAGTTGTCATCTTTCTTCAGAAGGTCAAGCAAGGAATCTTCCAAAAACTAAGAAAGATGTCGTCTTCAAGAAAGTCTTCGAGAATTGCAAGTAGGGGACCATAGCGAATGAGTGAGGGGCCTACACACTTTGATCTCACCGAAGAAGAAGTGTCTTCAAATCAGCAGTAGAGCCCACAACATTCTCAGCAGTGTCATTCTCCTCCATCTAGTCCTCAAGGCATTGATCATCAACAAGATGAAGAAATCATTGAGGATGTAGATCTTGTAAGAGTTCAAAAGCCCGCCTTTATTTATAAGCTATATCGTGCTTTAAAAGGGACCCATACTCCTTTGAACTATGTTGATGATTTTCTTAAAGACAAAGGGTATGGAAATGAATATATCTTTTTGCGAAAAATGGAAAGTTTGGGAATTGCTCGTAAAAGGGTGGCAGAAGAAATTCTTGCGAACATTCCAAGTGATCCTCGAGATTGGGGAGTTAATCCTGTAGATGGAAATGATGATGACAAATTGTATAGTCAATTTCAACCGAGAATGGGTGTTGCGGTTGAAAATCGAGGAAAAATGGGAGACTTGTTCAGATCGAAAGAACAAAAGGATCTGTACTCAAAATTGCTGAAGCGTGGGGTGATAAACCCTAGGAGTGTAGATTTTGATTTTCTGGATTCTGTGAATGTGAACTTGAGGGAAAAGTTTGGTTATCTTCAACTTGAAAAGTTGAGCTCCGACACTACAGAGGCCTATGCTGAACTAACCGTATATTTCTATTCAAATCTTAGCTTCTTGGATGCAAATAGATTCTCTTTCAGCGTCAAAGATCAAGACTTTGTTGTGGATATGGATATGCTGGCAGATGTGTTAGGAGTTGAGAGAGGAAGATATCAACCGATCAAAGTTTCTATTGCTCGTGCTACATTGGAACTTGTTAAGGACGGGAGAACAGAGGAAAAGATTTCCTACTTAAGGATGAGTGCATTCAACATCATGCTTCACAAGATTGTGATCAATTGCCTTCGACCTAAATCAACTTCCAAGACTGATGTTTCAAGTTCAGAGGCAAAGCTGATGTATGCCATCCTCACTGGGAAAAGGTTTTCTCTTCCTGACACTGTTATGTTCCACATGTATAAAGCCATGATGAAGGACAGAGGTCAACTTCCTTACCCAAGTCTTGTGACGAAGTTATTCAGACATCTGAATATTCAGCCTCCGCAAATTTTTTGTGTTCGATTGTGCGATCATATGGTGGTAGGACTGAAAATGGTGACCAAAATGCGTCTGAAGGAACTAAGCAAGGAGTTGGAGAAATTCAAGGAGAAGACTCCCGTCAAAACTCATCAAATCTCTTCTGCAGCAAAAAGAAAAGGGAAGGAGTCCATGGTTGCTCCATCCAAGAAAAGAAGAGCTCTCCTCGTTGAGGATGAAGATGATGAGGAAGACATCACCATTTCTACAATGGCGTTGAAGAACCTGAGCCGTTCTGCTCCAGAGAAAGACTTAGAACAGAGGACTAGAGAAAGAGAATAGAAAGAAACAGAGGAGAGAGAAGCTGAAGAAAGGGATGCTGAGAAGGAAAGAGTTGAAAAAGAAGAAGAAGAGAAAAGAGATCAAGAGGAAGGAGAACATGAGGCACACTCTTCTCCACCTGAAGGCATGGAGATAGGGGGAGATCAAGAGCAAAGAGGAATGTCCTCATATCCTACTGCAAGTGAGGGAGTCAGTCGCTCTCCAGCAGACCCAGAGGAAATTTATGCCTCTCAATTTCCTGAGGAAGGTCATGAAGTTTCATCGCCAAATCTGCGTGATTATGCTGATCTGCCATCGTCTGCTTTTACTCCATCAGATCGGCCGAAGTAAGTACTCAGACTAATAATGCAGCAGATTTTCGCAGAATTATGGATGTTTTCTTGGAGATGCGGGGTCAAATTTATGCTATGGGATGCGAGGTTCAAAACTTGCAAAATGCGGGTCAAGCTTCTTTATGTTCATTAAATGATCAGATCCATGCCCTCATTGTTCAGATTTAGGCCAATGCCAAGGGTGAGGAGATTGCACAATTGAAGGAAGACTTGAAAAGGGAAGGCATCATCCAGTCAATGGGAGATTTTCAGCTTGTCCGCGTTCCCAAGCAATCTTGATTTTATTCCATTTTCATCTCAACCTTTTTAATGCTAACAAAAAGGGGGAGAGATGCAAGATTTGAACACTTTGACTTTTAATTGTGTGGTTTGTTGGACTGTGTGGATTGTTGGATTGTTTTGATGTTTAACTTTGTTTGACTTTATTTTTGTGTCTGAATGAGAACTGAACTTGACTTGGACTTGACTGCTTCTATTAACTACTATTGATATCTTATGGATGGCTTTATCGCATACTAGACTAACCTATTTTCTATGGTTGCAGATTCTAGTGTTATTCATTTAGCCATTTATCTCTATAAGATATGCATATGTGTTTGAGAAATGTTTTGCAGATCAAAGTTGTCCAAATTTGCAGGAAAGTTTTGTCACCATCAAAAAGGGGGAGATTATTGGAGAAATCTTCTTGAAGTGTTTTGAAGTTGAAAAAACGTTTCCATCAGTCTAGTCTGAAGGTTTGCAGACTCTGTTATTTAAAGTCTGAAGACCTCCGGACAGCCAGACTCAAGACTCAAAGTCTATCATCATTGACAGTCTCTAATCCGTTGAAGAAAGGTTATCCAAAACTGGATGTTTCATTAAGGATATGACCTTATCGACTAGAGAAGATTTCTTGGCTGGAAAAGACATAACAGAATCCTTTGATTGATCGAGATTGACTCGAAGATTAAGGATCCGATGATTGCCTAAATATTCTTGGAATGTTCTACTTATGGAAACCGAGATCCTGATTGTATGGGCGAACATGATTGATGGGCTATCGACACGTTCCTTTAATAGCTCGAATAATATTCTTAATTGATTCCGTCCAACGGGTAGATTGGAGGAATTCCTTTGGTAAGTGCCAACGGGTATGATGGCATGAAGGAATATATAAGGAAGACATTCTAAGTTGTTCAAGGTGTGCGCGATAGAAGAATTCCAAAGTCTGAAGCTTCCTGTTGTTTAGACAATTCCTTTGAGAGAAAACCTTGTATGCAAAAGAGAGTCTATATTTGTGAGAAACCTTGAGGAAGTGTGGTAGAACATCTACACTGTGGAATCAAGGAAAAGCTGTGCTGTAACTTCTCTTTTGTTCATAGTGAAATACAGCTGGTGGGCTGTCAGTGCGGAAGAGTGGAAGTAGGCTTGGAATAAGCCGAACCACTATAAACCACTATAAACCTTGTGTTCAATTTTTTCTATCTTCCTTACTCTCTTTACCTTGATCGTATCTCTTCATTTTTGTTAATCAATAGAGAACTTTTTCACGTTAAACTTTCTATCGTTTTTGCCTAGAATCGCTATCATCGTATCTCGATAAATTGTTTGTACACCTATTCACCCCCAATCTAGGTGCTTATACTAGCTATCTCAAAAGAAGACAAATGTTTCAAACTCTTTTGATCTGTATAGATTTCAAATTTCTCTCCATACAAATAATGCCTCCATATTTTCAAAGTGAAAATTATAGCTGCCAACTCTAAGTCATAGGTTGGGTAGTTGAATTCATGGGGTTTCAACTGTCTAGATGCATAGGCTATGACCTTGATGTGTTGCATCAGAACACATCCCAATCCTTTGTGAGACGCATCACTATACAATGTGAATCCGCCAAATCCAAATGGTATAGTTAGAATTGGAGCCGTGTCAATTTCCTTTTAAATTCCTGAAAGCTCCTTTCACATTCTCCATTCCATTCAAATTTTACGTTCTTCCTAGTCAATTTTGTCAATGGTCCTACAAGTCATGAGAATCCTTCAATAAATCTCCTATAATAACCTACCAGTCCTAAGAAACTCCGTATTTCAGTCGGCGTTGTCAGTCTCGGCCAATTTACTACCATTTCCACTTTCACCAGGTCTACTGCAATTCCTTCTCCTGACACCACGTGTCCTAGAAATATTATCTAGTCCAGCCAAAATTCACACTTACTGAATTTGGCATATAACTTATGGTCTTTAAGGGTTTGCAACACTATCTCCAGGTGTCCCTCATGCTCTTCAGGCCCTTTAGAATATATCAGGATATCATCAATGAAGATAATCACGAATTGATCCAAATAGGGTTTAAATATTCTATTCATCAGATCCATGAATGCAGCTGAAGCATTTGTCAATCCAAATGGCATAACTAGGAACTCATAATGTCCATAGCGAGTCCGAAATACGGTCTTAGGAATGTCTTCCTTCTTAATCCTTAATTGGTGATATCCTGACCTTAAGTCAATCTTAGAAAAGACCAAACTTCCTTGCAGTTGGTCAAATAAATCATCAATTATGGGCAAGGAATATTTATTCTTAATAGTCACCTGATTCAGTTGCCTATAATCAATACATAAACGCATTGACCCATCCTTCTTTTTCACAAACAAAATTGGTGCGCCTAAGGAGAAGCACTCGACCTAATAAATCCTTTACTGAGCAACTCTTGTAGTTGCACTTTCAATTCCTTCAATTCCATCAAGGCCATCCTATAAGGGGCTTTCAATATCGGTCCTATTCCGAGCATCAGTTCAATCTCGAACTCAATTTCTCGTTCCGGTGCTAACCCAGGTAATTCCTCAGGAAACACATCCTGAAATTTCCTAACCATTCGAATTTCATCAAGTTTAGCTTCTTCCTTCGTATAATCCTTTACTACTGCCAGATATCCTTGACATCCTTCGTCAAGTAGTGCACGGGCTTCTATCACTGAAATAAGAGCTATGGAGGGGTTTGTCTGACCTCTGAAAAATTCAAAACTAGATCGGTCAGGTAAAACAAACTGGATCACCTTCTATAGTAATCCATTTTAGCTTGATACTTATGGAGCTAGTCCATTCCAATGATAACATTAAAGTCATACATGGCCATCACGACTAGGTCTATTTCCATATCCCGTCCCCCTATAGTTATCTTACATATTTCACATACCAACGTAGACAATACCGTATTCTTTAGCGGCGTAGAAACACAAAGAGGAGTCTCAAGAGATGTAGTTTCTATCTTACTCAACTATCTATACCTTTAGACATAAAAGAATGCGTAGCACCCGTATCAAACAACGCATATGCCCTTTTACCATTTATAAAAATCGTACCTAAGATGACATTTTTGGAAGCTTCCACTTCCTCTTGGGTGACCACATACACCCTTCCTTGCGCTGGTGGCCTCTGTTGATTCCTTGGTAGGTTTGGTCTGGCAATACGTTGTTGTACCTGTCGCATTGAATTGACATTCTGCTGCGACCTCTCTTGTGGATAATCTCTTCTAAAGTGTCTTATTTGCCCACAATCAAAACATTTCGATGGACTATTACAAAATCCTAGCCCATGTCATCCACCACACGTCTGGCAAATGTTTCCCCGGTAGAGTACTCTCCCTAGAACCGGGCCACTCCTCGTTTTTCTAAAATTCCCATAATTACTCTTCTTCTTAGATTCCTAGGGCTGTCCTTGACCAGGATAAGGTCTCTTACCTCGTTGAACATCACTAAAGTTTGATTGCCTCTTAGATTCTAATTGCTCTCTTATTAACTCTTACTCCACCAACTATGTCCTTTCATAAATCTCATTATAATCCCTTATATTCAGAGGCACTAGTTGTTTCTTGATATCAGTCCTTAATCCTTTCAGGAATCTCTTAGCCTCTTCCTCTCGATCCTCAATCAATCTGGAAGCATATCTCCACAATTCAGAAAGTTTTGCTTCATACTGGTCTACCGTAATCTCCCTTTGTTCCAACTGAACAAATTTTATGATATTCCTATCCTTGGCATAGTTAGAGAAATGCTTTCTATTGTAAGCTCTAATGAACTCATCCTAGTTTATGTTAGTACCGGGTGGAAAGATCGTGTCTCTTGAAGCTCTCCACCAAAGTTTTGCCTTTCCTTCCAACTGGTACTCTGCGAAGGTTGTCTTTTTAGCATCGCTATAGTTTAACAACCGGAAAATCTGTTCCATTCCATCAATCCAATGTTTTGCCTCCTCAGGACTTCCCATTTCATTAAACATAGGTGGTTTCAACTTCAGGAATTGTTCCACCAGTCCTTGAGTATGGCATTATGCTCCGAGTTGTTGTTGAGCTTGCATTTCCATCAAATTTCCTATGTTGGCCAATGCATGCAAGATATCTTCCATCCGAAGTTTAGCCCTAAAAGCATAGGCTTCAGCCCTCGATGGATGAGAACTCCTAGTTCGTACCATATCTTCCTGCAGTTTACCAAGCATTTGCCTCGGGAATAATTTGTGGCTCGATATGATTGATCAGATAATAAAATAAGGTTATTACTAAAGTCACATAAGTAACATAAAATGCTACTGGCATGCAAAGGTAACTCATAATAGTTACTAGAGATCTACGATTGAAAATCAATCACCCATTATTAAAAGTTAGTCAACTACTCTTGGTTAGTATCCTATGGTGTACATCATTCTAACCTCGTTTCCATTTGAGGCACATTATCACTCAAAGTAAACCTTTGCTCTGATACCCACTGTGACACCCCTTGAATGGCTCTCGATCCACTGGGGTCGCCACAAATCACTTGCTTTCTCTCTACCTGAAGGTCTATTACCCTGATACCATGAAATTTTCAAGAAGTCCATGAGTCCTGGGGATTTATAATTCTTACATTGGTCCGTGCGTAGAAATATAGGGGAAGCATATTCAACATCTCCCTATCCCATATTTAGAAACGATGCACACTAACTACACATTTTTATAGGTAAAAGCCAGACACTTTTATTTACATAAACCTGATGGACATCTTAGTTGGTACATCAAAATGCCAAGATTTTTCTAAACTCAGCTATTTTCAAAAGGTACTTGACTCTCTAATAACCATGTACATAGGCCCATTAGTAAGTGTCGGCGGTCCAAAAATGCTTCATCTGCTGACCATCATTCTCGGTCACATCCAGTCTAGTCCATCAGCTGGCGGTGGTGGCAACGGCCCCAACGTACTCCCATCACGTCGGACGAATACATTTAGAAACTCCTGAATCACTAGCTCGGCGGGAGGACCAATGTCAAACACGATTAGTAACCGCACTTGAACAAAAACCAACCCTCGTATCTCAGGATGGTGGTGCTCCGAACACTCACCTTGAAGGTCGACCAAAGGCATATCTTCTAGTCTGGAATGTTAGTCCCCAAATGGGGTGAGTATAACCACTTAGCAGCAAAAGATCCATTAAACTATACTATGTAAGCCATCACGATCTAGTTTTATGCAAGATAGACAAGACAGTTCATCAAGGAATGAGTATGCATCGAAACCATAAAACTCTTTAATGCAATGACCAGTGCACCAACAAACAAGATGCATCATGTTTAGTCACACAAGTCCCGATCATAGGGCCAAACTGTTATGACACGTCCCATTCCATGCCATACAATTTAGTCCCATAACCAGACCACACTCATACTTAGTAGAACCACCGGTTTTAACATTCAAAAGGTTTTATCCCCCCAGAGGACCAATGTTTGCGTCCTTTTGGGATTTCGCACCCAACCTAGCGTCGCGAAAGCCTCTGGCATCTGGCCACTAGGCCACCGGGCATCCAGAGCATGTTACGTCACACCTCTTAGGCATCTCGCACCCCACCTGGCGTCACGAGGAATCGCCGGGGCGTGCCATGAAAATGGTTACCCCTACCCTCCGGATTTACGTATCGACATACTACCGAGCATCCTGATGCTCCTGGGAAAACCTCTGGGGCACTACGGACCCCAACCATCCAAAGGCATCAACTCATTCGATCCTCTAGGCCTCCCGACTCCTGGGGTATCGTTGACTCGAGAGTCCAACGGCAACATTAACATGTTAATATCAAAACAATTTTCAATGCAATGACAAGATGTCCCATGAGTCTTCATCAAATCTCAATATTAAATGATATGCTGAATGCCAATATCATCATGTCAAACAATAAATCAAAATGCATCCACCCTTGAGATAAATTAAACAAATTCGGCACAAAATAGTCCATCGGAATGCACAGTTTTAGTAAAAATTTTGGTATAATCCCTAAATGAACTCAGAAAATTCTAAAATTTTAGTATGTTATAGATGAGATCTATAGGAAAGAATTTTATGAAGGACACTAAGCCAGATTCATCATGTATAAAAATCAATAATTTACACAACTCAACCCAGATTTCCTATATCACAAAATTTACACATTAGTAGAAAAGCTCCGCTCATTAACATAAATTTATATTGCTATATGTTCGAAAAATCTGGCGAAAATGTATGTTATAATTTAAACAATCCTTCACAATTTCCATTCTGAAATCAAAACCAAATTCTAATTGAAAACCTCTATAGAAACTCGACGAAGTTATTGACCATATGTGAGTTATTCTGAACAGCATAGGTTTAGTAGAATCTCACGCCTATACCTTGTCTGAATTGCTTCCAAAGTCTATAGAAATCTATATTTATTATTCTAGATCAAAGACTTTAAGAAAACATGTTGAAACCCAAGTGTTTCCTCAATTCCTTAATTCCAGTCCACTTCAATCACCCACAATTCGGCATTCAGCCTTCATCTCAATATTTCCTCAAGTCTATTGCACTACACTAGACAACAACAGCACTACATCATATAGATTAATGGACTTTCATTTGCCTTTAGTTCTTTAGGTCGACGGCAAGTAAAAGCAAAAAGCTCGGGGTCTCAGGTGTGGCTCAATGGCGGCGAAGACTAGCGGCGTCGACAGCGGCAGCTGGAGCACGGACGGAGGGGTGACCTCCTCCTTCTTCCTCTCGCCGTCCACTCTCTCGCTCAAACCCTCTCTGTGTTCATGGTTCTACTCGCTCGACTTCTCTCTCTCACTCGCTCAAATTTCTGCTCGGTTCTTCTCTCTCTTCCCCTCAATTCCGAATCCTTTTGTTCCTTTGATTTGTTGACTATTCAGTCAACTGCATGGGAGTTGCGGTGGCATCCAAGACTGAAGACAGCTGGGTGAACGTGGCAAGAAGCAAGTCTTTCGGTTGCTAGCTCCCCCCTTGTGTGCACTAATGTGTCCGTTGATGAGGGCCTCTTGGTCAACTATTTTTCAATTGTTGACCGGTGGACTCAACTCCTCACTCGACAGGCACATATGCTGCATGATGATCAATCTCCTCTTATTCAATCCATTTCATGTACAAGTATGTGACTAAAATTCTTGCGTGGAGGAAGAAATCAGCAAGGCTGCATGGGGTCGCGACGATGTACATGGGAGGTTCAGTCCAAGAGATAAAAATAACGTGGCCGTTGGTGAGATTGTTCATATGGCCATTCAAAGAAAAATTTCCTTTTTCTCTGAAAGTAAATATTTCGGGATGTCGAGTGACGATAAAACTAGGCCAAATGTGGTACCGACGATACTCATGTCGATTACTCATGACCGTTGCATATTTGAGGGTTGTCGAAATTTCCGGATGCCACAATAAAAAAATAATAAATGGAGAAAAAAAAAACCTAGTTTCTCTTCTAACTTTCACTTCTCATAATACACAATTCATCCCTTAGGTTTTTTTTCTCCTCTTCCAACATATCTAACATGTGAGTCCAGAATATGGGTCGCTTGTTTTTTCTCCAAGTTTTATGAATTATTGAAATAGAATTGAATTTGTCAAATTGAAACAATGAATGATATTAATAAATGGCGGATTCATGTTTTTAGTGTATATTCATTCTAGGCTTTTTAATTATTTATTTATTTATGAATTTGACTCAAATTAATTTGATTGAAATAATCATAAAAATGATCATTTATTATTTATATATAAAAATATATATTTAATTACAACGTGTCCCAAATGTCGGAATTCTTTATTTTTTGAAAAACGACGTGTTGGCGTATTATATCGTGTCGTGTTGCGTATTAGTAGCGGTACTACTTAGGTCGCTGGTGAAGCTTTGATGTTGCAAACCTCCAAATCAAAAAACCCTAGAATCGATGAGATTGGTGGCTGGTGAACAAGCCTCTTCACCTTGCGAAGATCGCAAGACCCCAGGGGTTGCCTCGTCTGGGTTCATGCGACCTCAACCCATGATTGTCTTTGGTTGCCAATGGTCGAAGTTGGTGAAGCTTGCCTAGTCTTAGCCTCTATCTATGTTCGTCCTCTCTATTTTTCTCTATTTTTCCCTTTTTCTTTTCACTTCAAAGTTGTTTTATAATATATACATCAAAATGAGTATCCAAACACTATTGCTTTCACTAAATGCCCCTTCATTCAAAGATACTTGGGGAAATGCAAAGCCATTTTCCTAAAGTTGAACCAAATGGGGCCTAAGCACGTGAGTCATAGGTGCAAGCTAATCGGTTGGCAAAGAATTGGCCAGTTGGTAGTTTGAAACATTGTTCGAGACTAAATTGGCTACTTTAGAGGTTTATTTAAGATAATATCTACTTTATGCCTTTTTTTTTTAAGAAAAAAAACCTATTTTAGGCTCTTATTTGAGATAAAGAAATATATTTTGTGTTTTTTTTTAATATAAAAGGTCCCTCGTTTTAAGCTCTTATTTGAGATATTGTTTTAGACCACCTTTTGAGAAAACGGTTTAACCTTATGTCCTTATTTGAATTTTTAAAATTTTTTTTATGCACGTGATGATAGGGTTAACACGACAGGTCAAATATATTTGTATGTTTCGTTATAGTTCCTAAGGTACTATTTGGGATCAAGGCATTGCATGTTTTATGTATTTCATTATTATTTTTTTTTTGACGGATTTCCTTGGAATTTTGAATTTATTCTCAAGAAATGATTGAGTGACGGTTTATAATCTATTATGAGAATAATAATCTCTTCTAGATCATAAAAAATAAATAAATAATAATTATAAATTATTGTGAGATTCACTCATTTGTGACTCATAATAAGCCATTGTTCTCACAATAATTCAAAGACTATTATACTAATAAAACATTTTATTCTTAGACACGCAATGCATTGGCATGAGGTCTAGATCCTGTGAGGTTTACTCATTTAAGAATTTGTACTCGTAATAAGCTGTTATTCTTACAGTAATTCAAAGACCGTTATACTAATAAAGCACTTTATTCTTACACAAGCAATGCATTGACACAAGGTCGAGGTCCAGAAGAAGCTGATGACTAAGGGTGCATTTTATAACATTTCTGTTTCTTTGAACAATTTATTTTCAGAAATGATTCTTTTCTATTTCTATTCCTGAAAGCAGTTTCTAAGTAAAACAACACGTTTGGTAATTATACAAAGTTTCTATCCATGGAATAAAAACATAACAAAAATGCGTTTGGTACGATCTATAAGTTTTTTTGTGATGTAGAATTTCTTTTAATTTTTTAATAATATTTTTTGAGATTTTTCTTTTTTTCTCTTTTCCTTTTTCCCTCTCTTCTTCTTCCAATAGCACCGATTTTGACATATGACACATGATGTGATGTGATGCCGCGACAACAACGACACAACACGACATGACACAACTTGTTTGAAACGTTTCTAAAAAAATATAAAATTTTGATCGTTGTATATTACATGTGTATATATATATTATCATTTTGATTTAATCAAATTAATTTGATTCAGATTCACAAATAAATAAATAATAATAAAAGACTAGAATAAATTTACACTAAAAATATTAATCCACAATTTGCTAATATCATTCATTGTGTCAATTTAGTAAATTCAATTTCATTCCAATAATCCATAAAACTTGGAGGAAAAAAAAACAAATAATCCACATTATGGATTCATGTGTTAGAACGAGTCGGAAGAGAAAAGAAAAAAACAAATTTAGGTGGTGAATTGTGTGTCATGGAAAATGAGAGTCGAAGAGAAGAAAAGACTAGGTTTTCCTTCTTTTCCCCTTTATTTTTTTTTACATATTTATATTTTGACTCATCATTTATTTAAAAATTTTAAAGTTGACCCCGTGTGTATCAAAATTATGTGATGGAAGTCTGGACTCAAGTGTTGGAGAGTGTCCGAAGAGTTGACAAGGCATCGAATTTTTCAACACATATTGACTGAGTGTCAAAGAGTGTTGGACATGTGTCGGAGTGCCTGACATAACACGAAGGCTCCCAGGAGTGTCGATGCTTTATAGGTTGCTAGGTGGCGCGGTGGCGATGGCGGCAATGCGGACGATAGTGGTGTCGATGATTAGCGGAGCGAGCAACGGACGATGGTGGGCAGTGAGGCTCTAGCAACAGTTAGAAGAGGAAGAAGAAAAAAAAAAAAGAAAGAACTATATTTTTAGAAATTATTTTCTAGAATAAGAAATTACTTTTTTCTACTTCTTATTTCTATTTTGAATTCATTTCTTAGTCATTTTTTATTATGGAGAATAGAAAAATTAATTAATATTATTAAATAAATTTTTATTCTTTTTTTATTCCAAAAAATAAAGGAATGGAAAATTTGAAACGTTATCATTATCATGTAGATCCTAAACATATGGTCCCCGCTCTTGCATAAGAAGAATAATTTAATCAAAGATAAATGTTCACTGTATCATTTGTCCACCTTTATCGGAAAGCTGCCCCCACTATTCCGCGGCAAGCATGTGCTCTCCATTACGGGGGTTTGTTCCTACGGTTTCTACGATCCCGAAGACTTGGCTTGTAGACTTTTGATTCGAGGAATTCAACAATCCCTTCTGTTAATAATTATCGCATAAAGAGTGAATAATATTGCTTGTAGGAAACCTTTTTTACGCCAATACCGTATATTGTAATTACTCTGATTTGTTAGGTGTCAATGTGTTGAAATTGTTTAGGAGGATGCCCACACAGAATATATGAGGAGTTGATCCACCTAGTTTAGTTCACTTATTCATTCATTAGCCAAAAAAAGGGCACAAAAATATATGCTTGATTTGGATTAGTTTACAAATGGATTTATATTGTTAAAAGGTCAAATAAATTTAATCAATTTAACAAGTAAGAGTTCGCCTAGTTTTCTCTCTAAAGCAAACTGCTAGTACCAAAATTGAACATTGGTATGATACGAGGACCAAAAATGTACCCTTTTTAGAAGTTTGTACATGTAAGCACCACGTAAAGCTTGTACTCTTCTAGATTATTTGTCCAAACGCAGGTATAATTCAATTTGATCTTCACTTGGCCAGCAACATTTGAGAAATGATTAGAGACCACAATTTGAAATATTTTGTGGATTTTCAATGAGAATTTGTAAAATAACATACTTTTACCGTTACACACATCAGACATTTGACTTAACGGTGCTTCTTATTATAATTGCTATAAATATGTGGATTTAACTTTTTTTATATATTTTAAAAAGATAAGGATTTTTACTTAGTAGGGATGCCCTTTTCATCATTTGAAGTTTGACAAACAAGTCCAGCTTATTTACAAATAATGTTAATAAATATTCTAAAATTGATATATTGAGTGATATAGCCATATTATAATTTAATATTTGGCAAGTTAATAAATAGATATTATATATATATTACACAAGCGTGAAAATCAGGATTGTCCTCATTGTCTTCCCAAAAAACTCATTTTTGAAAAAAAAAAGAGTAAATTTTTCAGATGTCTTTAGCCTAATCTTATAGAGAAGCTTGAACTTTCCACTTTCTATAAAATAAAAGAAAAACCTATCCCGAATTTTCAACTTGACAGTCGAGAATACCAACTTTCAGTTTTGTATTAAAACATGAACGGCGCAACCACCGGACTAAGTGTTCGATGAGATGATTGTGGGCGTGTGATCAGGCCAGAGATGGGCTTGGCTTGATTGCGTTCTCGTCTCGGCGTTTGGTGCCATCTGCCCCCGCAGCTTTAGTTGCGCAGAGAGAGAGAGAGAGAGAGAGAGAGAGAGAGAGGAGACCAATGTCGGGAGATTTTTCTGGCCTTCTTCGGTTTTTAATGTCTTGGCAGGCGTTGAATGAGATGTTGCCGTCATCGCTGTCCTAAGGTTGTATGTATTCATCTGTTTCGGCCACTTGTCTTTGTTTTTCCTTTTAATGATTCTGCATGGAAATTGCCGCATCGCCTCGGTCTCTAGTGCATTGAAATTTTGCACCACATGAAGACAACGACTATAAGCGCGGGTCACTATTCCAGTCAATGTTTTGTGCAGCCTGACAAGTTTGAATTATTGGTGCCATTATGGTCGCCAACTGGTTGCAACTAGATAAGGTGATAAACCAAACCAATAAAGATAGAATTGCCATCCTACCAGTGATCCTTTCTGATCCCAACTTGGCACATGTTTCTTTCCGTTGAAGTAATGAGGCTGCCATCATTTGCAAGGATGAGCAACCGGACCGATTCATTCAAGCAATTTTCAAGGACATTTATCCGATCCTGATTTCATCATATTGAAATAGATGATTTTCGATTTGGTTATCAATTTTAAGTCAACCAAATTAGACTAGATCAATGATTTTTTATTATTTTATTTATCATGTAATTTTCTTTCTCTCTCCTTTTAATGTGTCTCAAGAATCTGAAGAGGTCCCTAAAAAACTTATAAGGAAAAATAGACGGAAGATATTACGTCAGGTTTCAACTCTAATTACCGTCGTTGGTACAGCGTTTGGAGTGAGTGAGGACAGGTAAAATACTTGTTGCAGGACTAGCCGCATTACGGCAAAGTCTACAACCGACCGCCAGCACCTGATTGTAGACTTTGCCGTCAAATTGATAATTTTTTATTATTTTATTTGTCACGCAAATTTCTTTCCCTTCGCTTTTTACGTGCCCCGTTCTCCTTTCTCCTCTTTCCCTATCCTCTTTTCCTCTCAGAGTCCTCTCTCTTTCCCTTCAGAAATCCTAAACTCCCTAAATCACCTCTCATCTGAGCTCGACCTCTCACAGCTCACGCCTCGCTCGACCTCTCGCCTCTCAGCTCGGCAGAAGACGACTTGGAAGAGCTGTGCCTCTCACGCCTCTCGACATCTCGCTGAATTTCGTCGCTTCAAGGTTACCCCCATGCCTCTCGACATCTCGTCGTTTCTTTCTTTTTAGACTGATTGTGTTGTGGGTCTTCTTCTTTTTTGAGAAATCGTCGAGCATTGCATCTCTTCTTTATTCTTATATGTCAACATTTTCAAGGGCCGGATCCCTTTCTTCTTTTCCTTGGCTTTAACTTCTATTGGGTTTGCGATATTTTCACGAAGCTTCTGGTCTCGTTCCTGATTCCTGGGTGGGACTGGATCAGACCAAGAACCGATCCCCTAATCATAGGAAAATCCTTACCACTACCACTCATCTTATGAAATATAGAAAAATCGGAAGCCTAACTCAATATCATATTATCAAAAAGAAGTAAATTCAGCATTATTTATCTCAAAAAAAAGAAAGACAAAATTGAAATCGTTGATTTTTGTGAAACTAAAATTTTTAAATTTCTATGTTTGGAAAAAGTTCTATTGAAGTCCTAAACGTAATTTGTTTAAGCTAACGTGAAGCCAAAAACTTGAATTTGGCGTCCTCGCTCGAAATATTCATTATACACTTGACCGAGAATTTCTCTTTAATGAGTAAGATGGATCAAACTGATATCTAACGGGCAGAGATGGAGGGCATAGTTTTTCTTTTAGGGGCCACTCTATGCACCAATAGATATTGAAGATGAACTAAGACTGCACACATTCGCCCGAGTTATTAATTTCTATAAATATTTGAAGAAACGCACGTTACATATTATAGATCTTTTAAAGGAGATTGAAATCGTTAAACTAAATCATGCAAAAAATTTTGTTAGAAAAAGTTGAAAATTCTGATTTGTCGATTTTGCTCTGGCTTGATCAAGATTTAGTAATATCGATAAATTCGACTAAATGAAATCTATAAGTTGACATCTGCCCAAAAAAAAAAGAAAAAAAAGAATTAATTGGTAATTTCTCAATTAAGTAGGGAGAAGGGGAAAGAAAAAGGGTAGGACCCAACCACTCGTTCGATATAAGAACTGGAAAGGGATCTGGTCTAATTACGAAAAGCCCAAAAAGATGAGCGGTGGCCTCCAGTTAAGCAAGGAAAATAATGGCGGGACCCAGCGACCGAAAGAGGGAGCGGAAAAACAGGTGAAGCCCCTCGGATTCCCTCTTTTATGCACTTGAAAGCGTAGTTAACGCGATGCGGTTATGACGGTACTATTTGCTTTTGATCCCCGGACAAGCATCGCTTGACTTGAGGGCAAGGTCCCGAAGCGGACAACGACTAATGTCACCGCTTTTACCCAATACGCACGTTCTCTCCATTGTTCGATTTGTTTGAGGGTGTTTCTGTATATCCCGAAGACGTGGCTCCCGTCAGATCAACATGAAAGTGCATCTCTTTTGGTATCTTATCTTTTCATACTACGACACTAGCAATTACGTGCTTAACACTGATTAGTCAATTATTTGATACATAATCAAGACTTGTCTTATTCACTTTTGATTCGAGGAATTGAGCTATCCACTTTCTCCCTAATCACCACATCAAGATGGAATAACGCCAAATTGTAGGATATTCTTTCTCCACCCATACCGTACGGTGAATTATTCTAGTTTGTTATTTGTCGATGAGTTGAACATTGTTTAGGAAGATGCTCATAAGATACATATGAGGAATCAGCCGGCCTAAATCAGTTCGCTTATTCAATTACTACCAAAAAGGGGGAAAAAACACAAAACATAAGGATTAAAATTGAACATGCGTATGAACATGAGGAGCAAAAGTGCATTATTTTGGAAGTTCCTACACGCAAGTGCCTCGAAAGTTTATACAGGTGAACTCGGTACTTTTCTACATTATCATTTTGTCCAAACACAGGAATAATTCATCTTCATCATCTTTTTTTTTTTTTTTTTTTGGGGTTGCCAGTAGCATTTAAGTACCACGACTTTAATATTTTCTATTGATTTTGAGTGAGAATTTGTAAAATAATAAACTTCCACCGTCTCAAGTTATAGATTTTACTTATCCGCGCTTTTTATTATAATTGCTAGCACCATATGGATATTTTTTTTCTATTCAATATAAAAGGATGTGCATTTTTACTAGTTTCTTTTGGATTATATCGTCTTGGAAGAGTCCAATGAAATGTTGCTGTCATCACTGCCCTGACTCTTGTTTGTATTTATCTATAGTGGCCGCGTGTCCGACGTGTTCCAAAACAGCACTTGTGTTTTGTTTTTGGTGATACTTCTTTTCATTTGCTTCTGCAACTGCAACGTGGTTTCCTGACATATTGTCTTCTTCTTCCTGGGCAGGCATCACCTGGGTTTCTCACGTGCATTGAAACTTCCCCCGCACGAAGGCAATGACTATAAACGCGTGGTTACTGTTCCGGGTCAATGAAGTTCCAATTTATATCTAGCTTCACCAGTTTGAATAATAGGTGCGATTCTGGTGCATATTCTAACATTAATATTGAATCCATGATCAGAAGCTCAAGTTAATAATTATATATATGTAATCTGTCACACATTCTAACATTAATATGTCAATTTTTTATATTAAAAAAAAAATCTTACTTAAGAGATTTCCAATCTTGAGATATGCATATTCCTTGGTAAACACTGTATTTAATAATAATAATAAAAACCTTTCCATTATCTATTAATTCAAATGTTCGATACTAGAATAATTTTGCTTAGTGTTTCAAAATTCTAATTTTTTGCATAAATTCAATGCCTGTGCACGTTTTGCTAGTGTTGGCTACCGATAGCTGTTTTGGCTTTTTCAGCAAATATAGACAAAACTGAATATGGGTTTAATCTAATGCCATGGGTTTCTCTTTTTGTTTGTCCAAGAAATAATAGAATACAAGAGAAGGCTAGGGCATATCCTCTTCGTGGGCAACAAGAAGGCGTTTCGTATTTCCCAAGAGGCATTTTTGGTTTTCTACTCCGTCAGACTTGAAAGGAAAACTTGCAGAGTCAGAGCAAAGAAGAAATGCATCGTCCCATTTTTGGGCATTCTTTCGCCGTGCTCGTGGCACCAGTCCTTCTCTCCGTGCTGGCTTTTAAATTTCTCAATAAGAAGAGACCTAGTATGCGTAGACATGTAGAAGATGCTGATGCTGGCGCATCTGATTCGTCAATTCCGTTGCCAGAAGCTAGTTCTGGTGCATCCAGTTCGTCGACCGCACCGACAGAAATTAATTCAAGTGAACCTAATTTATCGACCGCAAATTCCAGTGCATCTAGTTCGTTGACTGTATCAACAAAAATTAGTAAAGATGCATCTAGTTTGTTGACCACGTCACCTATAGACTGTTACGACGTGTTCTTGAGTTTTGGAGGCCTAGACATTCAAGAAGGCTTCGCCGATTGCCTCTACAAGGCACTTGTCGATGCTGGAATTCATGTTTTTAGAAATGATAACGACCTCCGCCAAGGCGAGGAGATCAGCCCATATCACTTGACGGCCATCATGAACAGTAAGATCCTGATTCCTGTTCTCTCCGAGAACTATGGTTCAAGCAAATGGTGTATTGATGAACTAGTTCAAATATTGAAGTGCAAGAACAACGTGGGCCATATAGTATTGCCTATATTCTATAATGTGGAACCAGCTCATGTGCGACATCAAATGGGGAGTTTTGGGGACGCATTTCGTACATGCGAAAGGCTTTTCGACCAGACGATTTTGGAGAAATGGAAGCAAGCACTCAATGATGTCGGTTCCTTGAAAGGATTGGATTCTAAAAGGTACTTAATATTTTTTTACCAATTCTTTTTTTTTTTGGTCAAATTTTTTTTACCAAATCATTCACTACTCTCTTTTGATTTGTGCGGGTGTTTACGAGTTGTTCCGATTTCTACCTGCTTCAATTTCTTTCTTTCTTTTTTTAATTTAAAAAAAAAAGCAGCAGGATATCGTGATGCATGCGTTCTTAAGTTATTCTTTTTTAAGTTTTCTACTTTAATGGTATTGGCCAATATAAACATAGATGCTATTGTTAAGATCCCATTCGCTTGAGTAATATAAGATTTTTTAAATGATTTTTACTCTCATATCCAAAGATTTTTTTGACATTGTGCCTTTTTTTAAAAAAAAAAAATGTTTATAGTGTAAGCTACATTAATCTTCATCACAAACTTTTCTAAGTACTCTTGTATTGGAGACTAATAGTACAACTTATTGGTGGTTCCTATTTAAGGCTCATCCTTGGAATGCAGTTTTTCCATAGTGTGGGAGCCATGATCGACATGAGGACAAAGTGTCTGATGATCCTCGATCAAAAGTGCCCGTCAATGATCCCCATGATCAAGGGAGTGGTCGACACCAAGACCATCGCGTTGATCCGGCGCCTTGACAAGAGCTTGAAGGCCGTCATGCGCATCAACAAATTAATCGAGGTGAAGCTGAAGGTTGAGTTGGATCCTACTCCAACGAACGCTATGCCTATCCAAGCGCTCTTCCCCGAGGTTGAGTGCGCACCGCGTGTTCCGTCCAAGCCGAAGACCGAACTGCGTGCATCCGACTTCATCATCGAAGGTTGTAGTCCTTCGTTCATGAGCGTCCGAGCGAAGCGCAACAAGAACAACAAAACTCGTGCCAAAGCCCGTGCTTGTGCGAAGAAAGCCGACCTCCAAGCTGAGAGCGACAAGGACGTCACTAGATTGAGTGGGGGAGAATGTCATGGGCCGAAAGATGGACGACCCGAGAGGTTCCCCAGAGTCAACCCCAACTCGCCCGTGGACCTCCTACTCTCACTTGGATTCCCTCCAAACCTTCTCACCGAATTGCAAGGACGGGCGAAGCTGTCATTAAGCTAAGATTACGGTATTCCGTTCCGCTATTTATGTTGGTAGACGGTAGTTGGCACTTATGCCGGTAGTTGAGGCGGTATGATCTCGTCCGCCCATAGAATACTAGATCAATGGATGTAATCCGAGACCCTCAACTATAAAAATGGGTGTCCTCCTTCACTTGTAATCATCCATTACTTTCGCAATACAAAGCAAGTCTTCTTTCCAGAGCTCCTCTCTCTAGATTCTTTCTCTCTCTACGATCCGGGTAAGGCGAGCGAGTGAGCGTTCGACTGTGAAAAGCTTGGCTTAGGTGCTTCAGTGGTCCATCCCGATCCTAAAGTGCCCGAGTCACCGCGCGGTCACGATCCCAATTGATCGGCCCGTGACACATGCATATTATTATCCCACATTGCCCTGATTACATTCAACAGAAGCTTTGCGGACCATGGCATCATAATTCATAAGGAGTTAATCTTGCTTTCTCCCGCGAGAGAGCATGGTGTCCTCTGTTATGGTCAAAGATTACTGTCACCCAGATTGTCGTTCCATTCTTGTGCGCGACTTTGCTTCTCCATCTTGGTCATGGTTCGTCCTATTATTCCTCTAGGTTCTCTTCTCTTGAAGATTTTGTGGTGGTTTAATCACTGATGGGCTATCTTTTTCTTATCAGAAAAGCTGAGAGATGTTATCCAAGAAAACTTTGTTCGTCATATTGTTAGGAGCATTTAGTGGATTTAGAAAGAAGCATTCTTGCTTTCTGTGTTAGTAGTATGCCCTAAATTAACTTATTAATAAATAATTAAAAAAAAAAAAAGTAAAGCTTTATGCATGTGCACGATTCGTGCACATGCCTGGCAATAATGGTCAGCGGTTGCTGACCATTACGCACGAAGCATGGATTGTCAGCAACCGCTGACCATCATGCCTAGATCGTGCATGAGCGGTTGCTCATGCACGATCGTCCGCTATGGACGATCAGCAACGATTGCTGGTCATTTTTATTATAAAAATGAACGAGGGACGAGAGTTAAAGAGGCTGTTGAAAAACAGAGAAAAGTGTCATTGTGTTTTGGTTTTGTTCGAGACAAACACAAGCGAGGAATCAGTGATGTTTTGCTGAAAATAGAGATAAAAGTGTGTGTGTGTTCTTGGGTCTTTTAGACGCAAGAAAGAAGAGTGTTATCTCGTTCGGGCTGTGACTATTATACATCAAGAATACGACGGATTCTTTCCACGTGATTGCTAGCACAATCGAAGTGGTGAATATCCGAAAGTCCTCTCTTCCGTTCAACGTTCGTTGTTGGTGTGTCGAACTAAGAGTCGATGCTTGTGGGACTCGAAGCGCATAGAACATCCGAACCGACTCGTTTCAAAGCGCGGCGAGAGGTATTTCATTTAACTCCTTTTATGTTTAGATTTTTGATTAAAACGCACGAACAACACCTAAGGAGAATCATGTGTAAAATATATCTTTGTTTCCGCTGCGTTTATTTCGTTAATTTTTCTTATACATGATTCATGAAACCCCAACGGTGGTATCGAGACAACCTTAGGCGTTTCGGGCGTTTAATTGATTTATAGTTCAAATATATTTTTGCGTTCTAATGGCCAATTTACTTTTGTTAAGAGAATTGGTTCTCTTGCTCTTATGTGGCCTATAGAAGTTGATTGATTTATGTGATAAATTTAATCAACTAAGCAAAAATTAGAACTAAATCAATTTTGAATCAAAAATCCATAACTTGTTGTACTTTGTGTTTATATTCTACAAATGATATGCAAAATTTTATGCATGCCTTCCAAAGCTTTAAATTTTGAATTTATGGCTCGTAAGGAAGGGTGGTGATCATGGAAAAAATCCCTAATTGTTGTTATTGTTGTATGGAAGAATGTATGATGATTACAGGTATTCTTTTTGGGGATGTAATTATTAAATGGAGGCTGCGTCCTTCCTTTTATTTTACTTTAATTTTTCTTGATATGTAATTTTAGTATAGTTTAGTATTTCAATTGTTGATGTAAATACTACAAAAGAGGAGAACCATTGGAGGAGCCATTAAACCGGTGAGCTATTTGGGCCGGTCTTTGAAGAGTTCAAAGATTGAAGAAAAAGTGAAGAGCAGGTCCATATAATTAAAACATTAAAATGGCTAAATGGGTCTCTTTGGATCGAGACCCATTGAACCATAATTCCATGATCACCACATAGGATAGATATTATGTGATATCTATTTATTTATTGTGTTTATAATATCGTGCATGTTAAATCGGTTAATGTGCAAAGTGAGACCGTTAATAACGACCCAAATCTTCTTATAAAGAATATTAAGTCGAAACGGGTTTCGAACTCGTGGCCTTCCATCGTCGTGGTTTGATCCAATATTATAGTGGTTAACTAACCGGTTATGGATACATAGGGGTTAATTACCATTTATAATATTGGACCACTCCATTATGCATATGATGCTGTGGGGTTGGAGCCAAATGATTTCTAATAACTGTCAGGTGAGGGAATCATTTGTGTTTTCAATACTTGCATGAGACGATGGGCTAAACTTAACTATGATCATGATGCCAATAACTATTAGGTGAGGCTTTCATGATCTAGAGGCCGAAGTTATAATTGGGACTCACATATGATGCGTTGAACAAGCTGGTTCACTCACTAAGTTCATAGGACACCAATAACTGTTAGGTGAGGTGGACTTTGGACTAGTGCGACTCTAATCCCCACTAGTAATCTTTACCCAACAAAGATTACCGCTTCCCATCTTAAGGAGTATGAGATTCGAAGATAAATTTAGTAGGAGGATCTATTTCATTTAAAGACCAAAATGAAATAGTTATTATGAAAAGTACAATGGCTAACAATTTATTTTCTGCAACAAATATATTATTACTCTGAAAAATGGTGACCACAAACCCACTCGCTTCTATACTTGACAAGAATTGTTTGACTGGACCCAATTTCACTGACTGGGTGAGGAATTTAAGAATTGTTCTCAATTCAGAAAAAATTGGGTATATACTTGATGAAAAAATACCAACCTCATTTCCTGAGGGTGGGACCCAAGAGGAGCGTGTCACTTATGATAAGTGGCATGATGATGACTTAAAAGTTAGGTCATATATGCTTGCTTCTATGAATAATGAATTACAGAAGAAATATGAATCTATGGAAGATGCTGCGTCGATCATTTTGCACTTAAATGAATACTTTGATGAGAATGGTCGAACCTCTAGATATGAGATATCTAAAGCATTGTACCCGTATGAGGATGGCTGAAGGATCATCTGTTAATGATCATGCTTTGAAAATGATCGGCACATTGAAGAATTGGCTAGGGCTGAATCTCGTTATGGACAATGAGTTAGCTATGGATTTGATCCTCCAATCTTTACCCGATTCCTTCTCTGGTTTTGTCCAAAACTTCCACATGCATAAAATGGAGAAAACTCTTGCTGAGTTACATAGCATGCTGGTAGTTTATGAGAAGGAAATGCATAACACGAGGCCAAATGTAGTGGCTATGGCTAAGGCTTCTTCTTCAAAGGGTAAGACCATTTTAAAGAAGGATAAATGGAAGAGGCCTGCCAAACCTGTTGTGCAACCAAAACCCATGATTGATAAAGGGAAATGTCATTACTGTGGTGTCAAAGGGCACTGGAGGAGGAACTGTAAGAGGTACCTCGTGAGCTTGAAGGTCAAGGCCAAGAATCGACCTTATGAAGGTATGGTATCTATGCTTATTGAAACTAATCTTATGGTTAGTGCTGAATCCAACTCATGGGTTCTAGATTTTGCTGCAACCTCACATATTTGTATGTCTTTGCAGAATCTGGAAATAAGCAGGATGCTAGGGCGAAATGAGATTGTCCTGACTAGGGCTGAGCGCGGTTCCAAGGTTGCCGAGAAGCCGGAACCCGAACCGGAGGAGGGTCCGGTTCGGTTCCCGGTTCAAAGGGGACGGTTCCGGTTCAGTTCCAACGGAACCGGAACCGAACCAAAACCAGCACCGAACCGGTCCTGGAACCAAACCGGAACCGGTTTGGAACCGGAACCTGTTTGGAACCGGAACCTTTCGGAACCGGAACGGAACCGGTTACTTAGGGCAGAAAAAGCTCGACCTTAGATGTTCTAGTGACTTGTATGTGATGTTCTAGTTGAAGTTTGGCTTCGGCCTCTAAATGAAAGTTGTAAAAGACTTCTTGGAGTATAACATACTCAAATTTGGGACAAAAAAAAACAAGTATAAGTGGGTGAAATCGTTATTCTTTGGAAAGACTGGATCTGGAGATTTTGGGACCGACCCTTGATGAATGCATGGACTGTAAGGCAACCTTTTTGTCGAAATTTTACTTCGGTTTCTTAACAAAAGTTGTAAAGGACATCCTGAGGTACCACATATCAAAAATTTAGAGAAAACAAACAAGGATAGGTAGGTGAAATCGTGGTCCTTTGGAGATGGTTAGATCTGGAATTACGGTACTACGAACAGGGATTTTAACCGTCCATATTTAATTATCTAGGACGAATTTGACTTCGATTTTTTCATGAAGTATCTACCTTATGATCTTGGCTATCACATAGTCAAATTTCATAATTTTTTAAGGTCATTTGGGTATTTAATCGGAAATGTTTCTAAAACTGTGCAATCTGATGTGTTCGGATCTTGTAAGTTGCAACGTGTGGACTATATCATTTTGTATGAGGTTTTTTTGGAGATGTGTTCTGCATGAAATATCTCTCTTCATATCTTCCCTACAACATATTTAAATTTCGTAATTTTTGTAGTTCATTTGCCTATTTAACCAAAAAATTTTCAAAAACTGTGCAAGTAGAGAATAGGAAAAGTAAATCGATTTTATCTTTTAATCCAGAACGAATTGGACTACGATTTCTTCATGAAACTTATACCTTTAGGTCTTAAATACAACGTGTCCAAATTTCAAAATTTTCTGAGTTCATTTAAGGGTTTAATCGAAATTATTTTCAAAACTTGTACCTCTAGACATTCTTGTTTTAGTGGTGTTTTATTTCTACTTTCTAGTTTGCTATTTGTTTTGAAATTTCTAATTATATTCTATTATTGTTGTGCAGTGCGAAGTTAATGTATCAAGATAACATGTCAATGGAAAGTTACCGTGTAGTATACACGTACATTATAGTTTTTTTTTTTTGTAACGTGCGCGTACGTTATATTTTTTTAGTAACGTGCGTGCCGTTATAGTTTTTTTGGTAACGTGCGCATACGTTATATTTTTTTTGGTAACATGTGCGTACGTTATAGTTTTTTTGGGTAACGTGCGCATATGTTATAGTTCAAATAAGAAAATAACAAAAAAAAAAAAAAAGAACCTGTTGGAACACAGGAACCGACTTTGGAACCTGTGACAGGGTAGGTTCTAGGTTCTCGGTTCCCACGGGTAGGTTCCAGGTTCCTCATTTTGAGGAACCTGTACCCGAGGGTAGGTTCCAGGTTCCGAACGGAACCGAACCGGAACCTGGAACCGCTCACCCCTAGTCCTGACGTTTGCCAATGGAACAAGAGTTGCTGCATTAGTTATAGGGACTTTTCGTTTATGTTTGCCTTCTGGACATGTAATGATTTTAAAGAACTGTTTGCATTATAAGAATGCTATTAGGAACATCATCTCTATACCTCGTTTGGGTAAAGAGAATTATGAATTTTCTTTTGCTGATGATGTATGTTCTATTTATCATAATAGAATATGTGTTGGTTCTAGCTTATTAACCAACAATCTTTATACCATTACAATGTCCGATAATGCGATTACCAATGTCAATAAGCAAAATAGAATTAATATAAATGCCATAACTAATAAACACCCTAGAGACGGTCCAAATAAAAAGTATGTTTGGCATCTCCGATTAGGTCATATTGGAGAAGACAGAATTAACAAGTTGAGTAATTATGGATATATTGATCCTTCAAATTTTGAGTCATACTCGACTTGTGAGGCATGTCTTCTAGGAAAAATGACCAAAGTGCCTTTTGTGGGACAAAGTGCGCGAGCTGCTGACATATTAGAATTAATACATACAGATGTATGTGGACCAATTAATGAAACTGCTAGAGGTAGTTATAATTACTTCATTACCTTCACTGATGATCAGTCACAGTATGGTTATTTATACCTCATGAAGTATAAATCTGAATCCTTTGAAAACTTCAAGGAATTCAAGGCTGAAGTTGAGAAATAAACAGGAAAATGTATTAAGGCTCTTCGATCAGATCAAGGAGGTGAATACCTTAGTACTGAATTCCTGGATTTTCTTAAAGAGAATGGCATTTTATCACAATGGACACCTCCTGGAACTCCAGAACATAATAGTGTATCTGAACGAAGAAATCGTACTTTATTAGATATGGTACAATCTATGATGAGTTACACTGATTTGCCAATATCCCTTTGGGGATATGCCCTTGAGACAGCTGTATATATACTGAATAGAGTGCCGTCCAAATCTGTTCCAACTACGCCCCATGAGATATGGCATAGTAGGAAACCTAGTCTTAATCATATTAAGATTTGGGGTTGTCCAGCTTTCGTGAAAAAGCTAAAAATGGAAAAATTGGAGGCAAGATCTGAACAAGGTCGCTTCATTGTATATCCAAAGGAAACTCTTGGATATTATTTCTATTTTCATTCAGGCCAAAGAATTTTGGTATGCAAGCACGCTTCTTTTTTGGAGAATCAGTTCGTCCAAGAAAGTGGTGCTGGGCGGAAAATAGTCTTACAAGAAGAAAATAATGAAGTGCCAAACAACCGAGTTCAGATACCAATCTCTGATTCAGTGGGAGCTTCTGATACACAACCTCTTAGGAGAAGTGCGAGAACGTCTCGCACACCTGCTTGTTATAGACACTCGGTTGATCATATCGAACCATTATTCATTGTGAATGATAGTGATCAACCCGGTGATCCTAAAACCTATGAGGAGGCGATGTTGGACATCGATTCTGGTAAATGGCTAGAGGCCATGAGATCCGAAATGGATTCAATGTATTCCAATGAGGTTTGGACCTTGACTGACCTGCCTAATGGTATTGTACCAATTGGCTGTAAATGGATCTTCAAGAGGAAGATGAATGTTGAAGGTCAAATTGGAATTTACAAAGCACGGCTGGTGGCGAAAGGATATCGTCAAAAAGAATGAATTGATTATGACGAAACTTTCTCACCTATGGCCATGCTAAAATCCATTCAGATTATGTTGGCTATAGCTGCACACCTTGATTATGAGATATTCCAGATGGATGTCAAAATGGCTTTTCTAAATGGTTTTCTCGATGAGGAAACAGCCACAGGGTTTTGAATCTAATAGTGAAAAACAGAAGGTGTGTAAGCTTAAGAGATCCATTTATGGACTCAAACAAGCCTCCAGAAGTTGGAACATCCGTTTTGATGAGGTAGTCAAATCGTTTGGCTTCATCAAAAATCCGGATGAACCTTATGTATATAAGAAGATCAGTGGGAGTGCAATTGCATTTCTGGTTTTGTATGTCGATGATATACTTTTGATTGGAAATGATGTACCAATGATATCATCGATAAAACTATTCTTGTCACAGAAATTCTCCAAGAAAGATTTAGGAGAGGCAACCTACATTTTAGGTATCAAGATCTATAGAGATAGATTAAGACGATTGATTGGCCTCTCACAATCTACGTACATAGACAAAGTGTTAACATGGTTTAACATGCAATGTTCCAAGAGAGGATTATTGCCTTTTAGGCAAGGAATCCGTCTTTCTAAGAAGATGTGTCCCAACATTCCTGAAGAAAGAGAGCGGATGGCAAAGATACCATATGCATCCGTTATTGGAAGCATAATGTATGCTATGCTATGTACTAAACCTGATATTGCGCATGCTGTAAGTATTACTAGCAGATATCAGTCTAATCCAGGAGAAGAGCACTGGATAGCAATCAAGAATATTCTTAAGTACTTACAAAGGACTAAAGATTTATTCTTGATATATGGAGAAGGAGAATTTAAAGTTGTAGCTTATACTGATTCCAATTTTCAATCGGATCCAAATGATTATAAGTCTACGTCTGGGTTTGTCTTCACATTCAATGGTGGTGCAGTTAGTTGGAAAAGTTCCAAACAAAGTATAACTGCCGATTCCACCACTGAGGCAGAGTATGTAGCTGCTTCTAAAGCAGCAAAGGAAGCTGCTTGGATGAAGAAGTTTATTTCTGAACTTGGAGTCGTTCCTTCAATTGAGCAACCGATCACATTGTTTTGTGACAACAATGGGGCGATAGCTCAAGCTAAGGAACCAAGGTCTCACCAGAAGTCCAAGCACATTGAGAGACGCTTCCATCTCATCAGAGAAATTGTTGGGAGAGGTGATATCGCATTGCAGAAAATTACCTCAGCAGAAAACATGGCAGATCCCTTCACTAAGGCCTTACCTCAGTCTTCTTTTGAAAGACATATTGACAAAATGGGTTTGAGGTACTAGACAAGTTGGCTTTAGTGCAACTGGGAAATTGTTGGATGTATGCCCTAAAGCTACTATGTAATAGTTACATATTAGGGATTTCAGTTGTACTTTCATTATTATTATTTAATTAATGGCAACGACGTATTCATTCATTTGTCCAATTATTTTATATTGATGAATGATTCCATAAGATCAGTTGCAACTAGACCTATTCTTGAGACGTCAAGAATATATGTGACGGGTTCATAGTTAGACTGAATCTTTAAATTGTTCCCGGTCGATGGATTATTAAGTGGATATTAATAATCCTGTTGAAACCGGTGTGTTCTTAACTTCGCCATTAAGTATTGGATACTTAAGGGAATGATGAGTCACATGTCATTGGGTATTATGATGCCTGAGTTTGAACACAGGTGTTTGTATTAGACAAATTCACTGAACGTGACGCATATTGAACGATTAGCGACATGGAAGCTTTTAGCGTGGTCAATGTCTAATTGTTCATGCTTTGGTCTTGTGTAAATAATCCTTAAACCTGAGGTACAGTGTTAACTTGTGTATTGAACAACTATGGTTCACGGGTGCACATAATGCCGGGTCGTTGATCCATCTTTATACCTGATGGTCATAGTTTGTTCATATATGAAGTTACACGTGTGTGCAATATGGAATCTGTCTCCTTGTTATATGCAAGGTATGATAATGATGTCCTATGCGATCTAATTGTGACACTGCATTGAAATCCTTGGCCGGGGTTGTAACCGAAAATAAATTGTTTATGTCTCAAATAAAATGCATGTCAATTAGATTTGTGCATATGATCGAATTAATGACTTGACAAATATTCCATGGTCTTTGTTTGATCGAGACATAGTAAGACAGAGGGATTGAATTACACTGTAACCAAAGCTGACAGGTTCATTATGTTCTTAAACTATTCACACTATCTGGGTAGCCATGACATATTGCTAGATGTCAATCGTGGCTTGTAGGACCTAAAAGATTAATCGGGACAATTAATTCTTTTGGAAGTACTAATGTGTTAGTACAAGTCTTACTACCAGCTTAGTGATGAACCTAGGGATGTCACACACCATAAACAACTAGGATGACGTGAAACAAGAGAGAAATATTATTGCAAATATGTTTGCAATTACTGCAATCGAATTGAGCGATTTGAAATTAAATTAAATGAGATTTAATTTAATTTGTATTATAGTCACGAGCCTACTTGCATATGATGCACATGCATGCCCAAAGTGGATATATGTTAACATACCAAACAAGTTAGCTTTAGTGCAAGTGGGAGATTGTTAGTAGTATGCCCTAAATTAACTTATTAATAAATAATTAAAAAAAAAAGTAAAGCTTCATGCATGTGCACGAATTCGTGCACATGCATTTAAGCGTAATGGTCAGCAGTTGCTAACCATTATGCACGAAGCATGGATGGTCAGCAACCGCTAACCATCATGCCTAGATCGTGCATGAGCAACCGCTCATGCACGATCGTCTGCTATGGACGATCAACAACGGTTGCTGATCGTCCATCGATCAGCAACCATTGCTGGTCATTTTTATTATAAAAATGAACGAGGGACGAGAGTTAAAGAGACTGTTGAAAAACAGAGAAAAGTGTCATTGTGTTTTGGTTTTGTTCGAGAGAAACACAAGCGAGGAATTAGTGATGTTTTGCTGAAAATAGAGATAAAAGTGTGTGTGTGTTCTTGTGTCTTTTAGACGCAAGAAAGAAGAGCGTTATCTCATTCGGGCCATGACTATTATACATCAAGAATACGACGGATTCTTTCCACGTGATTGCTAGCACAATCGAAGTGGTGAATATCCAAAAGTCCTCTCTTTCGTTCGACGTTCGTTGTTGGTGTGTCTGAACTAGAGGTCCGACGCTTGTGGGACTCGAACTGTAGAACATCCGAACCGACTCGTTTCAAAGTGCACTTGAGAAGTATTTCATTTAACTCCCTTTTATGTTTAGATTTTTGATTAAAACGCACGAACAAAGCCTAAGGAGAATCATGTGTAAAATATATCTTTGTTTCCGCTGCGTTTATTTCGTTAATTTTTCTTATACATAATTCATGAAACCCCAACATTCTGTCAGTTAATACGAGGCACCTTACTGTACTTGAGCATGGCTCCTTCCTGATGCCATGGCATTAAGTACACGGAATTGAATTTTAATGCATCATAATTCATTGTACGGAATGAAAACTGTGCTTGAGCACCTTCCTGAGCAACCCGTTCAATTTTTCTAGTGGCGCTCGGCAGTAGCAGCTCCAAACACTGATGATTCGTGTGAATCTTTTGCAGATATGAATGTTAATGCATCACAGTCTGAATTAAATGTCAAAAACTCAAGACTTTCCTGCTGACTTCTTGTTCAGAGCGGTACTTCCGCTATGCAGGTACATATATCTTTTTACTATCCTAAGATATCTCGTCATTTAAATCTCCTTAGTGCCATGACATCAGGACCATCCTCTAGCGTCACAATCTTTTACTGTTAATTTTATCCTTCAGCTTGAGTGGCAATGCAGCTTGAGTGAATCAATCCCCTACAAGTTATCACCTATGATGACGACACTAATACGTGCATTACTTCAATTTGTGCAGGTAGAAGGATCAGCCAGAGAAAATGAGAAAGGACTACACATACCTGGACACCTACGCTGTGAGATTCTGAGGTAGATTATCCTGCAAACGCCCAGCAGCACCCCCCGCCCCCGCACCTACCCCCCCCCCCCGGGGTGGCGGCAGGGCCCCTCCCTCCCTCCCTCCCTTTCATTGGTTTTTGTCATCTAACCACACTAAAATGTTTGTGAGTAAATTTTTTAAGCAGGCACCATCGATTCGTTCACTTGCGACTATCATATTGCATATTAGATGGTCTCGTTTTGGAGATCAGGAAATATGTAGACAAGGGTACCCTAGAAACTGAGTCAATTCTTACAGACGTTTCAAGGTAGTAATTTCATAACATCACAAAAACACATTTCTGGCCTTTGATGAGAACTTATACCATATATTCTAAGAGAGTTAGCGACCGTTTCTGAGTGATGTATAGGTTTATATGCTATTGCAGGAGGATGTGAAGTTGCTAAAAGAACTTAAGCCTGGGTGCTTACAGATTCTCTATTTCTCGGACGAGGATTCTGCCTAGTAAGTCCCTCTAATTCGGAAACAAAATCGTATTTAATCAGGTACCTAACTGGCACATGCATGGAGGTCTTTTGTAGTCTTTATTTAAAGAGAGTTGTTTGTGATTCAGGTTTGGATCTTCATGCTGAAGTAGATGCCATTTGATGTTTGCCTGCTAAACTTTGTTGGGTTAATAAGGAACTTAGGAGGTTCTTAGTTTGAGAAGTTGCTGTCAGTGTTGGCTTGGAACTTAGGAGGTTCTTAGTTTGAGAACTTAGGGTTAATCCACTGCCGTTGGAAGTCTTTGAATCAAAGTTATGCGAGGTTGAGATTGTATTGCAGTTGATCTGCTGTTAGTTCTAACAGAACAAAATCTTATTTTTATCATTTTTTGTTGAGATTTTATTCCATTACTTGATGAAGACTCGCGGTACTGAGCATAAGATATATATTGGATGACTACATTTTATAACCAATTAACAATTTTACAGGGTTTCATGTACTCCTTTAATGTGATTTTTGTCATATTATTTCTCCCACTCTGTGCAAGGGAAAAACAATGGTCTTAGAGATTAATCACCTAACTACAAAATTAAAATTTGATCAATTTGATTCGGAGTGCTTAATTTTATAACTAATGCATTTAGGAAGGTGATCTAATTCTACTACCAGTAGACAAGACTTCAAGATACTATTATTAATCTGAGTAATTGTCCAAAAAGTCCTACATTTATTGTAAGGTGGCCAATTCAATTCTAAATCTTTAAATTGTGGAAATTTAGTTTTAAATTTTTTGACAATTTACCAATTTAATTTTAAACCTTTTAATTATGTTAATTTAATCCTAAGCATTTTGAAGTTTTACCAATTCAGTTGTACTATATTGATAAATCTTTTTCCTTCTTTTTTCTCCTCAAGAAATTTTACTTGTTGAAATTTCTATTATATCCTTTATCGATCGAATAGGATAATTAGGTGTACTGACATTTAAAAATCAGTTGATTCACTTGGCATCAACTAGTAACGAGCATCATTTCAGCAAAATGGCAGTATTAGAGCAGAGTGGATTAATGCTATGGGAAAATGAAAAAAACTACGAAGCATAGCCAATGTTCTTCATATTCAGAATTTCTTCTCTATTTTCTTTTCTTTTTCAGCAAAAGTGGGAAAGATTAGCTCCAGTTCAAAAACTCATTTCTGTTTTTCATCATTTAGGAAGATTCACGGTGTGTATGGAACTCTGTTGGAACTTGGATTTGGGCACATGGAATGGATGACTACACTGGATTAAAAAATTTGCAGCGTTTCGTGTACTTTTTATAATAATTTTTTTTTTGGACATACTTTTCTTTTCCCAGTATGAGCGGGACGAAAACATCATTCGGTCCAGAGAAGATGATCAACTGATTACAAAATCTATTCTGACCAATTTGATTTCGAGCAACTCAGTTTGACAACTGATGCGCACGAAGGTGGCCCGATGTCATTTAAGGATAGACCCAACTCGGTCATAAACTGATTAATAGGCCCAGTGAACCTTGGTACAGATGTCATGTCTGGTCCAGTTAGTAGAGTTTTTTCTTGGATATCCTCTCTCTCTCTCTCTCCTGCGTTCGTTTTTTTATCACTGTACTTCATATGTTACTGTTTTTTACCAAGACCATAATTGATCGATCTTTGTACTAAACTTCGAACTACATAGAAACACCAGAACATATTTCCTGCTTTGTCCCTGGACAAGACAAATCTGGTTGGACCCAGCGCTGAATTTGCAAATCTCAAGATTAAGGTTAACCAGAATTGGCATAAAACAGCAACATCACCTTCGCTAGAGCATGGAGCCACTGTTTTATAGTATAGATAGAGAACGCGCAAAAACCCTATCTTCAGGCACCGAGTTCCAAATCCGAGAAGCACCCTCGAGGAAGTACAGATTGAGCGAAAAAAATTCAGAAAGTGGAATACAAACAGTAACTTCACGGAGCAGAGAAGTAGAGGCCATTCTCAGGTCTGGATTCCACCAAGAAAAGGTGTTCTTAAGGTTAATATCGATGGGTCATTCGAAGGAGTCCCGGATGCCGCGATTATATGGAAAAAGTAAAATTCAAGCGCTAAAACTTAACACAGGTGAACACATAAGTGCCAAAACTTCGAAAATGTATACTTAAATACCCTTTTCTTTTTAAAGTAGACACTTAAATGCCAACTTTGGTAAGGTTTGTTGGCATTATTTTATTAATAAAACCGCCTACATGATTTGCTGGAATGTTCACTCAGCAATCATTGTCTTCAAACGATGTCATTTAGCCTCAAATTTGATTTTTTTAAATATAAATATTAATTAAATTAAATTAAAAAGACTAAATAAAAAATAGAAATTCCCCTTTTTAAAAAATATTTTTTAATTTAAATTAATTAATATTTATATTAAAAATCAAATTTGGATGAAAACGACGTAGTCGCGACCTATCCTCGGGGAGGGAACGGGTTTAGGGGTATTGCGCAAAAAGCTATAGCAGCCTAAGGCGTATAATAGCGCGGGTTCTAAGTTTCATATCCGCGTGACATTGGGATATTTTTTTAGAATTCTGCACAAATGGAGTCGCCACTAGCCTATTGGGGTCAGCTAGAAACCTAGTCAGGTATGGGAGTGTACCTCACTTCCTATGCAACCGGAGAATCTAGGGTCGGGGACTTAATTACATTAATTAACTAATTAGTGCCATTTCGGTACCTAATCTTTTTCATTTTAACAAAATGATTTTCATTAGGCAGTTTAGATCAATTTCACACCCATCCACTAACATAGGAGGTGAGCATGCAGGTGAGCAATCAATAAAGTAATAATTATACCTACCAAGATCCTATTTGCTCTAAAATTAAACACGTGCAAATTAAACACAAAACACACAAATTAAACATACGATAAAAACAACATACAAGAAAATAAAGGCTTAATTACACTAAAGCGGCAATATATAGCAATTCCTAACCAAGCCCTATCATTTTTGGATTTTGAAATTTTTAATTTTTTAAAATTTTTTTAATTTAATTTTTTTAAAGTCGAATTTTAAATATTTTCTGATTTTTTTAAAAAAAAATTTAATGTTCTCTTAAAGTTGTTTGAATTTTCGGAAGTTTTCTGATTTTTTATCATTTTTTTTATTTTTCTTATTTTTTTGATTTTTTTAATTATTTTTTTGTCCTTTCCCTATTTTGTCTTTTCTACTGCACTTCCCCTTTCGACGACTCCTCTGCACAAGCCAACATTTGCTTTCCTTTTCTCTCTTTTTTTTTTTTCTTTTTGTTGCACTTTTACTTCTCTTGCTTTTTCTTTTGTTTTTGTTTTTTTTTTACCTTTGGTCTTCTCCTCCGCGTGCTTTCTTCTTCGTGCATCTTCTTCTTCCCCGACGCCACCACCCGAACCCCTTCTTCGCCGGCAACCAAATCTTCACCGAAGCAGCAAGACCCGACACACCATCTCCCAAAAACGTTGTCACCGACACCATCCGCCAATTGTACTGGCGTCAGCCACCGCCGGCCGCCTACTCCGACGACCATTAATCCAAACATCGAAACGATGAAAACTCTCGCTCTCTCGATGATACGCAGTTATTTCGCGAAAGCCACTCCAAAACGCAATGAGCATACAAAGAGAAAACATGATTCAACGGCCATTAACACAAACACGGATCGATCCCCATTTAAAACGTGAACCGGCTTCCGGTCCTTTGCGAGACATTTTCACAAGCACTTGATGTACGCTATTGACGCGGGGGATTTTCGACTTGATACGGACACGAGCACAAATCTACCCCTAACGACGCATCTAGAACAAGTATCAGCTTTCAAGGAGGACCGGCTTGGACCGAAACTTGCGCGAACTAGTCGACGCAAGCTCCGGCCCGTCGTCTTCCGGAAACAAGGGACACACGGTCGAAAAAAGCCTACCTGGTTCGAGGGGAAGGTTGCAACGGACGGCGGCTGAAGAACGGACCTCCAGCGACGGCCAACCACTATCTCGAGCTCGCTCTCTCTCGCTCACTCTCTCCCTGTGCTCTGGTGTGTGGTGTGCTGTCCTTTGTGGAGTTCTTTTGCTGAGCTCGTTCGGGGAAGAGTTGCGGTGGACAATGGCGAGCGAACGGGCCTTCGGCAACAGCTAGCTGTTCCCTCAAGCTCTCCTACTCGTTCCGGTTCGCTCTCTCTCCTTTAAACTCCGTTTTTCTCTCTCTGTCTTTCTCGGTTCCCCTCTCTCCCTTTTAGCTTCCCGTTCTCCTTTTTTCTTTTGCAGGTTATCGTGCGAAGACCAGCCATGCCAGCTGCCGACCGAGCCTCTCCCGACCCGTGGATCACACTAGCTATCTGCCACCCGATCCTCTGTTGCTCCCGCTTTCGTTGCTCGCTTTGCTACTCTGTTTTTTTTTTTTCTGTTCTTGCAAGTCTTTTTCAGCAGAGACTAGCAGGAGGGGGGAAGAAAGCTGGGCACGAGCCAAGCCGAGGAGAAAGAAGAGGAAGATGGGCTGCACAAGGGCCCATGTGTGGGGGAAAAAAGAAGAGAGAATGGCCTCTCTCGTTTTTGTTTTTTTTTTTAAATTAATTAATTTTTTGTATTTTCTTTTGTTTTTTTTTTGTTTTTTTTAGTGGCTAATTCCTAATCTTGTACATGATTAAGTCTTAAATAAAATTGTAAAATTTAGGTGTCAACACCCGCCCCTCTTTGAATGAAAGCTCGAAGAAGTTCCATTCAAAGACAAAAGACACCTAAATTATTTTGGCGACAGAGAGACCCTAGGTGCACAAGCACGCGTCAGGTCGACAAAAAGAACTCATAATTATGGAAGCGCGTCTTATTAATAAGAGGAAGAAAGACTCGAGTTACGAAAGCCCACCGGTCATAAGAAGAGGAGAACAATGAAAATACATGGTTTTAGAAAGACCCATTAACTTTTGTAGATGACGTGGTTTAAGGTTAACCATGAACCTTTTGAAAAATCATAGTTTAAAAATAGACTCATGAACATTTTAAAAGTGTGGTTTAAGGATAGACCCATGAACTTTGTGGTTTAAGGATAAACCCATGAACCGTGTGGTTTAGGAAAAGCCACCAACCCCATGGTTTAAGGATAAACCCACCAACCTTGTGGTTTAAGGATAAACCCACAAACCGTATGGTTTAAGGATAGACCCACGAACCGTGTGGTTTAGAAAAAACCACCAACCTCGTGGTTTAAGGATAAACCCACCAACCTTGTGGTTTAAGGATAGACCCATGAACCGTGTGGTTTAGGAAAAGCCACCAACCCCGTGGTTTAAAGATAAACCCACCAACCCCGTGGTTTAAGGATAGACCCACCAACCGTGTGGTTTAGGAAAAGCCATCAACCTCATGGTTTAAAGATAAACCCACCAACCTTGTGGTTTAAGGATAAATTCACGAACCGTGTGGTTTAGGAAAAGCCACCAACCCCATGGTTTAAGGATAAACCCACCAATCTTGTGGTTTAAGGATAGACCCACGAACCGTGTGGTTTAGACTAGAAGAAAAAAAAAAAGGTCTCACCGTGTAAAAACGGGTTTTGACTTGATGTGATGTGATGGTCTCACCATGTTCAAAAACGAATGATAGTTTCGTGTAAAAAACGGGTTTCGACGGGAGGAAGAATACAAACGGGTTTTGACCGGATGATAGTCTCACCGTGTACAAACGGGTTTCAACCGAATGATAGTCTCACCGTGTAAAAACGGGTTTTGACTGGGAGGAAGTCTCACCATGTTCAAACGGGTTTCGATCGAATGATAGTCTCATCGTGTAAAAATGGTTTTGACTGGGAGGAAGGTCTCACCATGTAAAAACGGGTTTCGACCGAATGATAGTCTCACCGTGTAAAAACGGGTTTCGACTAGGAGGAAGGTCTCACCGTATACAAACGGGTTTCGACCGGATGATAGTCTCACCGTGTACAAACGGGTTTCGACCAGATGATAATCTCACCGTGTAAAAACGGGTTTTGACTGGGAGAGAAGTCTCACCATATTCAAACGGGTTTCGACTGGGAGGAAGGTCTCACCATGTAAAAACGGGTTTCGACCGAATGATAGTCTCACCGTGTACAAACGGGTTTCGACCATGTGGTTTAGGAAAAGCCACAAACCCCGTGGTTTAAGGATAAACTCACCAATCTTGTAAATAACATGGTTTAAGGCTGACCATAAACCTTTGGAAAATGGCATGGTTTAAGGCTAACCATGAACCTTTGGAGATGGCATGGTTTAAGGCTGACCATGAACCCTTTGAGATGGCATGATTTAAGGCTGACCATGAGGGAAGCACCCGTTAACCCCATGAAAACTGCATGGCTTCGCTGAGGAATCTTGTCAAACTCAGCTTGAGCAAATGTCATTAGGGACGTCATTAAGAGACATATTTGTAATATTACAGCATTAATTGAACACACTAATCAAGCTAAGTTCAACTGCTTTAGAAAAACATACGATGTCAATCAGCATTATGTGGTGCAAAACTGTCATTTTACTTGGGGATATATCATTAATCATCAAATTCTCCGGAATCAAGTTCTTATCAAAATAGTTACGACCCATGAAAAAAGGCTTATTAAGCATGCCAAACTAGAGCTTCTTAGTTTAGAAAGGATTTCTCACCCACTCTCGATAAAATGGTTGTTTAATCCCATCCATTCGCGTGGGAAGTAACTGATTGCTGATGGTATCTCACATAACATATGTCAAAGGCTTTTAGAAACATTCGCAATGAACACAATCTAATCGATCAAAAAGGTCTTTTAAAAGGACTGCAATATAGGCTTGGTTAGGGCTTACACAAATGAATTATTGTTTTGAGGCCAATAAATGAACATTTGTCACTATCTTCAATGAGTTTACAAGTCGAGAACTTGGAAGATAAGACAAGATGAAATTACATCCACTCCTTCAAACAATAACTTCTTGGTGATATTCCCATTTTCACTCAAATTATCCCAATCAGAAGAGACTTCGGAAGAAGGTTATAATGTTGGCTCGGGAGAGGCTCGAAAAGCTTAATATTTTCAAGAGGGTTTTTAAGAGTCGGTGAGCATCATGGCATCGTGACCAAATCACTCAATCTTTCAAAGGCATTTGACTTTTGAAACATTGCACATCTCAAAAGTCCCTTGATTAATCATTTCTACATGGGAGCTTTACTCCTTTCTCTAATTTCTTTTGCCCTTTACGATGATGATTTTTTTTTGCAGGCACTTGGATTTTAATAATATTTTTTTTTTTCACATAAGATGCAGCCTTTTGGCTTCTTTTTTTTTTTTACGGGTATTGGCCTTGCTTTTACTAGGCACACTGTTTTTTCATGCCCCCTAGTTTGTCAAACTTTTTGTTCTTTGAACTATTGTAGCTCTTATGACTTTCGAGATTTTTTTCACATTTTCTCATGATTGTCAATTGTGTTTGATCAATTCTTATGCCTTGCCCCAGTGAAGGGAGATGATCACCACTCAAGGTTCAGAAATGAATAATCAAGCCCAAATTGGTTAAAGCAATGGATATCAGTGTTTGGGTAGAAAAAGAAATGCTCTTCTTCACATTAGGATGAGTCAAGCTCTAATGAGAATTCCTCTGAAGCTAAGACCAGAAGATTAATGCAAGTGAAAGTAATAGAATCTTTCTCAATCCTTCGCTCTACAACACGATCGTAACTTCCTATGCAGGGGTATTTTCAAGAATTATCTTTACTCAGCCGAAAGGGCTAGCAAGAGATTAGTACGGTGCTTAGGATTGATAAAGAAACGCCTTTATCATTTCGATCTTTGTGCTCAATGCAAATGAATCATTCATCCTAAAAGAATGTCGCTTTTTACTCAACTCTCAAAAGTGTTTGAAGGACGTGTTTGGAAATGGCTCACCTTTCTTCGTCCTAAGCACTTCTTGTTTGGCATGATTAATGTTTCACTTTTCACTCTGCCTAGATCATCTGAGTAGATCAATCTCCATAGAGAAATTTAATTCAGAATGAATAGCCCACAAAACAAGAAGACAATTTTGAGATAAAATGGATGCTCAAACGTTTGTAGAATTTTTCAATTTTTCATTTTTTTTTCGCTTGTCTCTAAGAAAGCACCAAAAGTTCTCTTTTGTAATGGAAATTCTCCTTTTTTTTTTACTTAAAAAAAAAAAGATTGAGAAGAAGGGTACTTACCCGCGGCATGGCGACCCGATAACCCTGTAAAGAATGTAAAAGAATATGTTAGCGCAAAGATCTTTAGGGATTGAAATGTTGGAAACGATACATTATTACCCTTCACTTGCTTTTATCCTTTGAGTGCTAACATCTCTTGGATTCACCTTCACGAATATTTGGTAACTCAACAACACCGTTTGATTCCCTTGCATTCACCTTTAAGTGTTTGATGTTTTCTTCAGGTATGATTCCTTGGTAGAAAAATGGCGACCCTGATTTTATCCATAAAAAGCAATTATTTATTGTATACAATAATTCATAAAGTTTAATCCTGTTTTTTTTTTTTATCACCTCTTTTTAAGAAAGGAGATGAAATGAAAATTATCTCTATTCTTAGATTTTGCTTTGAAAGGAGAGTTTAGGTTCAACTAAGAGTGGGTGCTCCTTGATTGTTCTTTAGATGCTTACATCATTCTTGATGAAGTTGAAAATGTTGTTCCAGCACACTTTGTTTGTGGGGAGATGAGAGATTTTTTTTCTAAATCAAACGTTGCTCTACCACTCTTTATTTGGCAATCCTTTGTTATGTTCGAACCCGTCCTGTATCAAAGAAAAGGACATGTCATTTTTTATGCTGAAGAGAAATCAAGTTTAGGAACGAGATACATTATTTTCAAAGTCAACCGATCAACATCCCAATGTGTCTCTCATGGAGGAAGGGATAATATTGCCCCTTTGTTTCATCATTTGAATATTTCTTTGTTTAAGATGAACATGACTCAATAATGCTCCATCGCATTCGTTGGAACGTTACAAAACTTGGCGCTCTTGATATCTCCTTGACAATGAAAAGAAAGTTATGTCAAAAACGGTATTAGAAATAAATAACTGGAATCGATACAATTTACTCTTCCTTCAATTTTGCCTTTTTGGATGCTTGGCAACTTCATTCATTTGTCTCATCATGCAAAGTGAACGAGATCGATGGGTTGTTTCTGCATCTAAGCATTTGTGAATAACAAAACTTCCCAGAATGGAATTCAACTTCATTTCGCCTCTATGGAAAATTGGCGCCAATGATGGCTCAACGCATACTTACTTCTCAAGTTCGATGAGCCTAAGAAAACGACTACATGAAGAGAGGGCCTTAAGCAAAGTTTTCTTGAAATTCGTTTTGGAAGGTAGACATAAAGGTTCGCTTGAAACATTTCTGAATTTGTTTTTTCTTTTCTTTTTTTTTTTTTTTTTTTTTTTTGGGATGATTTTCACGAAATTGAATTTCATCATAAAAAAATGAGTCACATGATTTACCAAAGCATCAATTGGATTCGCGATCAAAACCCAAAATGGAAAACAAGATTCTTAACAAGAATTAAAACAATGATAAAATGCAAGAAACTCTTGTATAGATAAGAGTAAAAACCAACTCTCGTTCTAGCCCTAGAATTCACTTCTCTATGTAGTCAAACATGAGAATGTCATCGAGCATCACGCGTAGCCTACAAAAAGGCAACAATGTCAAATAACCTATGAATGAGAAAATGATCTCTCAATGAGGTCGCTTCTTACAACAAAATCGAGGTGACGGTACATGCCCCATAGTCTTTATTACGGGGGTTTAGTATCTCACCAAGATTAGTCATAAGAGAAGGGGCATCATTAAAAGATCGATCAACGGTTATCAGTCGAATATCCACTCTATTCCAAAAAGTTCCGTATACAAAAATGTCATTGATTTTTGAAAGATTGATTTGTAATTTTACTCCTAAAAAACGAAGTGATTTCTATTTTGAGGAATTTGTATACAAAATGATTTGCATTATAGTCCCAAAATGTGAGAATGAGAAAATTTGATTAAAAAAAAAAGCAATTTCAATTTTTGTGCCCCAATATAAAATCACAACTTGAAAGTTTTTTTTTTCTTCTTCTTTTTTCGAAATGATTTTGAGCCCATAACTAGAAATTTAAACAAAACCATGTGTTCAACAAGGCCAAATCAAAATGTTTAGAACTTGCATTCAAATGCTCACTTATCAAAAGTGATTGCCAATTTTTTTTCAGTCATAAGCCTACATCGACGAGGGCATTCGATTGATTTTCGCGAATTTGAAGATGAAAATGCAATACAAAGTGGGCAAATAAAAAGGAAAAGGATACTTACAATGGGTGCCAACCTTTGTCGTTGTTTTTTTTTTTTCCAATTACATAGACATACACATGGAACGTTGTTCGATTTCTACTCTATACAGCTCAAAATGAAGCCATAGGATCACCGGACTGAACCAACAAGGTCGTGGTTGGGTCGGGTTACCCATGACTCCAGCTTCATCAAAGAACCGACCCGTGTCGCATGCTCACAAACCGGGGTGGGTACCTTCGACGTGAAGAAAGAAATTTCGGGATATAGGTGGGCAACTAGTACTACGCGGTTGTAGTCGGAGTGGTATCCACCTCAACACCATCCTAAGTAATTCTATGCGATCCAGGTCCGGCGGCAAGTTGTGCGTGCTATGGTGTAGTGTAATGCAGGAAACGCAGACATGACAATTTATAAGCAATCAGCACTTCATACATAAAAAAAAAATAAACCATACATTCCTACGCCTCACTGCAAGATAAGTGTGAGCAAACACTTCCCCTTATACCTCATATTCTGCAAAAACATTTAACACCTTTAATGTTAGGGACGTACTTGGGATCTTCGCTGCCAAACAAAAATATTTTTGAATAAGATAAATTTTGGCCTAAGTCCTCTAAAGTCTAAAATCAGTCCCCAGCAGAGTCGCCAAGCTGTCACGACCTACCCTCGGGGGGAGGGAATAGGTTTAGGGGTATTGCCTAAAGGACGGGCCTAAGGCCCATGATTAGGCGCAGGCTCTCCCAAGCCCATACCCTGCATGACATTGGGATATTTTTTTAGAATTTTGCACAAATGGAGTCGCCACTAGCCTATTGGGGTCAGCTTGAAACCAAGTGAGGCATGAGAGTGTACCTCACTTTCTATGCAACCGGAGAATCTAGGGTCGGGGACTTAATTACACTAATTGTCTAATTAGTGCCATTTCGGTACCTAATCTTGTTCATTTTAACAAAATGATTTTCATTAGGCAGTTTAGATCGATTTCACACCCATCCACTAACATAGGAGGTGAGCATGCAGGTGCACAATCAATAAAGTAATAATTATAACTACCAAGATCCTATTTGCTCTAAAATTAAACACGTGCAAATTAAACATACGATAAAAACAACATACAAGAAAATAAATGTTTAATTATACTAAAGCAGCAATATATAGCAATTCCTAACCAAACCCTATCATTTTTGGATTTTAGAAATTTTTAATTTTTTTAATTTATTTTTTAAAGTCGAATTTTTAATATTTTCTATTTTTTTAAATTTTTTTAATGTTCTCTTAAAGTTGTTTGAATTTTCGGAAGCATTCTGAATTTTTATCATTTTTCGATTTTTTGATTTTTTTAATTATTTTTTTGTCCTTTCCTTGTTTTGTCTTTTCTACTGCACTTCCCCTTTCAACGACTCCTCTACACAAGCCAACATTTGCTTTCCTTTTTCTTTTTTTTTTCTTTTTGCTGCACTTTTACTTCTCTTGCTTTTTCTTTTCTTTTTTCTTTTGTTTTTGTTTTTTCTTTTTTCCTTTGGTTTTCTCCTCCGCGTGCTTTCTTCTTCGTGCATCTTCTTCTTCCTCGACGCCACCACCCGAACCCCTTCTTCGCCGGCAACCAAATCTTCACCGAAGCAGCAAGACCCGACACACCATCTCCCAAAAACGTCGTCACCAACACCATCCGCCAATTGTACTGGCGTTAGCCACCGCCGGCCGCCTACTTCGACGACCATTAATCCAAACATCGAAACGATGAAAACTCTCGCTCTCTCAATGATACGCAGTTATTTCGCGAAAGCCACTCCAAAACGCAATGAGCTACAAAGAGAAAACATGATTCAACAGCCATGAACGCAAACATGGATCGATCCCCATTTAAAACGTGAACCGGCTTCCAGTTCTTTGCAGGACATTTTCACAAGCACTTGGTGTACGCTATTGACGCGGGGGATTTTCGACTTGATACGGACACGAGCACAAATCTAAACCCCTAACGACGCATCTAGAACAAGTATCAGCTTTCAAGGAGGATTGGCTTGGATCGAAACTTGCGCGAACTAGTCGACGCAAGCTCCGGCCCGTCGTCTTCCGGAAACAAGGGACGCACGGTCGGAAAAAGCCTACTTGGTTCGAGGGGAAGGTTGCAACGGACGGCGGCTGAAGAACGGACCTCCGGCGACGGCCAACCATTATCTCGAGCTCGCTCTCTCTCGCTCACTCTCTCCCCGTGCTCTGGTGTGTGGTGTGCTGTCCTTTGCTGAGCTCATTCGGGGAAGAGTTGCGGTGGACAACGGCGGGCGGACGGGCCTCCGGCAATAGCTAGCTGTTCCCTCGAGCTCTCCTACTCGTTCTGGTTCGCTCTCTCTCCTTTGAACTCCGTTTTTCTCTCTCTGTCTTTCCCAGTTCCCCTCTCCCCCTTTTAGCTTCCCGTTCTCCTTTTTTCTTTTGCAGGTTATCGTGTGAAGACCAGCCATGTCAGCTGCCGACTGAGCGCTCCCAACCCGTGGATCACGCTAGCCATCTGCCACCCGATCCTCTATTGCTCTCACTTTTGCTGCTCGCTCTGCTACTCTTTTTTTTTTTTTTTTTTTGGTTCTTGCAAGTCTTTTTCAGCGAAGACCAGCATGAGGGGGGAAGAAAGCTGGGCGTGAGCCGAGCCGAGGAGAAAGAAGAGGAAGATGGGCCGCACAAGGGCCCGTGTGTGGGTGAAAAAAGAAAGAGAGAATGGCCTCTCTCGTTTTCATTTTTTTTTAATTAATTAATTTTTTGTATTTTGTTTTGTTTTGTTTTGTTTTTGTTTGTTTTTTAGTGGCTAATTCCTAATCTTGTACACGATTAAGTCTTAAATAATATTGTAAAATTTAGGTGTCACGAGACATCATTTGGGGCTTATTTAGCCACATCGGCCCCACGTGGATAAATTTTTTTAAAGAAATGTCACATCATTTAAAATTCTCGCTGAAAAATACTACATTAGCTATTTAGCAGGAAATTTTTATCATTGGCATGTAAGTATTCATTTTTTCTCCAATTTTGGCCCTTAAATATATTTTTTTGGAAGTTTAGACACGTATTTGTCCACTTGTACTAAGTTTTGGCACTTGTGGTGTTCACATTTCGTGATTATACTAGAAGAATAATCGATGGATTTGCGAAAATTGGTGAAGGCAGCCTCTGTAGTTCCCTGAACAAAGCTCTAAAGTACTTGCTAGAGAGGAACACGGAGACATCTCCTTGGATACTGACCGTGCTGAACTATTAAGTACTTTAGAGAGACCAGATCAAGTGCAGTGGAAAGTGAGGTTACTTGTCAGCAATTGTTGCGATCGGATGTCCCACTTCTCAAACTTGAAGATGGGCTTTTGCTTTAGAGAAGCTAACAATGTGGCCAATCGGTTGTTTCGAGCCTAAAGGAAAAAAACTCTCCCACGGAATTGGCTTTCTTACCCGCCTCAAGCTCTATGGGCTCTGCTTTGTAATGAGGCCCCTCTTATGGGCTTTTTGGTTTTCAGTAGTAAGTAAATAAAAAAATTTAGGACAAAAAAAAAGAACAAAATCTTTGTACTAAACTTCGAACTGCACATAGAATTTGCCTTCTTCGCTTAAGAAACAAATTTGACCCATTATACTTATGAATGCCTGTGAGATGAGGTCGAGGTCCTGTTGTGAGATGATATCCCTATAAATAGTTCGGAGGGTTTTTTTACCAAGTCCATAATTCATCATAACAGTATGAATGATTCTCATGCAAATAGTTCATGATTTTTTTAACAATATGAACGTTCTACTATCATGTGATTGATTCTAATTGTGTAAACTATCAATGAAATAATGATTTTCAACTAACGATTTTATAGGATAAACTAGCATAAAACCATAAATTGAGAAATCGATAGAATTCAATATATGGAATTTAGCCATGCGTATTTTAATTTCTCGATAAAGAATATGAACAAAAAAAAACCCTAGATCGGTGTTTCCTCTCTTTTCCCTCAAAGCCATTGTCTCTTGGAGAAAGAATTGAGAACCATGACACCAAATCCTGAAGTCCATATCATCTTGTTTTTCCGACGTCCATGGCATTTTTTCAGAAATAATGGTAGCATCATTAATGCCTCTTAGGAAATAGGAACCACATCCTATAAACCTCACTTGGACAACAGAGAAGCTAGAATTCACAAATCTTATTCAAGATTTGTTAGATCTTCTGGACACCAATACCGAGAACTCCAGAGAATTTTATGCCAGGAAAACAAAACCATTCCCGAAGATATATGGAATAATGTACCCACTACGTGGGATCATTATGACCTAACACCAGAAGCTAAGGAAGCACTCATGTAATACAGACAAGCTACATCATCTCAAGATCGCGAAATGACAGGAGCAGATGATATTGTCCAATCCACCCAAGACCTCGATGCACGCTTTAGAGGCTCTCTGTCCCAGGATCCCTGCCGACACTAAAGAAAATGACAACACAAATTAGGTAGAAGAAGAAGCATCCCACTGGGCTTACGAAGCCTCCGCATCCACATCCCATCAGCTCAACCAGATTCTATCACCAGAAGACCTTGAAACACTTGAACAAAAGTATGATGAACAATGCTTAGCAACAGTACACAGCTTAGATGACTCCGATTATGACTACAATGCTCGTGACGGACGAGACCGCTCAAGTTATTGTTCACTTTTACTGTAGCACTAGGCTATCGAAGGTACTGTTCACAGTACGATCGCTGTTCATAGTATGCGAATAATTCCCTCCCGGAAGTTTCCGGTGTCTCTGTTTGTATTCGGACCCATGAGCTTGGTCCTTGTGTGTGTCTTTGTGACCTCTTATCGTCTATAAAAGGTGAGGAGAGTGTAATGTGTTGGGCAGAGTCCATTGAAGTAAAGTGTGTGTTTTGTGAAAAACCTCTCCATGGCTTTCTAAATTCCTCTTCTTCTCCAACCTGGTAGGATCTTCCAAGAAATGCAGCTTGAGTAGGTTAGAAACGTTTCAATCTTGGCATATTTGGGTGTCTATAGGCTCTGAACTAAAGGGCTAAGTGGTTTTCTGCTAAAAAGCTGTTCCTGAAGGGCTTGAACGGAAGTTATTCGCCCACTGTGGGAAGCATACCTACAGGAAATTTACTCTCCTTCCCTCAAATTCACAAATAAATAAATAATAATAAAAGACTAGGATGCGTACGCAGCTCCCCAGCAGTGAAGTACTTATGCAAAAAAAACCAAAACCACCCGTGGTGGTGGCGTAGGTGGTTGAGCAAGGGACCTCTAACGCAAAGGTCCTGCGTTCGATCCACGGCGTTGTCGTGCTTCAGTGCAAGCCGTGTCTTACCCGGGGCACGTGGGTGGTGGGTCCTCACGTGCCTCCCCAGGGTTTACCTCAGCCACGAAGCGGCGTGCGAGGGTTCCCTGGGTCACCAAAATAAAAATAAAAAAAATAAAAAAATAAAAGACTAGAATAAATTTACACTAAAAATATTAATCCACCATTTGTTAATATCATTCATTGTTTCAATTTAGTAAATTCAACTTCATTCCAATAATCCATAAAATTTGGAGGAAAAAAAAAATAATCCACATTATGGATTTGTGTGTTAAAACGAGTCGGAAGAGAAAAGAAAAAACAAATTTAGGTGGTGAATTATGTGTCATGGAAAATGAGAGTCAAAAGAGAAAAAAAGACTAGGCTTTTCCTTCTTTTCCCCTTTATTTTTTTTACATATTTATATTTTGACCCGTCGTTTATTTAAAAATTTTAAAGTTGACCCTGTGTGTATCGAAATTATGTGATGGAAGTCTAGACTCAAGTGTTGGAGAGTGTCGGACGAGTTGACAAGGCATCACATTTTTCAACACATATTGACCGAGTGTCGAAGAGTGCTAGACATGTGTCGGAGTGCTCGACACAACACGAAGGCTCCCATGAGGTGGCAGCAGTGGTAGATGGCAGCAAATGGCGGACAGTAGTGGCGTCGATGATTAGCGGAGGCGAGCAACGACGATGGTGGGCAGTGAGGCTCTAGCGACCGATTAGAAGAGGAAGAAGAAGAAAAGAATAAAAAAAAGAAATATATTTTTAGAAATTATTTCTTAGAATAAGAAATTACTTTTTTCTATTTCTTATTTCTATTATGAATTCATTTCTTAGTCATTTTTTTTAATTATGGAGAATAGAAAAATTAATTAATATTATTAAATGAATTTTTATTCTTTTTTTATTCCAAAAAATAAAGGAATAGAAAATTTGAAACGTTATCATTATCATGTAGATCCTAAACATATGGTCCCCGCTCTTGCATAAGAAGAATAATTTAATCAAAGATAAATGTTCACTATATCATTTGTCCACCTTTATCGGAAAGCTGCCCCCACTTTTACGCGGCAAGCATGTGCTCTCCATTAGGGGGGTTTGTTCGTATGGTTTCTACAGATCCCGAAGACTTGGCTTGTAGACTTTTGATTCGAGGAATTCAACAATCCCTTCTGTTAATAATTATCGCATAAAGGGTGAATAATATTGCTTGTAGGAAACCTTTTTTACGCCAATACCGTATATTGTAATTACTCTGATTTGTTAGGTGTCAATGTGTTGAAATTGTTTAGGAGGATGCCCATACATAAAATATGAGAAGTCCATCCACCTAGTTTAGTTCACTTATTCATTCATTAGCCAAAAAAAGGGCACAGAAATATGTGCTTGACTTGGATTATTTTTAAAATGGATTTATATTGTTAAAAGGTCAAATAAATTTAATCAATTTAACAAGCAAGAGTTCGCCTAATTTTCTCTCTAAAGCAAACTGCTAGGACCAAAATTGAACATTGGTATGAATACGAGGACCAAAAACGTACCCCTTTTAGAAGTTTGTACATGTAAGCACCAGGTAAAGCTTGTACTCTTCTAGATTATTTGTCCAAACACAGGTATAATTCAATTTGATCTTCACTTGGCCAGCAACATTTGAGAAATGATTAGAGAACACAATTTGAAATATTTTGTGGATTTTCAATGAGAATTTGTAAAATAACATGCTTTTACTGTTACACACATCGGACATTTGACTTAACGGTGCTTCTTATTATAATTGCTATAAATATGTGGATTTAACTTTTTTTATATTTTAAAAATATAAGGATTTTTACTTAGTAGGGATGCCCTTTTTCATCATTTGAAGTTTGACAAACAAGTCCAGCTTATTTACAAGTAATGTTAATAAATATACTAAAATTGATATATTGAGTGATATAGCCATATTACAATTTAATATTTTGCAAGTTAATAAATAGATATATTAAATATATATATTACACAAGCGTGAAAATCAGGATTGTCGTCATTGTCTTCCCAAAAAACTCATTTTTGAAAAAAAAAAAAAAAAAAGAGTAAATTTTTCAGATGTCTTTAGCCTAATCTTATAGAGAAGCTTGAACTTTCCACTTTCTATAAAATAAAAGAAAAACCTATCCCGAATTTTCAACTTGACAATCGAGAATACCAACTTTCAGTTTTGTATTAAAATATGAACAACGCAACCACCGGCCTAACTGTTCGATGAGATGATTGTGGGTGTGTGATCAGGCCAGAGATGGGCTTGGCTTGATTGCGTTCTCATCTCGACGTTTAGTGCCATCTGCCCCCGCAGCTTTTGTTGCGCAGAGAGAGAGAGAGAGAGAGAGAGAGAGAGGAGACCAATGTCAGGAGATTTTTCTGGCCTTCTTCGGTTTTTAGTGTCTTGGCAGGCGTTGAATGAGATGTTGCCGTTTTCGCTATCCTAAGATTGTATGTATTCATCTGTTTCGGCCACTTGTCTTTGTTTTTCCTTTTAATGATTCTGCATGGAAATTGCCGCATCGCCTCGGTCTCTACTGCATTGAAATTTTGCACCACATGAAGACAACGACTATAAGCGCGGGTCACTATTCCCAGTCAATGTTTTGTGCAGCCTGACAAGTTTGAATTATTGGTGCCATTATGGTCGCCAACTGGCTGCAACTAGATAAGGTGATAAACCAAACCAATAAAGATAGAATTGCCATCTTGATCAGTGACCCCTTCTGATCCCAACTTGGCACATGTTTCTTTCCGTTGAAGTGACGAGGCTGCCATCATTTGCAAGGATGAGCAACTAGACCGATTCATTCAAGCGATTTTTAAGGACATTTATCCAATCCTGATTTCATCACATTGAAATAGATGATTTTCGATTTGATTCTCAATTTTAAGCCAATCAAATTAGACTAGATCAATGATTTTTTATTATTTTATTTATCATGTAATTTTCTTTCTCTCTCCTTTTAATGTGTCTCAAGGATCTAAAGAGGCTCCTAAGGGCCTGTTTGTTAATGTTCTTTGTTTCGTTTTATGAACAAAATTTCTGTTTTTTTTGTTTTAGAGAACAAAAAAAGAACAAAAATGTGTTTGTTTTGCGTTTTTGTTAAATCTATTTTTTTGTTCCCAAAAACACATTTCAAACAAAAAAAAAAAAAAGAAAAACGTGTTTTTGTTTTTAACAATTTTTAAGAACAAATTTTCTCTCTCCTCTCTTTTTTTCTTTTTTTTTTTTTTTTCTTTTCTTTTTCTTTTTTCTTTGGCCGGTCGTCGGCCATGGCCGATGGTCGGCGACCTGCCGTCAAGGGCCGGCAACGCTGTCAAGGGCCGACAACTTGGCCTCGCCTTGGCTTGTCAGGATCGGGGTGAGCCCGAGCTCGCCTAGCCAAGGCGAGGCTGAGCCTCACCGGCGCGAGGCAAGGCTAGGCGAGCTCGGGCTCGCTGGATTTGAGCGAGCTCGAGCTGCCCAGCCAAGGCGAGGCCAAGCCTAGCCTAACCACGACGAGGCTTGGCCTCTCCGGGGGCCAGCGAGCCTCGCCGTGGCTGGGCGAGGCCACTAGCCCTCATTGGCCGGTCATCAACCATGGTCGAGGTTGGCGACCGCCAAAAAAAAAAAAGAAAAAAATTTAAAAATTAAAAGAATACAAATTTATCAAGCGTATTTTTGTTGATTTTTATTTATTTTTGAATGTTTTTAAACGTGTTTTTTTATTAAAAAAATTATTCTCCAGAACAGATATATTTTTTTCTATTTCTATTTTCTAAAATAATTTTTAAATAAAAATGTTATCAAACGCGTCCTAAAAAATTTATAAGGAAAAATAGATGGGAGATATTACGTTAGGTTTCAACTCTAATTACCGTTGTTGGTACAGCGTTTGCAGTGAGTGAGGACAGGTAAAATACTCGTTGCAGGAGTAGCCGCGTTACGGCAAAGTCTACAACCGACCGCCAGCACCTGATTGTAGACTTTGCCGTCAAATTGATAATTTTTTATTATTTTATATGTCACGCAAATTTCTTTCCCTTCGCGTTTTACGGGTCCCGTTCTCCTTTCTCCTCTTTCCCTATCCTCTTTTCCTCTCAAGAGTCCTCTCTTTCCCCCTGCTCTCCTCTTTCCCTTCAGAAACCCTAAAGCCCCTAAATCACCTCTCACAGCTTACACCTCGCTCGACCTCTGGCCTCTCAGCTCGGCAGAAGGCGACTTGGAAGAGCTGTGCCTCTCACGCCTCTCGACATCTTGCTGAATTTCGTCGCTTCAAGGTTACCCCCATGCCTCTCGACATCTCGTCGTTTCTTTCTTTTTAGACTGATTGTGTTGTGGGTCTTCTTCTTTTTTGAGAAATCGTCGAGCATTGCATCTCTTCTTTGTTCTTACATGTCAACATTTTCAAGGACCGGATGCCTTTCTTCTTTTCCTTGGCTTTAACTTCTATTGGGTTTGCGATATTTTCACGAAGCTTCTGGTCTTGTTCCTGATTCCTGGGTGGGACTGGATCACACCAAGAACCGATCCCCCTAATCATAGGAAAATCCTTACCACTACCACTCATCTTATGAAATATAGAAAAATTGGAAGCCTAACTCAATATCATATTATCAAATAGAAGTAAATTCAGCATTATTTATCTCAAAAAATAAAGATAAAATTGAAATCGTTGATTTTGTGAAATTAAAATTTTTAAATTTCTATTGTTGGAAAAAGTTCTATTGAAGTCCTAAACGTAATTTGTTTAAGCTTACGTGAAGCCAAAAACTTGAATTTGGCGTCCTCGCTCGAAATATTCATTATACACTTGACTGAGAATTTCTCTTTAATGAGTAAGATGGATCAAACTGATATCTAACGGGCAGAGATGGAGGGCATAGTTTTTCTTTTAGGGGCCACTCTATGCACCAATAGATATTGAAGATGAACAGGGGAGATAGAAAAAGCTGATGCCAACCCTTTCTGGACGTGGAATTGGAAGTTGTGACTCAGAGGTTGCTACTAGCTATAATTAACTGCGAAATCAAAAGCTATTCAAATTCCTTGATAAGATGCATATGGCGTGCGTGGTGCGCATTTTTTTTTTCCCAATACTTTAGTATTTTGTGGTAAAGGAAAAAAGGTATTGATGGTGGGGCTCGTGTTTATACGAAAAGGCTTTCGTTTCAATTAAGAGAGTAAAGTTAGTTAATGTACCTTTCTCTTCTTCCCCGAGCTTTTGAGCTAATGGAGGAAGCTCAATTTCTATTAAAATAGAAGAAGTTGGATTTAAAAACTCTGCACGAGACTTTGGACTTTCAATTAATAAAACAAAATTCTTGTGGAGTATAATCGAAGCTAAAGCCATCAATCACGGTGAAATATGTTCTGATGGTTGGGCCTGCCTTTATGCCCAAAAGATGGTGGTCCTGGTCCCTATCTATATTCTTCTCTTCCTCAAGCTTTGAAGCTGGCGAAGGAAGCTCAGCTCCAATTAAAATTGAATAAGACTTATTTGAAAAATCTGCAACGGGACTCTTGTTCTCTCGGTTAGTAAACAGAAGTCCTATAGAGTATAATCAGAGCTAAAACTACTGGAAAATAAATTTGATCTCAATTCAAGGAATCCAATACATCCTAAGAGACTTTTTAATCCTCTAATCGAGTCATTGTGATTGCAACTTCAATCTTAAATTTTTTGTGTCACAATCAATTGTATGTCTTAAAAGATTTATGGATTTATGAGTTAAATGATTTTAAGAAAATTTTCATACACGTTTGGATTTAACAAGATTTTGTTTTTTCCTCTTCAATTCTTACACCGTACATGCACTCCCTCCATGTTGTCCTTTCATGCCCAGTATCAACAAGTTCAGATTAATCTACATGGGGGACACTTATTTTGATCAAGGTGATAGAATGTTTAAATATTAAATCACTCTTTTATTTGATAACTTAAGTTTTTAGAACTGTTGGCAGTGATATTACAAAATCTCACATGGCATCAGAGCTGGCTGCTTAATACTAGGTAAAAACACTATACTAAGCATGAAGGAGAGTGATAGAGTATTTGAATATCAAACCATACTTTCATTTAATAGTTTAAGCTTTTAGAACAATTAGTAGTGGTCCCATAAAATCTCATAGGCTTAAACCAACATTGACCAAAGAAAATTACTTTGTTATGTAATGAGAATCACCTGCATATATGTTTAAGTAACATTATGTAAAGTTATTTTAATCTAAGTGAACTAAGACCGCACACATTCGCCCTAGTTATTAATTTCTATAAATATTTGAAGAAACGCACGTTACATATTATAGATGTTTTAAAGGAGATTGAAAACGTTAAACTAGACCATGCAAAAACTTTTGTTAGATAAAGTTGGAAATTCTGATTTGTCGATTTGGCTCTGGCTTGATCAAGACGTAATAATATCGATAAATTCGACTAAATGAAATCTATAAGTGGACATCTGCCCAAAAAAAAAAAAGAAAGAAGAATTAATTGTTAATTTCTCAATTAAGTAGAGAGAAGGGGAAAGAAAACGGGTAGGATCCAGCCACTCGTTCGATATAAGAACTGGAAAGGGATCTGGTCTAATTACGAAAATCCCAAAAAGACACTTGCAAGCGAAAGAGGGAGCGGAAAAACAGGTGAAGCTCCTCGGATTCCCTCTTTTATGCACTTGAAAGCGTAGTTAACGCGATGCAGTTGTCACGCTACTATTTGCTTTTGATCCCCGCACAAGCATCGCTTGACTTGAGGGCAAGGTCCAGAAGCGGACAACGATTAATGTCACCACTTTTACCCAATACGCACGTTCTCTCCATTGTTGGATTTGTTTTGAGGGAGTTTCTGTATATCCTGAACACGTGGTTTCCGTCAGATCAACATGAAAGTGCATCTCTTTTACTATCTCATCTTTTCATATTACGACACTTGCAATTACGTGCTTAGTACTGATTAGTCAATTATTTAATACTTAATCAAGACTTGTCTTATTCACTTTTGATTTGAGGAATTGAGCTATCCACTTTCTCCCTAATCACCACATCGAGAGGGAATAACGCCATTTGTGGGAAATTCTTTCTATGCCCATACCGTACGTTTAATTACTCTAATTACTCTAATTTGTTATTTGTCGATGAGTTGAACATTGTTTAGGAAGATACTTACACGATACATATGAGAAATTGGCCAGCCTAAATCAGTTCGCTTAGTCAATTACTACTGAAAAGAGAAGCAAAAAGAAATGCAAAACGTAAGGAGTAAAATTGAACATGCGTATGAACATGAGGAGTAAAAGTGCATTTCTTTAGGAAGTTCGTACACGCAAGCGTCTCGTAAGTTTATACCACGTGAACTTGCACTTTTCTAGATTATCATTTTGTCCAAACACAGCAATAATTCATCATCATCATCCTTTTTTTTTTTTTTTGGGTTTCCAGTAGCATTTAAGTACTGCGATTTTAATATTTTCTATGGATTTTGAGTGAGAAATTGTAAAATAGTGTGCTTTCACTGTCTCACCTTATAGATTTTACTTAACCCCGCCTTTTATATAAATGCTAGCGCCATATGGTTTCTTTTTTCAATTCAATCAAAAAGGGTGTGCATTTTTACTTGTTTCTTTTGGATTAAATCGTCTTGGGAAGCGTCCGATGAAATGTTGCTGTCATCACTGTCCTGACGATTTTTCGTTTTTATCTATAGTGGCCACTTGTCCGACGTGTTCCAAAACAGCACTCGTGTTTTTATTTCGGTAATACTTCTTTTCATTGCCTCTGCAACTGCAACGAAGTTTCCTCACATATTGTCTTCTTCCTCCTGGGCAGGCGTCACCCGGGGTTCTCATGTGCATTGAAACTTCCCCCGCACGAAGGCAACGACTATAAACGCGTGGTTACTGTTCCCAGTCAATGAAGTACCAATTTATATCTAGCTTGACCAGTTTGAATAATTGGTCCGATTCTGGTGCTTCTCCAACATCTACACTCCTTTCACACGCAGAAGCACCAGCTACCGCTGTACTGTATTCAACTTTTACGTGGAACAGCATGCGTCTATTGATGTCCAGACTCTTTTAAATTAAGGTAACACCTTGTCAGTTATTTAGTCAATGTATAGTTAATATATGCCTTTTGAGAATGCATAGTCTATAGCGATATATAAGGTAAAGAGAACCTCCTATTTTTAGGGATCTCAATCTTTCTTCTTCCTAAAATATCATTAATCATCTTATTTTACTGATATTGAATCCATGATCAAAAGCTTAAGTTAATAATTGCATATATGTAATTTGTCACCTGCTCTAACATTAATATGTGAATTTTTTTATATTAAAAAATAATCTTACGGAAAAGATTCCCAATCTCGAGATATGCATATTCCTTGGTAAACACTGTATTTAACCTAAAAAACCTTTCCATTATCTATTAATTCAAATGTTCGATTTTAGAATAATTTTGCTTAGTGTTTCAAAATTTTAATTTTTTGCATAAACTCAATGCGTGTGAAACATTTGCTAGTGTTGGCTACCGATATAGCTGTTTTGGCTTTTTCAGCAAATATAGACAAAACTGAATATGGGTCTAATGTGATGCCATGGGTTTCTCTTTTTGTTTGTCCAAGAAACAATAAAAATTACAATAGAAGGCTAGAGGATATCCACTTCGTGGGCAACAAGAAGGCGTTTCGTATTTCCCAGGAGGCATTTTTGGTTTTCTACTCCGTCAGACTTGAAAGGAAAACTTGCAGAGTCAGAGCAAAGAAGAAATGCATCAACCCATTTTTGGGCATTCTTTCGCCGTGCTCGTGGCACCAGTCCTTCTCTCCGTGCTGGCTTTTAAATTTCTCAATAAGAAGAGACCTAGTGTGCGTAGAAATGTAGAAGATGCTGATGCCGGCGCATCTGGTTCGTCAATTCTGTTGCCAGAAGTTAATTCTGGTGCATCCAGTTCGTCGACTGCACCGACAGAAATTCAATCAAGTGCACCTAGTTCGTCAGCCGCCAATTCCAGTGCATCTAGTTCGTCGACCGTATCGGCAAAAACTAATAAAAGTGCATCTAGTTCGTTCACCGCATCATCTGAAAACCGCTATGACGTGTTCTTGAGTTTTGGAGGCCTAGACATTCGAGAGGGCTTCGCCGATCACCTCTACAAGGAGCTCGTCGGTGCCGGAATTCATGTTTTTAGAGATGATAACGAGCTCCGCCAGGGCGAGGAGATGGGCCTAGATCATTTGGCAGCCATCATGAACAGTAAGATCCTAATTCCCATTCTCTCCAAGAACTATGGTTTGAGCAAATGGTGCCTTGTTGAACTGGTTCAAATGTTAGAGTGCAAGAACAACATGGGGCATATAATATTGCCTATATTCTATAAAGTGGAACCAACTCATGTGCGACATCTAATGGGGAGTTTTGGGGACGCATTTCGTACGTGTGAAAGGGTTTTCGACCAGACGATTTTGGAGAAATGGAAGCAAGCACTCAATGAAGTCAGTTTCTTGAAAGGATTGGAATCTAAAAGGTACTTCATTTTTTTACCAAAACATTCACTACTCTCTTGAGTTGTGTGGGTATTTACAGGTCGTTCTGATTCCTACCTGCTTCAGTTTCTTTCTTTTTGTCTTTTTAATTTTTTTTTAAAAAAAAAAAAGCAGTCGGATATCGTGATGCATGCGTTCTTAAGTTATTCTTTTTTAAGTTTTCTACTTTAATGGTATTAGCCATTATAAACATAGATGTTATCATTAAGATCCCATTCGCTTGAGTAGTATAAGATTTTTTAAATGATTTTTACTCTCATATCCAAAGATTTTCGGACATTTTGCCTTTTTTTTAAAATCTCTAGAGTATAAGCTACATTAGTCTTCATCACGAACTTTTCTAATTACTCTTTTGTTGGAGATTAATAGTACAACTTATTGGTGGTTCCTATTTAAGGCTCATAATATCATATACCGTGCATTTTGACTGTCAAAGCCGTAAATCTTTATCTTCTCAAGTTATATTTATTAAATCATTATTGTAGTTAATTAGTTTCTACTAATCCTTTTGCGAAAGAAATAATTCATTGGTTATATAATGACAGTAATTATAAAAAAGGAAAAAAGAATCTTCAACGCATAATTTCCATCTCGTACACCTGCATAAATTGAAGCGATGTTCTTTTTTCTTTTTCTTTTTTTTTTTTTTTTTTGGGGGGGGGATGATTCTTCTTCTTCCCAATAGAAACAGTGTTAGATTAATTAAATCATAGGACTTGGACACTCAAAAGATAAATATAGTACAACCTACTATCTTTCCTTGACGCAATGAAAACTAATAAGAACACAAACCTAGAAATGTTGCTAGATTTAAAGAATAAGTAGAAGGTTGCAAGCGTGTAGAATTCAGTAAATAAGGAGAAATTCCCTTAATTATATTCAATTAGTTCATAATATAGCACTTTGAACAACATTCTGGATTCGCATTACAGGACCTGAATTCCTCTTCCAGGAAAAAGTTATGACATGTTTATTAAGTGATGGCTGAATTCCATAGAGGGATGGCTTATTGGAATTTTGCTTTTTCAAATCCTCTATAAAGGTTTTAAAGTGATCTCGACAACATCCTTAATATCTTTAACAAACACCAAGTTTGAAATTTGATTCAAATCCATAACATATACAAGATTCGAGATTCATTAGCAATACCCTCGAGCTTCTAATGGTTCAATAAACCAAGTCAAAGTAATAATGAAATGGGGCATGCCATGTTTAGCAACCACTAGCATTTCCCACTTTAGTCTGAACATATAAAATAATATATGGAGGTGAGACAAGATTAATTCCTAAATTTTTTGAATTTATCTCCAAATTAATTTATTATTGTGTTCTCTTTAGATAAATAGTATAAAATTTTTGTTGCCATGTATTTGATTTCTCGTTACATTTGATAGGGATGAAGGACAATTGGTGAATTCGGTTGTCCAAAAAGTGTTGAGCGTGTTGAAGAAAGATTTTGAGTTGGATATTCCTAAGAATTTGGTTGGACTCGATAGTCATGTTGAGAAGGTTATGAAATTCATAGATAATAATTCTAGCGGTACCCTATTTATTGGCATCCATGGAATGGGAGGCATTGGTAAAACGACTCTTGCTAAAGTTATCTTCAACCAGCTCCTTAATCAATTTGAGTATAATAGCTTCATTCCAGATATTAACGAATCATGTCGGCGCCTTGGCCTTGAGTACTTGCAGAATCAATTAATCAGTGATATGTTGAATGAAAAAAATCAAGTTCACAATAAGAGTGAAGGGACTAAGTTCCTGTCATCCAAGTTTACAAGGAAGAAAGTCCTAATTCTTCTTGATGATGTGGGTGATGTTGATCAGTTGAAGGCTTTGGCTGGAAATCATAATTGGTTTTCTTCGGGAAGTAGGATCCTTATTACCACCAGAAATAAGAGCATTCTTGACATTGCTAAGGTAGACTACAACTATGAACATGGGGAAATGGATGAGAATCAATCTTTATTTCTATTTAGTAGGCATGCGTTTCCAAGGGGCTCTCCTCCAAGTGAATTTGAGGGCGTCGCTCATTCTGTTGTATTCACCACCGGAGGGCTTCCTTTATGTCTTAAAGTTTTAGGTTCATATTTGTACAGAAAAAGTCTACCAGTGTGGAGAGATGTTTTAAGGAATTTAAGAATGTCCCTTAATCGGGATGTGGAAAAGATTTTAAGGATTAGTTATGATGCATTAGGGTATACAGAAAAACAAATATTTTTGGATATTGCTTGTTTGTTAATTGGGACTGATAGAAGAATCGCATCCTACATGTGGGACGCCTGTGGATTTTTCCCAGAGGAGGGAATTGCAAAATTGAGAGATATGTCATTAATAAAAGTTGGAGATGATCATGAGCTCATGATGCATGACCAATTGAGAGATCTTGGTAGGCGAATTGTTCGCAATGAGAACCTTAAGCGAATTGTTCGCAATGAGCCTTGGTACCATAGTAGGTTATGGGACTCCGAGGAAGTCCTAGAAGTGCTTGAGGAAAACAAGGTACTTGTTTCTCTTCTTTTGTTCTCTTAGTCCGTGTTCTACTATTGAGTAATGTTGGTCGTCCACTTAGTGCTTGCTCTAGTGAACAGAGTACCTTCTAGTATTATTTGCTTTCATGTTATTTCATTGGCTTGTTTAGAAAGTAGGAGGTTGCTTTCTCTTAGCAAGTCTTGCAACTTATCTGATATTTTTCTCAAACACGTTTACTTACGAAGTCATCTCTAAGAATGAGACACTTTCAAATTTATTAGATACTTCAAGGTATTCATATTGAATTGATCATGAATTTCTATAATTGATTTAATTACGTTTGACACATGCAACAAATAACTTGATTAGTGCTATTTTGTAAACCATAACTACTTAGGATAAATAACGAATTCTAATGTCCAGATGTAGAGTAACCGACCATGCTCACACTTCTCATGATATATCGATGCTCATACCAAAATTCACAAGTAAGGACTGATTTAGAACTTACGGAAGATATTATTACTAGTATATGAACATGAATATATGTAGATACATATAACACTAGCGTATTTAATGCTATGACCATTGAAAAGAGAAATGTTTTATTTCTTCCACATAAAAGTCCGAGAGATTAACGCTCGAGAAAAGCATACCATAGGTACCATTATTGGCGAATAGCTAATTTCTCTCGTAGTAAGTCTCTCCAAGGAAGTCCTACGAGTGCCCTAACAGTAGATTCGAGGTCGACGACCTCAATCTGAGGTTCGCTCGACCTCCTCGCAAAGAAATCGCCAGTGGCGAGTGCCAAAAGGAGAAGACTCGGAGGTGTCATCAGAGATGCCGAGCCCTCGAGCTTGAGCTTTATCTAGAATAGAGAGAGAGAGAGAGAGAGAGAGAGAGAGAGAGAGAGAGAGAGAGAGATTAAACGAGACACAGAGAGCGAAAGAGAAATAGAGAATTAACTGTTTCTGATTCTTTGAAAACGTCGCTTTTTGACAACAATTTGTCACGTCTTTTGGTCAATTTTCCATTTTGGACTTAAAATCTTTCTTTAAAAAATCACGTCGGACTAAATCATTTAAAAAATTTCACGTGGGACTAGTTATTGAAAATGTGTCATCAAACTCATTCAAGTGATCAATTGAAAAGTTATAATCACATACCTAGCGCCATCCAAAGTTATGGCATTATGGTCTCATTTTACCTAAATACTTTGAAAGTATATTTTGTACCAATTAAATTTGTGATTGTATTATATTTGTGAAAGTAATTATAGTTTTGGTGCTGTTACTTTAAATCCATCATTTGGTTTCACTCAAGTTGTTGCTCCAAAGAATAGCACTTCTTTGCATTTTCAACGTGCAACCTAGTTATAATATCAAGAGCCAATCCATGTATTAACAAACCTAAAAAGGAAAATGAATATGCTATATATTTTTTTTATATCTACATAAATTGGTAAAACTAATTTTTACAAATTAAAAGGTACATTGGTTGATGTAATTATTTCAGCATTTGTACTGGGTTCATTGTCCTCCTTCATTCATCGTACTACGAACAGTCGAAGCGAAAGTGTCTTTCATAATACTGATACATGATCTTCTTTTATTCCTAAATCTAATTAGATATCTATTGTTATCTTTATATATATATTGTCTAAAATACAATCAACTTTGATGAAAAACCCATCCGAAGGGCGAAGGATGGACAAGAGCACTAGGACAACGAACAAAATTAACCAAAAATAAATGACAACTAAAGCATGATCGAAACACATTCATACTCCTTAGATACTAGTGAGTATTCAGCCGAATGAAAAAAAGCACAACCTTTTGCATCTGGAACCAAAATAACACAACCTTGACTAATCCTGAGAAGAAGCTCAATCTTTTGAATGTGCGATGAAAATAAGACAGCCTTTCAAACTTTCTAGAAAAAAGTTCAACCTTTCACTTTTGGGGCAAAAATGACAGTTGTCACAAATTTTGCCTATTTTCATCTTAAATCGCCACGTGTTGCATAATGAACCACATTAATCATGACCCCGAATGGCCCTTTCTTTCTTTTCTTTTTTCGTTTTAAACAAATTGCTAGAAATTTGGTAACAAAAATTGTACATTAAGTTTGTGGACAAAAATTATAAGTGAAAAACGATGCCGTTTGTCGTGATGGCTAGCATGAACACGATAAGCATGTACGGTATCCGCGGAGATTTGATGATGATAATGGTCAAAACCCGTAATGGGTGTCAATGTTGTTGGTTTTCTTTCGTATGTTCTTAATGTTGTGTTCTTCAGTCATAGATAAAGAAGGGTAGCTTATTTTTCTTTTTTTTTTTCGGGGGAGGGGGGGGGGTGGGGAGGGCGTGGGGACCTGTTGAAAGATTGTTACTTTTTGTCCCAAGTACAGAAGGACTCATCGATCGACAATTGAAGGCGAACAAATTGCACATTTGAAAACAAAGACCTCTGATGACAGATGGGGTTTCTTAATATTTTGGTAGGGGAAGTTTATTAGGGAAATTAATTTGTGTACCTAATTCCTTATCGACTAATGATGTGATTCTCTTCTGATTATCCATCAAATCTTGTGCAACATTGAGAAGTACAATAAGAAGTTTTCTGATTCGGTGTAATACTTCTTAACTCCTACGCGTAATTGATTCTTCTTGGTGAAAGCGTGTTGCACATTTCGTTCACAGGAAATAGCTATTATATTTCTAATTCTTTCTGTTGCCCATTTCGTTCACAGGAAATAGCCATTCCTAGGGGCCATGGAATTAATAGCTATCACATGTAGCCAACAATAATTCAGAAATGCTTTTTATTTTTATTTTTAATGAGTAATTACATTAATTAAATCAAAGTTTTCAAATAAGGTCTATGTTTACTATACTTGATATACTTGAATAATTCCATTACTTATTATTATGATTGACAAATAGTATATCAAATTGTAATCTATAATCAAAATATAATCTACTCAAATAATAAGTTACAGAGAGCAAAACATATTATTAATATCGTTATCCTAGTTACTTAGAAATAGAGAATAGTTACTAATAATATCTCTAGTTACCATTAATAAATAACAATCACACAAGATAGTAATATAATTACTATCACCAGTTTAGTTACTGTTAACTAGTTAGTACTTTAACGGAAAAAACAAGAACCTGTATATGTTATTTTTCTATTAAATGCATAAGCAGCACAGTTGAATAATATACACGAAATTTATACATAAAAAGACAAAAAAGAAAGGGACTAAATAAAGTTAAATTTTCTTTATCTTAGGAGAAGTTTGTTTTTCCTAACTGTCACAATTATCACATATGTCCATGTGAGTGTAGTTCATTTGAATATATAATATGAAAATTACAAAGAGTGAAAATACATTTCTGTTAAAAATTTTCAAATCAACTTTAGACTTTGCACACTGTAGTTTAATTTAATCCCGTGCATTGCATGTGTGTCCTAACTAATATAGTCATTTACATGATAGGAAAGAAGAGGATTTATAATTTGTAAGTTTCACCGATCAAAAGGTAAAAGTACGTTTATAAAATGTATAAGAGAGAGATAATCACAATTCTTTTTAATATCAAAGTACGTAGGGCCAATTTTTAAAATGTGAAGTTGACATCCTTCACTTGGTTAGCCTTTATATATACTGTCTACAAAGAAATTTCTACCTTCAATTTGCTAGTGTTTTAAAGACATCGATGCATGTTAATAACAATATCAACAAATGATGTCAGAGTACTTAAGTTGGATATAAGTAGTATTAATGAATGTTGATTCTTACTTATAGGGAACAGACAGGATTGAGGCCATCGGCTCAGAAGGTTACGACAGAATAGCTTACCGAGGTGGCAATATCCACACAGGTGAACAATTCAAAAATTTAACAAGGTTAAGGCTCCTTCACGTGAATGGGGCACATTTTAGTGGAAATTTTGAGAACATATTTGAGAATTTAAGATGGCTTCGTTGGCGGCATTGCCCCTTGACTTTTGAAGCAAACAATTTTCATGCAAAAGAATTAGTTGTGTTGGATTTGTCAAGAAGTGAGATTTCAGATAAATGGCGAGGATGGAGTTTCATAATGGTAAGATGGAAGAACATGTCTTTTTTTCCCCTGCTTTCATTTGAATCATAATCACTCTGGACTAACCCCTTTACAATTTTCTTTTATTAGATTGCAAAGAAGCTAAAATTTCTCGACCTCACACTTTGCCGGTCTTTAAAAGGGACTTTTTTCCTCTCAGCTTTTGAGAATTTGGAGGTTCTGATCCTCAAAGATTGTGAGGATGTGGAGCAAATTGACTCTTCGATTGGAGACATGAAGAGTTTGGTCCTCTTGGACTTGACGGGGTGTAAGAGCATTAAAGAGCTACCAAAAGATGTGGGTAAATTAAAAGCACTGGAGCAACTCCTCCTAAAAGATAGTCCAAACATTTCTGAATTGCCGGACATAGGGGCTTTACAGGAACTAAAAATTTTGAATATTAGTTGCACTGGGATAAAAGAATTACCCTATGGTATTGGAAGGCTGAGAAACCTCCGAGATTTAGATGCTTCAGGGTGCAAACAATTGCGAGGTGAAATGCTTGAAAGCTTCCGTAATTGTCCTTCCTTGCAACATCTTAATTTTCGTGGTTGTAAGGAGCTGCAATCACTGCCAGAGCTTCCTTCCAGCTTAACATATTTGAGCGTCACGTGTCAAAGTCGTAGATTGCCTTCACTTTATCACCTAAGCCATCTTAAGGAACTACAACTTATTGACTGCAGATTTCTTGAATGCATCTTTGAGCTTCCATCAACAATGTTAGAGCTTTCAGAGTGCTCCCAATTGACGGATGTTGCAGAATTACCAAAAACCCTAGACACTCCCTTCAAGTTGGAAATCTTGAAAATGCGTGGCTGCGATTTTGTGGAAACATTGGATGTTTCACAATTAAACCATCTAAAATCCGATGGTCTAAAGATATTACATGCTAGCCATTGCAAAATCTTAATCAAAATTCAAGGTCTCGATAGGTTGGAGTTTTTGGAAGAGCTGGATATCTCTTGGAGCACTTCAATTAAAAGGCTGGACCTTCCAAAATCCAAGCATTTGAAGATATTGAATGCTAAACATTGCAAAAACTTAGTCAAAATTCAAGGCCTCGATGGTTTGGAGTTTTTGGAAGTGCTGAATATCTGTAGGTGCGCTTCAATTGAAAGGCTAGACCTTTCAAAATCTAATCGTCTAAAGATATTAGACGCTAGAGATTGTGAAAGCTTAGTTGAAATTCAAGGTCTCGATAGGTTGGAGTTCTTGGAAGAGTTGAATATCGCTTGGTGGGCTTCAATTGAAAAGCTAGACCTTCCAAAGTCCAAGGGTCTAAAGATATTAAATGCTAAACATTGTGAAAAATTGGTCGAAATTCAAGGTCTTCATAGGTTGGAGTTCTTGGAAGAGCTCAATGTCTCTAGATGCACTTCAATTGAAAGGTTGGACCTTCCAAAATCCAAGAATTTGAAGACATTAGATGTTCAAAATTGCAAAAACTTAGTTGAATTTCAAGGTCTTAATAGGTTAGAGTTTTTGGAAGAGTTGAATATCTCTGGCTGCACTTCGCTTGAAAGGCTTAACCTTCCAAAACTTGAGCATTTGAAGAATATATATGCTGAAAATTGCAAAAACTTAGTCGAAATTCAAGGCCTTGATAGGTTGGCGTTCTTGGAAGAGCTGCATATCTCTGGGTGTGTTTCACTTAAAAAACTGGACCTTCTAGAATCTGAGAGTTTGAAGATACTAGATACTAAAAATTGCGAAAACTCACTTGATATCCAAGCTCTCAATAGGTTGGAGTTCTTGGAAGGCTATATATCTCAGGGTGCACTTCAATTAGAAGGTTGGACCTTTTGAAATCCGAGGCTCTGAAGATATTAGATGCTGAAAATTTCAAAAATTTAATCAAAATTCAACACCTTGATAGATTGGAGTTTTTGAAAGAGCCATCTCTCATTTGGAAGAGGCAAATATCTCGTCAAATTTTCATAATTAACGAAAATTGTTCCTGTCCATTTGTATGAACTTCACACGATCCCAGGGCTTGAGAAGTTGACATCTCTAGAATGTATTGCTATTCAGGATGTTCCTCAATTGAGATATTACCTGTTTTTTCATCATATACCCACTTGGTCAATCTGGTTGCAAAATTGCAAGAAATTGACTGAGCTTCGAGGGCATGAGAAATTGGAGCAACTATTGAATATGGACATTTCTGGATGCAAGTCACTCAATTCAATAGCAGAATTTCTGAAAGGCAACTTTATCGAAATTACGTGAAAAGGCCATTTGGCTCGATCAAGGAATGATAGAATTTGGAGAAGATGACTGGGCTGAGTCATTTTGAAAAGAAGAATTGGGTGAGTCAGAATTGTTGAGATTATCCCCATTTCCTAACAAAGGTACATGAAGCAGGAAAGCTACCTTTTCTCTTTTGAGATCCATCACACAATTTTTATTTGTACTTCCTATTTGCGGTTACTTTTATGTTTTATAACTCTTTAGTATTTCCTGGCTGACAATGTTATCGTGTTCTTACTTAAATTCAAGGAATCCCGAGGAGATGTTCGAGGAAGCTCATGTGTAGTTCGGCAAAATGCTTCTGCTCATCATTCCAGTAATAGAAGTAGATCAAAAGGCCTTCCAAGTGTATTATTTGTCATTAGTCCTCGAGTAAGATTCTTCATCCTATGCAGAAATATAAAGATTCTCCAGATTTTATTGATTCTGGAATGCTGGAATTGTTGAATAAAAACCAATCTATACGGGCATTTGATAGCATGCCAAAGGTAATTGTATAGGTCGAGAAATGCTGAAGGAAGGACCTAATATGAGGTCCTGCTGTGAGGTTTTTGTTTGCTTAGTGCTTACCAAGCAGTTCATAACTGCTTGTTTCTGAGGTGCGCTTAAGAATGAATTTATGGTGCTAAAGGAACACGTTGAGATGGCATCCCTGCGTATGCATAAGCTACTAACTTGGGACAAAATGTGTCCAACCAGTGTCCCATACTTTTTATCTCAGAAATTGTCTGCATTAGCTGATTAGGTAATTGCATTAATCGAGAAAAACAAAATGCAAGAACACATTCTCCTCCTAGTGGTGTATAGTCATGAATAAACTAGGAAAAAGGCCAGAAGTAAAACCGTTGTGAATTATTTGGATCAAAATTGAGAAAACTGCAACTCGAATTTTGCTGACTATGAATCCATGTTCATATGTTTTTAATACAAGGATGTACGTAAAAGTCCAATGCATATAATAGATTAGCTGAAAGAATACATCTTAATGTTTGTAGAGTTGTAATGCCATCTGTCATTTTTCTGAACATTTGACATAAGCGAATGATCAAGATGGCAGACAAGAATGGGAATGTCTTTTGACATAGCCTATTGCACTGTGAAATAATCCCTTATTTTAAGCATAAGCTCTTATTAATGCATTTACTTGCTGAAAAGGAAAAAACCAGGAGCGTATCCATATGTTTCTCGAGGAAAATTTCACTTAGCGTATCCTTATGTTTCTTGAGGAAAATTTCATTTACTTCTTATGCCATTTAAATGTCTTACATTCATTCTGATATATTACACATAATGATACGGAAAAGAATCCTACTCTATCCCACAAAAGCAAGCAGCTTAAGTTGATGTCACTGTACTAAACTGGTCAAAGCTTCAGCAGTTGCTGATGTTAGATCTGTAAACTTTGGGCAATTATTATACGCAGTTTGCTGATGTTAGTAGATAGATTGATTTCATTTCATTCACTGGCAGGATGGTTATTATTCCACTGGTCATTATGTAAATGCTGAAATTTCCAAAGAGCTTCCGAAAGGCATTTTTAAAGGGAAACAAAATCAATCAAAGACAGGAGCTCGAAGTTTCTTGGACTTCTCCAAACGCAGACAGTGCATCCTTGGAATGGTGAAGGATGCTTGCATATTATTATCCCACATTTCCCTGATTACATTCAACAGAAGCTTTGCAGACCATGGCATCATAATTCATAAGGAGTTAATCTTGCTTTCTCCCGCGAGAGAGCATGGTGTCCTCTGTCATGGTCAAAGATTACTGTCACCCAGATTCTCGTTCCATTCCTGTGCGCGACTTTGCTTCTCCATCTCGGTCATGGTTCGTCCTATTATTCCTCTAGGTTCTCTTCTCTTGAAGATTTTGTGGTGGTTTAATCACTGATGGGCTATCTTTTTCTTATCAGAAAAGCTGAGAGATGTTATCCAAGAAAACTTTGTTCGTCATATTGTTAGGAGCATTTAGTGGATTTAGAAAGAAGCATTCTTGCGTTCTGTCAGTTAATACGAGGCACCTTACTGTACTTGAGCATGGCTCCTTCCTGATGCCATGGCATTAAGTACACGGAATTGAATTTTAATGCATCATAATTCATTGTACGGAATGAAAACTGTGCTTGAGCACCTTCCTGAGCAACCCATTCAATTTCTCTAGTGGCGCTCGGCAGTAGCAGCTCCAAACACTGATGATTCGCATGAATATTTTGCAGATATGAATGTTAATGCATCACAGTCTGAATTAAATGTGGACAACTCAAGACTTTCCTGCTGACTTCTTGTTCAGAGCGCTACTTCCGCTATGCAGGTACATATATCTTTTTACTATCCTAAGATCTCATCTCGTCATTTAGATCTCCTTAGTGCCATGGCATCAGGACCATCCTCTGGCGTCACAATCTTTTACTGTTAATTTTATCCTTCAGCTTGAGTGTCAATGCAGCTTGAGTGAATCAATCCCCTACAAGTTATCACCTATGACGACACTAATAAGTGCATTACTTCAATTTGTGCAGGTAGAAGGATCAGCCAGAGAAAATGGGAAAGGACTACACATACCTGGACACCTATGCTGTGAGATTCTGAGGTAGATTATCCTGCAAACGCCCAACCTCCCCCCCCCCCGCGGGGTGGCGGCAGGGCCCCTCCCTCCCTCCCTCCCTCCCTCCCTTTCAATTGCTTTTTGTCATCTAACCACACTAAAATGTTTGTGAGTAAATTTTTTAAGCAGGCACCATCGATTTGTTCGCTTGTGACTATCGTATTGCATATTAGATGGTCTCGTTTTGGAGATCAGGAAATATTGTAGACGAGTACCCTAGAAACTGCAGTCAATTCTTACAGACGTTTCAAGGTAGTAATTTCATAACATCACAAAAACACATTTCTGGCCTTTGATGAGAACTTATACCATATATTCTAAGAGAGTTAGCCACCGTTTCTGAGTGATGTATAGGTTTATATGCTATTGCAGGAGGATGTGAAGTTGCTAAAAGAACTTAAGCCTGGGTGCTTACAGATTCTCTATTTCTCGGATGAGGATTCTGCCTAGTAAGTCATCATCCCTATAATTCGGAAACAAAATCGGTACCTAACTGGCACCTGCATGGAGGTCTTTTGTAGTCTTTATTTAAAGAGAGTAGTTTGTGATTCAGGTTTGGATCTTCATGCTGAAGTAGATGCCATTTGATGTTTGCCTGCCAAACTTTGTTGGGTTAATAAAGAACTTAGGAGGTTCTTAGTTTGAGAAGTTGCTGTCAGTGTTGGCTTGGAATGGATGTATCCACTGCCGTTGGAAGTCTCGGAATCAAAGTAATGCGAGGTTGAGATTGTATTGCAGTTGATCTGCTGTTAGTTCTAACAGAACAAAATCTTATTTTTATAATTTTTTGTTGAGATTTTATCCCATTACTTGATGAAGACTCGCGGTACTGAGCATAAGATATATATTGGATGACTACATTTTATAACCAATTAACAATTTTACAGGGTTTCATGTACTCCTTTAACGTGATTTTTGTCATATTATTTCTCCCACTATGTGCAAGGGAAAAACAATGGTCTCAGAGATTAATCACCTAACTACAAAATCAAAATTTGATCAATTTGATTCGGAGTGCTTAATTTTATAACTAATGCATTTAGGAAGGTGACCTAATTCTGTTACCAGTAGACAGCAACTTCACTACTATTATTAATACGGAGTAATTGTCCAAAAAGTCCTACATTTATTGTATGGTGGCCAATTCAATTCTAAACCTTTAAATTGTGGCAATTTAGTTTTAAATTTTTTGATAATTTATCAATTTAGTTTTAAATCTTTTAATTATGTTAATTTAATCCTAAACATTTTGAAGTTTTGCCAATTCAGTTGTACTATATTGATAAATCATTTTTCCTTCTTTTTCTCCTCATGAAATTTTACTTGTTGAAATTTCTATTATATCCTTTATCGTATTGAATAGGATAATTAGGTGTACTGACATTAGCGGGCCTAAAAATCAGTTGATTCACTTGGCATCAACTAGTAACGAGCGTCATTTCAGCAAAGTGGCAGCATTAGAGCAGAGTGGATTAATGCTATGGGAAAATGAAAAAAACTACGAAGCATAGCCAATGTTCTTCAGATTCAGAATTTTTTCTCTATTTTCTTTTCTTTTTCAGCAAAAGTGGGAAAGATTAGCTCCAGTTCAAAAACTCATTTCTGTTTTTCATCATTTAGGAAGATTCACGGTGTGTATGGAACTCTGTTGGAACTTGGATTTGGGCACATGGAATGGATGACTACACTGGATTAAAAACTTTGCAGCGTTTCGTGTACTTTTTATAATAATTTTTTTGGACATACTTTTCTTTTCCCAGTATGTGCGGGACAAAAACATCATTCGGTCCAGAGAAGATGATCAACTGATTACAAAATCCATTCTGACCAATTTGATTTCGAGCAGCTCAGTTTGACAACTGATGCGCACGAAGGTGGCCCGATGTCATTTAAGGATAGACCCAACTCGGTCACAAATTGATTAATAGGCCCAGTAAACCTTGGTACCGATATCATGTCTGGTCCAGTTAGTAGAGTTTTTCTTGGATATCCTCTCTCTCTCTCCTGCGTTCGTTTTTTATCACTGTACTTCATATGTTACTGTTTTTTACCAAGACCATAATTGATCGATCTTTGTACTAAACTTCGAACTACATAGAAACACCAGAACATATTTTTCTGCTTTGTCCCTGGACAAGACAAATCTGGTTGGAACCAGTGCTGAATTTGCAAATCTCAAGATTAAGGTTAACCAGAATTGGCACATGGTTACTGAAATTCACAGAGAAAACCGCAACATCACCTTCGCTAGAGCATGGAGCCACTGTTTTATAGTATAGATAGAAAACGCGCAAAAACCCTATCTTCAGGCACCGAGTTCCAAATCCGAGAAGCACCCTCGAGGAAGTACAGATTGAGCGAAAAAAATTCAGAAAGTGGAATACAAACAGTAACTTCACGGAGCAGAGAAGTAGAGGCCAACCTCAGGTCTGGATTCCACCAAGAAAAGGTGTTCCGAAGGTTAATATCGATGGGTCATTCAAAGGAGTCCCGGATGCCGCGATTATATGGAAAAAGTAAAATTCAAACGCTAAAACTTAACACGGGTGAACACATAAGTATCAAAACTTCGAAAATGTATACTTAAATACCCTTTTGTTTTAAATTAGACACTTAAATGCCAACTTTGGTAAGGTTTGTTGGCATTATTTTATTAATAAAACCACCTACATGATTTGCTAGAATGTTCACTTAGTAATCATTGTCTTCAAACGATGTCATTTAGCCCCAAATTTGATTTTTTAAATATAAATATTAATTAAATTAAATTAAAAGGACTAAATAAAAAAGGAAATTCCCCTATTTAAAAAGTATTTTTTTAATATAAATTAATTAATATTTATATTAAAAATCAAATTTGGATGAAAACGACGTCATTTGGGGCTTATCTAGCCATGTCGGCCCCACGTGGATAAATTATTTTTAGAGAAATGTCACTTCATTTAAAATTCTCGCTGAAAAAATACCACATTAGCTATTTAGCAGGAAATTTTTGCCATTGGCATGTAAGTATTTATTTTTTCTCCAAGTTTGGCCCTTAAGTATACTTTTTGGAAGTTTAGACACTTATTTGTCCACTTGTACTAAGTTTTGGCACTTGTGATGTCCACATTTCGTGATTATACTAGAAGGATAATCGATGGATTTGCGAAAATTGGTGAAGGCAGCCTCTGTAGTTCCCTGAACGAAGCTCTAAAGTACTTGCTAGAGAGGAACACAGAGACATCTCCTTGGATACTGACCGTGCTGAACTATTAAGTACTTGAGAGAGACCAGATCAAGTGCAGTGGAAAGTGAGGTTACTTGTCAGCAATTGTTGCGATCGGATGTCCCACTTCTCAAACTTGAAGATGGGCTTTTGCTTTAGAGAAGCTAACAATGTGACCAATCGGTTGTTTCGAGCCTAAAGGAAAAAAACTCTCCCACGGAATAGGCTTTCTTACCCGCCTCAAGCCCTATGGGCTCTGCTTTGTAATGAGGCCCCTCTTATGGGCTTTTTGGTTTTCAGTAGTAAGTAAATAAAAAAATTTAGGACAAAAAAAAAAAAGAACAAAATCTTTGTACTAAACTTCGAACTGCACATAGAATTTGCCTTCTTCGCTTAAGAAACAAATTTGAACCACTATACTTATGAATGCCTGTGAGATGAGGTCCTGTTGTGAGATGGTATCCCTATAAATAGTTCGGAGGGTTTTTTACCAAGTCCATAATTCATCATAACAGTATGAATGATTCTCATGCAAATAGTTCATGATTTTTTAACAATATGAACGTTCTACTATCATGTGATTGATTCTAATTGTGTAAACTATCAATGAAATAATGATTTTCAACTAACGATTTTATAGGATAAACTAGCATAAAACCAGAAATTGAGAAATCGATAGAATTCAATATATGGAATTTAGCCATGCGTATTTTAATTTCTCGATAAAGAATATGAACAAAAAAAAACCCTAGATCGGTGTTTCCTCTCTTTTCCCTCAAAAAGCCATTGTCTCTCTGCAATGCTCTCCTTGAGGAAGAGAGAGGGATCTCTCTTTCTCTGTCCCTCCCCCCTCTCCCTTTGTGTCTCCCTCTTTCCTCATTTGAAGCTCTCTGTCTTTCTTTGCTCTCCTAATCTGTTCTAAGAGTTTGTGTGCGTGAATAAATTCTGCAGCTAATCTTGCATGAACATGGAGATTAGTTTGGCCATTCGTCCAGTCGACAGGCATTGAGAAAGATGTTCATAACATGGTTTCTATAGCATCTCCAAGATTAGGCCATTCTCCTCTCCTAACTTAGATTTAGGTCAAATTTTGAGGGTTTTACTCTCTCGAGCTAAATCTAGATATAGATTTGGGAACTCATTACAGGTATTTGATCTGTGTTTTTTCAACATTTTGATATTAATGTCTTTGCACAAAGATCTGATAAAGACGTTGAATCTAGACTTGTATGAAGATCTCAACGTGTGCTCATCACTAGATTTGGTAATTGGCTGCTAATCGTTTACGATGTTAGACCTTTTTTTTAGGGATGAGAGTATGCTTTTAGTTACAGATTATGCTTCGTTATTTGCTTTGTTCCGCAGTTTTTTGGGATTTGCTAAATTCAAAAATCTTCTATGTACCTCTCAAGTATCACTCTGATATATGGATGTCATATTTGTTTCGATAAAAAAAACATAAAGAATATGAACGACATTTTTTTTCAGTGACAATGAAGAAAATAAGAACTTCTTGATAACCAAGATATTTGAGTGGTACATGCGGTTAGATTCATGGAAAAGAAATTTCAGGTTTGACTTTAGTTTTCGAAATTAATTTAGAGGCTTTGGTTAACCCCCAGAGCAGAAGCTCCACTTTTTTAATCAAGGGGCTGCGAAGAAAAATAAATATTACGTCTATACTAAGGGGAAAATTAGAAGAAACTCGATAGAATGAGGGCAATTTTGGTCAATTTTATGACGCGTTGAGAATGTTGATAAATTTATGGTCTAATGCCAATTGTAAAATAAATAATAAAAAGTCTCCGCCGTTACAACAACGGAATTGAGCTGAATTCTTGCTATTTGGAGAGTGACAATCATCGATACTCTGACTATGGTGGAAATTATGCATTAATATAAGCATTAAAGCATGAGGTGAGGCTTGTGCTCGAGTACTATATTTAGCTTCTTTGCAACTTTCTAAGCGTGTCAGTGTGGCCGATGTAGAGAGAGAATTGTCTCGACTGATTTAGTTCTGTTGTCGAAGTCTATAAAGACTTCGGGATTATCGGGAATGACCACACTGCAGCATACTTACACTTTGACTTAGGCTATACCAAGTTGGCTCGTAATTGAAATATAAGAGGGTGAATCCCTTCAATTGGTGGGAAGAGATAGACAACGTGACAAAATTAATTTAGGCTGATCATGGAATCACCGAATTCTATATTGACTGATCTTACTTGCAGAAAACTCTGACCCGGATTTCCAAAAGAAAAAGGAAAAAAAAAAAAACTACTTCGGAGGAATAGGATCAAGACTGTAACAATCCCAAGTATCTGAGGAATTTGCTGCGGGTGGAAAACATTAAAGGGACCCCATCATAATCTCACAAGCCTCCCAACCACCTGATCACACACATCCGAGTCTTCTTCAATCTTATCTGGCCAATATTCTGTTGGATGCGAAACTCGCAACCTCAAAATATCCATAACCAGAACAAGAACATGCATAATTGATTAGAAAAATTAACGCATCTATTTTAGGATCTATCGTTCTTGAAGTGGAAGTGGAATACCAATGTTCCACACATAAGTCATTATTCTCTATTGTCCTCCGTATCATTGGCTTAATAAGACGGCCCCCTTACCATTCAGTGCTAGGTTAATGCTCCTTATGTGATGATATGTGTGAGAATTATGATTAAATAAGAGATTTGAACATTATTTATAGTATTTCCAACCAGGCCCTCTCATTACGGGTCAGGCTCAGCTTGGCCTACACTAACCAGCCCCATATTTGACTAATTAAGAAACCTTCTATCTCACCTTAGATCAGCCCCGTTTTAGGGTAACCGTAAAAATGGTAAATTACAATATCAATTGATGTAGTCCACATTATGAAAACTCTTACATTCTCCCATTTGGACTATATTAATTGAAATTGTATTGTATGTACGGATATTGGTTTAGAGATAATTCTTAATAGTTAATCCTATACCATAAAGTCTCAAATACCGAATTATGATGATAACTGCATGTATACACACAGAGCCTTCCATAGTCACAAGTGCTTTTAACTTTATTGATATGGATTCAATATGGCAGTGTGACAAATAGATAACATCTCTTATAAAGAGATCCCATTTATCAGTCACTATTCATTTACCTTAAGCATAAAAAAAAAAACTTATGTCACTAGAGAATGTCTTTATGGTTCCAATGAACCCAAATATGTCTTGTCCTTATGATTAACCTTTATTTATTTATAACAAGACACATGCACAAGGCTAATAACCGGATGCTCCTAGCCTTCATTCAAGATTTATACAATATCTTGAGACTTTTATTAATATGTATTTAACATAATAACAACACATTCAAAATTTTTTTATACTTTTATCAATATGTATTCAACATAATGACAACACATTCAAAAATATTTTATCGAATGTAAAAGTTGATACATATCAAACCGTTACTAAGTGTAATGAACACAGAAGTAACCTTTATCAGAGTAAGCTAAAATAGCTCCCACTAAACAATAGCATCTCATAATGCTCTAAAGCTCATATTAATGACATGTCATTTAAGAACAAAAGAATAAAGTCCTTTAGTTAGTGGATCTACAACCACATTATCTGTGAAAATATGTTATATTATAACATCATCTTTCTGTACTTTTTTTTTTTTTATGGTAAAAAATTTGACTGCCAAATATTTAAACCTCTTGAGACATTTGTTGTTAATACTACAAATTTATTGTCTCAATACAATCGTATGAATCTTTCCATAAAGTTAAAAACGATTAACTTCTTAATGAGGTTTTAGAGCCAAATAGCTCAAGTAACAGTCTAATCGAATGTTACAAACTCTGCTTACATAGTAAAAGATGATATAGAACTTTATTTACTACACTTCCTGCTAATATAAATATGTATTTTGTTATTGATCACATGTCATCCTAACAGCCAACAAAATTTACATTTGAATACCGTATTAGGTGTAAGAATTGAACATGTCTGTAAATTAGCATATAATTTTTTGTCTTCTTTAAGTACCTTAAAACCTTCTTGGCAGCAACCCAGTGATCGCATCCTAGATTTGACTGATTTCTACCTAAAAGTTCCGTCGCAGAGACGATATTTAGTTTAGTGCAAATTAAGCATACATTATGCTTTTAAGTGCACTGACACAATTTACACTATTTAACTAGATATTCTTAATATCTAAATAAGGATAATGTGATAAATTTAGTCCATCACCCTTAATGACAAGAGCAAGTCTTGGCTTGCGGTGATGTATACTGAATATTTCCAAAATATGATTAGCAAATGTCCTCTGAGATAAATCTAATAAAATCCAATATATATTGCGAGATCAATTCTTACGGACCATAGTGCAAAGGACAAAAGATGCCTCAAAGTCACTACTTGTAAGTAAAATATCATGTACATAGAGTATGAGAAAAATAAATTTCCTCCCACTAACCTTACATTATATATATACTGAATTACTTTGTTATCAATTGAACAAAATAACAACATTATGAAACTTTAATAATATAATCTAGAAACTTGCTTAAAACTATGAATAAGACTTTTCAGTCTACACACAATTTTACTTTAAACATCTGTTGCAAAATCCTCCAGTTGTACTAGCACTATATAGATTTTGTTATCAACGTGTCCATTTGAAAAGACAGTATTTATTTGGTGTAACTCTAGATCAAAAATAAACTATTAATGTCACGTTCACTCTAAAAGAATCTTTAAAAATACTATAAAGAAATAATAATTTCTTCACTATTAACTATCCACCCCTATTTCATAATGAAAACTTTAGCTACAAGTTTGGCTTTAAATTCTATAACCTTTCTTTAAAATCATTTTAGTTTTGTATGCCCATTTGCAACTAATGAACTTGTGATCTTTAGGCAAATCAGTAAGTTTCCAAATACTATGATGTTTCATAAATTGTATATCACTTTTATGGCATTTAATCACATATTTGATTAAGGATAAGAAACAACATTTATATATAAGTCGCTAAATCAACAATGTAGTGGATATTGCAGTCATGCTCTCACAAATAAACTATATAGCTTGATGATACAACTGATCGTCTTGCCCTACCATATATCCTAATACAACCACTTCATTTTACATTTGAGAGATTTGTGAAATTTTATCATAAACTATATCAATAATAGTATATTGAACCTCAACAAGTTTAGTTTATGGTACATGAGATTTCACAATTATCTGTATAGGCAAAGACAAAGACACGATAACCTCCATCGTACTATTATTCTTAATAGTCTGAGAGCAGCTATTTTCTACAATTACGTCGAACTCTAGAAATTTTACTATATGTGATTCCATAATTCTTATAACTTTATTAAGGTCATAAAATCAATACCCCTTTGACCAATCTAGGTAAGATACAAAATAATTCCGAGTGGATTTGAATTGCAACGCACTTAATATTGGATTGTACAACCTTACTTTTGCTTGACACCTCTAAATGTTAATTTGATTCAAGTAATTTATGTTTAGTCCATAACTTAAAAGAAATTTATGAAACAACTTTGGTAAGAAATACCTTTTGTATGTGAAAAAGTTGCTTTCAAAATATCAGCTCATAAAAGACTGGATAAATTAATCTTACTAATCGTACTCATCACCATATTCATTATGGTGCAATTATGCCTTTTGGTCAAATAATTTTGTTAGGATTTTCAGGCATAGTAAATTACGTTACCACCCTAGAATTTACCAAGTATTTGACAAATGATCCTTTAAGCTATTTCGCATTGTCATACTTGCCAAAATACCCACTGTCACTATTAAGCTTGACAACCTTTAAGACTAATTTTAACTTTTCTATTCTTTATCTCGGTCATTTTACTTCCACAATAATTTATAGAAGTCTTTAGACAACTATTAAGAGTAGACATAATATCAATATTATCACAATTTCTACTCTTTCTTTAGACATATTTTAGATTATTCATTCAACAGAAAACTTTTGGAAACAACATTTTCAACTGTATACGAGATGTATCATTAGGATTTAACACAATCTTTGCAGATGTGTCCTAATTTTGATATTAGATAATACATAATTTCAAGCTATTAAGGCTTCCATCATCTTTTAGCAGTTCAATCAGTTGGTAAACCACTTTTCAAATATTTCTGAATGGAATGCTTCATGGACAATAAGCAAATTCTATTGTTATTCTCCCAAGCGGCAAATCATATGTCAATTACTTAAAATTTGAAGCAGTAAAAATATCAATAATAGTGGAATTATTAATTACTGAAAAAGATTACTGAAAAATAAGTAATGTATATAAATAGCATCATGTGAGCACTGTGTAACTTGACATATAAGTATACATCCAGAGAGTCACACACATAATCATATAATCACATTTAAGCAGAATACATGACATGCAGTTATGCACTCTCCACATGATAGCGGTTATAAGAATTTATTCTAATCTTCATGAATCCATCACCTTTGAGCATATGAACCACTAGGATCAGTCATTCATTCACTACACCATCATGTATCCCTCCATGAACTGATACACGATTACATTCTTTGAGAGTATGACTACGCATTAAACCAGAAGACATCCCAATTACTATACGAGACCGAAATTTTTCAAACCCAATCAAGTGTGCCACTTTGGCGGTCACAACTTAATTGAATTCTTGAAACTCTCTTACACCATGGATATAAATTTTACTTCTCACATACATCATATACATGTGATTTTAACTTTAGTGATATGGGCAATAAATCACAAAAATCACATATCATGCTAATTACATTATTTTATTCATTAATAAAAATCAATCATATATATATAAATGATATGAAAGAGAGACTCCAATGAGATCACCGATCACAGCAACAAAAAAAACTTATCATAACATAGAAGAAATCATTTCTTGTGTACCCCGATTATAGATTACTAGAACAACATAAAAAGAATGCCGATCTAGAGGATCTCTTACAAGTTAACATCAATAGTAATACAGAGTACTCCAGATTGACAAACTTGACAGCTGATTAGCTATTGCTTATGAGTTTCATAAGATAAACAATGTTTCCAAGGTCAACAGCTGTTTTATTAGCCAATTTTAAATAACAAATTATCATTGCATCAACCAGCGACCTATTAATTGAGTCAAACCACTGAATCAAGTATCTAAACTACAATAGTAGATACTATTGCTCTACGTAAATGTCGCCATACTTCTTAACTATTAACAAAAATATTCAACTTGATAAACATTAACTGGTGACCAGATGAGTTTAGGTATGATATCCAATAATTTAACTGACATGCATTACCCATATTCAGTAGATATGTTAAGTAGTACAATAAGTTTGGTCCCCAATTTTAAGATGTCCATCATTCAAAGGTTACCAGCGTATAAAAGAGTATGCTTGAGCAACAAAAGTTTCATGACCTTTTACTGTTTCTTACTATCTCAATACATAGTTCAAATACTATCCCATAATGATTGTATCTCATTAAGCCAACTTTAGTTCATGATAAAGTTTAATTTTAATTAATGAATCATACTTTTATAATGTTTATGTGATAACATACCAGTAACCCAATATTTATATTTTCAAAATCACACAAAAATATGAAAAAAATACACTTAAAATACACGTATTTAGGGTTTTGTATGTATTTTCACATTCATAAAATCATCAAACATGTAAAATAAATACACTACAAGATAGAGCATAGGCATACAAATCTAACACAGCCAGTCACGCCCATCGGAGCTTCCACGCGCCCGCACGCGCCCCTTAAGTGCACGGCGCGTGGAGCTCACACGCGAGCATAAAGGCCGGTCAAAAACCGATCCAACCGGTAGCGATCTGACCGGTCCCGGCTTGACCGCCCAGTCAATTTGGTCCCATTGTTGACTGAGTTGGGTTGGGTCAACAGTCAACAGGTCAGGTCAGGTTAGGTCAATGGTCAAGGGTCAGGTCGAGCTTGGTTTCTAACGTTATTGAACGTTGCACGCGCGAGACACGCCCCGCGTGTGGGAGCGCATGAGGGCGCATGGCTGCACGTGGGGGTGCATGAGGCCTCCCCTGACGACGCGCCAGCGACCAATCTATTCGTTTCGACGAGCCCAGTCCAAATTTGTAATTTAATTTAATTTTTATTGAACGAAAAAACATGAAAATCTCAAAATTATGGTTACTCTGATACCACATGTTGGATGCAAAACTCGCAACCTGAAGATCTCCATAATCATAACAAGAACATGCATAATTGATTAGAAATATTAACGCACATGTGTTTGGATCTATTATTCTTGAAGCATAAGCGGAAAACCGATGTTCCACGCACAACTCCTTCTTCTCTATTGCCCTCCGTATCATTGGCTCAATGAGACGGCCCCATCACCCTTTAGCGCTAGGTTAACGCTTCTTATGTGAGGATACATGTGAAAATTAGGGTTAGAGAAGAGACTTGAGCACTATTTATAGTGTTTCCAACCATACTCTCTTATTACAAGCCAGGCTCAACTCGGCCCACATTTGCTAGCCCCATATTAGACTAATTAAGAAACTTTCTATATCACTTTAGACCAACCCCGTTTTACGGTAACCATAAAAGCGGTAAATTACAATATCAATTAATGTAGTCTACGTTAGGAAAACTCTTACATATTTGGTTTGCGCGGCCCAAGCTAAAGAATGAAATAGTAGTCTAAGCCCATCTAAATGCAGTATGGAAGGGTATGAACTTTGATCAAATGTACATAAAAGTCATCGCAAGCCAGTGACTCATGGTGGGCCATAGCCTAAACTTGTCTAAGAGATACTGCTCATGGTGGCCACTTTGCCTTCCTCGGATATAAGTCTCATTACTTGAAGGATTAAATCCATTATCCTTTCACTAACACTTAAATTCATGTCCACTCAAACTCTTAAACTAGTAACTTATTAAGTGACTAGACATATAATTAATTTACAGAACTTTTCCACCGTGAATTTGTTTCTTTAACATCCTCAAACGTTCATATTCATCATTGTGTAGCAACTAATTGCAAAAATTTTTCCAACTTTAAATTAATAGCGACTCTTATTAGAGACTTGTGATGAAGCTATTACATTTGATAATTCCTCACCTGAGAGTCAAGACCAAACATGATAGTACGACAAAGGTTTAGAGATGGAGATCTGCCACGGTCTTTCATTTTCAGTAATCAAAATTCCCAATTTGTTCATGCTTCGAAGGAGGAAGGGCAGAATCAGATGAAAGAGGAAATGCATCATCGGGTTTGCGGGCCTTCTTCAGTGTGAAAAAAGGAAAGTCTCAACAATGAGTGTGTCGCAGATGATGACATCTCATTAAATAGAAAGGCGTACAATTTTGATTCAGTTACGTGTGAAACAAAGGTCTCAACAATGGGTTTGTCGCTGGTATGGACATCTCATCGAGTTATCGGGAGACTGGAAGCATTGTGCGAAGAAGCGGTAGACGTTTCCTTCGCGAATTCGTGAATTGCTTACGTCTACCTAGTCAATAAATAAGTAGTTACCTACAAATGAAGAATAAAAAGGTAGAAGAGCAGAAATCTGTTGTTTTGTGCTAGAAGTACAAACTTATCATCCAATAAATTTCGGCAGAAGTACACCTCAAGTGCCAAAACTTGGCACCGAATAACACTTAAGTAATAAAAGTTCATAAAGTAACACTTAAGTGCCAAAATTGGAGCAAAATGGATTACTTAAGTGCCACTTCGCCAAAATGCCGACGTGGCAATTTTTCAGCGAAGGAAATGCAAAACGACGCCGTTTTGTACGCCGATGTGGCTAGACAATACAAAAATAACGTCGTTTTGGTGCTGACGTGGTAAAAAAAATTAATATAAAATTTAATAAAATTAAATTTAAAACTAAATTTATTTAAAACATTTTAAAAATTTAAAAAATTGAAAATTTTTAAAAAAAGGGGTAGGTGGCTAAGGGCCCTTGTCGCCGCCCTTTGGAAGGGCCCGGCCCCCCTTTTTAAATTTTATATTCTTTTAATATTTTTATTTTATTTTTAAATGTTTTAAATAAGTTTAGTTTTTAAATGTTTTAAATTTTTAGTTTTTTTTAATTTTATTTTTTAATTTTTAGTTTGTTTAATATTTTTATTTTATTTTAAAATGTTTTAAATAAGTTTAGTTCTTTTAAAATTTTTAGTTTTTTAACATTTTTTTAATTTTTTAGTTTTTTTAAATAAGTTTTTTAAATATTTTTATTTATTTTTAAATGTTTTAAATAAGTTTAGTTTTTAATTTAATTTAATTAATTTTTATATTAATTTTTTACAACGTCGCATCAAAACGACATTGTTTTTGTATTGTTTAATCACGTCGACATGCAAAACGGCGTTGTTTTGCATTTCCTTCGTCGGAAAATTGCCACATCGATATTTTGGCTGAATTTTGGCCGAAATAGTACTTAAATGATCCATTTTGCTCCAATTTTGGTACTTAAAGAGGTGAATAATAACTATTTTGGCCAAGAATTGATTTTTGGAAAAGAAATAGATTTTTCTATTTCTATTTCTAGAAGAGTTTCCAAAACAAAATTACCATTTGATAACGATACAAAATTTCTTCCTTTCGAGATGGTGGCGGATCGGCAGATGGTGGTGGATCAACGATCGGCGGTGACAGACGGTGGCGGCGGCCGGTGACCGGCGATGGGCGGTAGGGCCGACAGTGGATCGACGGACGGTGGTTGACAACGACAAATGAAGGATCGGTTGACGAACGATGAGAATAATTTTTATTTCTCATTTCTATTTCAGAAATAGAGAAGTAGAAAATTTTTACTTCTGATTTCTATTTTAAACCTATTTCTGGAACAATAATTTATTTCAGAAATAGAAAAATAGAATAATTTTATCAAACGGATTTCTATTCCAGAAACAAATCTAAAATAGAAAAATTGTTTTTGGAACAGAAATTATTGGTTGTCATGCATCCCCTAAATGTCACTTTCCAAACTTTTGGCACTTAAGTGACCCTCCGTGCCAAGTTTTTGCACTCTAGGTGTCCGTACCTCAATAAATTTCAATAAGTGATAAGTATAGCCAATAATTTTTTATACGACATGATATGACACGTAATTAATCATGTCTAGGTTGAACTTATATGAATTGGTATCCTAAATAGATCAACCTATTAAAACACGAATGATAAACACATTGTTCATAGGTTGACCCTTTTACTTGTTTACAACATGGGAACCCGAGTTTAGTTTATTGATTTCTCGAAATAATTCATGTTGAAGTCTTGATAATTGCATGCAAGGGTTTGAAATTTGATATTCAACAAGTTTTTTATATCTTAAAATTGGGCTTTCATCGATTTCGGACCCTCTCTTATCAAAGAGATTCACTTTTGCCCTGCCCAAATAAGGATGATCAGGCCTAAAGACCCGGTCCGAAAAAGTAAAGGCTCAGTCTTGTTGAAGAAGACCCCTCAAGACTTGCCCACTTATGCGATGAATTTTCCCTTGACACATCACGGAAGATTCTTATACACTTCAAGGAGAAAGAATGTTACTCACTACAGTTGCAATGCTTGTGCTAGGACACTCAGAGATGTTCTAGTTGTGTTCTGCCTTTACCCACGGTGTGCTTTAAAATTGACGGAATACTTTATAGGATCACTGTTAATTATTCTAAAAACATGAAATATTAGATAAATACATGATTTAACATTTACATATTTTAACATTAACATCCAGCACAAGATGCGACTAGCATCCCTTCACTTCAACATCTCGGAAAAATGATAGTGATTTGCAGTGCTGTCATGTATGGGAGAAGGAAAGAGTTCCAATAACTAGATTTATAATTATTTGACCTGCATTTTCAAGCTCATATTGCCATTGTGAATCCCAGAGTTCCTTCCCCATTCTGAGAATATTTATATGCACATGAAAGGCAAGTAGTTAGTTTTTCCAGATTCTGTTCAGTCACTTGGCGATATGAACACAGAACATGAGGTATGTAGGTGACTTTTATGATCCTTGGAAGCTCTTGACTCCCCGTAGGTGGCCTATGCAATCGTTAGGGACTATTTGCAATCTCATGCCGCACGTATAATAAATTCTCGAAAGCTTGAAGCAGCCAATATTCACGAGTTGTAACTCACAAACATCCAAAAATAAATACAAACCGCTAAATTCAATAGATTCTTGTAGAATAATATCAAATCTAATTTTCTCTACTGTCATGGTAGTTTTCTCTTTATGCTATGTAGAGTGTCTCTACAGCCATGGTAGTTTCTTCTTCCCCAGGCTCTTCTACCTGGTTTTCTTTCACTGAGAGTTGCGGAGTTGCCACTTCCACCTATACTTTTCTCAATTCCTTCTGACCCACTCAATCCTTTCATTCCCTGTTCCATTCGCCCTTTACCCACATCCCCCTTCCATTTGCATGTCACGATCAGTCTCATCGCTTTGATGAATTTTCCCTCGATTTCCCTTGTGTCGCTTTCCTCTAGTCGATAACTTCCACATGGCTCTTTGTTTTCTGCATCCACTGTTACTGGGTCTTCTGTTGAGGTTTCATCTCATTGTTAGTCTTCGTTACTCTGAAATGGACCGCCTCACTACCCCAGATGAAGCCCGCCTGGCAGCCTTATGTAATCGCATGGGTCGGTTGTGGTCCGAATAGCAAATTCAGACATGGGACGAGGTGGTGCCTAGTGATAAAATTGAGGAATGTTAGTTAACTCTGGTGGGTAAGCTTCTCAATAACCCCTCAGTTAATTTTCAGGCTTTCCAAACTACTATGAAAAAGGCTTGGCACACTGATTTAGTGGAATTCTCACAAGGCGACTCTGGTCTGTACATTATAAAGTTTAAATCTTATGACGTCAAACAGGGAGTTCTAGAAAACAGACCTTGGTTGTTTGCCAACCATCTTGTTATCTTAAAATCTTGGATAGCTAACACGCCGTTGTATTGCTATGATTCTAACACTTGTGTGTTCTGGGTCCATGTTGTTGGCTTGCCTTTGGAGCGCTGTACAGATACTATAATCCGTCAAGCTGCAGGTCATATTGGAAAGGTTATAGAAGTGAACATAGAGAGTAAAGATGGATTACCGCTTCGAGCAAGGAGGGCAAGGGTGAAATTGGACCTTCAACGATCGCTGAAAACAAGGCTTCTCCTTAATGTTGAAGGCAAGAATCTTTGGTTGGACTTTAGATATGAACGTTTATCTCATTATTGCTACTCCTGTGGTATACTAGGTCACTATGCCACGACCTGTAAAGCTTTTCCATGTGATGAGAATAAATTAGATGAAACCAGTATTTTTATGATGAAGAGATTATCCTCGAGACCCCTCAACCTCCTTCAGCAACTATTCATGTTCTGGACTTTGTCCATGCTGTACCTGACATTCCAGTACAGAAAAACAAGGGTAAAAAAACTATGGAAGCCTCAGTATGTGATCCTATTGTCACAGCAACAAGCCGAGCTAGTCAGGATCTTCATACCCGTGACCAGCAACTCATATTGGCCGACAACTCTATAGCTGGTTCTTCTCAGTTGAAAAAGAAGCTCAAACATTCACGTCTTAATGCAAGATCAGGACCTCTTAAGAAGGCAAAACGACTTCTTCATCATGAAGTTCGACATCAACTACAGGAGCATTTCGATGAATCAGCTTTACAAGACACTATTATTACTGAGGCAGACACTCCTGCATGTTGGGCCCTGGTGGCTGGCCCTAAAAAGCCACCAGGTGAACAATGAGACTTATAAGTTGGAACTGTCAAGCGTTGGGCAACCCCTTGACAGTTCAAGTGCTTAGGGTCTTAGTGACCCAGGAGAAGCCCGATATCCTATTTTTGATGGAAACGAAAAATCAGACTCAGAAGCTTATGTATCTTCAACGAAAACTCAAGTTCTCAGCAGGTTATATCCAAGATCCAATAGGATTGGTAGGAGGTTTAGCCCTTTTTTGGACTGATAAAGTTTCATTGAAAGTAACCTATCAATCATCAAATATGTTGGACTCTATTTGTATTGACCTAGACTCTGGCATCATCATGCGTCTCACTTGCTTACATGCTCCAGCGCGCTATCATCTCCGAAAGCACCTGTGGACAGCTTTACGACAAATCAGTAACTTTAACACCCTTCCTTGGCTATGCACAGGGGATTACAATGAAGTGCTATATCCATGGGAGAAAGTAGGGAAGTGTCCTGCCGAGCCTCACAGAATGTTTTCTTTTCGTAATCTACTCAATGACTGTTATCTTATGGATCTCGGCAGCAAAGGTTGTGCATTTACATGGACTAATAACAGACATGGCGATGATATTGTAAAGGAACAATTAGACAGAATGCTTTGCACAAAGGATTGGAGATTGGCTTACCCTCTTGCCGAAGTACTCGCCCTTCTAGCCCTCAGATCTGATCACAGCCCCCTTCTCTTGTACACTAAAGCACTACCAAGCTGTAAAAGGCAGAAATCTTTCTACTTTGAGGCTTTTTGGCTTCAGGATATGGAGTGCCATTCAATCATTGCTGCTTCATGGACCTCTTCTCAGCTTGGAGAGGTGACACTCCCCCAAAAACTGCGCTCTGTTTCTGTTGCATTATCCAAATGGAGTCGTTCCAAATTTAGGAATGCACAAACTCAACTTCATAACCTCAAGAATCAGCTTCAGTCTCTCACCAATCAAACACTTCTTCACTCTAATACTGATGTGATATCGGACCTAAAAGCGAAAATACACAACTTATGGCAGCAGGAGGAAAAATTTTGGGCAATGCGATCCCGGGTTAATTGGCTTAAATGGGGGGACAAGAACACCAAATTCTTTCATGCCACTACGGTTCAAAGAAGACAACAAAACAAGATAAGAATGCTACAAGATGATCAGCAAAACTGGATACGCGACCCTACTATTCTTAAAGAGATGACCTTTAATTATTTTCAGCAGCGATATTCTTCCGCAGGGTATAGAGACTATGGCCCGACACTAAATCTTTGCAAATAGGTTGTGACGGTGGAGATGAATGATAATCTAATAGCTGCAGTTACCTGTGAGGAGGTCCAGACTGCGGTATTCCAATTAGGAGAAACAAAAGCACCTGATCTAGACGGCTTGAATGGTCAGTTTTATCGTGCCCATTGGGATATTCTGCAAGATGATATAATATTGGCTGTGCAACAATTCTTTCAAACAGGGATCTTATTACCTGAGTATAATCGCACCTCTATTTCCCTAATTCTTAAGATTCCTCATCCAGAAAGATTTGACCAATTTCGTCCTATTAGCCTCTACAATTTTATTTATAAGGTGATTTCCAAGATTCTTGCTAACCGTCTTAAACCGTGGCTGCCATAGTTGATAGCACCAAAACAAACTGTTTTCGTTGAAGGTCAGCAAATCCAGGATAATATAATTGTGGTTTAGGAAGTATTACTGTCGCAACCCAATTTTTTCCGGGTGTGAACCACCTAAAGTTTGGCTAATGGATTGTTAAGTCTAGACTTAACGCGGGCTCTCCCAAGCCCATACCAATTCACGACTTTAGGTTCAAGTTCTTAACATGTAATTTTTTTAATTAGGAGTCGCCACTAATCTATTTTTGGTGGGTCGATTAGAAACCCAAGTAAAGTAACGAGAGTTTTACTTTACTCCTATGAACTAGAGATTTGGGTACGGGGATTTGGTTACGCTAGATTTCTCTAACGCCCTTTCGGTATCATTTCTTTTATTTTGACAAAAGGGTTTTGCAGGCAGCTTGAATTGATTTTAAACTATTTCCCTAACATGTGAGGTTATCATACGGGTGCGCAAACCACCAATTTAACATCTAAAAAAGCAATGAATAAATTGCAGGACTTACCTCATAGCAACGAAAGCATCTGCGTTGTTAGATCAGAATTCACATCAACAATCCTAGATATGATTTATAATTAACACGCACTTTTTTTTCACTTAATTAATGAGAATCATGCTTTATGCAATGCATGCCACTATTTAACATAAAATGATATGACATGACAATATGACTTAGCTATATGACCTAAGCAATATGACATAAATAAGCATGTAGCCTATCCTAAGCATGAAATGGATTTATTCTAAAAAATAATTTTTTGTATTTTCCATGAGATTCGAAATTAAAGAAATGCAACACTTAAATATGCAATCTAAATTAATCTAATGACCTAATTCTAATGACGGGCAATTTCTAATTAAATGCATCTAACAAAAATCACTAAATGACGTGCATTGTATGAAACTAATTCTATATGACGTGCACATGATTTTTATTTTCCTAATAAACATGCAATCTATTTAGGAGAAATTATCTAAACCTATAATATGCAATCTTAACATGCAATGACGTGCAAAGAATGCCCTAACTCTACATGACATATGCATAAATACTTTTTTTGTGTGTTTTTCCTTTTTTTCCCTTTTTTTAAATTTCAAAATTAATAATTGCCAAATAATTAAACATGCAATCCAAGTTTTAAAAAAACTAGCAACCTAAATTAATTGATTTGATTTTTTTTTGAAAATTCGAAATAAAATACCTATTATGAGCATGCAAACCCTAAAACTACATTTTTTCATTTTTTTTTAAAGAAAGCTAATTTAAGTAACACCATAGCAAATCAAGTCATATTGATACCCAAATCGATGAACCATATCTCAAGCATGAGATCGGATTGGCCAATTTTACATAAATCACGAATCGGATCTCGAACGAGAGATCGGATTGGCAATTTTACATAAATCACGAATCGATCTCGAGCGAGAGATCGGATTGGCAATTTTTTTTAAGTAATTGCGAGTCGGATTTCGGCTCGAAAATCGGATCGACAATCACTAATTTCAAGGCAATTTCATATCATGGAATTTCAATTTCACATTAAAGGAATAATTACACTGAAAAGATAAAATAAAATAGCAAAAATAATAAAACAAAAATAAGATAAAGAAAATACCTAAATTTTCTTTTGCTTTTCTCTTTTTTTCTTTTCTTTTTTTTTCTGAAAAAGAAAAAGAAAAAAATGTGGTGGCCGGTCCGGCGAGGGGAAATCACCAGCTAGGGTTCCGGCGAGGGCACCGGGAGCGGCGCGACGGCGGTACAGCAACAGGAGCTTCGGGGATCGGCGCGGCGGCGTCGCGGGTCTGGCTGGGCGTGGGCGTTGCGGGCGAGGGACGTGGTGGACCAACGGGCCGGACTCTGCGACAAGTAGGGATGCGAGCTATGGGAGCGGCGCGGCAACGATGTTGCTGATGCTCGAGAGGAGACGGTGAGCAGGGCGCCAGATCGCAGAGGCAGCTGCTGGTCGCATCGTGTGGAGGCGCGGCGAGGGGGCTGAGGCGCGACAGTAGTGCTGCGCGGAGGCGGCGCGACAGTAGTGCTGCGCGGAGGCAGCGCGGGTTGCTGGCGAGATGTTGATGCAGAGCGGTGGAGCTCAGGGTTACCGGTTGCGGAGGAGTCGGGCGCTGACAGTGCAGGGGCGCGGCGGCGTGGGCTGCAACGGAGCGGCGTGGGGGCTTCGCGGAGAAGAAATCCACGAAAGAGATGAGCAGTTCATGCCTTTTCCTTTTCTTTTTTTTAGTTTTTCTCTTTCCCTTCTCTCTCTCTACGTAACTTTTTCTTTTTTGCTGACTTCTCCTCTTTTCTTTCTGCAAAATTGTCAGAAGAACGAGGGAGGGGGATTTTTTCTCTTTTCTTTTTTTTTTTTCGATCTCTCACCTCACGTCTACTCTCTGCTCTCTCTCCCTTCTGCTGCACTTTTCACCTTTTGTCTTTTTGTGTTCTTTTTTTTTTTTTTCACTCGACGGAATGGACCCCCCTTTTTACTTTTTGCTTAGCGTATTTTATAGGCCCAAAAAATGTATCCTCACGACATATATTTTTTCCTTTTTTGCTTGCGCACGATACCTCTAAATATGTCATTGAAGCATACATACTCCGCGCAATATTCCCTTTTGTATTTCTCGCATATTCTATCCAGAAAAATTCCCTTTTTGCACGAAATACACCCCTATTGTATATTACTTAAAAATATGAAAAGCTTGAACGAAATATGTGAAAAATCTTCCCTTCACCGGTAGCCTAAAATAAAATAAAACAAAAAAATGAAAATAAAATGTTTCTAAACTATATGCCATGTGTGTGTGTGTGTGTGTTTTTTTTTTTTTTTATAGCAAAAATCAACCCCAAAAATTTAGGCGTCAACAGCTGCCCCTCTTTAAAGGTGAGCTCGCAGAGGTTGCCTTCAAAGACAAATTGAGACCTAAATTTTGGGAATGCTCATGCAATGAATGATTTTTTGTTGGAACATGAATTCCATTTTTTTAATGCAATTTATATGATGCATGGAAATGCAAATGATAAATGAATCTACCTGAAATAATTTACCTTCGAGGAGGATAAAGTAATTCGAGGTAGTGAGTGTTACCTGTCCAAGACCCGTACCATTCTACGGTCGCCTAGAATAGTAACATGACTTTGTGAAGATGCTGCTTTCCTAGGACTCGTATCATTCTACGGTCGTCCAGTATGGCAGAAAGGAGCTGCTTTCTCAGGACCCGTACCATTCTACGGTCGCCCAATACAGCAGAAAGGTTTTGTAAGGAACTGCTTTCCCAGGACCCGTACCATTCTACGGTCGCCCAGTACGGCAGAAAGGTTTTGTCTAGGACCCGTACCATTCTACGGTCGCCTAGACTGAGGTTTTGCTTGGCTAGGACCCAAACCATTCTTCGGTCGCCCAGCCTTGCGACAGAAATCATCCAACTAGGACCCGAACCATTCTTCGGTCGTCTTAATCAGATTGAATCTGGAGGAAAAATCTTTGGGGGACAACTCCATTGAGTGTCGGTGTAAAGGACTCTAGGCTACGAAAGCACGCCAGGTCGATAAAAGAAATCCGGGCTATGGAAGCACGCTGGTTCAATAAAATGGACTCTAGGCTACAAAAGCACGCCAAGTCAAGAAAGAGACATCAGGCTATGGAAGCACGCCGAGTCAATGAAAATGACTCTGGGCTACGAAAGCACTCCAGGTCGATATAACTGGACAGCTTGACCAAGTCAAGTGTCGATGCACTTGAGAGAGAATACATGCACAATGACAAGTATTTTAGAGTATGGTAGAGATATTTTTAGAGTATGGTAGAGATATACTTACTTTGTGACATCTCTGATTCTTTGGGATATGTCTTTTGAAATTTAGATATCCTGTGGAGGTCTTTCACCTCATGGTGGAGGTTTCTCATCTCCTGATATCATGAAACATTCTGAAAGGAACTTGAATTACCTGTCAGACATGTTTTAGAGCAAAAAATGATATGTATTTATCAAAGAGATAGATAATTTGAGCTACTCTAAAATGCACATTTCAAAATTTAGTGAGGTTTTCATCAACTTAATCGGGGTTCATGCATAATGACTTTTGCATCACCCAAATTTCCACTAGAGAGAATTATCATTCAAGAATATCTTCACTCATGATATGTATTTCCTAAGAATACCAAATGAGGGACCTTCAGTTAGAAATGACTTTTACTCACTCTCATTTAGAGGCTATTTTATGAGAATCACTCCGTCTCACTATCATCATACCAACAAGGGTCCAAGTATTCTTGCAAGTGGTACAATCTTACCAATCTGAGAAGTCTTTAATAGGGACCGTAATGTGGGCTTGGTTAATGGCTTAACAAAGGGACTCTTCGAGTCAAGGCTATTGAAGGAACAACTCTTTAATCATCTCCGGGTTTACAAGTCAAGAACCCTGCAAAATGAGAAAGAAATAATCTTGCTCGTACTTCTTCGAGCGATGCTTATAAACATATGAACTCATACGTTAATTCAAATGCCCTAATATGAAGAGACTTTGTAAGGGACGTAACGTAGGTTGGGTTCATGGGTTGAGAAATGAAAGGATCATTAGGCTCAAAATGTGTATAAAAGGTGAGAGTTGATGATCATCTTGGCATCGCCACCAGTTCTTTTACCATCGAGGATTGTCTTCATGAAGTGCCCCATTGATTGTAAAAACTCAGCATTTGAATTATTTGAGTATTGCTCCATCGGGATTCAATTCTTGCAATTGACAGTCACCTATATTGACTTTCTTTTTTCATCTATGGGCATTGGCCTTGCTTTTACCAGGCACACCGCTTTTTCATGCCCCTAGTTTTCGTTCACTTTTTCTTCACTTCTTTTCATGGGCATTGGCCTTACTTTTACCAGGCACACTGCTTTTTCATGCCCCTTAATTCTATTTTAAATTCAATTCTTGCGCATAATGCATGTGTCAAGCAATTACACTTTGAATGACACTCGAACTTTTCAAGAGTCTTCACTGCCTTTTGCCTTGCCCCAGTATAGGGGATGATCAACAACTGGATTTAAAGAAAATGAAAAATTGCAGGCTCAAATGGGCTGTGCAAAGGATATAAGTATGTAGGATAGAGAAAGAAATGCTCTTCGTCATCCTAAGTCACTTAAATTACCGCATGAATTCAATGTAATACCATGACTAGAAGATTGATGCAAGTAAGAGCAAGAAAATTTCAATCCATTCTCTTTACCTTATGGTGCTGTCTTACCCTCCAATTTGCCCCGATGTGGGGTGGTTCTTGACAAGGATAATTTGAAAAAAATATCCACAAGTGTATAAGGCTCAAAGTGGTTAAGCAATGGATCATATGTAGTGTTTGGCATAGAGAAATAATTTGCCTCTCATCATTTCGATTATCGTACCTTTTGCGAGATAACTCTTTGCCTTATAGATATGGAACTTTCTACACTCATCTCACAAGTGTATAAGTAGGGGACTGTGTACAGGATAAGGCTTGCCTTTCATTATACTGACACGTCTCATTCAACATTCTTAAGCATTGATGTCACTCCATTAAATTGTCTATCTTGACAAATCTCCACATGAAATTGGTGAGCTAAATCAATATGAAAATTTTATTTTCAAAAGAGTTCAGCAACTTTAAGCATAAAAAGCGTTTGTGACCTCAAAACAAACAATTTACTACACTCAAACATGATTTCCAGCATTCATTCAAGGAATTGTCCCATGAAGCGATTGTCTCAGCAATAAATGTCCTTGGATTGAAAATCCGCTTTTTGATTTGATGAATGCTCCATTCTTGCTTTTGCCCTGCACAAAACAACGTGCATGAATAGGATACTATGCAACATCAAAGTAAATTCAAATTGCACAATCATTTTAGCTTGAATCGAGATTTTGTCTCAATCAGTTTACTACTAGAATCTGTAGTGCCCCCAATTTGTCATTTGCAAGGAAAAAAACAAAACGTCATCTCCCAAAATTATTTATGTTCAAAGACGAGATGTACCTCTTTCACCAAAGATGGATGATTCTCTTTTAACTTGCCCCTCATTTAATGGGTGAGAATGAAAATTCCGTCAAGCATGTGGAACACACTTTGTTTGGCCCTTCAAGATGGATATTTCAAGTAGTATCAAGATGTGACCGACATTAACTCTTTAGAAATTTGTTGAGTAACAATTGAACCAATTGCAACCTGATGTGCGTTTTTCAGATGCTTTATTATCGGGTCAAGAAAGTAATGCTCTGAAACATGAAGTAAATAAGTCAGAAAATTAAACAAGGCTAATCTAATGCATGCTTTCTAGAAATGGCTTGAAAAATGATCTTTTCTTTTTGTTCTTATGGAATTTTTTTTGGATGAGGAAGCATGAAGAAGCCTAATCCTCAGAATTCTCTTTGGATGATATTTTCTTTTCATTGTTGGATATCGTCACTGGGCTAATTTGGTGTGCCCCATCATGTCCTTAAAACAAAACTTGTAATTCTATTGATATTCATCAATCAAATTACATTTATTGGAATGTGATGCTCAAGCACAGAAGAAGTTGAAATCAATCCCTAAAAAGAGATAAAAATTCCCACGTGTGGGAAGGTGCATGCCCCTAACTAAATGAGGAAATCAAACTACTTTGGATCATGAATCATGTGTACTTGAATTCTTCACCCTTCTTGATCTTGTGATGCAAACCCTTCAGGTCGGATATTCTTCCATCTAGATGTGTCGCTACCCTCTTCATGATGGCATCAAATTCGACAACCTCAAGAAAATGAGAAGATTCAAAAGGTCTTCTTGGCTCTCTTCTTGGAGTCGCAATTTCTCACTAAAGATAGATTGCAGCATTTTTGCTTGGCGAGATAAGCTCTTTTTGATCCGTCATTTTAACTCTCGATCGTGAACTGATGGGTGAGCGGGATCGTTCCATAATCACGTAATTCAAATGAACGGGAACATGTAAGCATGATGGTAAATAGAAAATCGATCCATGACAATGATCTAGTCAATTTTTCCATTTTTTTTTTCATTTATTCATGAAAGTTCTTACAAGAAGGGCATTTCCTAAAAATGGACTAGGAAAATAAAGATAGACACCCTAACAAGACCAAATTTCCTAAACATGAATTGAAAACAAATTCTCCAAAGCTTTTTTTGCAAATGATTTATTGCATGGCAATTTCCTCATTTCATTTCTAATTGACAAATGAATTAGATCAAACGACTAACCTAGATTTTCATGGATGGACCAAAAGTAAATTGCATAGTATAAGGATTGAAGACTTACTTCACCAAGGAAAATCAATGGCAATCACATAGACATGCGCATGATAAGTGGCTCGATTTCTAATCTATAAGGCTTATCAAGGTGGAGCCACAAGGATGATCGGACTAGCCACGGGCTTGTGGACTATGTCGAGTCCTCATGACTCCGGCTTGGTCAAAGAGCCGACCCAGGTTGCAAGCATGCAGACCGAGGTGGGTACTCTTGACACCATGAAAGAAACTTTGGGATTGAGATAGGCGACTCGTACCGCGAGCATGCGGTCGGAGTGGTATCCATCTCAACACCATCCTAAATGATCCTATGCGGCCTAGGTTCGGCGGCAGGTTGTGTGTGCAATAGTGTAGTGCCAAATGCAAGGCATGCACAATAATTTAAATCAAACAACACTTCAATAGTTTGAATTTAAAACATTCATCCCCAACTCCAACCTGCAAGGCAAGGGTTAACAAAGACTACTCCCCTTATATCTCCCAATCTGCAAAAACATTTAACACCTTAAATGTTAGGGATGTGAGATAGCTAGTATAAGCACCTAGAGAGGGTGAATAAGTGCACAAACAATTTATCGAGATACGAAAGCGATTCTAGGTAGCCGATAGAAAGGAATTCACAAAATTATTTACGATCAAAGTAAAGAGAGTAAGGAAGAGAAGATTAAACACAGGGTTTATAGTGGTTCGGCTTATTCCAAGCCTACGTCCACTCTCCCGCACTGACAGCCCACCGGCTGGATTTCACTATGAACAAAAGAGAAGTTACAGCTCAGCTTTTCCTTGATTCCACAGTGTAGATGTTCTACCACACCTCCTCAAGATTTCTAACAAATATAAACTCTCTTTTGTATACAAGTATTCACTCAAAGGAATTGTCTAAACAATAGGGAGCTTCAGACTTTGGAATTCTTCTATCGCACACACCTCAACAACTTAGAACGTCTTCCTTATATACTCCTTTATGCCATCATACCCGTTGGCACTTACCAAAGGAATTCCTCCAATCTACTCGTTGGATGGAATCAATTAGGAAGATCATTCGGGCTATTAAAGAAACGTGTCGATAGCCCATCAATCATGTTCACCCATACAATCAGGATCTCGGTTTCCATAAGTAGAACCTTCCAAGAATATTTAGGCAATCATCGATTTCTTAATCTTCGAGTCAATCTCGATCAATCAAAGGATTCCGTTGTGTCTATTCCAGCCACGGGATCTTCTCCATTGATAAGGTCAAGCCCTTAACAAAACATCCAGCTTCCGGGTAACCTTTCTTCAACAGATTAGAGATCGTCAATGAGGATAGACTTTGAGTCTTGAGTCCGGCTGTCAGGAGGTCTTCGACTTTAAATAGTAGAGTCTCGCAAACCTTCGTAGACTAGATCGGTGGAAACGTTTTGTCACTTCAAAATACTTCAAGAGGATTTCTCCAACAATCTCCCCTTTTTGATGGTGACAAAACTTTCCCTAGATTTGGATAATTTTGACCGCAAAACATTTTTCAAACACATATGCATATCTTATAGAGATAAATGGCTAAATGAATAACACTAGAATCAGAACCACAGAAAATAGGTTAGTCTAATAAGTGATAAAGCCATCCCTAATAAAGCCATCCATAAGATACCAATGATAGTTAATAAAAGCAGTCAAGTCCAAGTCTAGTTCAATTCTCATCCAGACACAAAAACAAAGTCAAACAGATCAAAACAATCCACAAAATCCAACAACCAGTCCAACACACCAACCACACAATTAAAAGTTAAATTGTTCAAATCTTGCATCTCTCCCCCTTTTTGTCAGCATTAAAAAGGTTGAGATGAAAATGGAATAAAGTCAAGATTGTTTGGGAACGCAGACAAGCTGAAAATCTCCCATGGACTGAACGATGCCTTCAAGCCTTTTCAAGTCTTCCTTCAGCTGTGCGATCTCCTCACCCTTGGCATTGGCCTGAGTCTGAACAGTGAGGGCTTGGATTTTATCATTCAATGAACATGAAGAAACTTGACCCGCAGTTTGCAAGTTTTGAACCTCGCATCCCAAGGCATAAATTTGACCTCGCATCTCCAAGAGAATATCCATGATTCTGCGAAAATCTGCCGCATTATCAGTCTGAGTACTTGCTTCGGCTCATTCTGATGGAGTAAATGCAGACAATGGTAGATCAGCATAATCTCGCAGGTTTGGCGATGAAATTTCAGTACCTTCTTCTGGAAATTGAGAGGCATAAACGTCCTCTGGGTCTGCAGGTGAGCGACTGACTCCTTCACTTGCGTCAGGATATGAGGACTTCCCTCTTTTCTCTTGATCTCCCCCTGTTTCCATGCCTACAAATGGAGAAGAGTGTTCATCAGGTTCTCCTTCTTTTCCTCTTTCTTCTTTTGTCTCAACTCTTTCCTTCTCAGCTTCTCTTTCTTCTGCTTCCTTCTCCTCTGCTTCCTTCATCTCTGTTTCTTTCGCCATTTGTTCCGATTCTTTCCCTGGAACAGGACGACTTAAGTTATTCAAAGCCATTGCAGAGATGGTAAGATTTTCATCATCATCTTCATCTTCAACAATAAGAGCTCTTCTTTTCGGTTTTGAAGCAACCAAGGGCTCATTTCCTTTCGGCTTTGATGAAGAAGAGGGTTGATGAGCTTTGAGTGGAGTCTTCTCCTTGAATTTCTCCAACGCCTTGTTCAATTCCTTCAGACGCATCTTGGTCACCATTTTCAGTCCAACCACCATATGATCGCATGATCGAACACAAAAGATTTGCGGAGGCTGAATATTCAGATGTCTGAATAACTTCGTCACAAGACTTGGGTAAGGAAGTTGGCCTCTGTCCTTCATCATGGCTCTATACATGTGGAACATAACAGTGTGAGGAAGAGAAAACCTTTTCCCAGTGAGGATGGCATACATCAGCTTTGCCTCTGAACTTGAAACATCAATCTTGGAAGTTGATTTTGGTCGAAGGCAGTTGATCACAATCTTGTGAAGCAAGATGTTGAATGCACTCATCCTTAAGTAGGAAATATTTTCCTCTGTTCTCCTGTCCTTGACAAGTTCCAATGTAGCACCAGCAACAGAAACTTTGATCGGTTGATATCTTCCCCTCTCAACTCCCAACACATCTGCCAGCATATCCATATCCACAACATAGTCTTGATCTTTGACATTGAAGGAAAATCTATTCGCATCTAAAAAGCTAAGATTTAAATATAAATATGCGGTTAGTTCAGCATAGGCCTCTGTAGTGTCGGAGCAGAACTTTTCAAGTTGAAGATAACCGAACTTTTCCCTCAAGTTCACATTTACAGCATCCAGAAAATCAAAATCCACACTCGTAGGGTTTATTACCCCACGCTTCAGCAATTTCGAGTACAAATCCTTTTGTTCCTTCGATCTAAACAAATCTCCTATTTTTCCTCGACTTTCAACCGCAATACCCATTCTCGGTTGAAATTGACTATACAATTTGTCATCATCATTCCCATATGCAGGATTTGGTCCCCAATCACGAGGATCACTCGGGATCGCAAGAGTTTCATCAACCAACCCTTTACGAGCAATTCCCAAACTTTCCATTTTTCGCAGAAAGATGTATTCATTTCCATACCCTTTCTCTTTAATAAAATCATCGACATATTTCAAGGGAGTACGCGTTGCTTTTAAGGCACGATACAGCTTATAAATAGAAGCGGGCTTTTGAACTCTTACAGGGTCTGCATCCTCGATGATTTCTTCCTCTTGTTGATGATCAACGCCTTGAGGACTAGATAGAGGAGAGTGACGCTGCTAAGAATGTTGTGGGCTCGATTGCTGTTCTGGAGCCACATCTTCTTCGGTGAGATCGAAGTGCGTAGGCCCCTCACTCATTCGCCATGGTCCCCTGCTTGCGATTCTCGAAGACTTTCTTGAAGACGACATCTTTCTTAGTTTTTGGAAGATTCCTTGCTTGACTTTTCCAAGAAAGATGACAACTTTTTCGAAGATTAAACAAGGGAAGAAAACGGGAATGGAGGATCGATGCTTTCTAGGGTTTTTGAGAGTAAAGTGAAGAGCAATTAACAGTACACGATCGGTAAAAAGGAGAGATAAACAAACCGTCACAAAGGAAAATAAAAAGATGCCTTTTCAAAATAACTGTCTTTTTCCGCAAAAATAGTCATTTGAAAAATAACTTCCTTTTTGAAAATGAAATGATGCAGTAATTTCGTCAATTAAAAATAGCAACAATTTAAATACAGTTTGACGATCGTACCTCTTCAAGATAAGATTTGAGAGAGAGAGAGAGAGAGAGAGAGAGAGAGAGAGAGAGAGAGAGACTAACTTACAGTCTAACGGTCATACCAAGACTAACTTAAAGTCTTGTATGTCTGAGTCTGAAAGTCTTTAGACTTTGATTTCCTCATACCTCAAAATGTTGAGTCTAGTACGGATAGACTCAAATTGATTTTTCTCCAAAGGCTTTGTGAATATATCCGCTAGTTGATTCTTTGAGTCAACAAATTGAATTGAAACATCTCCATTTTGAACATGGTCTCTAATAAAGTGATGTCGAATCTCTATGTGCTTTGCTTTTGAGTGGAGAATCGGATTTTTGGTGAGATTTATAGCGCTGGTGTTGTCGCAATTAATCTTCGTGCATGAGTCTTCAATTCCAAAGTCTCTTAGCTATTGTTTTATCCACAGAATTTGTGAACAACAACTTCCGAGAGCTATATACTCTGATTCTGCTATAGAGAGAACTACTGTACTTTACTTTCTTGAAAACCAAGACACTGTCCTGCCTCTAAGTAGTTAACAAGTACTCGAGGTGCTCTTTCTATCGACTCTGCATCCAGTAAGGTCTGCATCTGAATATCCAAGAAGAGTAAAGTCTCCCCTTTTTGGATACCAGAGACCAAAGCTTGATGTTGATGAAATATACTTGATAATACGCTTCACAGCATTCAAATGAGATTCTTTTGGGTCTGATTGAAATCCGGCACAAATGCAAACACTAAACAGAATGTCAGGTCTAGAGGCAGTAAGATAAAGAAGTGATCCGATGATACTCCTGTATAGCTTTTGGTCGACTTTCTTTCCTCCTTCATCTTTGTCTATCTTCAAGGAACTTGACATTGGTATGTCAGCCTTTTTGCAATTGTCCAGTTCAAACTTTTTGACAAGATCATTTGCATACTTTTCTTGATGAATGAAAGTTCCTTCCTCTAGTTGTTTCACTTGGAGCCCGAGAAAGAAGGTTAACTCACCCATCATGCTTATTTCAAATTCATATTGCATAGTCTTAGAGAATTTCTTGCACAAACTTTCATTAGAAGATCAAAAAATAATATCATCCACATATATTTGAACAAGTAAAAAACTTTTGCTTTCTCTTTTAATAAAAAGGGTAGTGTCTACTTTACATTTAACAAATCCATTTCGAATTAAAAACTTACTTAATCTGTCATACCAAGCTTGAGGTGCTTGCTTTAAGCCATACAAGGCCTTTTTGAGTCTGAATACTGAATCTGGTTTCTTTGAGTCTTTAAACCCTGGTAGTTGTTCCACATAGACTTCCTCACGGATGAAACCGTTTAGGAAAGCACTTTTGACGTCCATTTGAAATAACCTGAAATTTTTATGACAAGCAAATGCAAGTAATAAACGAATTGCTTCTAACTTTGCTACCGGTGCATAAGTCTCATCATAGTCGATCCCTTCTTCTTATGTGTATCCCTTGGCCACGAGTCTAGCCGTGTTTCTTATGACTTTTCCTTTCTCATCCATCTTGTTCCTGAAAACCCATTTAGCTCCAACAATTGATTTACCTTTTGGTTTAGGAGTCAGTTCTCAGACATCATTAACTCTGAATTATCTGAGTTCTTCTTGCATAGCTTCAATCCAGCTTTCATCGGATAAAGCTTCTTCTATGCTCCTGGGTTCTATTTCAAAAATAAGAGCCACAGCACTAGGCTCTTCTCGCCTTTTGGATCTTGTGCGGATTCCTTCATTGATGTCGCCAATAATAAGATCTTTGGGATGACCGGACTTATGTTTCTAGTTGCTGGTTAATTTATCAGATTGATGGTGACTTCCTTCACTAAAATCTTCAACAGTCACTTGTTGCTGGTCCTTCAAAGTCTGAGCTGCTTCTTGAGAATTAGACTTTGTAGAGTCTGGAGCAGATTCAGTCTTTTCAAAATGAGTCTGAATAGATTCATTTTGTATAGAATCTTGGAATTTGACATTCATTGATTCTTCCACAGTTTGAGTCTTCTTGTTGTAGATTTTGTATGCTTTGCTTGTGGTTGAATATCCAAGGAAGATGCCTTCATCTGATTTTTCTTCAAACTTACCAACTCGATCATTTGCATTTTTCAATATGAAACATTTGCATCCAAATACATGAAAATATGAAACAATGGGCTTCTTTCTTTGAATAATTCATAGGGGGTTTTTTCTAGAATAGGCCTTAGAAAAACTCTATTGATAATATAACATGATGTTGAAACTGCTTCAACCCAAAACCGTAAAGAAATATTGCTTTCAATTAAGAGAGTTCTGGCCATTTTTTGAAGAGATCTATTCTTCCTTTCCACAACTCCATTTTGCTCGGAGTATATGGAGAAGAGAACAAATGCTGTAAACCATTCGTCACAAAATTTAGCAAAATCTTGATTTTCAAATTCACCTTCATGGTCTGTTTTTATACTTGAAATAACATACTCCTTTTCATTTTGAACCTTCGTAGCAAAAATTTTTAAAGTAAAAAAAAGTTTCCGACTTACTTGCCAAGAAATATACCAAAGTAAATCGTGAGTAGTTATCCACAATTACTAGGCAATATTTCTTACTTCCAATGCTCTGCGTTCTTGTTGGTCCGAAGAGATCCATATGCAAAAGCTTTAGTACACGGTTAGTGGAAACTTGATTTATTGGCTTAAAGGAGTTTCTTACCTGTTTTCCCAATATACATGGTATACATATATTATATTTTTGGTATGATAAATTAGGTAGACCACGAACAAGCTTCTTTGCTGAGATTTTGGCTATCTGCTTCATGTTAATATGCCCAAGCTTTTTGTACCATAAGCTCGCTTCATCTTGGATTGAGATTAGACATTGCGATTCATCTGGTTTCACGTCTAAGAGGTAGATATTTCCATGTCTTCGACCCATGAAAGACTGAGTAGAGTCTTTACTGGTTCCTGAACAAATACCCTCTTGAAAGTTGATTTTGAAACCGGCATCATAAAGCTGACTGACACTGAGCATATTGTAATTGAGCCCTTCAACTAAAGAAACGTTGCTTATTGTGAGGTTCCCAATCATTACAGTTCCAAATCCCACTATTTTTCCTTTGCTGTTTCCTCCAAATGAGACTTTTCCACCATTCACTTGAACAAGCTTTATGAAACAATTTGAATCTCCTGTCATGTGTCTCGAGCATCCACTATCCAGGTACCATTTCACCTTCTTTTTTTTTATAGTGACCTGCATTTAAAAAGAAACTTAAGCTTTCTTTAGTACCCATATTTTCTTGGATCCTTTTGAGTTAGTCTGATATACAGTTTTTGCCCAGACTTTATTGACAGGTCACCAAGCCATAGGACATTCTTTTTCAAAATGATTTGCACTATTGCATTTTGAACATCTAAGAGCATTGCAACCTACTGGTTTTACAAAGGTCCTTTCAAAATGATTTTTGTAAGCATTCCTTGTTGGTCTTTGTTTAATTCTTTCTTTTACTTTAGGAAAATCAATTAAAAGAATGGTTTCAGCAGTCATTCCTAAACCAGATTTATTGAAATAAGGTATTTGAATAGAAAGTATTTTCTCCAGTTTTTCAGATCCTAGAGAAAATCTTTTGGAAATATTTGAAATATCATTTTTCAAAAATGCATTTTCTTTCAAAAGATTATCTACACTTTCTTTGAGAGAAGAAACATCCTGGTCTAAGCATTTCACTTTTTCTTTCAAAACATTCTCTAGTTGTTTTAAAGCAGAATTTTCCTTTTTAAGTTCAGAAATTCTTTTAAGAGAAGTCTTAAGACTAAAACATAATTCATCAATATATTTTGAAACTTTAAAAGGAATTTTGAAGTTACTTACCTCGAATTCATTTTTTGAGTCTGAATCAGTCTCGGAGTTTGATTCTGAGTCTGATTGTGCCATTAGACATATGTTTGCCTAATCATCTTCACTATCTTTACACTCTGTATCACTCCAGGTTTCAGCTTTGAGAGCTTTTCGATATCTTTCAGTTTTTTCTTTCTTCTTCCTTATAAGAGGACAATTGGGTCTGATGTGTCTCTTTTTCTTACATTCAAAGCAGACTACATCTTTGTTTGATTCATCATCTTCAGCCGACTTGGTCTGTTGCTTTTGAAAACTTTGTTTCTTTGAATTGAATCTTTTTCCTTTTCTGTTAAGCTTTCTGAATCTTCTTATCATGAGAGCAAGTTCTTCATCATCCATGTCGTCTTCAGAATCTGTTACATCAGAATCATCATTAGATTTTAATACAATTGATTTCTTACCTTTGGGATCTTCGTCTTCATTGATTTGTTCCACTTCATAAGACTCGAAGGGTCCCAACCAAAGCTCATCGACAGATACAGTGGCATGATTCTTTGAGTCTCTAATTGAGGTCTTAATGTGATTCCAATCCTTGGAGAGTCCATGCAAATAGCTTGTTTACTTTCATGGGATTAGAAATTGGTTGACCTTGATTTTCAAGACCATTCACGATTTACGTAAACGATTAAACATGTCGTTATAGATTCTCCTAGTTTCATTCGAGGCTTCGTATTGACCGAGAAGAATGTTGATTCTTGTCTCTTTCACTCGATCGGTTCCTTCATAGGTAATGTGTAATCTATCCCAGACTTCTTTGGCTGTATCACAAGAAGATATTCTGTATATTCAGTAGGTGATAAAGCACAATATAAAGAGTAAATTGCTTTTGCATCAAGAGCTTGTCTCATGATTATCTCTTCTTGACTCATTTCGCTAGACTCAACAGTATCATTTCCTCTTTCTGAGACAGATGCAGTTTTAGGAATGATTCCTTTTTCTATAACGTCCCATTCCAGAGGATCCTTTGATCTTAAGAGCGCCTTCATTTTGTTTTTCCATATGTTGTAATCCTTTCTATCAAAGTAAGGTGGTCTGGTGTTGCTTTACCCTTCTATCAGCCTTGGAGCCAACATACTAGCCATGGATCTTTAACAAAACATCAAGTTCTGGGTAACCTTTCTTCAACGGATTAGAGACTGTCAATGAGGATAGACTTTGAGTCTTGAGTCTGGCTGTCCGGAGGTCTTCAGACTTTAAATAGCAGAATCTGCAAACCTTCAGACTAGACTGATGGAAACGTTTTGTCAGCTTCAAAATACTTCAAGAAGATTTCTCCAACAGGATGTACCTGGGATCCTCGCTACCAAACAAAAACATTTTTTCAAAAAGAAAATTAGCCTAAGTCCACTAAGAGTTTTAACTCAACTCCCCAGCGGAGTCGCCAAGCTGTCGCAACCCAATTTTTTCCGGGTGTGAACCACCTAGAGTTTGGCTAATGGATTGTTAAGCCTAGACTTAACACAGGCTCTCTCAAGCCCATACAAATTCGTGACTTTAGGTTCAAGTTCTTAACATGTAATTTTTTAATTAAGAGTCGCCACTAATCTATTTTTGGTGGGTCGATTAGAAACCCAAGTAAAGTAACGAGAGTTTTACTTTACTCCTATGAACTAGAGATTTGGGTACGGGGACTTGGTTACGCTAGATTTCTCTAACGCCCTTTCGGTACCATTTCTTTTATTTTGACAAAAGGGTTTTGCATGCAGTTTGAATTGATTTTAAACTATTTCCCTAACATGTGAGGTTATCATACGGGTGCGCAAACCACCAATTTAACATCTAAAAAGGCAATGAATAAATTGCAAGACTTACCTCATAGCAACGAAAGCATCTGCGTTGTTAGATCAGAATTCACATCAACAATCCTAGATATGATTTATAATTAACACGCAATTTCTTTTTTGTTTTCACTTAATTAATGAGAATCATGATTTATGCAATGCATGCCACTATTTAACATAAAATGATATGACATGGCAATATGACTTAGCTATATGACCTAAGCAATATGACATAAATAAGCATGTAGCCTATCCTAAGCATGAGATGGATTTATTCTAAAAAATAATTTTTTGTATTTTCCATGAGATTCGAAATTAAAGAAATGCAACACTTAAATATGCAATCTAAATTAATCTAATGACCTAATTCTAATGACGGGCAATTTCTAATTAAATGCATCTAACAAAAATCACTAAATGACGTGCATTGTATGAAACTAATTCTATATGACGTCCACATGATTTTTATTTTCCTAATAAGCATGCAATCTATTTAGGAGAAATTATCTAAATCTATAATATGCAATCTTAACATGCAATGACGTGCAAAGAATGCCCTAATTCTACATGACATATGCATAATGACTTTTTTTTTTTTGTGTTTTTCCTTTTTTCCCTTTTTTTAGATTTCAAAATTAATAATTGCCAAATAATTAAACATGCAATCCAAGTTTTAAAAAAACTAGCAACCTAAATTAATTGATTTGATTTTTTTTTTGAAAATTCGAAATAAAATACCTATTATGAGCATGCAAACCCTAAAACTACATTTTTTGATTTTTTTTTTAAAGAAAGCTAATTTAAGTAACACCACAGCAAATCAAGTCATATTGATACCCAAATCGATGAACAATATCTCGAGCATGAGATCGGATTGGCCAATTTCAAATAAATCACGAATCGGATCTCGAGCGGGAGATCGGATTGGCAATTTTTTTTAAGTAATTGCGAGTGGGATTTCGAGCTTGAAAATCGGAATGACAATCACTAATTTCAAGGCAATTTCATATCATGGAATTTCAATTTCACATTAAAGGAATAATTACACTGAAAAGATAAAATAAAATAGCAAAAATAATAAAACAAAAATAAGATAAAGAAAATACCTAAATTTTCTTTTGCTTTTCTCTGTCTTTCTTTTCTTTTTTTTTTCTGAAAAAGAAAAAGAAAAATAAATCTGGTGGCCGGTCCGGCGAGGGGAAATCGCCAGCTAGGGTTCCGGTGAGGGCACCGGGAGCGGCGCGACGGCGGTACAGAAACAGGAGCTTCGGGGATCGACGCGGTGGCGTCGCGGGTCTGGCTTGGCGCGGGCATCGCAGGCGAGGGACGTGGTGGACCAACGGGCCAGACTCTGCGACAAGCAGGGATGCGAGCTGTGGGAGCGGCGCGGCAATGATGCTGCTGATGCTCGAGAGGAGACGGTGAGCGGGGCACCGGATCGCAGAGGCAGCTGCTGGTCGCGTCGTGCGGAGGCGCGGCGAGGGGGCTGAGGCGCGGCGGTAGTGCTGCGTAGAGGCAGCGCGGGCTGCTGGCGGGATGTTGATGCAGAGCGGTGGAGCTCGGGGTTACCGGATGCGGAGGAGTCGGGCGTTGACGGCGCAGGTGGGGGCTTCGCAGAGAAGAAATCCACGAAAGAGATGAGCAGTGCACGCCTTTTTCCTTTTCTTTTTTTTAGTTTTCCTCTTTCCCTCTCTCTCTACGTAACTTTTTCTTTTTTGCTGACTTCTCCTCTTTTCTTTCTGCAAAATTGTCAGAAGAACGAGGGAGGGGGATTTTTTCTCTTTTCTTTTTTTTTTTCGATCTCTCACCTCACGTCTACTCTTTGCTCTCTCTCTCTTCTGTTGCACCTTTCAGCTTTTGTCTTTTTGTGTTCTTTTTTTTTTTTTCACTCGACGGAATGGACCCCCCCTTTTACTTTTTGCTTGGCGTATTTTATAGGCCCAAAAAATGTATCCTCACGACATATATTTTTTCCTTTTTTGCTTGCGCACGATACCTCTAAATATGTCGTTGAAGCATACATACTCCGCGCAATATTCCCTTTTGTATTTCTTGCATATTCTATCCAGAAAAATTCCCTTTTTGCACGAAATACACCCCTATTGTATATTACTTAAAAATATGAAAAGCTTGAACGAAATATGTGAAAAATCTTCCCTTCACCAGCAGCCTAAAATAAAATAAAACCAAAAAATTAAAATTAAATGTTTCTAAACTATATGCCATGTGTGTGTGTGTGTGTGTGTGTGTTTTTTTTTTTTTTTATAGCAAAAATCAACCCCAAAAATTTAGGTGTCAACAGTTACATCAAATCAGAATCAGAATATGGAAAAAGAAATTTCACACCATGCTTAAACTAGGCATGCAGAAGGCTTATGACCGGGTCGAATGGGATTTTCTCAGAGATTATCTCCTAAAGCTTGGATTTCATACCAAATGGGTTCACTGGATATTCCAATGCGTTTCTACGGTTTCTTACAGTGTCAAATTCAATGGCGAATTTCTACCTTTTTTCCATCCTACTAGAGGTCTCAGACAAGGCGACCTTTATCACCGTACCTGTTCATCCTAATGGCTAATGCCTTAACTACTCTTATCAACAATGCAGTGGACATTGGCAATCTTAAAGGTATCAAACTTAATCAATGGTGTCCCACTCTCTCCCACTTATTTTTCGTAGATGATGCCATTTTTTTCCTTGATGCGAAGCTTATGGAATGTCATAACTTAGCTACTGTCCTTAATGAATATTGCCTAGCTACAGGACAGGCTATTAGTCGAAACAGATCAGGTTTATTTTGTAGCATAGACTATCCTATCGGCTTGAAAGAAAATCTTGCTAGAGCACTTAGAGTTCCTATACTACACAAAACTGGTAGATATCTTGGCATACCTTCAGATTGGGGCAAATCTAAACAGGAAATGTTTTCTTGGCTTATGGGTCGAGTGCATTCAAAACTCGAAGGTTGGAAAGAAAAACTTATTTCAAAAGGAGGCAAGAAGGTCCTTCTTAAAACCATTGTGCAAGCAATACCCCAATATGCAATGTCGATTTTCAAAATCCCTGCTACTATTTATAAAGCCATAGAACAAAAATAGCTAAATTCTAGTGGCAGTCTAATTACAGCAAAAAAGGCATACATTGGAAGAACTGGGATTGCATTAAGAGTAGGAAAGATGAAGGGGGTTTAGGATTTCGCGATCTTATGGTTTTTAACAGAGCTCTATTGGGTAAACAAGCTTTGCGCCTAGCCCAAGAACCTACTTTATTGTACAGCAAGCTACTAAAAGGTTTATATTTTCCATCTCGGGATTTTTGGCATGCCACTAAAGGTGCTAGACCCTCTTGGGGTTGGCAGAGCATATTACTAGGCTGGCAATCTATCGTAGATAAGGTTTTATGGTCTGTTGGAAATGGCACAAAAATAAAAATTCGTGAGAATAGCTGGTTACCTAGCGGTGTTATTGGAGGTCCTACTCCAAGGGATGAACCAGACATGGTTGCAGGCTTTATATCAACTGATTCCGACTCATGGGGTACTTCACTTTTGAATCAACATTTTGATAGCCAAATAGTTGACGAGATCCTATCTATCCCTATTCGACCTCACTGTACTCAAGATAAACTAATATGGAGAGGAACGCAAAATGGAATTTTTACAGTGAAGAACTGCTACAATCAGCTTAGAGCTCAGCAAAAAAGCAATATCACCAATCAAACCTCTTCATCTTTTCAGCCGCCTCGCAGATTATGGAATGCAATCTAGAAACTACACACTATGCCTAAACTAAGATCATTTCTCTAGTCTCTTTGCAATAATGCACTGGCGACTAGAGAAAATATATATAAGCGACAGATCTTGACAGACCCGACTTGCTGTATGTGTGCTAATCAGGTACCCGAGACCCCAGAACATCTTTTTTTGTTATGTCCATGGACACATGATGTTTGGATGCATCCAGAATTAGCTATAAAGAGTCCTATAGTAGCTGTGCATCGAATAGAAAGTTGGTTACTTCAATTTATTGATAGTAATGGTGGCTTACCGGATCTTGACAATTATTACGTCTGTCTTCTGGCACATCTGGAAAGCCCGGAATGATTTCCTGTTCCGTTAACAATAGCCGAATGCTGAGCGAGTTGTGCAGTTGGTGATCGCAGATGCCCAATCCAAGCATATTTTCGATACCCCAGTGCTGCGGCCTGCTTCAAAACAAAGTATTTCAAATCACAGATGGCATCCACCGGACCAAGGAGTCTTAAAATTTAACATTGATGCAGCTTACCACCCATCTTGCATTGCTGCCTCGGCGGCTTGTGTGTGCAGAGACTCATCCGGTCGCTTGATTGATGGTTTCATGCATTTTTTTCGCACCTCCTCGGCCCTGCAAGTTGAGGCGATCGCCCTAAATCTCACCCTACATTTCTGCTTCAGAGAGGATGAGAGATGGATAAGATTGTTGTGGAATCTGACTGCTTGACCATTGTGGAAGCCGTTCGTGATCCTGCCCGACGGCCGTGGGAACTTAGATCGATTTTCAAAGAAACTCTGGCGTTGCTGATTCGGTGCCCTAATCTCCAACTAGTACACTGCCATAGAGAAGCTAATGATGTTGCGGACCGAGTTGCGAAGGCCAATCGGGCCTACTTACTCTCTCCGAATTGGGTTCTTCAGCTTCCTCCTTTTTTGCAGGATATTGTGTATTCTGAACTTAATGTAACTTCTATGCTGAGATCTTAATATATGTGATGTTTCCGACCAAAAAAAAAAACTCACAAACATCCAAAAAAGCACATGATGTCAGACAAAAGCTCAAGTCTCTCAGCTTCAGGTTTGATTTGCCACTTACTCTACTTTCATCGGCATTACAGTTTATACGGTGCAAATTAAAAAATTTACACCTTTTTCATGGTGTTTCATTTGTTTGTATTTGTATTGTATCGGCCGAAACCTTGTGCATGCTTAGTATCTGTATACTAATAAACGTGGAAGTAGAAAGTTGTAGATCGGAGAGCTTACTACTAAACTATCCATTAATTGGATTCACATTCCTTTATAAGATGCCTATGTTTGTTTTTTCTCTAGTTTCTTAATATTATGCTATGAAGGGAAATATGTTCTGATGGTGGGGCCTGCCCTTATGCAAAAAAGGTTGTGGTCCTGTCCCTATCTATATTATTTTCTTCCTTAAGCTTTTGAGCTAACAAAGGAAGCTTAGTGTCAATTAAAATGGAATAAGACTTATTTGAAAAAAATCTGCAATAGGCTTTTTTTTTTTTTGGTAACCGAGGACTCCACCATGGGCCCCCCGTGCCCGAACAGCTCCTGAGGGTTGGGCCCCTATACCTCGAGGAAGACTAACCCAGCAACCCACCACCAGGGCCCCCCACTTAAATCGCTAGCAACTGCGGGTTTCTAACTCTCGACCTCTGCGATGAAGGAGGTGAAGGAGGGACTCTCAACCAACGTAGCTACCCACAGATAGGTTGCAATGGGCCTTTTGGTCTCTCGATTAGTAAAACAAAAGACCTATGGAGTATAATCAAAGCCAAAAACTATTGAAAAACAAATTTGATATGTTATCTGATCTCAATTCAAGGAATTCGATACTCATTAACAAATCGAGTGATTATGATTATAACTTCAACCTTAACTCTTTTTTTGTCACAATCAGTTGTATGTGTCGTGACCTACCCTCTTAAGGGACTGCTCTCAAGAAATAGGTTTAGAGGTAGTTGCTCAGGGGATGATTCTAATTGTTCATATAAAAGACGGCTTGGCTTGGACACATCATCTTTTCAACTACCCGAGAGAAAGTTCATTGATCAAGAGTGTGGACTCTCCCAAGCCCATACCTCATGTGACAAGGGATTTCTAAGTTCTTAATAGCCTAAGTATTTTACTGGGAGCCACCACTAGCCATTTAGGGTCGGCTAAAAACCAATCAAGACATGGGAATATTGTCTCGATTCTCATGCTACTAGAGATTCTAGATTTGGGGTTCGATTATGCTAATGGATATTAGTGCATTTTTGGTACCACTAACTGTGAAGGTGAGTTACCTAGCAAGTATCACCTAGAGGGGAGTGAATAAGTGATACTGTTAAATCTTGACAAATTACTGCGGAATAGAACGAGTCAAGATAAAAGTTTGAATGGGATCAAATTTTGGAACACTGTTCAGAATATGTTATGCAGGTTATGCAGAAGAATGCACTTTATGAGCAACTTGTGAGTGCATAGTAGATTATAGCAATAACAAATAAAAATGTAAGGACAAAAGAAATTGCATACAAGGTTTATAGTGATATGACTTTAATCAAGCCTATGTCCACTCTCCCACGCTGACAGCCTACTGATTGGATTTCACTATATGATCAATAAGAGATTATAACTTTGAGTGCAAACATTTAGTAGTAGATTACACTAACTTCTTCAATCACTCTTTTTGTATTCCTCTTGCGATCACAAACAATTAAGCTCACAAAAGACAAGTATACGATCAAAGTACGCTCAGACTTTTTAAATTTCATATTCTAAGCCTCGTCTCTTACTTGCTCCTTGGCACCTTGGTCTCCTTATATACTCCTCCACTTTTAAACTAGTCGTTGGACAATCTCGAGAGGATCATTTTCTAATTTACCCATTGGACAGATTTGTATCAAGAAGACTGAGTGGCTGTTGAGTGACAAAGATAGAATCTCCACTTGATTCCGGTTGCCCATACAACCAGATTCTTAATTTCCATAAGAAGAGCTTTGCCGTTTAGAAAGAACTTGTCTTCATGATTGATTTATCAATCATTTAGATTGATTCAATCAAAACTTTCATGGGTAACATCCAAGTTAAATCACTAGCCGTTATATGTTCTGGACTGTCTCATTCTGGACCTGTTACCTTCTGAATGTGTGCTTCGTTCTAAACTAACTACATTATGAACTTTTCTCATTTTGAACTAGCTACTTTTTGAACCTTGTCAAAATGGGAATGAGAGCTCTTTGTTTTCAAAATAAAATGAGGAGTTTAAGTCTAAGTGTTCCGTTTGAAGTAGACTTGTGCTAAAAATACTGCTGGAATGAGATGTTTCCATTATTCAACCGTAACCCTAAAACAGCATCCTTTGAGACAATTATTAGACTTAAAATATACTTGATAGCTTTGCCAACTTCAAAATCTATTGGGAGTTTTCTTAACAGAAGGTTGTTATTTAAGTGCCCATGCGATCTTGATTACAATATGATTCGGGTGTCAAAGCTACTAAGTGATTGCAACATGTTTTTGAAGGCTTTCATTATGATCCTAAGCTAACCCTAACCTATTAGAGGAAAGCAATTAACATCTGTTTTATTAAAAAGGCAGTCTGGTAAGTAAACACCCAAATATTAAAAGCAGCTAGGTAATGGTACAGTAAGTAAAAACTTGATATGAGTAAGGCAAAAAATATACATAGCCTCATTATAAGCCTTGAGATATGATCCCTTGGAAGTTTGAATCCTTAACTATGGTGAGCTTAATCTAAACATATTATGATGATAGACTAATCTAAACCAATATAATTATCTATTTAGAAAGTGATTCTAAGTCTAACTTGGATTTATTGAATGGAAACCGAGCTAATTAGCTTATAAGAACCTAAGTCTAATGATTAAACTAGCCTAAACCAAGCTAAACTAAGAGTCACCTAGGACCACCATCGACCGCCACTCTTGGTCTTCGGTCTTCAAGGAGTTCATAATCATCATCTTCATTGGTATCAAACATCCATCACATCTGACACTTACGTCGTGCAAACAATCAAAATAGCCAATCAATAGGTTCCGTAATCAACAAATAATGAAATAATCCTGCTTGGGAATCTAAATTCGCCTTTATGATTTGCCCTACCCCAGCTACCTCCTAATCAAACTAAAGGTTCATTGAATGGAATTAACTATTAATAGCACCCACTTGTGTGCACAAGTAAGAAGCTACCATCATTAAACCCCTATTTAACTTCCAGTCACCGACCCAAAAAAAAAAAAACTTCTAGTTATCCTTTCTAACCAACCCGCTGAAGAATGTGCATTAAAGGTTGGATGCACATCTAAACATTCACATGCAACATGGAATTAAAGGCATAATTTAAACAAGCTAAAAAAACAATCTGCAATCAAGCATGGGCACTAACCACTAGGGTTCACCCTTCCAACATAGAAGGGGAATGTGGGGGGGGGGGGTTCAAATCCCCACATTCTCGGGTGGGTTGGGAGTGTGGACAAATTAGTTTCAAGTGTAGATTTTGACTCTCACACCCTGTAAGGAGGTAGGGCAAAAGCTTGAGAGTGAGGGTTAGCATAGAAATGGAGTAGAACAGACAAAAAAAAAAAATTATGCATAGGCACTAATTACACTAAAAGACAAGAAATAGCATTTTCTAAACACGATTTCTAATTTTTTTAAAAAAAAATTCAGAATTTTTTAATATTTTTAAATTTTCAGAAAATTTTGGAATTTCATGATAAAATATTATTTTTTATTTAATAATATTATATTATTAAAATGGATGGATTCGGGTTGACTTCTTATGCCCAGTCAGGCTCGTGTTCGACCCGGGCGTGCCGCCCCGGGCACACCAATCTAAGTCCTCGACCTAGGCTTTAGACTTGGACTAGGCTCAATATATGAGCCCAGTACAATCAAGGCCCACTCCGTATCTATTTTACTTCTTCTTGTTCCTTTCCTTTTCTATTTTTATTTTTTGACCAACCCAGACTTGAGAATCTCTTCATTAGTGCCATGGAGATACAACGAGAGAAAAATAAATGTATGGACAACTCCACATCAAGTTTAAAATTGTAGATGAATCTAACTACACTAAGCTCAACTAATGAAGCTTGCACCATAGTACGGCCATTCAGATATGACAGAATTTCTCTTTCATGGTGTAAACAATTTTAAGAATAGCTTGAGCATTGGAATTACTTTGTCTCAAGGAAAAGAAAATTTGGGGGAGGAGGTATATTGGCTTCAGACATCTTTTTCCACATGCAAAGCTTTAATTTTGGAAAAGCTATGGCAAGTAAGATGTCCGAATATATCACTCAAAGGATCATAATTGTGTGATGCATTCAATATTTTGAGTGAGCATGATGATCCATTCTTCTTTTTCGAGCAACGAATTTCAAAAGGATAACTAATCAAATGAGATCTGATCATTCTTCTCTGATGTGCAATAAAATTATCATGTTGATTAAGATAATTACCTTCTTGATTGCAACTAAGAAGAATATATTTGTCTCTCTTTGACCTTTTAATAGAGACAATATAACATTAAACAAGAAGATGCCTTCACACATTATTTAGAATATACTATCACATTAGAAAATTATCCTGTAAAGTTTTAAATGAACTTGTTGGCATGATTGATTACTCTTCCATGTGTGCATTTTCATAATCAATAGATACATTAAGCAATTTGGGTCCTTTTGAATATTGCCTTCCACAATGACTACATTGCAAAAAAATAATCCAATGGAAGATGAGTAAATTGTGATATTACATACATCAACCACAATATTCAATCTTTGAATAAATTCTCATAGATTTGTAATGACAATCGAAGTCGAAAAATTTATGATCATGAAGAGAATCTAAGGGGAATAAAGTGAACAATGTGCAATTAAAAATAAACCTTTTGTTATTCTAATGTATGATTCGTGCTTGTTCAGAATAAAAAAAATAATTAAGCTCTCACGCAAGTGGTCCATGGAGAATAAGTTAAGAAGCACACAAACACAAAGGAAACATTGAAACATAAGGGGCGTAGAAGAAGTGGTTAGGGTGGAAAAAAGTTGTTTGAGAGGGAAAGGATAGTTTTTTCTTTTAATAAAATTGAATCCAAAAAAAAAAAAAAATATGTAAGAAATAATCTTAAATTAAGATTGCATCTGCAATGAATAATTTTGTAAATAGGACGGTAGGGAGTTTGAGAAGCAAAAAAAAAAAAAAAGATGGAAAAAAGGTGAGCCTTCCAAAAAGGCCAAATTGAGAAGAGAAGTGGCCTCAGACTAAGCAAAGAAATAGGCGGTGGGATTTAGCCTCCGACAGACAAGGAAGTAAAATAGGCGAAGCTCCTGGAGCTCCCTCTTTTTATATGCATAGATATTGAGAACCACACATCGTGCTTGGCCAAAGTCATCGACCCTCCTCGTCAGATAAAAATTCTTCAATTTTTTAAGAAAAATTTCAAATAAAAGACTAAAGTTGGGTTTTAAAAAAAAAAAAATCAAAAGAGTACCTATAATGGGTATTGTCTCAAATAAGAGCTTTACATGATCAATTTAGTTTTGAATAAAAGCTTGAAGTTATATTCTTCTATCAAAAGATGGCCTAGGATGACCCTTATATCAAATAAGGATATGAAGTGACCAACTTAGTCTTAAAGAGGGCCTTAAGTGGGATCATTTTCTTAAAAAAAAGTCCTAAGTGGACCTTATATGGACCTTATATTAAATAAGGATTTAAAATGAGTAATTTTGTCGCAAATAAGGGATTAAGCTTATTAGTTGGCTATACCTTTGCTGGCTGGCTTGCACATGCGATTTACATGCTTATTTTGGCATTAAGGCGGCAATATCAGAGGTGATTTTGTTCAAAATTTTATACTTTGACCCTATTTAAGGGTAAAATTCTTTCGAAAGTTCTTCTAAGGGCAATTTTCCTCCTAATGTCGGAGCTTCTTCGATTCTATCGGATCTGCAATCGTTCCTGGCTCCATGTGTTGCCATCATAATAAGCACATGAGTCATAGGTGTAAGCTGATCGATTGGCGAAGAATTGATCAGTCAATGAGTTCAGAACTTTGTTTGCAATTAAGTTAGCCACTTCGAGAACTTATTTGAGACAATATCTACTTTATGTCTTTTTTAAGAAAACAGCCCCATTTTAGACCTTTATTTAAGACAAAAATATGCTTTGACTTTCTTTTTTTTCTAAATAAAATAACCTCAATAAGAGCTCATTTTATACCGCCTTTTAAGAAAACGAATTCACTTTAATGCCCTTATTTGATTTTTTTAAAATTTTGTATGCATGTGATGGTATGGTTAACAGCATGGTGCATTTGATAACTATTCTATTTTTGAAAATAATTTATACTTAAAAATAATTCTTTTTTATTCCTTTTTCTCGAATAAATTTCGAGTATTTGAAGGCATTTTTCTAATTGCCCAAAATTTATGTTCCCGTAATAGAAATGTGTTTGGTACAATTCTTAAATCATTTTTGTGATTTATAATTTCTATTAATTTTTGAATACTTTTATTATATTTTCTCTTTTAATTTTTTATTATTTTATTTTATTTTTTATTTTTTAGATAATTTTATTGTACGATTTTATTATATTTTTAAAAATATTTTGTTATATTTTTGCGACCGACTAGAGGAAGAATAAGAGAAAAGAAAAGGAGAAGAAGAAAAGCAAAGAGATAAAAAAAGAAAAAAAGAAAATGATTTGGCTTGATTTTGGAGTTGTTCCCGGGAACAATCTTCTTAATTTTGTTATAAATCTATTTCTTGTAACAAAAAAGTTACCAGATGGATTTATGTTCTTTTTTGGTTTCGGAGAACAAAAGAATAAAATCAGGTGCTTTGACACATTATCAAACAAGTTCTAAGTGTTTTATTATAGTTCCTACGGTACTATTCGGGGTCAAGGCATCACGTGTTTTAAGTATTTCATCATTATTTTTGATAGATTTCCTTGGAATTTTGAATTTATTCTCTGACAAGCAGTGCGTTGACTCGAGGTCGAGGTCCAGAAGAAGGTGATGACTAAAGACATGGTCCTCGCTCTTGGTCAACAAAATATAAGTTCATTAATGGAATATCTGCATATGAAGAATAATTTAATCAAAACATAAATGTCCACTATATTATTTGTCCTGCTTTATCAGAGAATAATAGATGCCCGCACTTATACCTGGCAAGCATGTACTCTCTATTATTGGGATTTGTTTGTGCGGTTTCTAGAGATCCCGTAGACTTGGCTCATAGACTTTTGATTTGAGGAATTCAACAATGCCTTCTCTTAATAAGCATCACATAAAGAGTGACTAAGATTAATAGGAAACCTTTTCTACGCCAATACTGTATATTGTAATTACTCTATTTTGTTAGGTGTTTATGTGAATTGTATAAGAAGATGCCCATACAGAACATATGAGGAATCGGTCCACCTAGTTTAGTTCACTTATTCATTCTTTAGCCAAAAAAGGGACTTATTTTAGAAATGGATTTATATTGTTAAAGGTCTAATAAATTTAATCAATTTAACAAATAAGTGTTCGCCTAATTTTGTCTCTAAAGCAAACTACTAGGCCTAAATTGAACATTGGTATGAATACGAGGACCAAAATGTTCCCTTTTTTAGGAGTTTGTACACGTAAGCACCATATAATGCTTGTACTCTTTTGGATTATTTGTCCAAACACAGGTATAATTCAATTTGATCTTTTTTTGGCCAGCAATATCTGAGAAATGATTTGAGACCACAATTTCAAATATTTTGTGGATTTTCAATGAGAATTTATAAAATGACATGCTTTCACCATTACACACATCAAACATGTTACTTAACGGCGCTTTTTATTATAATTGCTATAAATATGTGGATTTAACTTTTTTATTTTTTTTAAAAGATAAGCATTTTTACTTAGTAAGCACGCCCTTTACATCATTTGATGTTCGACAAACAAGTCTAGCCTCTCTATATGTAATGTTAATAAGTATACTAAAATTTATATATTAAGTGATATGACCATATCATAATTTAATATTTATCAAGTAAATAAATAGATTTATTAAACAGATATTACGCAAGCATGAAAATCAGGATTGTCCTCATTGTCTTCTCAGAAATCTAAATTTTAGAAAAAAAAATTAGGATTGTTCTCTTTCTTTTCAAAAAAATCATTTTTGGAAAAAGTAAATTTTTCGGATGTCTTCGGCCTAATCTTATAGAGAAGCTTGAACTTTCCACTTTCTACTAAAAAAAAAAATCCCGAATTCCCAACTCCAAGAATACCAACTTTCAGTTTTGTATTAAAATATTAATGGTTCAACCACGGGACTAAGCGTTCGAGGTGATGATCGTGGGCGTGTGATTAGGCCAGAGATGGCTTGGCTTGATCACGTTCTCATCAAGAATATATTTAGGTTAGCAATCAAGAAAATATTAAGTACCCTAAAAGTGTTACATCATTTTTACTATGAATCTCACACATCGACATGCGTTCTCGGGCCCTCCACGTCAACAAATTTCAAACCTAGCATGCTCAAGAAAATATTAGGTACCTTAAAAGTGCCACGTCATTTCTACTTTGAACCATTCACATATCGACACGTGTCCTCAGGCCCTCCACATCAGTCAATTTCAAACCCATGTTCTCTCTTCTCTCTATCTTTACTCAACTCAGCACTTCATTTCTCTCTCCCCTCTCTTCTCACTATCTCCCCTCTTTCCTGACCCGACAACGTTCTCTCCCAAATAGCACTCTCTCCAACAACGGCGACGCTCCCTTTTGACTAGAGGTGTTAAATGGGTGAGTCGGGTCGAGTTTGGGTCGAGTCATTAATGGTCCGAAGAATTGACCCATTAACCCATTTATGACCCATTTATGCCTAATGTAAATTTTTTGACCCATACCCGACCTATTTAACTAAACTTAAAAAGCTTATTTCTTATATATATGTTTAAAAAAATGGTATTACTAAAATACTTTTATGTAACACAAATTTAATGGACAATTTTTTTATAATTTTTTTAAAAAATTGATTTTTAATTATTTTTTATTTTTAAAATATAATTTTTAATTTTTAATTTTCTTTTTTCTTTTTTCTTTTTGTTCTTCTTCTTCATTGGCCGGTGGCCGGCCACAGGCGAGCCTCAAGCCTCGCCGGCCGTCGGCAAGGCCTCCGCCTCACCAGATCTGGTGAGCTCGAGGCTCGCTGGCGTCGGGCGAGCTCGAGCTCACCCCTCGCCAGATGTCGGCAAGGCCTCCGCCTCGCTAGATCTGGCGAGCTTGAGCTCACCCCTCTTTGGACGTCGGCGAGACCTCTACCTTGCTAGATCTGGCGAGCCCAAGGCTCGCCTAATGGTCGTTGACTATCGCCGTGTTGACGATCGGAGGAAGAAGAAAAGAAAAAAAGAAAAAAAAGAAAAGAAAATTAAAATTAAAATAATTATAATTTTAGTTTATATATATATATATATTTTTTTTTTGTAAAGTTAAATAGAGAAAAGAGAGTCTCTCTGTAAATAGGTTCATTTTTAATGGATTGATAAATGGGTTTTAAACGGGGCCTACTTTTAGACCCATTTAAGACTCATATATCTCATCCTCTTTATTTTCAAAACCCATTATGGTGTCTTGGAAAATGAGGTTTGACCCATTAACAACCCATTTAACTAGAAATTGGTACATAAATGGGTCAATGACCCATTTAACACCTCTACTCTCGACGACAGCCTTTCTTTGTACTCCACGGCCTCTTCCTCTCCACCTCTTTCTTCCCGAATTGCGCTCTCTCTTGACGCATGGCTTTCTCCTTCCCTCCCCACTCGCGACCAAGAAGCAATTGCTCTGCTCTCTCATCTAAACTTCCATCGACTCACTTCCACGCTCCGCTTTGCTCAAAGCCATCTCTCCCGAGAAGCCCTAGATCTGCGACGGCAATCCCCGCTTTTCAAGTTCAATATTTTCTTTTTATCTGGATTTTATGTCCGCATTTTGTTTTGGGTGAAGCTCGCATGTTGATTGTCAAAATTTCTTGTTTGGCCACAATGTGTGTAGGGGTGGTTCTTGCAGAACGGAGAAGCAGTCGCTTTGCTCTCTCATCTAATCTTCAATCGTTCCACACTCGGCTCGGCTCAAAGTCGTCCCTCCCGAGAAGCCCTAAATCTATGGCGCATTGCGATCTAACTAGGCCTCATCATTTCACTTGGGGTCGTCTTCACTAGTCTCTAGTCTCCATTCAATTCTCTCAGCTTAGCATGTAAGGCCCTCCTCTTCGTTCTTTGTTTTTCTTTTTCTGTTTTGTTGTATCTCTTCTTTAGCTTCTCTTAGCATTCGAATTCCTTAACATTTTCTGTACCCTTTCGCGGTCCTCGCTGGTTTTCACTTTGTTGGTAGCATCAGATCTTTGATAGAAACGAAAGATTTTTTTTTTTTTTTTTTTTTTTAATTTTTAGATTGCGTGCTTGAGAGTTCTGCTCGGTAGAGTTTAAAACAGAGTCCAATGTTGGGGGATGGCAGATTGGTTAGAAGCGTTAGTTGACCTCTCTGTTACTGGTTATAAAGAGAAAAAATGCGATCTTTTGATTAGATTTAATACTGCAGATGGAGAGTTCTAGATAGCAAATGCATGAACCCCGTCATTCTTAATCGCCTTTGATTAGTTTATCGGGATGGGTCGTTTAGTCTCAAATTAAGAAGTGTTGGTACTTTGTCTGTTTCATTCTTGAGAATGTTAAAACTAATCTTTAAATTATTTTGGAGTGGTCTAAATAGTGTCTGGTGATGCTTGTTGCTAGCAAAATATGATTGAAGGAGCAATTCATAGAGTTGTAGCCCTGAAATTTCTTTGACTCGTGTGGTACAATACAGATGTAATAATCAGAAACATTGTCACTTGGACAAATGTATTAGTATATGTTGCAGCCGATGCATATTGCAGCATTTGTCGTGGCTGCAACTTTTACGTAGATCTTATGGCATAAGCTAAGGTGTGCACTAACTATTTTCTTCATCTCCTTCAGGAAACAGAACCTCAAGTGCATCAGTCTGCAAAATGTGCAAATGTACACGAGTCGCTTTGTTTGAGGTCATGATCGCATCATTTAGGTGTTCTTTTAGGTTGATGTATGATGTAAATAGTCTGGTAATGGATATTTTACAGGTGCAATAAAGAGGGATGTGGATGCTCAACCATAGGTCCATGGCCCCGTTTGGTTCGGCGTTTAGAATGGGCTTTGGGACTCTAAAGTCCATCGGCCAAACGCAAACGCGTTTGGTTCGTGTTTTTTCTTAACTTTGGGAAAATACAATTGCATTTCCAAATGATTCTAAGGTCCCAAGGTACTTTGGGAACTTACATTTTCATAATGTAAGTCGGTTATTATTCATCTTCTCCAAAACCACTACACGGAAAAGCCAATCGGAGGCCGACGACTGCTGGCCAAGGGGTCACGTGTGCTGGCGATTGTCGCCTGAGGGTCGCCCAACCTCGGCGACTATCTCCGGACCTCAGGCGATGCCTGGGTCGCGCGACTTAGGTGACTGATGACCTGAATTGCGCGACCTAGGCGGTGACGGTCGCCGGGGTTGGGCTAGCCCAGGCGACGGCCACTTGAGGTCATGCGACCCCATTTGGTGGTTTAGCAACCAGATTTGGCCAGCCGGTGGCCAGACTTAAAAAAAAATAAATACAAATGTTTTTTTTTAATTTAATAAAAGTCATTTACAAATGCAAATTTTACCAAACAGTATTTTGGTAAAAAGTTGTTTCTCAATACACTTTAGAATTACAATTCACAAAATGCTATTTGCATTTCAAAAAATTCCTTTCACCCAAAGGTATTTGCAGTTTTGCAAAGACAATCGCCAAAAGCCGAACCAAACGGGGCCCATATATTGTCAATGTTTTTCATAATTATTGGCTTTTTGTTTTGGGGATTCAGTGAAAAGAATATGCGGATCGTCGGTGTTTTTCTTGATTGCCAAGAACTAACCAACCAATATTGCAAGATGACACAATGGCTTCTCTGGTAGCAGCCGAAGTCTGCAACTCAAATGCGTTAGTCCGTGGCAAGCGGCAACCTGCTCGTGTTGCATCCAATATTCCAGATATACGGCTAGAGCAAAATGTTCCCGGGTCCTATTGTCACGCTCAAGGTGTTCGAGGACAACGTCCTGGTTCGGGAGCTGCTTGAAACTATAGGCGAAGGGAGAGTGTTGGTCATCGATGGCGGAGGAAGCTTGAGATCCGCTCTAGTGGGTGGGAACATGATACAAAGTCATCCTGCACAAGTATGAAGTCATTATTTTTACATTTCTTGACATTTTGGTTCCATGAAACTTTTATGGCAAAAGCTTCTTGTTTATGTTTAGACTCAAAGTAAAATTGCTGCTTTGGTCATATTTGGAGGTAGCTCTTGCTTGCATCATATGGTAATTGAACTTGACCTTTTTGAAGCAGTATTCAAGGAGCTGGAGCTCTCCTTGTCCAGCTTGTTTCTAACAGATTTCAAGGCATTAACATATTAAAATGTATTTACTGAGTTTAGTGCTCATTATTTTGTCCTCCTAATCTTTCTAGGCTGCTCTCAATTTTGATGTTGGTGATGCTCGAAGGCAGCCAGCTATTGACACCACGTGGCAGCAGGTTATGAATGCTTCCTTTTTGTATTCCATTTTCTATTTTGGTGGCGAAGTCAATACCATAAGAATGTAGAAATTTAGTCTATCATGATGAAGTCCTCATTTTCGCTGGGGCGCTGCAGTAAATAGAAACTGCTGATGTTTTATTGAGATTCAGAGTCTTTTGAATGAGATGACGATGACTTATGTTTCAGCTATCCTGTCTTTCAGTATATGAACTATTACAGGAAGAAAAATATTTAAGATACGAAGTATTTTTTTTTGTCTTTTATGTTAAGAGGGTCTTTTTGGGCTGTCCTATTTTCTTGGGGATATTGCTGATTGCAGTTGCTTTATAAGCACGGAACTCCTGTGCCTGTAGCTGACTTATTTTACACGTCTTGTTTCAACAGATATAGTTTTGCTTGAGAACTGGGTATGACAATGAAGCAAGAGATGTTGCCTTGTCATCTCGTAGTGCACATCAGTTTGCACCTCTGGTACTCTTTGTTTACTGCCTAAATGTACTGCTTGTTGTTTTTCCCTAATGGTTACTTGTCATTGGCAGCTCACAAAATGGATAAATACTGGAGGTATGGTTTCTGCTGAGACAGCGGCTGCTGCTTCAGAAGAATGTGAAAAGTTGTTAAGAATGGGTGATCGGGTGGGTCGAGCTACATATGATAAGAAAAGATTGTTACCATATGCCATGATATCTAGTTTTCAAAGGGGCTTGTCGAAAGGTTGCTGAGAGATCTATTGGCACTTTTCACCACCATAGAGGATTTCTTGTGGTTTAAACTCTTAGCCATCAGGGAGTTCCCTCTAGGAGGTTCATCTGCTATCCTTAACGAGAGTTCAGCCCCTATAGTTGACAGGATTTGCAGACTTACCTAAATAAGTTTGCAGCATCATCCTATACCAAAAATGGGAAGGACCCTCTTGTATACCCATATATTCTGCTCCTAAGCATCCAGTTCCTACCCGCTATCCTCTATTAGTCTAAAGAAGCAAGAGATGAAGGATACAGCATTGATGCCACTCACATAGCTATCATGCTTGCTGACCATGGCGTCCTTATGGAAGGTACAGGGGCAGGATCAAAGTTTGGTGTAATGGATGCTTGTGCAGAAGCATCTAGCATGATTCGACAGCGTGGGTCTTCATATTTACGTCTTGGAGATCTTTCAATGGCACCGGAATATTATGCATAGGCTATTGCTGTAATGGGTGGTGGACGACTATCTTGGACTAGAAGGGGAAATGCAGATCAGCAGAGATAGAGAAGTTTGATGCTGAAACAACTCCTCACAGAGCTGTTACTGTGAGATGATGGGATTTACTTTTTGCTTGGTTCAAGAGGTTCTGGGGAAGAAGGTGAATTGACAAGGTTTATACTGGACGTAAAAACAAGACAAAAATTTATGCTTGAAACTGCTTAGCAGTGCTTGGAAGCTGGGATATATGATAAAGTATGGTCTTTCTCCCCGTTTTCCTCCCTGTGTGAAATTTACTTAATGTTGGATTGTGGTGTTTCCAATCATATCACTGCACTTTGACTTCAATTGCTTAATGTCAGCTAATTGCTGACATGGTGGCCACGTGACCATGTGCATACCACATCAATACTTTGCTTGAAAATTGGCTGGATTTTGGTCAAAGTGCATAAATTGTAAAGAGATAAAAGTTCTCAACATGAGATGATCAAAACTAAAGTTCACCGAGCTATTAGCAAAATCCACTCAATTTCAGTGACTGCTGATGGAATTTGCCCTTTCTCCTATTGCTTTTATGGAGTCACAAGTGAAATAAGTTTTCAACGAATCTTTAAGAGCCAAAGTACTTTGATTGATTGTGTTTGTTCAGAAATTCTCTTTTCGAGGTGATTCATATTCTGCTGATCATTGTGTGTTTCATTGGCTACCAAATAAGAAAAGTAAATGTGTTGTGATATAATTTATTGAGTTGGAACAAATTTTTATACAATATATATATATGGAGGGGAGGGAGGCAGTTCATTTTGCTTGTGTCAATAAATTAGCGGTAGTTCATTTTCTTATTTACTCTACTTTAGTTCACTCTTTATGTGTAGCTTTTCATCGAGATCTAAATTTTCATCTTCAATACCGTTCCATTTATATCATCTTGCATCGCTAAATCTAGAATTTTAAAGGATATTTCATCTTGGGATAGTATAGAATCTAGTATGGTCTTAATACCATTTTCCTTTGCTTATTCTTTCCTTTTGATTTCCTTAAATTAAATCAGAAGAGAATTGGGGCGTTCTCAATGGTCCTGGACACCATTAATAAATGCCTTTCAGACTCGATATGTGCTCTTTGACGTGGACGGTTGGATGGTGAAAGCCAGACAGCTGGCTTGATTCATTCTGGAAATAAGATTTTGGAGACCCGCAAATATAGTCCTGAAATCAGGTAATCTCTTGGTAGCTGCTGTCTGTCTTCTAAGTGGCAGTTTCCTTTTGGGTGGACTATTTTCAGTCTTTTTAAAGCTTCTGTCATGCTAAATCATTTATTGCTGCAGTATGATGAAACTGGAAAATTGGTCCATCATTTAGATTTTTCCTATTCTAAATATATCCTTACCCGCTGCCATATTATTGCATAATTCAAATCGCTTGCTTCAGTTAGGGCACTAAGGCTGTGCTTTGTGACTAGAAATAACTTATTCATTTACTCTTACTGTGGACACAAAAGTGTTAGAGAGGCCTTGGGGCTTGTCAGCTATATTAATCATTTATGAAGTTAATTGCCCCCCTATTCTGTTCCATGGTTAGACATTTTCTTCTCAGTTGCATGATTCCTGCAGTCCTAAGGAGAGTGTTATGGAGCAACAAAAAGTGTTAGGACAATTTGAGGCGATATTGTCGATATACAAATTGGCGAGAGCAGGTCATTATCCGGATGCTTTGAGGGAGGTTGCCAAACTTCCATTTCTTCCATTGGATCCATGAACACCAGATGTTACAACAGATGTATTGCAGAACTTATCTTTATACATCCAAGCTTGTGTTCCTGACCTCCTAAAGGTTGCTCTTAGTTGTATGGATAATGTGCCTGATTCCAATGGATCACTCCTTGCTTTAAAAGCCAAGGCAAAGTGGGCATTTGGATTTTCAAATAGTTCAGTTTTTTTTTTCTCCAAAGCAGACTATTGTACATTCCTTGCCACTTTGGGATATCTTCATAGGTTATATTTGATGGAAAAAATCAACCGAAAGCCAACATTTATGCTCCCTATTTTTGGATGCGAGTAACCAGAGGATGACTTTTGCATCTACACAAAGTGAGTCTGAAGAGAAATGTTGAGCTTTGGAGAGGATTAATCCATGATCTTCACAATCTACTTAGAAAAAATTGGCAATTCAGCACATTTCCAGCGGTTTTTTTTTAACACAAACATTTTCAGGTGATGTTATTTGCATGTAATCTCTCGTTTTTTCAGCAGCATGCTTCAAAAGTAAGCCTACTGAATCTGGACAATCTTGATGTCAAGATACGAATCTGGGAATTCTAGCAAAGCTAGCATAACTTTGATTATAGTAAGAGTCTACTTTTTTGGGGGCTCATGATGTGCATAATTTTTGCTTAATTGTGTAGAAATTCTGCTAACGGCTTGTTGTTTATGCTTTGTAGAGTTGTAGATGAGTCCAGCTCGCGGGGGGCGATACGTGCATTGTAAAAGTTCTCCTATCCACATTTCAACGAGTATGCATGTGTGTGTATTCAATTGATTGTCTTGGATTACTGATTTAGATATTGCAACATTTCAGCGCTCACAAGGGAACCGACAATTTGAGATGGTGATATCCAATTCCTACACCTAACTTCGTTGCTATTATAGGAAAGGAAATTGGAGGAAGAGGATGAAGCGCTTACTAAATCAATAGTATTCCATGTCAGTTATTTAATTTCACGGCTATTTTTCATCTCTCCAAAATGAACTTTTTCATTCATTTTCTTTGTACCTTACAGATTCTTGAAACTTGCTTGAAGACATCCAAAGATTTTGTCCATTAGATCGAAGACGAAAATTCAAAGGATGAGAAAGATCTGACTCAACCTTCCACAATTAATAATGACTCATTGAGCAATACTCTCAAGGTCAGTAATGCTTTAATTGTCAGCATATTCACTTCCTTGTCGGCTACCTTAAAGTGTTTAAATCTATTGAGAACAGTCTTCAATATGTGTGTTATGCATAAGTTCTGGTTGAACTGGTGCTTTGCTTAATAAAGTGCTCGTGTATCAACTTATAAAATGTATATGGTACTTTAGTATACGTATAACCCAAAGGCATGTCTAAAAGTTTGAGTTCATTTGAAACTACTCTATTGCAAATGCTCTATTTGTGATTATCAATCCCTGATTTAGTAAATTTATCTTTGCTTAATCCATGTCATCTTATGTGCTTAATCTGTTATGAGTCTTGTAATCATCGTGAGTTGTTGCTTGTTATGAGCAATTGTCGGTTTAGTTGTCTTTCGTTATGAGTTTATGAACTTGCTTATTTGTTGATTTCAAGCAAAGATAGTGAAGGGATGATGGTATGGTGAGTTTATTTTTGTGACATTCTGATTTTCACGTTCTGTTTTCGATTGGACAAGTTGGGCTCTTCATCGACGCGCCTACAGTTCTTTTCTCTGAGTTGGCCACTCATGAGATAATTAACCCATCAGGTGAAGCCGTTAAGGGATTTTAACGCAATAGACTTGAGAATTCGACCAGGAATCGATTGTTCGACCGTGCTAGTCTGCAAATGTTATTACGGCATTGTCAAAATCGATAAGAGATCAGAGATAAGTCAATTTAACAAAGATATGTGATCGAAGTGTGGGTGATTCCACCTGATTACAAAATTCTCGTCGATCGGCGCTAGACTGACTTTCTTGTCGTATTAGATATCTTGTGTCCGTATTTGAAATCTTGAGATTTTTACGACAACCGAGAGTCGCCAATGTGTCGAAGATGTACATTCTGACTCGAAATAAATCGATCACGGGTCAATTGCACCAAAAATTTCGAAAAGCTACCTAGTAGACTAGGTCACGCTAAAATCGCGCCAAATTGAAATTAATTGCGAATTTGAATCCAATTTTAGAAATTGAAAGTTTTTTCATGTGATAATTCATTTTAGAAACGTTGAATCATCCTCCGAAGATTTTTCTGCAAACTGATATTTTTGGCGAAAATACAAAATAGGGCTGTTTTCAATCGGAAAATTCAGAAGACCGTTTTTTATCGCATTCTTAGGATGCAAGTTGATTCTATTGGCGAGGAAAAATGTCAATTTGGTCAAGGATACCGTAGAGGAATTTATGGGGGTCGAATTGGATCCAATTGAAAGAAAATTGAACTTAATTTGGGGGAATTTGTCCCAAAATTGGTAGGTCCCTTGGTCCATCACCTTTGGACCACTTCAATGGCTTCCTAGGGAAGCTTGTGGACTATCAAGAGGCTAAGGAAAGCAGCCAAGCTTGGTGGGACCTCTTCAGGGGACAAGAGAATGAGGATATAAGACTTTGGGCCAAGTTGGGTCCTTCCAAGTGTAGCTGTCTTCTTCTTCTTCTTCAGTTGCTTTCTCCTTTTTTAGAGTTTTTAAAGCTCCAAAATTGCAGAGGAAGCCAAGCCAAGCCCCCCTACCGTTGCACGCCCGGCGAACAGTTGTTGCTCACCATCGCTCTCCCGTCGCATGTCCCCGAGCCCCACACACCGTTTAGCTTGTCCCACGTGCCTAACTGTTGTGTTGAGCCTCCTCAGGCCACCGTCGAAGCCCAGGCCACCGTTTGAGCTCGCCATCGCTACTGTTCAGCCCCGTTTGCTCACCCGCCTAGCCACTGGTTCTCCTTTGCTTACTGTTCCAGCCTTGGGCCAGCAAGCTTGGTTCTTGGACAGAACCGCGCAGCCCAACTAGCCGTGGGCCTTTGAGGCCCATTTCAGATCACTTCCAAGCCTTGTCGGGTGTCGCCGCTTCGGAGTTTGTTGCCCGTCTTTGCGTTGCCATCATCGTCGACTTATCGAATTTCAAAACCGGTGAGTTTACTCACTAAACTTTGTTTGGGCAGTTAATTATGCTTAAGGGTTGTTTCGTTTAGGCTAAGTATGGTTTATGTGACTAGTTAGAATAAATTAGCGATTTAATTACTCGTTATTGCATGTTAGGTGGTTAGATCGGCTTAATTAGCAATTATATAGGTTGTATTATTTATCTAGATTGGTTCGGGATTTTTTTGAGCCCATTTCAGTATTTAATTAGGCTTTTCTGGCCTAAGTTTGCATGTGACATCCTGAATTTTCGGAATTCGTTTTCAATTAAATAAATCGAGCCTTTTGTCGACGCATCGATAGTGCTATTCTCTGAGCCAACCACTCACGAGATAACTGGACTATTTGGGGAAGCAATTAAGGAATCTAAATGCAATGAACTCGAGAATTCGACCAAGAATTGACTGCTCGACCGTATTGATCTGCAAGGGTTATTACAGCACTGTCGAAATCGATTAGAGACTGGAGATAGGTCGACTTGACTGAGATGTGTGATCAGAGTATGGGTGATTCCACCTGATTGCAAAATATTCGTTGATCGGCACTAGACCGATTTTTCTATCGTTTTGGTATCCGGTGCTCGTAATTGATATCTCGAGATTTTCATGACAATCGAGAGTCAACAATGTGTTGAAAATGTAAAATGTGACTCGAGATAAATCAATCACGGGTCAACTACACCAAAAATTCCTAAAAGTTACTCGGTAGATTAGGCCATGCTAAAAGCGCGCCAGATTGAAAATAACTGCAAATTTGAACCCGATAAAGTTCTGTGGTGTCACGAGCTATTTGAGGAACGTCGACTCATATTCCGAAGAATTTTTAGAGATTCCGAGATTTTTATGAAAAATCGGTTCATATGTTGTGGAAAATTAGCAGAGATTCGGATGGGCTAAATTGATGGAAATTGGGACTTCTAAACTTAGCCATGAGTGTTGGGGATTTATAGAAAATTGTTCGGGATTTTTCTTTACCGAATTGGACCTCAATTTGGGAAATTGAGTGAAGAAATTGAAGACAAAAAAATGGAAATTCGGAGCTTTATGAGATGGAGCAATTTTGGGCTTCAAAATTGGTTAATTTAGAGAAATTATAAGTCGGAAAATATTAGGGGGCATGAAGTTAATGCAAGGGATAGTGTTTGTAGACTTTTAAGCTTGTTTCAATCCTTCGGTTAAAGAAAACCAGCTGGCCCCCATCACTATCCCCCTTTTTCTTCGAACCCTCTCTCTTTGCCGATTCACCCATCTCATCTCTACCTCTCCACTTTAATTTTTCCTTTGATCTCTGCAACCCCTCACCTCTTCTGCCGAAGCACCACCCACCCAAAACTTCTTTCCTTCATCCATGCCACTCGTCCGTAAGCCAGCAAACCTCAGTCAACACCTCTACCCACAGAAGCCTCTTTGTTGACCCCATCTTCACCGAACAATCCAGTGAAGCCACTTCCATCCTTTGGTCTTGGTTTTGCTTGGTCAAACCCAGTGAATTTTCCAGTTGTATTGTTGACCGAAGCAGAAGCCACCCATTCGAAGAAGCTGCCAGCGTCTCCTCCTTCCTTTCGTTGCCACAACCGTCCATCTCTCCACGTCCACGCATCTTCATTTTCCCACCGAAGCTGTCTGCTCCATCTTGTTGCTTCGGGTTCATCCGGTTCCGCATCCTCGATTTCAACCATCAACGAAGCAGCTTAAAGACCCAGCGAAGTTGCTCCATCCTGCGTGGTCTTCTCTAGCAACTCGCAATTGTCCAACGAAGCTCGGCAGTCCAACCCAGATTTTGGTCCATCTCAGCCTAAGTGAGCCCAACAGTTAGGCCATTGGAAGCCCACGAAAATTTGCAATAGTCCAGCCTAGTGAAGCAAGTACTCAGCCCATAAAATAAGTCCAAAAGCCCAACTCTTGGCCCAGCAAGAAGCCCACGCCTTTTAGAAGCCCAGCAAAATCATAAGCTTGCGATTTTGAGGCCCAAGCCGGCGAAGTCAGCCTGCTTTAGGCCCAGTCCAATTCAAAAGCAAATCTCAGATTGGACTGAGATTTGTTGGGCCCATTTTAGGCCCGGCCCAAGTCCGCTTGTGGCATCCCAAAAATTCAAGACAAGCTCTAAGGTGTATTAAAAAGCCCATAATTAGGTAATGAAATTACCTATGGTTTATGCTTTAACCATTAGTTTCCTCATAATTAGGTAATGAAATTACCTATGGGCTGTCGACCGGCCCATTTGCTGGCCCAAAGCCCAGCCGAAGATGGAGGCCCATCTTGCATGAAGGAGGCCTTGTGTTTCCTCTGAGCTACCAAGTGGCGTGGAGGCTGTGCAAGGTGTGGCTGCCCACATTGGCCATCTTGGGCGGCCACATGCAGCTGCAATGATTAAGTTTAAGGGGAAATAAAAGAGAGAGAGAGAGTGGTTGGTGAGGGGTTTCCGTCCAAGCCAAAGGGAGAGAGAGAGTTGCGAGAGAGAGAGAGAGAGAGAGAGAGAGAGAGAGAGAGAGTGTGTGGCCGAGAGAGGAAGGAGTCGTCGCCGTTTGCCGCCGTGTGCCGCCGTGTTTGCTGCCGTGTGCCGCCATTTGTGTGGTCTAAAGGCAAGTTGGGAATCCACTTTCTACTCTTGCACCAATGTCTTGCATGTATGGTCGAAATCTAGGACGTTTGGAGGCATGGGAGTGAAGCTAATGTGTTTTATTCTTGAGTTGCATGCTGTTTTCGCATGAGTCCGCCTGAGCCAGAATCTTGTGGAGGTTTGCATGAATGTTTTGAGTTCGATTTTGACTTTGATCTCTTCATGAAAGTTGTAGCTAACATCTTAAAATTCAACATACTAAAATTTGGTGCAAAATTATGGAGATTTGAGAGGTTAAACTCTCATCCTACGGAGATGCTAGATCTGGAAGGTTTTCGCATGAATCGTTTGAGCCAGAACTTTGTGAGAGCTTGCATGCATGTTTTGAGTTCGATTTTGAATTAGATATCTTCATTAAAGTTGTATCTAACATCTTAAACTACAACATACTAAAATTTTATGGAAAATGATGGAGATTTAAGGGGTTAAACTCTCATCCTACGGAGACCTCAGATCTGGAACGATGTCACTAACCTCTTGATGGATTTGTGGTTGAATGTTGAGTTGTGCTAAGAATCTCTCTTCGATTTCTTCATGAAAGTTGTAGGGGACATCTTAAACTACAACATACTCAAATTTGAAGCAAAATGAACAAGTATAACCTAGTAAACCGACTAGATCTTGAAAACGGTAATTCTGGAGATGTATTACAGGACACCCGAGATTTCATGGACCTAAATGATGACTATACTCTGGTTATTAGGCTTAGATATCTTCATGAAACTTGTAGAGAACATCTTGATGTTGAACATATCCAAATTTCAGAGGAAAAGAAGAAGAATAAGTAGGTGAAAACTCAGTATTTCTGAGAAGCATGTACTGGACGATTCAGTGTTGGATCCAGAAGCTTCGTGTGACTGTAGAAAATAATCTAAAAAAGAATTTGACTTGGAAGTCTTCATGAAAGATGTACGTAAATGTCTTGGCTATAACTTGGTAAAATTTCTAAATTTTTGGAGGTCGTATGGATATTTTAATCGAATTTCTTTGGAGACTGCATTCTGATTTCATCCGAAAATTATATGCTGTTTTGTGTGAATTATGGATTTGTGTGGAATTCTATTTGGCCATGTATTTTGCATGAAATCATTTTCCTATTGTCTTGATTATCACTTGCCTTAATTTTTATGATTTTTGAGAATTATATAGATATTAAATTTAATATTTTGAAAGTGGCACAAGCTGGAATTTAAATAAATGTAAAAAGGACATGAGAAATGGATTATTTTAATCGGCATAAATTCCACAAATTTTATTTCGTAAATAATTGTGCTATGTAGCATGTACGATAAGGTCTTGATGTATGCATGACAATGGATTGAGATACATGTGTGAATTCAATGCTGAATATGACTTGTTTGCCATCACATCATATGCCATGCTAAATTGAGACCAAAATTGGTGAATATGGATAATGAAAAATGAGGAGATTGTTGTGGCAGATGATAATGCCCCGGGAGTATCGGGATGCCCGGTGGTATACGGTACTTAATTCCAGGGGAGGCCTGGTGGTATGTCGGTACTTAATTTCGGAGGGCAGGGAAAACCATTTTCATGGCGAGCCCCGGAGATTCCCCGGGAGTGTCGGGATGCTCGGTGGTATACGGTACGTAATTCCAAGGAAGGTCTGGTGGTATGTCGGTACATAATTCCGGAAGCTCGGCAGGTATTGTGCCGGGGGATGCCTTGCGATGCTAGTTGGGATGCAAGATGCTTGGCTAGAAGGGTAAAGGCCGGATGCCCGGTGGCCTAGTGGCGTAATTTTGGAGGTTCCTCGTGATGCTAGTTGGGATGCGAGATGCCCGGTTGTATCTTGGATACATGCTCGGATGGTTCTCGTGATGCTAGGATTAGGCACGAGTGATGAATGTGGGATGCAAACATTGGTCCCAGGAATGAGAAATGTGGCGGTCCAAGATAAAATTGGAATTAAATCATGCATGGTGATATGTGTATGACATGATGCATGATAATATGCATGATGATGATGATGTATGATGTGATATGATGATGATCATCCATGGCATGATGATATGCATGATATGATGATGATATATGATATGGCACGATGACATGCATATATGTTGTGATATGATGATGTCATGATGATGATATGTATGATATGATGATGCCATGATGATGATGACATGTATGATATGATGATGCCACGATGATGATGACATGTATATGATATGATGATAATACACATGTATGTCTTATGATTGTGGTAATGATGCATGATAGTATATGCATGACTTCAAGGTAAGTAATGCCTGTAATGCATATATGACTTGTATGATGCATTGAGTGGTTATTGGATTCCTTTACCTGCTGAGTGGTTGTACTCACTCCTTTTGGAGAATAACATTTCAGACTAGATAGGATACCTCTGTTGCCACTGCTACTAGTATACGGATCGAGTGGTTGAATATGATTGCGAGGAGGAGGATAGCAAAGGGAGGAACGTTTGGACGTCGACACTGATCGATGGACTTTAAGTATATGACTGTTGGAGAAGATGTCGGTCATCCTTTGAAATATAGCCAGGTATAGAAGACTAAGGCATTTTGATGTACCAATGAATGATGTCCATCTGGTTTAAGTAAATAAAAGTGTACGGCTTTTACTTATAAACATTTAGTAGGTGTGCATCGTTTTTTGAATATAGGGACGAAAGTTTGTTGGATGTGCTTCCATATATGAATCGTGCAAGGGACCTATCAAAAAAAAAAACGTGTAAACCCCTAGGTAGTATGGACTCGCTGGAAATGAAAATTTTATCAGAGTGACATGTTCTAAAGAAAAGTGAATGGTAAGCGAACTGTGGCGACCCAATCGAATTGGGGGCCGTCGAGGGGTGCCACACCGCCGGTGCTGCCGAAAATTCAGATTTCAGCTGCCGTCGCGCCGTTGTTGCAGTGAACCGGTTTCCGCAATTAACCGGTGAGTTTATACTCTAAACTCTGCTTAGTAAGCTAATAACGTTTAAGGGGTGTTTAGATTTATTTTATTAGGAATTAGGTGGTTAGTTAGATTAAATTAGAAATTTAATTATTTAATTGAGCATGTTAGGTGGTTAGCATGATTTAGCTAAGGCCTAAATAAATTGTACTATTTATCTAGAAGGGTTCGGGAATTTTCCAAGTCTGTATTGGTTATTAATTTAATGATTCGCCTAGGTTAGTATTTTTAGAATTTAAATTGATTTATTTAATTAATTTCAGTAATTATTTAGTTATTAAATATTTTCCAGAAATTAGGCCGGGATAATCGGTGACTGGAATTTCATGTTGATTGCAATGGTGTGGTTAATTTTTGCAATTGAGTGTTAAATTATGCAAATTGAGTGCCGATTGGATTTTTGGTATTTAATTCCAAAAATTGTGAATTTCCATTATTTATTCAGAAAATCCCGGGTATCGGGTTTTGATACTGAAAAGAGTTTTTAGTACTATATGAAATAGTGTGATTTCAAAAATGAAGAATATCAATTTTTTTGGGTTAGGTTGACCGTGTACCCACATATGGGTAATTTCATGTGAATTTCTAATACGAAGAAAATAGGCCGGGATCACTATTTTAATTGAGGCATTTGAATGCAATGCACGATATCCTGAGCTGAAATTGAGTGGTCGTGTGCTGATTAAGAGAATGTCCCCGAACTGTATTGGATGGACGTTACCCTATATGGGATATCCACTTAGTGGGATTTGGGTCGCAGTAGATTCTGGACCTATACTCTTTCGGGAAAGTCGTCTCTGAGAGAGACATAACCGTGCTCAATGGGGTGAGACGATGCTTGGCTACACCAGTAGACCGCCGAACTTCTAGTAAGCCGTACCCTCGAGTGGACGAAATTATCAATTGGAATGCATGTTGAGTGGAATAGATGCGCCGAATTATCAGACAAAATTATGTGATATGGTATGGGACGTGTCATAATAATTTGGCCATATAATCTGGACCCCTGTGATTTATTGAGTTGAGTGATGCGTTTCAATTGTTGTGTGTATCGATTCTATACCTAATATATATGAACTGTGTTGCCTGCAGGGAGGAATTGAGGTGAGGTAAGTCATCTATGCTATATGCGTGATTGTGTGGTTAGGACGCTCATTAGCGTATTTCCCTCCTAATTGGGGTTTAGAGCTTAGACTTGCTGAGATTGTATCTCACCGCATTGTGAGACAATATTCTCAAGGTTGTCGAGTGGAAGACCAGGAGACGAGAGGAGGTGATGTGAAGTGTAGGTCAGCTAGGACAATCTCTTTTTGGAAAGTCAGTTTTTGTGGTCTTTTGGTCATAAATCTTGTACATGACTATGTGAAAATAAATGCATGTTTGTTTGTGAAATTGTTATCCTACTTTTTTATCCCGACATAATTGTTGTTAGGGGATTTATAATCCGCTTCCACATGTGCAATAAAATAAAAAGGGTTAGCGACTAGTCTTGGGAAGTCGCAAAATTTTATTGACCAGAGAGGGATGGGCACGCGCTTGGGGTTTGGGGCGTGATATTGCATTTATGGCATTTAAATGTATTTAATTAATTAATTTTGGTATTTATTTAATTTATTTGTTATTTTCTGGAAATTATATCGGGATAGCCGGTGATTGGAATTTCATGCCGATTGCAATGATATGCTTAGTTTATTTAATTGAATGTTGATTTGTGCAAATTGAGTGAGAATTATAATTTTGGGTATTTATTCCAAAATTGAGTAATTTTGGTATGTAATCAGAAAATATCGGACATCGGTTGAAGTGCCAAAAATGTATTTATGGACTATTATAATTAGTGGGATTTTCTTAAAAAAAAAGATATTGGGTTTTTGGCTCAGGCTGACCATGTACCCACATACAATTATTTTATCGGGTATTTTCCATGTGGGGGTTTATTAGCTTGTGAGAACATATGTTTATGTCAGCTTGTGCAAGCATATTTATTGTCATCTTTTGGAACCCTTTGCACATCAGCTTGTGTGAGCTAAGATCGTTTTATCAGTTTAAGTGAGCACGATATATATATCAGCTTGAGTGAGCTATGACCATATATTGCTACTGTTGTGAGCAGTGGTCGTATTAGAGGATTGATATATGGTATTGAATTGATAGATAATACTGTTGGTATGGAATTGATCTTATTGACTAATTAATCGATGGTTCGACTTAAATTGAGTGGATTGGTTGAGATCATGAACTGTACTGACTTGCAGGAAGGAATTGAGGTAAAGGTAAGTCCTCTATCTCGTGTGTGCATAGGTAGCCTTTAAGCATATTTCCTTTCTAGAAGGAGTTTAGGGGGTGGACTTGTTAAGACATTGTCTCACCTCATCATGGGCTCAACATTTTCAGGTTCTTAGATGGCAAATCCTCCTGAACGTTTTGGCCGTCCCATGAGGGTTACCAAGCGGGTTTCTAGTTACCATGATCCCGGAAGTCACTGGGTCTATGAACTGGTAGCGACCACTTTCTAGGTCAAAGAGAATCTACCTCATAGGATACCTCATCGATTCAGAGCGTGGTTCCGCTACGAGCCCAATGATTTCGGGGTGGGTCCCCTTAGGACTTTTGATATCCCTGCTGTGGTAATTGATGCTACTCTGGACGAGGATCCAGTTGACCCTCTCAATGGCGTGGTGGAGAACCCGACGTCCTGTCCAGACCCTGCGGAGACTGAAGAATTGGCGAACAAGTCCAGCTAATTGGTCATAAGACAGCTTGTTTTGAGGATCGATCTTCCGTAGACGTTTGTGAATATAGACTAGTTTTGTAAATGACCTAGTTTGCTTTGTATAAAGGCGTGTTATAGTCTTGAAAATTTTTACCTTACTTTTCTATCCCATTTTTGTGTTGTCTGGGGATTTATTTATTCGCTTTCGTATGTGCATTAAAATGAAAGGGTCGGTAACACGTCCTGGGACATCGCAATTTATTCAACCACTAAGGGATGGGTACGCGCTTGTGGATCGGGGCATGACATCCCTACCCGGAGTGATATCAAAGCTGGTCAATAGTTGGAATAATAAAGTGCGATAAGTTTATGGGATAATTATGTGGCATCCTAAAAAAATTCAAGACAAACTCTAAGGTATATTAAAAAGCCCATAATTAGGTAATGAAATTACCTATGGTTTATGCTTTAGCCATTAGTCTCCTCTTAAGACTAATGAGTTTTTAAATTAGTATTATAGGATAAATTAATGAGAATGATTTATTCTTGGCCATGCACCTCATAGACTAAATTCCTATAGATAAAATGTTACAAGATTTTGGCCATGTGAAATTTAGGATGTGAAATCTATAAAAGAAAGAATTTAAAAGTGAATTGTTAAAAGTGAAGTAGGGATTCAATTAGGTTTGGGCCTTAGGCCCAAGAGAGGACATTTAATGGGCCAAGATGGCCAGCCTATTGGAACCCAAGGAGGGGCTGTCAACTAGCCCATTTGCCAGCCCAATCCAAGCCAAGCCCATCTTGCATGTGGCATGCCAAGTGACAAAAAGAGGCTTGCATGCATTGGCCATTGGGGGAGGCAAATAATCATTGCCAATGATGGAGTTTTGGGGGAATAAAAAGGGAGAGAGAGGGTGGCTGGTGAGGGGTTTCCATCCAAGCCAAAGGGAGAGAGAGAGAGTTGCGAGAGAGAGAGAGGGAGTTGCGCGAGAGAGAGTGAGGCCGAGAGAGAAGGAGCTGTCCGCCTGTCGCCGCCCGTTCGTCCGCCGTGTGCTGTCATTCTCTTAAATTTAGAGGCAAGTTGGGATTGATTTCCACTCTTGCATGTGTGTCTTGCATGTATGGTTGAGTTCTTGGATGTTTAGAGGCTAGAAATCGAAGTGCATGAGGTTTGTTCTTGGAGATGCTTGCTGTTTTCGTATGAACCGTCTGAACCAGAATCTTGTGAGAGCTTGCATGCATGTTTCGAGTTTGATTTTGACCTTTACTTCTTCATGAAAGTTGTAGCTAACATCTTAAACTACAATATACTAAAATTTGGGACAAAATGATGGAGATTTAAGGGGTCAAACCCTCGTCCTACGAAGACACTAGATCTGGAACGATTTCGCTGACCTTTCGGTAGATTTGTGGTTGCATGTCGATTTTTATCAAGAATCTCTCTTCGACTTCTTCATGAAACTTGTATAGAACATTCTAAAGATTAACATACTCAAATTTGAAGTAAAATGAGCAAGTGTAGCCTAGTGAATCGACTTACTCTTGAAGACGGTAAATCTGGAAACACGGTACAGGACACCCGAGACTTCATGGACCCATAAGATGACTATAATCTGGAAATATGACTTAGATCCCTTGATGAAAGTTGTATGGGACCTCCTGAAGTAAAACATATCCAAATTTCAGAGGAAACGAAGAAGAATAGACGGGTGAAAACTCGATATTTCGGAGATGACTTCACTGGACGTTTCGGTGCGAGAACCAGAAGCTTCGTACGACTATAGAAAATGATCTAAAACGATTCTGGCTTAGAAGTCTTCATGAAAAATCTACTTTAGTGTCTTAACTATGACCTTGTAAAATTTCATAATTTTCGGAGGTCGTTCGGATATTTTAATTGAATTATTTCGAAAACTGCACATTCTGTTTCTATCCGAAATTGCATGCTGTATTTGTGGGAATTATAACTTCTTGTGTGGAACTCGATTGGGCTTGTGTTTCTCATGGAATTATTATCTTATTATCTTGCCTATCACATGCCTTGATTTCATGATTTTTGGGAAGCATATGGATATTTAATTTAAATATTTTCTAAAATAGTATATGCTGGAATTTTGTAAACTATGAAAAGGCATGAAATATGGACCATTTTAAATTGCATGGACTCCATGAAGTGTATTGTTATGGATGATGGTGTCTTGCTGCATGTACGATAATGATTTGAGATGCATGTATGAATTTAATGATGAATATGATCTTGGTTGCCATCACATCGCATGCCATGTTGAAATTGAGCCATAATTGTGAATGTGAAATTGAAAATGAGATGTATACGAATATGCATCGTGGTGATGAGAAGACCATCGGAGGTGTGAGCCGATGATGCCCCGGGAGTGTCGGGATGGCCGGTGATATACGGTACGTAATTTCAGGGGAGGCCTAGTGGTATGTCGGTACGTAATTCTGGAGGGTAGGGGAAACCATTTTCATGCCGAGCCCCGGAGATTCCCCGGGAGTGTCGGGATGCCCGGTGGTATACGGTACGTAATTCCAGGGGAGGCCTGGTGGTATGTCGGTACGTAATTCCGGAAGCCCCGGAGGTTTGTGCCCGGAGGGATGCCTCGTGATGCTAGTTGGGATGCGAGATGCCCGGCCAGGAAATGTAAATGCCGAATGCCCGGTGGCCTTAAATGGCTAAATGCCAGAGGGTCCTCGTGATGCTAGTTGGGATGCGAGATGCCCGGAATATGGGGGTGCCGGATGCCCGGTTGTATCTTGGATACATGCCCGGAGGTTCCTCGCAATGCCGGGATTGGGCGCGAGTGATGAATGTGGGATGCAAACATTGGTCCCAGGAAAGAGAAATGTAGCGGTCCAAAATGAAATTGAAATTGAATTATGCATTATGATATATGCATGATATGATGATGAGATGTGCATGGTTGCATGATAATAATGATGGTACATGTGATATGATGATGAGATGTGCATGGATACATGGTAATGATGATGGTACATGTGATATGGTGATATGATGATGATGTTATAGGCATGGACGCACGGTAAGGATGATGCCATATGTGACATGATGATGGTAAGTGTATGATATGATGGTGATGTCTATATGATGATGATGGTACATGAGGTATGATGACATGTGCATGAAGCCATGGTATGTTGTGCATGAATGCTTGTATGACATGTGATGCTATGATTGTGATGATTGCATGGCATGATGTATTGAGTGGTTTATTGGTCCTTTACCTATTGAGTGGTTGTACTCTCCGCTTTTGGGGAATAATATTTCAGACTAGATAAGATACCTCTCTTGCCACTGCTACCAGTAGATGAATCAAGTATTCGACTGTTGGAGAAGATATCGGTCATCTTTTGAAGTATAGCCGAGTATAGAAATATTGGCATTTTGATGTACCGACTAAAGATGTCCATCTGCTTTATGTAAATAAACGTGTTTGGCTTTAACTCATATAAGATGTTTAATTGGTGTGCATCATTTTCTGAATATAGGGAAGGGAGTTTGTTGGATGTGCTTCCGTATATGAATTGCGCAAGGGACCTATTAACAAAAAAGTGTAAACCCCTAGGTTGTAAGGACCCACTGCAATTGAAATGTTATTAGAGTGACATGTTAATAGGGAAAGTGAAAGGTAAGCGAACTGTAGCGACCCTAACGGATCGGGGGCCGTCGAGGGGTGCCACAAGTTAGTAGGAATGGCCTTTATTTTATGCTGGTGCATGTCTGTGATAGTTGTTTAGTAGATTGTTTATTTGGGATTGCTTAGCTTCTAATTATGTGTGAAATTAGAAAGCAGGTTTCTTTAAAGATCCTGCGGAATGAGCATTCAGGAGTAGAGGACTCCTAGAAGGCATACCATCGAACCTATTACTCAGGGTAGGATGTCGACGAGGGTCGGTGCTCGAAGAGGTCGTGGTTGTGGTAGAGCGCCGGCTCAGGCCAGTGCAAACATAAGAGTACCGCCGCAGGCTGATACCGAGAGTGTAGCAACACCGAGCAATCCTAGGTTCAACGGGATTGTTCATGCGTTGGTGACCCTTGGAAACTGGTTGGGTTAGCAAGCTCAAGACCAAGCCACCACTGTTGCCGTTGTCTCTACCGCCACCAGTGCTGTAACTACTATTATCGCTGCACTTGCTGAGGCCCAACCTGGATTTGAGATCGGAGAGCAAGCCGTTGTGTCTGAGTTGAGGTTAGAATCTAGCTGAGATGGAAATCGATTGGGGGAAGAGGCCTATATCAAAAGAAAGGTATTCCATCCCTCTCAATCGGAAGAGTGGGATTGGAAAGCCAACGCCCAACTCGAACAATGTGTATTGTGTCTGTAGGAAAAGACATGGATATGCCCTATGTTGTAAAAAGGAAAGGACTTGTTACAAATGTCGCTAGTATGGCCACCTAATCAAAGACTGTCTGCGCAAACAGATGGGACCACAATTGCTACTGCCACTGTCGCCGATAGAACAAAACAAAGGGAATGCGCTGCAGGACATTTAGTGGGGTATTTGGAACATGCCTTCAATGCAAGGAAGGGTGCATGCAGTCACTTGATAGGAGACAAAGGACTCACCAGACATGTGCCGAGTTTGTAGAATGAAGCATCGACCAATCCAGTATCCTGGTTTAACAGGAGCATGCTATGAATGTGGCCAGCACGGCCATTAGGTGAGGAATTGTCCACATATGTCCAGGAGAACATAAGCACCTCTACCGCAAATAGGACGCCACTAAGATGGTGAAAGGGACAGGAATGAACCAATCATGCACTAATCAGAGAAATAATGTTTTTAGAGTGATTTTATCAAAGTAGTGCAACCAAGTTTTGGGTTAAGCGTGTAGAATTTCAGTTTGTTGTGATAAAGCTGTAGAAAGAAGAATCACTAGCTATAGTTGTACTTGACTAGTTTGTTTATGTATAACTTTGACGTCATATATGAAAAGGTTTGGCTCGAGAAGCTTTTGTTGTAATGAATTGTTGTCGTGAAGTAACCTAGTTTAATCTGTTAGCATGTGAGAGTTTTGAGTTTGTTGGAAGTTAAGAAGGACCCTCGATTACTTTAATCTTATTGTTTGAGGCAAGCCGTTTGTTAGACGGGGGTTGTCAAGGTTACCTGAAAAAAGTCGTGAATACGATAGTTGAGGAGCTGAAGATCGAAGATATCTAAGTGGTGCAAGAATTTCCTGACAAGTTTCTGAAAGAATTGCCAAGCCTACCGCCAGAAAGAGAGATTGAAATTGTGATGAGTTAGCACCCGGGACAAAGCCAATCTCTAAGGCTCCTTACGGATGTCGTTGTTTGAGTTGAAAGAATTGAAGGTACTGATGCAGGAGTTGTTGGATAAGGAATTCTTACCTGCCAATGCATCACCTTGGGGAGTACCAGTTCTCTTCATGAAGAAGAAAGATGGTTCGTTGCACCTGTGCATCGACTATCGTCAACTCAATCAGGTGACGATCAAGAACAAGTATCCACTGCCGAGGATCAACAACTTGTTTGATCAGTTACAAGGAGCGTTGATATTTTCAAAGATCAACTTGAGGATAGGGTATCATCAGTTGAGGATTAGGAAGGAGGATATACCAAAATCAGCGTTTCGTACTTGATACGGCCATTATGAGTTCACTATAATGCTGTTTGGTTTGACAAACGCTCCAGTTGCTTTTATGGATTTGATGAATCAAGTGTTTAAAGAATATCTGGATCAATTTGTGATCATGTTCATTGACGATATTCTAGTGTATTCGAGAAGTGCGGAGGAGTACAAGAGTCATTTGAGAAAGGTACTTCAGACCCTGAGGATTCATGGGTTGTACATTAAGTTTAACAAGTGCGAGTTTTGGTTAACTCGCGTTGCGTTCCTAGGTTACGTGATTTCAGGCGAAGGAATCTCCATGAACTCATCTAAGATTGAAGCAGTTATCAGTTGGCTAAGACCGACGACAGTGTTAGAGATTAGAAGTTTTCTAGGTTTGGCAGGTTACTACAAAAGGTTCATGGAAGGATTTTTAGTTTTGGCTTTGTCATTGACTTGACTATTGAATAAGGAAGAGAAGTTCGTATGAACAGACAAGTGTGAGCGTAGTTTTCAAGAGCTTAAGTAAAAGCTGACTACCACACATGTGCTGATTATTCCATCTGGTCTTGGAGGATATGAGATCTATAGTGATGCGTCGTTTAGAGGACTGGGTTGCGTGTTGATGCAACATGGTAAGATTGTTGCATACGCCTCCCGTTAGTTGAGACCTCATGAGCTGAATTACCCAACGCATGACTTAGAATTCACAGCAATCATTTTTGCTCTGAAGATCTGGAGACATTATTTGTGTGGAATGGGTTTTACTCGAAAGAGCTCGAGATTCGATTTTCAAATTTAAGGTAAGCCACCTATTGAATCTTATGGCCACCCTCAGAATTGAGCCAGATGTTTAGATCACAATCAAGACGCTTCAATTGACAAACCCAGATGTTCAGAAGATTTTGCGAGAAGATACCAATAAGAGAAAGACTTTATTTTTTTGAAGATGGAACATTGAGGTTCCGAAGATGATTGTGTGTACCTAAAGATGTAGAGCTTAAAAAGGAGATTTTATCAAAAGCTCATCGTAATAGTTACAACATTCATCCTGACAGTACGAAGGTGTATCAGAATCTGCGTTAACACTATTAGTGGTCTGGTATGAAGACGAATATCATCAAGCATGTCGTCAAATGTCTAATGTGTCAGCAAATAAAGGCATCACAATGTGAGCCAGGAGCACTTTTACAACCTCTTGAGATTCCCGAGTGGAAATGGGAGCACATCACGATGGATTTTGTGACAAGCTTACCGATCAGTCAGAGGGGTAATAATTCTATTTGGGTAGAGGTCGACAGACTGACGAAGTCGGGTCACTTCATCACTATGCAAAAGGATCTTGATTTGGACAGACACGCAGAGTTGTACGTACGTCAGATAGTTCGTCTGCATGGAGTGTCGATGATGATTATATTAGACCGAGACCCGAGGTTCACAGCTACCAATAGAACATTTAGATGGCTCTTTCAAAGCGTTATATGGCAGAGTGTGCAGGACGCCATTATGTTGGGATGAGGTCGGAAAATGAAAGATTATAGGCCTAGAGTTGGTTCAGCAGTTAGTGGATGCATTTGCCATTATTAGAAATAGATTAAAGACCACTCAGAGCCGCTAGAAAAGCTACATTGATAATCGTCGAAGGCCATTGGAATTCCAAGTTGGTGATCACGCCTTTCTGAAGATGTCACCACTGAGGGGTACTTCGCACTTCGGCAGGAAGGAAAAGCCGAATCCAAGGTACGTAGGTCCCTCTTAGATTCTAGAAAGTATCGGGATCCTAGTGTATTGTCTTGCATTGCCGCCGAGGTTGACACAAGTGCATAACGTCTTTCATGTGTCAATGTTGAGGAAGTATGAGCTTGACCCGACCCACTTGCTAAATCTTGTAGGATTAGATGTAGACAACAGAGTGTCGTACGTGGAAATCCTGGTTTAAATTATGGATCGAAAAGAACAGATTATGCGCACCAAGACGATCCCCTTGGTCAAAGTGGTTTGACAACACCACGAGACGGAAGAAGCAACATGGGAAAGTGAAGACTCGATGAGACAATGATACCCCCACTTTTTTGTTTAAGATCTATAATGGTTTAAATTTCGAGGAAAAAATTTTTATAAAAGGAAAAGAGTTGTAACATTATGATTTTCAGGTTCTGTTTTCGATTGGACAAGTTGGGCTTTTCATCAACGCGCCTACTACTCTTTTCTCTAAGTTGGCCACTCATGAGATAACTAGCCCATCAAGTGAAGCCGTTAAGGGATTTTAACGCAATAGACTTGAGAATTCGATGAGGAATTGACTGCTCGACCATGCTAGTCTGCAAAGATCATTACGGCATTGTCAAAATCAATCAGAGATTAGAAATAGGCTGATTCAACTAAGATATGTGATCAAAGTGTGGATGATTCCACCTGATTGTAAAATTCTCGCCGATCAGCACTAGATCGATTTTTCTGTCGTTTTAGATATCGTGTGCCCGTATTTGAAACTTTGAGATTTTTACGACAATCGAGAGTCGTCAATATATCAAAAATGTACATTGTGACTTGAAACAAATCGATTACGGGTAAATTGCACCAAAAATTCCTAAAAGCTACCCGGTAGACTAGGTCACGTTGAAATCGCGCCAAATTGAAATTAACCGCGAATTCGAATCCAATTTCAGAAATTGAAAGTTTTGTCAGGTCATGATTCATTTTAGGAACATTGAATCATCCTAAAGATTTTCCGCAAATCGATATTTTGGCAAAAATACAAAATATGGCCGTTTTCGATTGGAAAATTCATAAGATCGTTTTTATTGCATTTTTGGAATGCAAGTTGATTCTATTGGTGAGGAAAAATATCAATATGGTCGAGGACATCGTAAAGGAATTTATGGGGGCCGAATTGGATCCAATTGAAAGAAAATTGAACTCAATTTGGGGGAATTTGTCCCAAAATTCGTAGGTCCCTTGGTCCACCACCTTTGGACCACTTCAATGGCTTCCTAGGGAAGCTTGTGGGCTATCAAAAGGCTGAGGAAAGCAACCAAGCCTAGTGGGATTTCTTCAAGGGACAAGAGGATGAGGATAGAAGACTTTGGGCCAAGTTGGGTCCCTCTAAGTGTAGCTGTCTTCTTCTTCTTCTTCTTCAGCAGAGTGCTTTCTCCATTTTTAGAGTTTTTAAAGCTCCAAAGTTGCAGAGGAAGCCAAGCCAAGCCCCCTTGCCGTTACACGCTCATTGGACAGCTGTCGCTTGTCGTCGCTCACCCATCGCGTGTCCCCGAGCCCCGCATGCCGTTTCGCCTATCCCGCATGCCCATATGCTATCTCGAGCCTCCTCAAGCCGCCGTTGAAGCCCAAGCTGTCATCCGAGCTCGCCACCGCGGCCGTTCAACACCGCCAGCTCGCCTACTCACTCGCCTAGCTGCCAATTCTCCTCCGATTGCCGTTCCAACCCTGGGCTAGCAAGCTTGGTTCTTGGACATAATCGAGCAGCCCAGTCAATCGTGGGCCTTCGAGGCTCATTTCGGACCACTTCTAGGCCTTGTTGGGTGTCGTCGCTTCGAAGTTTGTCGCCCGTCTCTACATTGCCATCGTCGTGGACTCATCGGATTTTAAAACCGATGAGTTTATTCACTAAACTCTGCTTAAGGAGTGAATTATGCTTAAGGGTATTTTAGTTTAGGCTGAGTATGGTTTATGTGGTTAGTTAGAATGGATTAGAGATTTAATTACTCGTTATTACATGTTAGGTGGTTAGATCGGTTAGACTGGTTCGGGATTTTTCCGGGCCCGTTTTGGTATTTAATTAGGCTTTTTCGGCCAAAGTTTGCATTTATGGCATTTAAATGTATTTATTTAATTAATTTTGGTATTTATTTATTTTTTTTAAAAAAATTATACCGAAATAGCCTGTGATCGGAATTTCGTGCTGATTGCAATTGTATGATAGATTTATTTAATTGAGTGTTGATTTGTGTAAACTGAGTGAGAATTATAATTTTGAGTATTTATTCCAAAATTGAGTAATTTCGGT